>OY856413.1:698712555-699397555 GCA_963693085.1 Alisma plantago-aquatica
TCGTGATAAACAAAATGGACCAATTTAGCAGAATAATATGCCGAGAACTTTAAGTGGGAAAATGTACGTTTGTTCAAATTGTGCCAATTTGTTATAAGCCAATGTGGTGAGTACATGAAAACAAACCTTGATGCAAGAAAGTGTTCGGAAGTCGACAAATTTAATATTCCGAAAATGACATAATTGTATAGAATGTTTGCGTTGTGGACAAAATAAAGTAGCAGCATGTATAAAAATCAAGCAACGTGATGTATGAAACTGTTTGGGATATTGCACGATGGAAAGAGCATAGAAGAAGATGGGAAAGAATGACGAGATGCGATGAATGGAATAATGGAGAGGACAGATTCCTGACAGGAAACATTAAAGAAGAGAAGAAAAAGAAGGCGAAGGCGAAAGAAGGAAAAGATTGTACGATGAAGGGCAAAACAACTATAGAGCAAAAGAATGTAGACAGGCAAACTGGAACGAGCAACCAATCTGCAAAACGGAGAGTGAACAACGACACTTAAGATGGCTCCATTGCTTAGTGAAGCAAACAGCAGACCGCTCCTCACATGATGAAGACGGCCCATAACGAGGGCTAGTAGATTGGCGGCGACGGACAACATACGGCAGTGTTGCGCCAGACAAACTCAACCAGGGCGGCAGACGGATCCATGGTGGACGAAGGGTTTTAGTTATAGGGCATGTTTGGTTACCTGGATTTCGCTGTATTGGATTGTATTTTGGGCTCCAGTTCAGCAAATTTTACGTTTGGTTTGCAGGATTGGAGAACTGATGTTAATCTCGGGATTTTCAGACATAATAAGAATCCCGCATTTTGGTCTCCATCAAAATTCTCCCGGACGTCAAAATCCAACATGGCGAAGGTCGTGGACACAAAAAAAAAAATCCCGCACTTACAAAATCCAGCAAACCAAACATAAAATTTTATTTTGCGGGATTTTGACAGTGCAGTATTTTAGTAATGCGGGATGGACAGAATCCAGGATTTCTCAAAATCCGGCAAACCAAACGTGCCCATAGAGGGAGGCGGAACGGGGAGTCAAGAGTCCAACAATCGACGGAGACAGACGGGCACGCGTGCTTTGCACGATAAGTAATTTTGTATCTTTTTGAATTTTAGTTGAAAGTATTCTTGATTTATATTCTAATGCAAGCAACATTTTTCTTATTGGTTACAAATAAAAAAATGGTATGTAAAAATCTGAATTTGATAGGAAACAAGTACATATTTACAAAGATAACTAAAATCTAATATTATCATAAACTAATATTAATTTCTTTTACTAAGAATTAACAATAGAAAGGAAACACGTATCTCTAGATAAAAAATGTAGTGGAAAATTGTATGTATTCATTCATAATATTTGATGTGATATAACATTTGAATATCAATTTTAAGCTTTATTATGGAAAGCTATTATAGAAGCAAAAATGTGTTTGCCTTAACATGCATCTATTATGCATTTATTTGGTCATTAAGAATATGGAATTGTATATAGATCATATTTCTTGTGTTATAACTTATATTTTCATAGTACATGAAATTGCATACTTAGATATTGTAATGTTATACAAAACAACAAATTATGCAACGTCAATGTTGCATTTAGTATGTGGATAAAATAAAAAATAAGGGACCTCAAAGTTTTAGTTTGACCAATGGATATTGATTATATTATTATGGGGGTACAAAAATATCAGATCCCAACAAGAACGAATGTATTGTCTCCTGACGTGATTTTATGATCCCTTATCATTCTGATTTGCACTCGTTTTCTAGCTAAAAAGATTACATTATTGTGGGAATGTCGAGATCTCAAGTCCCAACAAGAATGAACACAATCTTTTGATGCAATCACCTGATTTGGATTATGATATTTTTTCCAGTTATATTATTTATTATAACATATGGTGACGTGTCCATCTCATCCATAGGTTTCAAACATAAGAATTGGAAACACATATTCTGGATGCAATCACATGATAGAATCTTGTTGGATGGTTGAATAAGAATTCTCAACTTCATGACCTTGGGTTACCTTTGTCATTAAAATAAATGAGTTAGATTGATTAATGTAGGAACGTAATTTTTGATGGTGATCCCTTGGACCCTTGTTTCTTTTATCAATTGATCTTAATGGTTTATTTATGCACTTTTACTTTCTATTCTTAGCATGATCAACTCTCAACAAATTGGATTTTTCCTTCTTGTTCGCGATTGGTTTTGGATATCAACCCTCTCTTTTCGTCCCTTGGATCGATATCTCACTACTAGAAAGTTGGATCATTTCTTGTAAAGAGTTGACTGCCTTCTTTGAAGTTAACGTCTAGGACTTTTCATAGTGATTTCATGTACGAACGACATGCATCAAATTTGGCATTATTTCCAGGGACGACACACATTGTTTTTCGATCCTGATCGCTTGTGAATTTATGATTTCTTTTTTCAAATTATAATTTAGTTTTATTGTTATTAGTATTTTCTAAAAAATTATTTGACCAGCTTAATTTTGTTTCCATAGTTTTAATCTTATTAAATAATTCTTAGCTTTTAGACTTTTCTATAATTTTGTTCCTTCTTTCTTATGTTTTTCTTTTCTTTCCTCTTTCTGCCTGTCGAGTCCCATTCTCATAGTGGTAATTCTTTTTTGACTGAGTTTTTGTTCCAATAGTACTTTTTTCTAGTTTGTTTTATAATTTTACTATGTTTTGTAATTTTTTGTTTTGTTCTATAATTTTTTATTCTTATAATTTTTATTTTTGTTCCGTAATTTCTTCCTAGATTTACTTTCTTTATTTTTATCTTAGATTATTGTAAAAAAAATCAGAATTTCCTATTGAGACTCATTCCAATAATGTATATCCTCCTTCTACTAAGTTTCAATTCTGATAGTACAATTTTCCTAGTTGTTTGGTAATTTTTAGTCTTGTTTCTAATTTCTTTGCTTATCTTTATAATTTTTTGTTCTTTTTGTAGTTTCTAGTTAACTCATTTTTTTTTGTAAATTTAGTTCATTTTCATAATTTCTATTTTATAATTTCCTCTAACTAAGATTCTTTTCCTTTCTTCCTATCTTAGATTCCTTTTTATAATTTATTTCTTTCAAAGAAAATATTTCAAATGAAGTGGTCGACACATTATTTTTTGCAATGTGAATTATGTATTGATTACATCCATACATTGCTAGATTGTCCAAATGTGTCCCCTCATATCATAGTGTCACCTTATAATATTGAGTCTTCCTACCAAGGTGGATATGATGAAAATTACAACCGACAAATTGCTGAGGGACATTATAAGGAACAATGCTACACGTATCAATATGAGGAATGTCATGGCCAAGAATGTTGTGAGGGTGTGATGAGGATAACCAACAAAATTTCAAGGGGTGTGAACCTTATTGTAGCCAATATACACCTCAACGTGAGGTATGAATAAAGGCCTTAGAAAGGATAGTAGTTGAGCAATAGGAAATAGTAGAAACCAGACAAGCCATGTTATCTACTTAAGTAGGGGCCCAATCAAAGAGATACCTAGAGAATTTAGAGAAACCTAAGATGATTTTTCCCTAGATGACAATGATGATCCCATATTTATGTCATTTATATCAGTTCCTACTAAAATAGCACAGACCAATGAGTCACATCCTTCATGCAATGAGTATGTTGGTTTTCCGACCCTTCAGCTAGAGGCTTTATTATTTGAGTATGAAAAGTCACAACAAGGAGTCATCCTTATCATGAAGCCCTAACAACTCCTCCTATCATAGTCATAAATCCATATGTTATCATTGACCAATGCACTTGGGTCAAACCCTTTCCAGATAATGAATTGTCACCCCTCCACAATAAATTAGTAGATGTTTTTGGAGAACAAATTCCTCATAAAGAACCTTACACTTCACCACATCCAGTTTCCATTTCATATATGGCTAGTCTAGATGGGGAGTCCATGGTATTAGAAGGAATCACATGATCCCCACTCTTCAATGGTTATTGTTGGATAAATTGGACATTATGAAAAATCCCTTTGTTTCGATGATGACAAACATTTCATTCTTGTTGATCTAATGTGCTACTTGAGTGTTGCAGGAATGAGGTGGATGAAAAAGTACTAGGGAAACTATATGCTTGAATGCTTGTAAATGTCATGAAATGTAATCAATTGTAAACTTGTACAAATATATAATGTACAAGTACTTAGACTTCATGTAAATCAAGCGTTAGATCTTCCCTAGATAAACACCACACTCAGATAGGTCATCCCCTTCAATAGTGTCACATATGCACACTCATACACACACTTAGTGCCTTAGTTGAAACATTGAAACAGGGTCAATCTCGGTCGACAAATTTCTCAACCGAGACACTCTCGGTCGACAAGCTTCTCGACCGAGAAAGACCTAGGTAGCCGTTAGACACAGCTGACAAGGTAGTTGGAAGTTGGAGATGAACGTTGCTAACACTTGATCCAGAGAGCCTGTCGGTCGACAAAACTTCGACCGAGCAGGTATCTCGGTCGACAATTTCTCGACCGAGATGGACTCTGACAGCAACTGCAGAATTAATTAACTAGCCGTTGCTAAAGCAACTAACTTATACCTAACGGCTAGTTGAGCACTTAGAACCCCCTACAAGGTTTCTAGAACGTCCTTAAGCATCCATAGGCCATTCCTATAAATAGGACAAGCCATAGGACACCTCATACACACTTGTGCTACACTTGAGCTTACATACTCACATTGGCAATCTATTTTGAGCAATAGAGCAATTCCAACATTGGCTATTCATTTCCATTGCTCCAATTTCGTGTCCTATAGGCTAGCATCTTCTATCCACAACACTTACACTTCTACACTCATTGGTTAGGAGATCAATACGCTTGATATAGGCAAATCAAGCCTTGTGCTTCAAAGGATAAGTTGTAATTTCCATTTTCCTTTCTTGTTCCGTTTATCGTTTGTATTCTCCTTGCTACTCCTAGGGTTGGAGGCTGCGGATTGGAGAAGGTTCTTCTCGGAGGAGAAGGTGGACTTCAAGCTACTTCAAGAAGGCTATTGTAACGGGAAGCTACTTCAGGAGGAAGGCTACTTCAAGGGGGAGCTTGAAGTTACTTCAAGAAGGCTGCTTCAAGGTTGGTGCAATTACTTCAAGGTCAAGGCTGCTTGAAGGGTTTAGGGAAAGAATTGTAATTTTATGTAAAGTCCTTGCGAGGTAATAAAATTTAATTCTTTCAAAATCCCGGTTGGGTAAGCAACCGGGTAGTGGAATGACTACCTTAGTATTTGCTAAGGTTAGGAACCACTCTAAACCCTTGTCTCCTTGTCCAATATTCTTGTGGTTGGTTGTTTGAGTTAAATAATTGTTAAACCCCCCCCCTCTAGTGGTTTTTCAATTGGTATCAGAGCAGGCTTCAAGGAACCTTAACCAGGTGTTGAAGAATGGAGGGTGGTGGTGCTTACAACCGTAAGAAAAAGAGCAGCCTGAACCAACATTCAACAAGTTGCGATTGGTGTTTAGGAACAAGCCACACAACACCCAGCTGCCCATGGAGATCAAAGAAAGTAGATGAGCACAAAGATTGCCTCATTTCTACAACAAGTGAAGAAGAATAGGTAAGCCTTTTAGATTTATCTAAAGAAGAACTAATTGCTAGTCTAGAAGAAACACATGAAAAATACATTGATTGTAAGAAGAAATTAAAGAAGTCAAACAAAGAAAATAATGAGTTACATTCTAAAATTCTTGATCTTACAACTGAAAATGGAAATTTGTATGCAAAATTAAATGATCTTGGATTTGAAAAGGATAGTATCATCTCTGAAAATCATACTTTGAAATCATCTCTAGGAGAATGTAATGTGAAGATCTTTACTCTAGAAGCAAATTATGATTTTCTATCTCAAGAAAAGGTTGATTTACTTGCAAAGTTAAATGAACTTCAAAAACAACCTGTTTTGTGTACACATCTAGATTATGATAATATAGTGAAAGAAAGGAATTTTTTATCATCTAATCTAGATCAAGAAAAACTAGACATTAAGAAGAGAATAGATGAAATTGCTAAGTTGCAACAAGAAGTTAGTAGGTTAAGCAACATTGGAATCCTTGATAAAATATTGGATGATTCCTATCATCAAATTGGGAGAAGAGGACTAGGTTACAAGCCTAAAGGGAAATCTTATCAAAAACCTAGTTGGAAAAAGACACGAGCACATCAATCTATATATGTACCTAAAGGAACAAATACATTTGTACCCAAGAACAACATAGAACACAATCATACAAAGAGATATGAGGTTGACTCGATATGTTGTCATTATTGTTCACGCCTTGGACACTATTCTTTCTCATGTCCTTACAAGAAAAAGGATACTGAGTTAGTATGGGTTCCAAAACTCCCAAACTAAACATACAAAATTAAGTTGAGATATGATCAAAGACTCTAGTTGCATATTATTATGTCTATCTCAACTTAAAATAATAGAATAACAAATTAATTCAAGTATCTAAAACATCTAACTTGCATAATTTTGTTTAACTTGGAAACAAATTAACAATTCTGGAAACATTACAGAAACCTGGTCGGTCGAGAAACTATCGACTGAGCAATCAGTCGGTCGAAGAATCTTCGACCGAGCAGATTACTGATTTCAGTCTGCAATAACTCTGCTGAAAAAATTTTCAACTGATCAAATTGCTATTTAATTGTTGATTAATAAATGTTTGTTACATGTAAAACAAGAATAATTCATCCTTGGAACACAATATACTAAAGTTTTGCATTATGAGTTAAGATAAATATTTATGAAAATTCCTAAACATATTACAAATGTGAAGACTGATTGTGAACAAACATTATATATTGTTGAAAAAGCTTGTTCGGCATGATCAGTTATAAAAATCCTCTTAAAATTGAACACTTATATGAGACTATCTTGATCTATGTTAAAACTAAAAATTATGAATCATGATTGATCTAAGTCAAGGAAAATTACTGTTTTCATGGTCTATTCTAAATATTTCTTGATATATCTACATAGAAAACATATGTTGAATTTCATACTTCTAATGTTCTATCATTTCATCATGGATATGCTTTCACTATTTCATCTAATAAAAAGAATGTTATCATTGAAAATGCCATGTCACACAAAATTAAAATTCTATGGCACAAATAGATAATGATTATGTACATGGATTACATCATCTTATGTAATGATTCTTGATGATACATAGGCAAGAAAAATGATTTGTTATGAACAAGACCTTCAATATGTGTTTTTCTAAAGCAATCAAAAGCAAAATTCCATTGATGCAAACTTCCCAATTGGTATCTTTCAATATTACTCTTGCTTTCAAGGATATATATATATTTAGAATCTTATGATTAAGTTGAAAATCAGGATACAAGAAAAAATAGGATTTAATATTAATGCACCCATAGCAGAGCTTAGGAGACATCATTCAAATGAATACAAAGTAGGGATTAGGAATTAAAAATGTATCCATAATAGGTATTACTTAATGTGCTTCAAATTGATATTTATTTATTCAAGCTACCTACAGAAATTATATTTCATATATGTGCAATCTGCAGATTTTGCTTCTTGGTTGAAATTAAATTTGACCAAGGGGCGCTATAGTCGTAGTCAAGGTCGACCTAAAATAAGCTTGACACAATATTTATTTGGATAATCATTGTGATCAAAATCATACTGGTAATAATAATTACAATATTACTCCCTTAGAAAATATAGATATGCTCAACAAATTTAGTCTATCATTTGAATAAAAAATCAGCTTAACAGAAAGTTTTTCGGTCGACGAATTGCTCGACCGAAAACATCTCGGTCAGCTAACCCTTTTCAACCGACCGACTTCAAAAAGGAACTACACGGACAACACTCAGACACACCTCCGGTCGACAAATTGTTCGACCGAGACAATGGCGATCGACAAATTGCTCGACCGAGAATTGACCGTTGGAATCTGAGCGTTTGAATATGACCTTAGCCAGCCGACCGTTGGGCGACTGAGAGGCGTGCCTAGGATATGACCGTTGCGGTCCTCAGTCGACAAATTGTCGACCGAACTGGTTACTGGATTGCTATAAAAGGGACCAAAAATGGGTCATGGTATCACACTTTCACATTCCTACTTCCTTAGCTTCTCTCTAGTGCATTTTTGTGCAACTCTTTAGCTCTTCCACCTCCAAGACTTTCTTGCTTCTTCTTCACCTCAAAGCAAAGCAATGGATTAATACCACGACAGCCGGTTGAAGTCATGGACTTCTACAACATCGTCGAACTGGAGGATCTCTTCGAGGTGCAACAATTGAAGGATTTTCTGAACCCCTCCTTGCCTTCTTATTCTTCCAAAGTGGTAAATGAGTTCTATGCAAACTTAACCTCCCATTCTGAAAATAACTCCCTCTCCTCTATGGTTAATGGGTATAGCTTTCACTTTACTGAGGAGGGTATCCTTGACATGCTCAACATAGACATAGAAGAATACCAAGACTTTCTTGACCTTACCACTGGCAATCCACTCAATACATTTTCCCAAGGTGAAAATTCAGTTAGCCTTAGTGACATTAAACGAGCTATTTTTCAATCTAACACAACTTGTCACGAAGGTAGGGGTACCTACTATGCCTATAACCTCAAACCTGCAGCTAGGATTATCAACCTTATTGTTTCCACAAACATACATCCTAGAGAAAACAAGTCTGAAGTTCCTACCTTTCGCATGTATCTAATTTATGCCATTATCAAACGTATTCCCATAAATTTTATCCGCATTATCCTTAAGAATATGCTTGAGTTTTCTGGCAATCCCCCTTATGCTGATTTTATATGCCAAATCACTCAACACTATCTTAAGAAACATATTGAGGATCTAGTATACACATGGGAAAGGAAACCACAAAAAATAAGCAAAAACACAGTAGAAAATATGGGAATTGATTTTGGTCACAAGAGGGCTAGGACGGAAGGGGAGACATCTACTCAAGACATACCTCCACCACCTCCTCCTACCAATCTACCCTATGGCCCCATCCAAAACACCCTCACATACATTGCTGGATCCCAATATCATCTAAGTAGACAATTAGATTATAAGTCATCATGCCATGACCTACTTAAACCAAAGGATGCAAGCCCTCTCTCCCACTCAACCAGATGAATATCCTTATTCTTTAAATCCCGGCATGATCAACCCATATAACCCTTCCTACAACTATTACCAAACTCCACCTCCACCATCCACTGATCTCACACATACTCAGTTTTCCGACATACAACTACAAGACATTGCTGCTCATTTCCATTTTGATCGTGTTCCCACCTTCTTGGAAGCATATGCCTTAACCAAGACAGGTGCTTTGGAGTGGCAAACTTTAGTCAAGTATTATGGAGCTGAGCCATTTCTCGGAAAAGACCCAGATATTGATGTAATGCTTAGGTCTTTCTAGTGAGATTATGAGTGTCTTTTGTAATAGTTGTAATGAAATGGTTATCTTTACATGATTGTAATGAGTTGGTTATCCTTGCAATAATTTGGTTATCTTTGCATGATTATAATGGATATCTTTCAAAGCATATGAGTCATCTTGTAAAATGTCAAGCTATTATTTATATATGGGATCATTTGACCATGGTTTATAAGACTATCATCATAGAGCATACAAAGTAAGAGGAGTAATATATATGCAATAAATCACAAAAGAGAATTTTTTTGCAAATACTTGAAAATTAAAATTGTGGCTAAATTGACCATCTATTATATGTATAAATCCCTTGATTTTAAATTGGATATCTATTTAAGGGGGAGCAATGCATAAGGAAGAAATATACAAATATGACACATATCTTGTTCTTAATGGAATTCTTTAAACAAATTAGGGCTTAACGTCCCTTGTAAAATGAGTGAGAAATTAATACATATAGGCCATGGATCTAAAAGGATCTCATATCATTTCAATGCTTAACATCCTTTGCAAATGATTGAGAAACCAAATGGTGGCTAAATTTGACAATAAATGGATATCTTTTTGATTAAGGGGGAGCATAGTATAAAATTAAGGGGGAGAAAGAATATAAAATATGTTTCTCTTGGATATCTTTTTGAAATGACAAAGGGGGAGAAAGAACATAAATCAAAAATATAAAAATTACAAATGAGTTTCATAACATCTTGGCCAACACTCACTTGCAAAACAAGAATGGCTATAAAAGGTAATCTTCAGGTATGAAACTCACATGCTTTATACTTCTTTATTTTATATTTAGGAAATGTTTTCCATCTTCAAAAAGGGGGAGATTGTTGGCTAAATTGGACATTATGAAAAATCCCTTTGTTTCGATGATGACAAACATTTCATTCTTGTTGATCTAACGTGCTACTTGAGTGTTGCAGGAATGAGGTGGATGACAAAGTACTAGGGAAACTATATTCTTGAATGCTTGTAAATGTCATGAAATGTAATCAGTTGTAAACTTGTACAAATATATAATGTACAAGTACTTAGACTACATGTAAATCAAGCGTTAGATCTTCCCTAGCTAAACACCACACTCAGATAGGTCATCCCCTTCAATAGTGTCACATATGCACACTCATACACACACTTAGTGCCTTAGTTGAAACATTGAAACAGGGTCAATCTCGGTCGACAAATTCCTCGACCGAGACACTCTCGATCGACAAGCTTCTCGACCGAGAAAGACCTAGGTAGCCGTTAGACACAGCTGACAAGGTAGTTGGCAGTTGGAGATGAACGTTGCTAACACTTGATGCAGAGAGCCTGTCGGTCGACAAAACTTCGACCGAGCAGGTATCTCGGTCGACAATTTCTCGACCGAGGTGGACTCTGACAGCAACTGCAGAATTAATTAACTAGCCGTTGCTAAAGCAACTAACTTATACCTAACAGCTAGTTGAGCACTTAGAACCCCCTAGAAGGTGTCTAGAATGTCCTTCAGCATCCATAGGCCATTCCTATAAATAGGACAAGCCATAGGACATCTCATACACACTTGTGCTACACTTGAGCTTACATACTCACATTGGCAATCTGTTTTGAGAAATAGAGCAATTCCAACATTGGCTATTCATTTCCATTGCTCCAATTTCGTGTCCTATAGGCTAGCATATTCTATCCACAACACTTACACTTCTACACTCATTGGTTAGGAGATCAATACGCTTGATATAGGCAAATCAAGCCTTGTGCTTCAAAGGATAAAATGTAATTTCCATTTTCCTTTCTTGTTCCGTTTATCGTTTGTATTCTCCTTGCTACTCCTAGGGTTGGAGGCTGCAGATTGGAGAAGGTTCTTCTCGGAGGAGAAGGTGGAGTTCAAGCTACTTCAAGAAGGCTATTGCAACGGGAAGCTACTTCAGGAGGAAGGCTATTTCAAGGGGGAGCTTGAAGTTACTTCAAGAAGGTTGCTTCAAGGTTGGTGCAATTACTTCAAGGTGAAGGCTGCTTGAAGGGTTTAGGGAAAGAATTGTAATTTTATGTAAAGTCCTTGCGAGGTAATAAAATTTAATTCTTTCAAAATCCCGGTTGGGTAAGCAACCGGGTAGTGGACTGACTACCTTAGTATTTGCTAAGGTTAGGAACCACTCTAAACCCTTGTCTCCTTGTTCAATATTCTTATGGTTGGTTGTTTGAGTTAAATAATTGTTAAATATCTTTAAAACCCTATTCACCCCCCTCTAGTGGTTTTTCAATAATGATATTCCTCCTAAACTCACATGCCACTTAGGCACATCTCACATGAAGGAACTCAAACCACATGCCATATAACCAATAAAACTCATTAATCCAATTGACAACAATGTTGATTTCATGATTTTACAGGAGAACAAAGTAATTATGATGTTGAATTTACTATCACTATTCCTTTCATATTAGCACCACTTGTCCTATGTGCAAAACTAGGTGATGAAAAAAAATTCAAGCTAGATCATCCACCTGATCTTGCACACCTGATGTGATACTAGACCAACTCAAACTCTACCTTGAGTCAATCCTTCCCGATCCATACATCAGTAACACTTCCTCCATTATTAAAGAAAGATTTGTCAATCTTGCTGGAAGGACTACGGAACAAAAAGCAACATTATGTTTCTCTACTAAAAGACCCTTTGATATTCAACGACCACCCAATCAGAAGGTGTACTACAAAGCTCCTCCTTGCAAGGTTTTCAGACCTCGTCAACATTACATTTAGCTAGACAATTTTTGAAATACTAGGGCCGCCAAGTGACCCCATAGAAATTTGTCCCTCCATTTGGAATTTAAGTTTTTCTTGAAATGAGCAAAGTTTTAAGTCATAAGTTATAGAAACCATTGAACTAATGCATAAATACACCCTAAGTATTGAAATTCCAAAGAAAAAATCACAAGTCTAGTATCTTATACACTTCTTCTACCATCTTCTTACCTTCCATTCACAAAAACCAAAATACAAAAAAGTGTCAAACTCAAATTTTGGGGTGACATTCCTTTTACCCCCCTTTACTGCTTCCTTCATACCCTTCCTAAATTTAGTAGGGGTGTAGAACAAGAAAATATGCCAAAGAGCACACAAAAAATGCAATCAATGAAATTGCAAAAATAACAAAATAAAATTTCTCAAATCGTATAGTCTAGAGACCATCTCCTTTCATGCATCCATTCATTTTATTTCAATACACATGGAAATCTACTTAACTCGAAACAATCAAATAACCCTGGTCTTTTGCAAGAACTTGTGGGGAAATGTAGGAGTACTAAATGCAAAAGAGATAGGGTGTATGCCCCATTGTGGATCATGAAATGGAAGCAAGTCATGAATAGTTTCGAGTAGGAAATGAAAATTTTCTATTTTGTGATTCCAAGAAATTAGGGTCACCAGGCCATATAAGATGGTAAGGACTCATATAGTGCTATAAAAGTGAGTAAGGACTAGATGAGAGGGCTATTTGGTACTCTTTATGATTTAATGTTGCTCAAGGATGAGAAAAGATTTATTTTAGGGTATGCTTATATGTTCAGATTTATCTAGTTGATTTGCATGTTTTAGATCTCTCTTTAGGAACATGTTGTTATTATTCCCTAGTTTTAGAGTTAGTTCGTCTTAGTTTAGCTTTTCTCCCATTAATTGGAGCTTTTACTTGATTCACTAGTGTTATTGCAAAGATAAATGACCAATTTCTTCAATGCCCAAAAAGGCCAAGAATTAGAGGCTTCGATTCTTATCATTAGCCTCACGATCGATTGATTCAGATCCCATTCAATTGACTCAGATCCCATTCGATCGACTCATATCTCAAGTTGATCGACTCACATTGTACACTCATCCAAACTGCCTTTGCTAAAAACCATTCTAAGGTTTGATCAAACTAACATAGACATTAATGCCAATCAACCATATCAGATCCCTAATCAAATGACCTACAGCCAGATCTAGCCAAAATTCAAAATAAGATGTCCGTTATTGAAGTAAAACTTATGTGAAAGAAGCGATAAAGCTAATTGATCGACTCACCATCCTAGTCGATCGATCGAAACCCCAATTCAAGCATTCCAACCGCCTCCAACACCACATTTCTAGGGTTTTTATCCCTCCTCTCTCCTATGAAAGGAGTGGGGACTCCAAAGACAAAGGTATCTCTTCTTTTGAGATATCCTTCCCTCAAGCATGTAGGTTTTTAGATTATAATCTTTCTCTTTACATTATGTTTGAGTAGTTCCATATGTGTAGCTACATGTGTAATAGTGCATCCCTGCTCCCCTCGCTCTGGCGATTAGGGTGTGGCCTCTCCATGTGGCGGTGGCTTGGGGGAGGGGTTTGGGTAGCCGGTGAGCACCAGCCCGCTCCCCCAGGCTTTTCTCGCCCGACGGTGAAGTTGTATCGTGGGCTAGGTGGCGTTTTTCACTCATTTCCTCCTCCGTAACTACCGCGACCACTCCACGCTCCAGGGGATGGGTCTCTCAGTCGGTGGTGCTTGCAGCGGTGGTCTGTGGGGTGTGTTCTCCAAGCCTATCCGAGGTGGTCGTGGTTTCACCTTGTTGCGTCCCTGCGGCAAGTCGACCTCGTAGGGGCTCTACCGCCTCCTTCCCCGACCCAACTACCTCAGGTCTTTTCCCTAGTTATTCCTGTTGTGCCCTATTTCTGCTTTTTTTGTCGCTATTTTGTTTTTGTCTAGGGCAGTTGCTTTTGCCAGTCAATCGCCTGTCTAGGTTTTGGGGTCTTCCTTTTTTTGTGTCTTGTTTGTATCTTCGTGCCTCAGGTTCCTTCTTGGGTGGACGGTGAGCTCAGGCACCCCTTGGTGCTTCAGGCGGAGGAGGACTAAGATGGGTTTGTGCTTCGTGTGGGTCTTTTGCCCCTGCTCATAGTGGTGGTCGGGAGTGGTGGTGGGGTTCCCGACACCCTCTACTCCCCACTGTTGTATCCGCATGAGTCATCCTTCCTTTGTATTTTCATCGTTGGGGTTTGGTCTCCTTCTTGGGTCTCCTGGTTGGTGCACCCTTAGTGCTCGACGTTTTTCCTGTGTGAACGTTGTGTTGTTGGGTGGCTCCTTGGTCGACTTATATTTCTTTTTGTTTTCTTAGCTGGTAGTTGTGTTTCTAGTCCAATTTTGTGTGGTGTTGTGTTTGTGTTGTTACTTTGTGGTCGAGCTCTTTTTTAGGTGTTCATTCGTTGTCTTCATGATGGTAATCTCTGCCAGCGGCTATGCGAACTCCTCTCCCGATTTACGCATAGGCTCTTATAGATTGATGAATTCCAATTTGATAGCTATTTTAGACAGCCACTACAAGAGGTGGATGGTGTTGAAATGTACCTATCACATCCCAATCTGAGCCTTGTGCTATGTCTTTCCGCAAAAGGAGTTGCTGCTTAGTTACTTGATGAGAGATGTCTATCTTGTAGATGCCATATAGCTTACTTTTAACGATATTGAGATATTTTCAAAAAAATGTTTGAGTAGTTCCCTTATGAGGCAAGGGTAGTAACTACATAACCCGTTCTCTATATCAGTTGTGTAGAGTCCAATATTTTAGTTAAAGGATGTTTCCCGAACAATTTTTCTTCGATTAACTGATATTGATTATATTCTTATGGGGGTACCAAGACCTCGAATACCAATAAGAACAAATGCATAATCTCTTAACATAATTTAGGATCCTTTATCCTTTAGACAAACACTCATTTTCTAATTAATAGTATTATATTATTGTAGGGATGTTAAGATCTCATGTATCAATAAGAATGAACACATAATCTTCTGATGTGATAACCTGATTTAGACTAGAATTTTTCTACCAAGTTATTTTTTTTGTTATGACCTATGCTGATGCGATCACCTGATCCATGGGTTTGAACATTAGAATGGGAATCACATATTATTGATGTGATCACCTGATTGAATCTTGTTGGATGGTTGGATGAGGATTCTCAAACATTGTAACCTCAGGTCTTAGAGAAGACTGGACTTTGTGAGATTTTTTCTCCCATGAGACACAAATCCTCATAATCCTAATTTGATCATCAAAATAAAGGAGTCAAATCGCTTAATGTAGAATTTGGTGGTGATCCTTAGGACCCCAATTTATTTTATCAATTGATCCTAAATAGTTTATTTCTACACTCTTACTTTATGTTCCTAGCATAATCAACTCTCAACAAACCAAATTTTCCCTTCTTATTCTCAGGATTGGTTTTAGATTTCAATCTTCTCTTGTCGTCCCTTGGATCAATACTTTACTACTAGAATGTTGACTTGTTTCTTGCAGTTGAGTGTCTTTTCATAAGATTAAACTCTAGGACCTCTCTTAGTGATTAAGTGTGCAAAAACACACATCAATCAATCCAATTGACAATCAATTGATCCATTAATCCAATCCAATCTGATCATTCGACCAGCCATTCTGGTCACCAGATTAGATAGGGAGTCTACATGTTTAGTATTCAGATCCATCGAGGCGGTAGGTTCCTAATTATGTTGGTAGTGATTTTCTTAACAACATAGAAAAATATTGGTGTCTATCCACACATCATTTCCAGCCAAGTGACAATAATGGGTTAGAGAACAACTACAACCTACAAAGTGACCAATGTTGCATGATTTTATAGTCCCTTTTCACAGGTATCCAAATTGAAATTGAAGCATGGAATGTCATCCTCTTAGAATCTAGTCTATGTTCCTTGAATAATAGTAGACTGTTCAAGATGTTATGAGCTCAATATCATATATTGACTCACATGAGCATGGCCATGCATTAATAGTCTTGTTTATCAAGTGGACAATATATCACCCCCAAAAGGAGGGAACAATTCCATCTACATCACTCACAATGATCCCCATGTTTCATAATGTACCCAATCAACACCTTTCTTGAAATTCTTATACAGAGCACAATGGGCAAGTGTCAAAATACATAGAAAAACATGTGATCACTGTGGTGAATTCACATCTAAGGATCAAATTCCCCACTATCACATTAATATATGACTCTGACGTGGCATTCCATGACTTCCATACATCAATCTCAAGGTTGGTCTATCCAATACAACTCGCTTGCTAACAATCACCCATGTACCTGAGTTGATATCCAATATAATGATGAAATAGCCATAGTCATCAATCATCATAGATCCTAGTTTGTCTTTTTTTATTTTCCTATAATACGCTTAATAATAATGGAATTAGAACATAATAAGAATAAGTTCTCTTATTATACATATGATATCATGTTCATGTCCTTAACCCAAACCATATGTCATTCAGTCTAAACATTCTTAGCACACTATAGGGTTACTCATTATCTCAATGATAAAGAAAATACAATAATTGGAAATACATTTTATCAATAATTAAATTAAGTACAAAATATCCTATTAAAATCAACACATAATGGATCTCAGGACATACACCAGCAGTCTCCCAATTGTAGTTGAGGCAACATCTCATGAATCTAAATTCTAAGTGGTATAATATGATCATAATGCTTATTCTATGAAATTGCTTGCGTGAAGGGATCAATAGTGTTGATTTCACTTGGTACTCTACAAATCCTAACATCTGATTATTGTACAATCAGACATATGAGTTGGTAAATCCTAAGTATGTGCTAGGAATGCTGATGGGATTTGGGTTCCTTAGCTTGTGAAATATCTCTATTTGTTATCATAGTAAATCTCTACTACATATTCAAAGGTTGAAACCTCCCCAAGTTCACTAGTATGTTTCTCGATCCATACTTCTTCCTTTTTATATTGGAGGTAGTAATGTACTCTACCTTAGTTGTACAACCAACCATGTTTCTTCCTTCAAACCCTTAGCCTATAGCTCTGACTTTAGGAAAAACATGAATATTGATTGTAATAGGTAATCATCAACTGTCACTTTGGAAGATTTCATCAGTGTAAACTTTCACAATTAATTCCTACTCACCACCATAAATTACAAATTGATCCTTAGTTTTTCTCAATTACTTACAAATGTTCTATGTTGTTGTCCAGTAACCATCAATAAGATCTGACTTATACCTATTTGTCATACTCAAAGCATATGAGATTTCATTGCACGTACATATCATTACATACACGATATGTCCAATTGGTGAGGCATATGTAATCTTTCTCATTGTCCACACTTTTCCAAGGAGAAGGGACACTGGGATTAAGGGAGACTTATTCCATGACACATGGGTAAGTTTCCTCTCTTATAATCCTTTATTCTAAACCTCTATAGCACTTTTTCAATGTATGTAATTTGTGTTCGGCCAAGAATCCTTCTCAATCCATCTCAAAAATTATTGATTCCTAATTTATAAGAAGTTATTACTCAACCATGATTTAACAATTTATGGAGTATAAATGTGCTTCCCCATCAATAGTATGCCATCTATATATAATATGAGAAATACAATCATGCTACCACTAATATTCTTTTACACACAATGTTTGGATAAAGCCAAACAATTTGAATGTCTCATCAAAACAAAGATTCTAGCTCTGAGATGCTTGCTTCAATCCATATATTGACCTTTGTAGCTTACATAATTTATGTAACGACCGCCACCAAACTGACAGCCAAATCATTACTAATAATGAAGAATAATCATGAGCAGTAGATTAACAAAAAGCACTACAAATTAAAACTATTTTGCAAAGAGATCCATTTCTAGGAAAACTCTTTAAGGAAGGACCAAAACCTTATATTCATCATTGACCATATTGTACATACATTGTACCATCTCTTCTCGAGGATAACATATAACAGTTGCTTTCTCAAAACATATACTTAAAGCAACATCAAAGCTTGAGGCATACAAGCCAAAATCCCAGATTGTTCATAAAACCAACACGTACTAAATCTAAAGACATGATAGTACAGAGACGACACATAGGACTTCTATCTACAAGACACGATAGGCAGTACACTCAGCCTCAGCCTGCTATCCCTACTGTTATTGCTCTCCCTCTGTAATACGGTCTCAACCCCCTTGTGCATGTGGGGTGAGACAATTTTCCCAGCAAGAGATATAACTCTCTGCCAATAATGTTATTATCACGATTAAATAGTACTAAACAGAGAAGAGGATAAGCAATTTAGAAAATTCTCATCTTTTAAAGCATTGTAACTATCTATGATAGAGCAGTAAATCATCTATTCACTTTATAAGGAATATGAAGGACATGTATATCATTTATCCATCATACTATATCAACATTTGAAGCTTATCATGTGATAATATCATCATGTTCCAGCTTTATACCAATCTTGCAAGAGTACAACCAGGTGTTGGATTGTACCAATCTTGTGATATTACAACCAGGTGTTGGATTGTACCAATCATGTGATATTATAGCCAGATATTGGATCGTACCAATCATGTGATATTATATCCAAGTATTGGGTTAACCCAATCCTGCGATAACAACCAGGTATTGGGTTATCCCAATTCTACGATAACAGCCAGGTGTTGAGTTATTACCAACCCTGTGATAACAGCCAGGTATTGGGTGATTATCAATCCTGTGATTAACAACCCAGTAGTGATTATTATCAATCATGTGATAATAGCCAGGTGTTGGGTTATTACCAACCCTGTGATTATAACCAGCTATTGGGTTATTACCAATCCTATGATAATAGCCAGGTATTGGGTTATTACAAATCCTATGATTAACATCCAGGTGTTGGGTTATTACCAACCCTGTGATAACAGCCAGGTGTTGGGTTATTACCAACCCTGTGATAACAACCAGGTATTGGGTTATTACCAATCCTGTGATTAATAGCCAGGTGTTGGGTTATTACCAACCATGTGATAATACCCAGGTGTTGGGTTATTACCAACCCTGTGATAATATCCAGGTATTGGGTTATTACCAATCCTATTATCAACAACTAGGTATTGGGTTATTACCAATCATGTTCATCTATTCCAGGCATTGGACTATGCCAATCCTATGCATCTATTCTAGGCATTAGACTATTCCAATCTTGTGCATCTCATCAATGAATACCACATCACCTTTACTAAGAATTACCTAGGTCAAGCCGTCATACTTATTCACATCCTTTATATAATATAAGTATTCCTCTTATCTCCTTTAAGCATATTCAAAACACTATAGCCCTTATTTGGCTATTAGCATAAAGCATGTATTATCAAGATTCATTATTATTATTGTATCCATTTATTATTATTATTATTATGTTACTAAGTTTCCATTTCCTAGTTTATTTTGAACATTATCATTTCTTACATAAGACTTTTATAAACATCTTATTACCTCTCACTACACAACAACTATTCTCATGGCTCACAAGGCCCATTAAACATCTTGTCATCTCTCACTAGGCAACAACTAATCACATGACTCACAAGGCCCATTAAACATCTTGTCACCTCTCACTAGCAACAACTAACCACATGTTTCTCAAGGACCATTAAACAACTAGTCACCTCTCACTAGGAAACAACTAATCACATGGCTCACAAGGCCCATTAATCATGTTGTAACCTCTCACTAGGCAACAACTAATCACATGGCTCATAAGGCCCATTAAACATCTTGTTACCTCTCATTAGGCAACAACTAATCACATGGCTCAAAAGCCCATTAAACATCTTATTACCTCTCACTAAGCAACCACTAATTACATGGCTCACAAGGCCCATTAAACAACTTGTTACCTCTCACTAGGCAACAACTAACTCTAGGTCATAAGACCTAGAAAACTGGTATTATATGAAACATCATATCTAATGCTTAGCTATATTCATTATCTCATGTTATCAGCATGGGTTTAATACGATTAGGGTTTCCCTTTATTAACCAATGGTAGTTTCAAATCGTATCATTACCCTTCACTAGGGTTAAGGTTTCCCTTCATAAGACAACTAGGGTTTTCAAGTACATTCATAAAATATCACAACCCTAATTCAGACTCCACACATATTAGGAGTATTAAAGTATACTCATTATATGAGTATTAAACAAATATCAGTTTCTCTTTCATCCTCACTAGGATATTCATTACATCATACTCCATTAGGTTGGCTCAATCCTTCACTCAAGGTACATTGGCCCATATTTATCAAAATGCATTAAACTCTTTAAGTCTTAATGTATCATTTGACATAACACATTTCATGTGTCACTCAATCAAGTATATTTAATTAAGGTACTTCCACCCTATCGGGCAAAGAGGTGTGTGTATGCTTCATACCATATCGGGCAAGGAGGTGTGTGTATGCTCCACACCATATCAGGAAAATGGGGGTGTGTGTGTGCTTCACACCATATCGGGAAAGGAGGTGTGTGTATGTTTCACACCATATCAGGCAAAGATGTGTGTGTTTTCTTCACACCATATAGGGAAAAGCGATGTGTGTGTGTGCTTCACACCATATCAGTCAAAGAGATGTGTGTATGCTTCACACCATATCAGGCAAAGATGTGTGTGTATTCTTCACATCATATCGGGTAAAGAGGTGTGTGTGTGTGCTTCACAACATATCAGACAAAGAGGTGTGTGTATGCTTCACACCATATCGGGCAAAGAGGTGTGTGTATGCTTCACATCATATCGGACAAAGAGGTGTGTGCGCGCTTCACACCATATTTGGAAAAGAGGTGTGTGTGTGCTTCACACCATATTATGCCTAAAGGGTATTTTTGACCTCATATCGTGCAAGATATGTATACTTCATCACCATATCATTCAATAAAGTATAAACTCATATCCATATCATTTTAGTGGTGTAGGTGCATCACCATATCGAGTTAGAGGTGCTTGCTTATGTGCTTGAACCTGATATCACTTTATAAGGTGATACCATCATTTTCAAGCTCTAGACCTTCGTTCTACTTGTTATAGTTCATGGAAATAAGTCCTAGGTTACTACTAGAGCTCATGTATCCATCAATTATGCAAGAAAAATCTATTTGAAGGTAAATCATTTAACTAAGGCAAGATTGATGATAAATAATAACATAATTGAGTTCAAGTTATATAACCCACCTCAAGAGAAACTTCAAAGATCCAATATCCAAATATTCACATTCCCAAGGTTGAAGGTGAGCTTCTCAAGACGTCCAAGACTTGAGCTCTTGAGCCCTATGCATGATACCTCACCATTTGTGGCTGATATCCTTCACTTATGGTCGATATCACTTTGCAATGGGTGATATGACATTGCTATGGATGATACCAAATCTCTATGCACAATACTCATTCACCCTTGCATGATATCTAGACTCTATGCATGATATCTAAGAGCAAGGGGGTGATAGATTTCTAAAAATTCCACTTATGGGTGAAAGGAAGGGTATATATACTTGTGGTTCATGAAAAAGTTTGTATATGATGTGTCATCTTTTTAAGATACTAGGTGCCACATGTCCATACATGGTTGACACATATCCTTCCATGCACTCATTTTTATATTGACATGAAAAACATTTGAGGATAATCTAGAGATGACATTTTGTCCATTAGTTATCTTGTTTGATAAGATAGCATCTTTATCTCATAAATTATGCAAACCGATACAACTTTTGCAAGGAGCGCCTAACTCAACATGGATCACCTCCTTGAGGTTCTTAGCTCGTCACGAACAAGTCTAAGAGTTCAGAAACCAATATGGGATCTTCTCTCTGGCTCCTTGGTTGATAGGCTATCCCATATGGACTCTACAACCTGAAACAAGCTCAAATTAGGGTTACACATGCAACACTTTCTTGGTCTTTTCATTACCAAGAATATCATACTAAAAAATGATTCAAACATGGTGACTCATTCTTTATCTCTCCTCTAAATGATACTAGGAGGGATTAGGGACACTCTATAGGGGGTAATTTGTATATCAACCCTATACTTTGGGTAAATTACAACTTGCACCAAAATTGGTACACAAGTCACTAGCATTATTCAAACAAGTTCAAACTTGGAATTTAGGCTTTACACAAGACACCACATTGCATCATTCTCTCTATAATTATTATAAAACACATGAGGCATGTTCAACATATGACATATTGCACTATAATCCCTTATCTTGGGTAAATTGCATTTTGGTCCAAGACATGAGAACATTGCTCAAACATTATTCAAATAGGACCAAATTTGAAACATAAGTTTGTTACCTGATAGAAAAACACTTTAGAGGATTATTTAAAGTTATAAGAAACTTACTTCTACAAAACAAATAGGGTTATCTCATACCTAGGTCAGGGTCATTACAAGTTATAAACCCCTAACAAGGATTTCGTCCCAAAAATCCCAAGTAAAGGGAGACATATATTATTCATTCATCATATCATCAACTCTCCACATAACATATTAGTGTAATGGAGATGCCATAGAACTTTGATTAGCACAAAGTTCTTTCACACATGATTATCATAGAATCTGTTATACATGACACATAATCCATTGTCCTTTTTATTATTGACTATAGAGTCAACTCTGCGTCATGTAACATTTTTCTTAGTCAGAGAATCATTATACATACCTTATTTAACTCAGGTGTGGAACATCACTGATTTGTCACCTTTTCAACTTATATATTTATGTAATAAGATCCTTGATCTTGGGAGTTTTCTATACCCCTTACTTAGTTTGTCATTTCTCTTTCAAGGAAAGACCAGAGTTGTGTTCTGTCACCCACTTGGGACTATAAGTCTTATCATGCATCTGCTGTGCCACTCAAATCTGCTGACACAATATTAAACTTTCTTGTGACTTGTATCAATTATCCCTTTAGCTATTCATTTTCTTATCATAAGGAGAGGCTACTTATTAAAGAAGAACTATCTCAGAGGTATCTCTAGATGTTATATATAAGCTACCTCAACAAATCTAGATAGGGGTATTCTAAGAAGTTATTTATAGCTTGATCAACTTTTCCCAATACAAATCTACAATTATTCCATCAGCTCATACATCTTTGCTGATGTCATGTTTATGTGGAGCATAAATCCCTAACATATGGTATGCATAATACTGTACGTAACTAGACTAATATCGAAGTTGGCCCTTCTTGGTAACCAAACATTTTTCATCTTATCAGGAGTCATGTTCTCATTTTCTAATATTATTGGAACTTCTTGGATACTAGGATTCTTTACCTTGGTATCCATTATATGTGCCAAAAATACATCAAATCCTTATCATTTCCATCCTCTATTGTTATTACCAAAACCATACATATAATATGACCTTTCTCTCCTCTCAGGACATTACTTAACACATATACTTTGTCTTGGAACTAAAATCTAAGATTAGTAGATACTTTTCAAAGTATCCATTTAAAAGATTACTTTCTAATCTATGCACATCAAGTGTCATAAGACTCACTTGATTGTCATGTCTTTGAAAAGAAAGAACACAATGAAAATAGTCCTTTTTATCACCCCATCATTATCCAAGTTTGTTTAATAAATAAAAAATATTATCACCTTCCTTAAGTATTGCATGAACTTTCAATTGTTCATGTGTCATTCAATCTTGTTTCCTTTTTGGTACCTTGCCATCAGCATAGGAATTATAGAGATGATTACCTGTCACCACCTCTCAGTATTATCATCATCATGATTATTGGATCTAGGTATTCAAACCCTAAGTTCATCATTGAACATTGTAACCTCTCATCAGGTAATTTGCAACCTCTAGGTCCTCAAACCAAGGTATACATTATACTAAACATATTCTTTTATTTATAAGTTGGTCTATGATTAACTCATATTTCTCCATACATCAATTAGGATGTAGTAGAAATATCCATGCCACATCTCTCATTTCTCACTTATTTATCCTCTTAAGATTGTCTCAAAATGACTACTTAATCAGAGTAATTAGAAGGATAGAAATCTAAGAGTTCCATACTTACCTTGCCTTCAATAGATGAATACCTGGCCAGGGTATTCAAGAATTGAAATTAGGTAGTATGCATTTGTTTTATACTATGTGTCATCTCTTTAAGTTTTATTACTTACGATCTCAGATTTTCTCTACGTGTTTCTTTTACATCTCATCCCTTTCTACATGAAGAGGGAAATTTGAAAAACATATAAGAGAATTTTAAACTGAATATAGGTTCTTATCTTACTTATCTCTTCCTAATGTCCTCTTAGGACTAATTAAAGGAAGCTCAACAACAACTACCTTCTTATGATTATCAAGTAAAATCAAGAGAATACATATCATAATGAAAAAGCTCTATCTGATTGTCACCCCTCACGGTATCGACCACTTTAGGTGAGTCATTTCATGTTGTTACTTTTGCGTTTTTACACCGTGGGTTGTAACTTTTGTAAGCCCTATCGAGTTTGCCTCAGTTTTTGGGTCATTTCCTCCCTTATTTTTGAATAAAAGGGTTTAGTATGTTCAACATGTCTATATCTATAACATGTCTTGTCCTTGTACCATAGTCTTATCGGTCTTATACCAATGTAGAAGCTAAGTTAGGAGTTCTTATAGGTGGAAAGTTAGGACTTTTGCCTTTACTTAGTGACTACTGCCCTAGTGCAGTAAGCATTTATTGCACTGGTGGTACCAAAACATTATTTTTTTGGAACAACAAGGCAGATGTCCCTAGAATTATAGAGAACTTTCCTTAACTCTTAGCTTATTTCCCCTCTTTGGGCATTCCCATCACAGATGTATTATTTGTCTATACTTATGACAGAGTCTATTTTCCTACCATATGTTAACCCTTCTCATATTTTTCACTGTTCAACATAGCTATTTCATTCAAGAGCCCTTTCAGAACCCAACATTTCTGCATTGAGGGCTGGTAACCTAGGTTATATTACTAGTATCTAGGACAGTATATTCATCATTGTTGTCCTAACCTTCCCAACAAGAGTATAAAAAGTGGGATTCTCTATACTGATTCGGTCAAGAAGGGAATTCTCAGGCACTCATTCTTCTCTTTCCTGATCCCTTGCACCATTCCTAGTGCAACAACATTTCTCTTAGCAACGTGTTCCTCATGTTCTCCAGTCATTTTTAAACTTCACCCTTTCTTCTACATAAGTAGAAGTCACTATAGGATATACTGGAGGACACTAGAATAGACTCAACAAATTAGTCCTATGTCTCTGTAGACTCATTGAATCTTAAGCTATGATACCAAACTTGTAATGACCGCCACCAAACTGACAGCCAAATCGTTACTACTTATGCGGAATGATCATGAGCAACAGATTAACAAAAATTACTAAAAATTAAAACTCTTTTGCAAAGAGATCCATTTCCAGGAAAACTCTTAAGGAAGAACCAAAACTTGATATTCATTGTTGATCATATTGTACATACACTATACCATCTCTTCTCGAGGATAACATATAACAGTTGATTTCTCAAAACATATACTTAAAGCAACATCAAAGCTCCAGGCATACAAGCAAAAATCTCAGATTGTTCATAAAACCAACACGTACTAAATCCAAGGACCTGAGAGTACAGATACGACACATATGACTTCTATCTACAAGACACGACAGAGAGTACACTCAATGAGCTGTCACTATTGTCCCTGCTGTTGTTGTTCTCCTTCTATAATACAGTCTAAACCCCTCCCCCCCCTTCACGTCCACCTAAAAAATGTGGATCCCATGGGGTGAGACAATTGTCCTAATGAAAGATATAACTCTCTACCAACAATTTTATCATCAGAATTAAATACTATTAAACTGAGATGAGGATAAGCAGTTTAGAATATTCTCATCTTTTAAAGCATTGCAACTATCTATGATTGAGCAGTAAATTGTCTATTCACTTTATAAGGAATACGAAGAATATGTATATCATTTATCCATCATACTATATCAACATTTCAAGGTTATCCTGTGATAATATCATCACGTTCTAACTTTATACCAATCTTGCAAGAGTACAACTAGGTATTTGATTGTACCAATCCTGTGATATTACATCCAGGTATTGGATTGTACCAATTCTATGATATTACAGCCAGGTATTGGATTGTACCAATCCTTTGATATTACAGTCAGGTTTTGGGTTATCCCAATCCTGTGATAACATCCAGGTATTGGGTTATCTGAATCCATTGATAACATCCAGGTGTTGGGTTATTATCAACCCTATGATAACAACCAGGTATTGGGTTATTACCAATCATGTGATTAACAGTCAGGTATTGCGTTATTACCAATCCTGTGATAATAGCCATGTGTTGGGTTATTACCAACCCTGTGATAACAACCAGGTATTGAGTTATTACCTATCATGTGATAATATCTACGTATTGGTTTATTACCAATCATTTGATTAACAACCAGGTGTTGGGTTATTACCAAGCCAGAGATAACAACCAGGTGTTGCGTTATTACTAACCCTGTGATAACAACCAGGTATTGGGTTATTACCAATCATGTGATTAGCAGCCAGGTGTTGGGTTATTACCAATCATGTGATAATAGCTAGGTGTTGGGTTATTACCAACCCCGTGATAATAGCCAGGTGTTGGGTTATTACTAATCCTGTAATTAACAATCAGGTATTGGGTTATTACCAATCTTGTGCATCTATTCTAGGCATTAGACTATGTCAATCATGTACATCTATTCCAGGCATAGGACTATGCCAATCATGTGCATCTCATCTCCGAATACCACATCACCTTTACTAGGCATTACCTTGGCCAAGCAATCATACTTATTCACATGCTTTATATAATATAAGTATTCAAAACACTATAAACCTTATTTGGTTATGAGCATAAAGAATGTATGATCAAGATTTCATTATTATTATTATTATATCCGTTTATTATTATTATTATTATTATGTTACTAATTTCCCATTTCATAGTTTATTTTGAACATTAACATTTCTTACATGAGACTTTTATAAACATCTTGTTACCTCTCACTAGGCAACTACTATTCTCATGGCTCACATGGCCCATTAAACATCTTGTCACCTTTCACTAGGCAACAACTAATCACATGGGTCACAAGGCCCATTAAACATCTTGTCACCTCTCACTAGGAAACGACTAACCACATGCCTCTCAAGGCCCATTAAACAACTTGTCACCTCTTGTAACATCCCTGGCCTGGGTTATGCCTTAACCCTAGGGGTTTTTCTTAAGTAAGTAATTTAAAATCTTGTTTTTATCCTTCTAAAAGTAATTAGGTCTAAAGGAGTGCTTATGTTTCAATTTTGGTCCTGTTTGAACAATGTTGAAGCAATGTTTGCTTGTTTTGGACTAATGTGCAATTTACCCAATATGAGGGGTTAATTTGCAAATGATATATATGTTCCTCAAGTGCTTTAGCATCATGGGGTGAGAATGAAGCCAAGGGATGGCTTGTGGAAGCTTAAATTCCAAAAAGGAACTTGTTGAATAATACTTGTGCATTAAATGCTAGTTTTGGAGTAAAATGCAATTTACCCAAAAGCTAGGATTGAACATGAAAAATACCACTTCAATTATGTCCCTACTGTTCCTTGGTATCATTTAGAGAAAATAAAATGAAAGGGGTGTCTCATTTGAGCCACATTTGAGAAATGGTGTTCTTGATAATAAAATTATCAAAGAAATGTGCATAATTGATATTCAAGCAATTTTTATAGCAAAAATATATTAAATAATTGAAATGATCATCAACTAAACAGCCATGGGATTTATCCTATAATGTAATGGCGGCCAAAGCACCATGGAGGCACGTAAATGTTTCTAGTAGGTGAAAAAGATCTACTACATTTTTAATTGAAAAGTAATGTCCACTAAAAATGGATAATAATATTATAATTATTAAGGTGCTTAGGGGTCGACTTTTATGCAAGTATCATTCAAAGGAAATAGAGGATAAAGGAGATATATTTGGGAGAAAGGAAGTGGAGGGGCATGTGGCACCTTGATAAGAAAGGATATGGTTTTCCTTTTTACTTTCTCTCTCCTAAAATTCAAGTATATCTACTCAAATATTTACAACTTGAAAGGGTATTTTGCAAACACACCCACACCTCACTTAGATTGGAGACCAAGGGAGCTTAGGAGTAGGAGGAGATCGTCTCCCAATCTTGAGGTAAGTTCCATGGTTATCTTCAACCTTGAGTTGAAGGTTGAAATCGAAATTCAATGTTGCTTTTCTCACCCCTTCCATCCAATACTCAATTTTGATAATCTTTTGCATAAAAATAGTTGAGGATGAGCCTACGATAGTTGAAGGAGCTCTCTTAACTATTGAAGACGTGGAGCTTGAAGCTTTTAAGCTACTTTGAAGGCGGGTTTTATAACTTGAATCCTTTAACATCATCATTCAACTTCAATATTTCAATATATGATTGATTCTTTCTTCTTCTTGCTTACTTCTTGAATGAAATTGATAATTACATGAAATAAGTAGTATTATGATCAATAGGAGTGAAGGTTGATGATAATAACATCATATTAGCAAACATTTCTCAAATATCAATAATCAATCAGTTTCAACCAAAATTGACCGTTTGGTGACCAAACGATTTCAAACCGTTTGAGGAACAAGGGTTCAAGACCGTTTGGTAGGGTTGACCATTTGATGAGGGTTGACCATTTGGTAGGGTTGACCATTTGATGATGGTTGACTGTTTAGTAGTGTTGACCATTTGGTGATGGTTGACCGTTTGATACGAAACAGTCCAAGATCGTTTGAGGTCAAACGACCTCAAGACCATTTGAGGATATGAGATGAAACGGTTTGCAAACCGTTTAAGATGAAACGGTCCAAGACCGTTTGAGGTCAAACGACCTCAAGATTGTTTGAAGGTCTAAATCTTAAGACTGTTTGAAGGTTTGAATCTCAAGACCTTTTGAAGGTCCAACTTCAAGATCGTTTCAAGATTTAATTGGTCCAAATCATTTGAGGGACTAATTGGTTCAAACTATGTAAGCACTAATAACCCCATAAGTGGTTAAAAGGTGTTTCAAGGTTGATTACAGTGGAAGTATCCCTAAGATACTTAGGTGAATAAGTACATCTAGAGTAATTAACAATTGGTGCTTATAAATACAATTATCTCAATACACCTTGATAAATCATAAGTGTAAGTATCTTAGTGAAAGGTTGAGCCAACTAAGTAAAGTATGGATTAATCAATAATCTAGAGAGGATAAGAGAGAGAAACTCATACTTGAGTAATAACATGCAATATGTAACATTGACACCTTTAATAAGTGTAGGGTATAAGTTAGGGTTTAATCTTTGATGGTATGATCCTTAAAATCCTAATTGATAGGAAACCCTAATTGATAAAGAATAGGGAAACTCTAATTTCGGATAATTGATAGGGAATCCTTAATTGGAAAGAATTGGAATACTCAAACCCTAATTTTGGGTAAAGAGATGATAAACCCTAATTCATGCGGAATAGTAAACCCTAATCCTAATTTTTGGATAATTGACATGGGGGAAAACCCTAATTGATAAGGGAACCCTAATTGATGAAGAATGGGGAAGCCCTAATACAGAGTAATGGTATAATAAACCATAATTGATATGAATAGTGAAACCCTAACCCTAATTTGGGAATAGCGGTATTACCATTGTATTGCATGGTGTGATATGTAATTAATATGGTTGTTATCATGTGTACTAACCATGCAGGTATCATGAGATGATGAGCATAACCAAGTATGAGATATGATGTTTATTTGATAAGATGTTTAATGGGCCTTATGAGCCATTATGTTATTGTTGCCTAGTGAGAGGTGATGTGTTGTTTAATGGGCTTTGTGAGCCATGTGAGATGCTTGTGTAACAAGTATCATGTGTACCTTGGTCAGATGACCTAAAGGTATTAATTACCTGATAAGTGGTAGCAGTATTCAGTGATGTACTAAAGGTTTGAATACCCAGATCCAATAAACATGATGATGTTGATGCTGAGGGATGAGAATTCCCAATAATGAGATAAGGGATTGAGACACCAATGTTCTATAAAGTTTATAATAATACTTGAAAGATGCATTACACTTTTCTTTGCAGCATTTGTCATAATAATTTTTGTTTGAAAGGGGCTAAAAGAATGTGGTAATGCACTTAATTAATCAAATGAAATCTTATCATGTAGAGCCCTGACCATAGATCCATCATCGTAAGTAGTTGGTGATGGTGAAACAGGTTTTCCCATGGGATTTCCTGGAGATTGCATATTTTTGAATATGCGGGGGTGATGGGTGAAAATATCTGTACGCCCTAATGGGGGAAATTGATGTGAGATAAACATTAAATCTTGCAATCCTTCATTATATGTGTCAGGATGGATGTATCATGAATCTCCCGATGATGGTAAATGTCAGATCGATGTGAGATAAATATTAGATCTCTCGATTGCGAAGAGAGTGCAGCCGCCACTGTAACTCTATAGCGAAGTTGCCAGTATACCCTAGAAAGCTATTTAGCAGAGACATAAGATGTCTTGAATGTGGTCTTGCACTAACCGAGATAGATGAGGTCATGGCATTCGGCTCTTCCATTGACCTTGTATGGTACCGATTTCGACTTTGCAATGGTCGGTTGGAGTATGAGCGGTATACCTCATCTCCTCAGGGCATAAATGTGATTGTAAAATGTAATCAGCCGTGTAGCATATTTGCTTAAGGATGAAATACAGAAATCATTTGTTGATGTTACATTGCTTAATGTATCCTAAATTGAATAGATGTTATACATGTTCTTCATATTCCTTATTTAATAAATGATATTGTTCTTTCCCACTTAAACAGTGAATGAATCTTCTGCTCAGTTTGTTACTGCTTTATTTGCAATGATAATGTTTATGGCAGAGAGTTATATCTCTCGTTGGGACATGGGTCTCACTCAATTGGTCACAAATATTTTTAGGTGGACGCGGACGAGGAAGTAGAGACCATACAGTAAGGGAAGGACAAAAGCACCAGGGAAAACAATAATATCTCAGGTGGAGATACTGACTATCATGTTATGTGGATATGAGTCTTATGTGTCGTCTCTGTACTCTCAGGTCCTTGGAGTCAGTAGTTAGAGTTTTTATGATCGATCTGAGATTTTGGCTTGAATGCCTCGAGGATTTTTGTTGCTTGTGCTTTTAACAAAGCAAATGTTGTATATATAGTCCTCGAGAAGAGATGGTACATGGTATGTACGATGTGAACTAGAATGTAAATATAATACTTTGGTTCTTGTTATAAGAGTTTCCTGGAAATGGATATCTATGCAAATGGTTTTAATTTTTAGTGTTTTTCAGTAATCCGATGCTAATGATTACTTCCACATGTTTTAATTATGCACTTGTTGTCTTAATGATAGTAAGTGTGACACGTCTTACTAGGCAACAACTAATTACATGGCTCACACCCATTAATCATGTTGTTACCTCTCACTAGGAAACAACTAATCACATGGCGCATAAGGCCCATTAAACATCTTGTTACCTCTCACTAGGCAACAACTAACCACATGGATCACAAGGCCCATTAAACATCTTGTTACCTCTCACTAAGAAACCACTAATCACATGACTCACAAGGCCCATTAAACAACTTGTTACCTCTCACTATGCAACAACTAACTCTAGGTCATAAGACCAAGATAATTGGTATAATATGAAACATCAAAACTCATGCTTAGGTATGCTCATTATTTCATGTTATTACCATGGGTTTAATATGGTTAGGGTTTCCCTTTAATAACCAATGGTATTTTCAAATCATATGATTACCCTTCACTAGGGTTAAGGTTTCCCTCCATAAGCCAACTAGGGTTTTCAAGTACATTCATAAAAAATCACAACCCTAATTCAGACTCCACATATATTAGGAGTATTATTGTATGCTCATTACATGAGTATTAAACAAATATAAGTTTGTCTTTCATTCTCACTAGGATATTCATTACATCATACTCCATTAGGTTGGCTCAATCCTTCTCTCAAGGTACATTGGCCCATATTTATCAAAATGCATTAAAATCTTTATGTCTTAGTGTGTGATTTGACATAAAACATTTCATGTGTCACTCAATCAAGTATATTGAATTGATGTACTTCCACCCTATCAGGCAAATAGGTGTGTGTATGCTTCACACCATATCGGGAAAATAGGTGTGTGTGTTCTCTACACCATATCGGGCAAAGAGGTGTGTTCTTCACACCATATCGGGCAAAGAGTTGTGTGTATGCATCACACCATATCGGGCAAAGAGGTGTGTGTATGCTAAACACCATATCGGGCAAAGATGGGTGTGTGTGTGCTTCACTCCATATCAGGCAAAGAGGTGTGTATATGCTTCACACCATATCGGGCAAAGAGTTGTGTGTATGCTTCACACCATATCAAGCAAAGAGGTGTGTGTATGCTTCACACCATATCGGGCACAGAGGGGTGTATGTGTTCTTCACACCATATCAGGAAAAGAGGTGTGTGTATGCTTCAAACCATATTGGGAAAAGAGGTGTGTGTATGCTTTACACCATATCGGACAAAGAGGCATGTGTATGCTTCACACCATATCGGGCTAGGAGGTGTGTGTGTGCTTCACACCATATTATTTCTAAGGGGTATTTTTGACCTCATATCGTGCAAGAGATGTATACTTCATCACCATATCATTCAAGGAAGTACAAACTTATATCCATATCATTTTAGTGGTGTAGGTGCATCACCATATCAGGTTAGAGGTGCGTGCTTATGTCCTTGAACCCAATATCACTTTATAAGGTGATACCATCGTCTTCAAGCTCTAGACCTTCATTATACTTGTTCTAGTTCATGGAAATCAGTCCTAGGTTACTACTAGAGCTCATGGATCCATCAATTATGCAAGAAGAATCTATTTGAAAGTAAATCATTTAACTAAGGAAAAATTGATGATAAATAATAACACAATTAAATTCAAGTTATATAACCCACCTCTAGAGAAACTTCAAAGCTCCAAGCTCCAAATCTTCACATTCCCAAGTTTGAAGATGATCTTGTCAAAGATTCAAGACTTGAGTGCCTAATCCCTATACATGATACCTCACCATTTGTGGTTGATGTCCTTCACTTATGGCTGATATCCCTCAATTGGTCGATATCACTTTGCAATGGTGATATCACTTTGATATTGATGATACCAAAGCTATATGCAGGATAATCCTTCACCATTTCATGATATGTAGACTCTAAGCATGATATGTAATAACAAGGGGGTGATAGATTTCTAAAAATTCCACTTATGGGTGAAAGGTGGGGTATATATACTTGAGGTTCATGAAAAAGTGTGTATATGAGGTGTCATCTTTTTAAGCTACTAGGTGCCACGTGTGCATGCATGGTTTACACATGTACAAGCGTTAAATCATATTTATCTTAACATTTAAAACACTTGAGGATAATATAGATATGATATTTTGGCCATTAGTTATCTTGTTTGATAAGATATCTCATCTTTATCTCATAAATTATGCAAACTGATACAACTTTTGCAAGGAGTACCTAACTCATCATGGATCACATCCTTGAGGTTCTTAGTTCATCATGGAAAAATAAAAGAGTTCAAAAACTGATATGGGATTCTCTCTATGGCTCCTTGGCCAATAGGCTCTCCCATATGGACTTTACAACCCGATACAAGGTCAAATTAGGGTTTCACATACAACACTTTCTTGGTCTTTTCATTACCAAGAATATCATGCTCAAACATGATTAAAACATGCTGACTACTTCTTTATCTCTCCTCTAAATGATACTAGGAGGGAGTAAGGACACTCTAGAGGTGGTAATTTACATATCAACCCTATACTTTGGGTAAATTATAACTTGCACCAAAATCAGTACACAAGTCACTAGCATTATTCAAATAAGTTCAAATTTGGAATTTAGGCTTTCCACAAGCCACCAACTTACATAATTATCTCTATAATGATGCTAAAACACATGAGTCATGTTCAAAATATGACATATTACACTATAACCCATTATCTTGGGTAAATTGCATTTTGGTTCAAGTCATGAGAACATTACTCAAACATTATTCAAACAGGACCAAATTTGAAACATAATTTATTACCTGATAGAAAACACTTTAGAGGATTATATTAAAGTTCTAAGAAACTTACTTATACAAAACAAATAGGGTCACCTCGTAACTCAGGTCAGGCTCATTACAATTTTTTTGCTACATTTGTAGTGATAAAACATTTAGATTGTGTCATGTACACATCCTCTAGAAAATTCACATTTAGGAAAGAAATTTTGACATCTAGTGTCTGAATCTCATAGACATGATAAGGTGCAATGGATATCATGATCCTGATTTATTTAACCATGAAACTTAGTGAAAATGTTTCAACATAGTCAACACTTCTTGTTTGAAAACTTATGAAACCAATATACTTTTGTAAGCTTATACATTATTATCCATTTTAGTCATCTTCTTGAAGACCCATTTGCACCCTATGGATTTTACACCTTTAGGTGGATCCAAAGGTACAAAACTTGTTGGGGTACATGGTGCATCTCAGATCTCATGTCCCGCAATCGCCTCATTGTTGGTTGTTGGTTCATCACCTTAAAAAACCAACACATAATATTCTTGAGTCACAAGAAATCCATATTTCTCTGGCTCAAGACATGTCCTACTAGACATTTGAGATCTTTGTGTTACAATAGGGACTTGTAGTTCCACAAAATTTTGCAGTTCCTCTTGTTGCTTGTCTACCTACATTGATTTAATGTTATCTTTTTGGCCTTGAACTTCTTCTAGTTCCTTTTTCCTCTCACTGCTTTCTCAAAAATAAATTCTATTTTGGGAATATAACATCCTTGATTAAAATATATTCTATTTTTAGATAGAATATAGAAGTAGAAACCCTTCATTTCCATAGGGTACCTAGTAAACATATATTTATATAATTTGAGTCTAATATTTCGTATAAATATTTCTTCAAATAAGCTTCATGTCACCACACTTTCATCAGAAACATATTGGGACATTCTTCATTCCATATATCATATGGTTTCTTTTAAAAAAAATTGGAAGGTACTTAGTCAAGTGTAAACATGAGGGTTTCAAAAGAATGTCCCAAAAGGAAATAAAAAGATTAGCCAAACTCATCATTATCGTTCCATATCAAACAAGGTAAAATTCCTTCTTTATGATACACCATTATGTTGTGTTGTTCTAGGTGAAGTTCATTGTTATACAATAACACAATCCCTAAGAAGGGATTCTAACACTTGGCTTAAGTAATCACCATTCTATTGGATCAAAGTGATTTAATTATTTGTCTAAGTTAATGTTGTACATCATTCATGAATTCATTCAACTTTTCAAAAGTTTCTAATTTGTGTTTTTTAAGATACACCTATCCAAATCTACTGAAGTCATTGGTAAAAGTGATGCACTATTGATATCCAATTCAAGCATTTGTGATAAAAGGTCAACACAAAATAGTATGTGAAAGTCATAATAAGTTACTCGCTCTCTCATTGTTGCAAGTGAAAGGTGCTTTTGTCATATTTCTCAATAAACAAGACTCACATTGTAACGTTCTCACTTTTTAGCATCCCCCAAATAAGGAAAGACCTAAAAAGTTGATAGCCCTCAATTGAAATTCTAAAGGATCCAAATTTTTACCAAATAACAATATATAAAATAATTTTCATTAATTCAAAATGTTGTTTATGAGCTGATCCTATAAAGAGTTAGAGGAGTTTCTCACACAAAAATTGTACCTATGAGAAGAAGTATCTATCTTTCTTTCCTCTTTTACTAATCTTTTATGTCTTCAAGTGATTTCATCTTGATATCGTCACTTTTAGCATGTACCTAAAATGGCATGAAACAAAAGCACAAACCAGAATATCAAGATATACTATGTACGTGTGGTGCATGAAAAAATTCACAAGTAATATAACAACATATAACTAATCAATTACTTACAAATAAGAATTGTCGTTTTCGTTACATATTCTAATCCATTCTAGATATGCTCTCTTGGGTGTGATTATTGTCCCTCCATGGTTTGTGTGAATCACCCCTCTATGTATATCATCTGAGGTTTTAGAAGATGATCTCTTTATTCATGTTATACTCCTAGTGGCATTAAAATTGAACATAATGTTTATAAACAACAAACAATTTTTTTGAGCAATCTTTGAGGAACAATCAACACACACCAGAAAACTTATGCAGGAAATCATAGGCATAATCACGTACCTCATAGTGGGCCATGCATATAATGCAATTATACTTACAAGTATATTCAATTAGTCTAATCAACAGATCAAGTGATCAAAACTTAATTTGGATGTATGTAAATCCTAAAGTGTCACCATCACATTAAATATATTAAACCCCACTCGGTCCTAATTTATTATTTAGAGTTATCCTAAGTTTAGGATGGGGAATAAGGGTACAAACTGTACTTCCATCATGTATTTGACCTTAGATAAGACCCTAATGATATTATCTATCAATTACTTTCATTATGAACACTTAGCTTATTTCAAGTTCATTAAGATTTTCACAAGTTATCCTCTTTAGATTCAAAATACTAATTCTTCATATGCATGGCTATTCACATTGGAAATCCTAATTCTACATCATTATTATCATGAACATGTTAACACATCATTATGTCCCACATTAATAGTTTCCATCTCAAAAAATGATATTTGACATGATTAACAACTTATTCCTCAAAAACTAGGGTTTACATTTACTAATTAATACTTAAACTAGTATTGACCTTAATTTTCAATTTATGATTAGAGTTAAGTTCCATTTATAATTTAGATATATTCCTCTCATTTTTCTAATCCATGCTCATATATAACATCTCTTCATTTGAGTTATTGATTAATTATAGAAATTATTGCAAGATTTACATTATTTGGACTAATGATGTGCTACCATGTTGGTTGTTTACCTTTTATTTTAGGCACCAGTGACCCGACTGAAAAATGGGAATTTGACCCAAGGTTTTCCCTTGATTTCACTCTTGGACTGGTCGGTCTGGGATGACTTAGGGAGATTCTGACACGTTCCTTCTCCCTCATTTGTGCGTTCATGCACCCGTGTGGGTCATGTTGCTTCTATTGAATCTGGAGGGTGATCAACCATCCTATCACCTGAGCTGGAACATGATGTTCCTTGTGTGTTCTGTCCTCTTGCTCCCGTACGCATGGTTGCATGCTTATGCTATTGTGACAAATAGTGGTGGTTTGAGCATGCTGCCAGTCGCTCACCTCACGATGTTGTTATGACTCCTCAAGATCTATAGCGGCCCAAACAACCCTGGAAAGTGTCTATGAGTGGCCAAAGTGACTCTAGTGGGAGGGACCCTGAATAGAGGTGCAATTTTCCCTTGAGAAATCCTGACATTATTTCAATATGTGAAGAAGAATCTACGATGGATTAGGGAATGAGAGTTGTTGATGGGAACACAATCCTAATGTTTGGTTATGGACATGGTTGTTGTTGCAGCTGGTTCCTTCCATCCAAACCCATGATTGGGGAGGGTCCTCTTTCAGGAACCCTAGAGTACTATGGATGAGGGGATGAGGAATGAGGAACACACTCCTTCATGATATGGGGGTATACAACCCTTATATATGCATAGAACTAGGGTGAGGAACGGTGGATTGGTTCCCAAGTCTGTACAACGTTGGTAGTCGTCACTTTAAGGATGTACTTAATTACATTCTTCCTTCCTTCCCTTATACAAAAACTCTCAGGATTTTTGTTCCATGATGGCGAAGTCTACAAAAAGTATCACCACTTTCTTATTATGATTTGGTTTTGTCAAACTAAAAATCCATTAGGAAAGCACATAACTATTTGGTACACAGTACTTAATATGATCCTTTAACCATTAAGTGATACACTATGACTTGAATTCTAGATTATTATTCTACATCTCTCTTTGATGTATCCCTCCAAATAAATTATCTTTATTTCAAGGAAACTCCCTAATACCTTTTCCAAGTTACATTTAGTAATTGGTATTTATTGGGATGTATTTCCTATATAAAACTTTCTCTTTTAAACATCATTTAAAACAACACCATTATCTCATGGAATATCACTTTTCTCTAAAATTCTACAATTCTCTTCCCTTCCTTATTATTTTTAGGTATACCAAAAGTAAGATCAAAATAATACTAATTGTTGTCTCAAATCATGTGTGACCAAACTATCTAGATAATTACTATTTTAATTATCTAAAATATCACACATCTTATTTTCTTTTAAAAACATGCTTAGTTGTTCATATTTCTATTTTTCAACAGTCCAAGGCATTGCTATCTATTTGTGTACAAAATCTCTTAATTCTTTGTTTGTGCCCCATGGACCTAGTTGTTGGTATGTATGTCCAAAGAGCCAATCATATGATGATTGGATTTGCATATGTTCTAATTGATTTGATAAATATCATCGGCAAGCTTCCAATTTATTCTAGCTCAATCGATTATGAGATAAATGATGGAGAAGAATGAATGTCTAAAGAAAGCCAATACTCAATGACGTATGTCTTCAGGTTGAGGACCTGAACAGTGAGATCATACAGATTCTAAGAGTATGTACATTCTTGTTATGTCCCTAGTTGGATGTCATTGTGGAAGGTTGATAGACAACAATGGCACATTAAGAATAAAGTGTGTGTGTTGGTTGATGATAGTGTCTCATTTGTCATTTTATATGATATCAAACCAAGCACACAGATATATTTTGGAGAATAGTGTATTAGACAGACCCACCATGACAGTGACACATGGAACCATGAAATGTAGTCAGAGTCATCTATCATAGTGATAGTAGTGATTGTGATTCTTAGACCTGAAATCATTACACTCGTTGAATGTGATTGGGTACACTTTGACAACAACAAATGGAGTACTCAAATATGGGTTGTTATATCGATGGTGATTGGGTGGCTTTGACACATGAGATAGATTGTGAGTGATACATATGGGATTTATCCCTCCTAAGGGAGTATGATGTCAATGCCACTTGATAAGCGAGACTGAGAAAGGGATGTGCATGCACATGTGAATCAATATATGATATTGATGCCACACATCTCATATAGTCTGCTCTAGTTCAAGAAACATGAATGAACATTGAAAAGATGTCAACTTCATGCTTTGAGTTCATTCAAGATATCAAAGACAAATTAATTATACATTCATTGAAACACCAATCATAGACTTTAGGATTGAAAGTTATTCTCCAACTTTCCTTTTCACTTGGATAGAAATGATGTGCGACTGGGAACCACTCTTTGCTTGTGATGTCATAAGTTAGTTATGGACATTCACTGACAACATGAAATGGGACCTATTGGGTCACACACAAAGGATTAACCTAGAAGAGGAGTTTATCCATGAATGATGTTTGGATTGATTACTAAAGTGCTTAGGTACTCAATAAAATATTTAATCGATAATCTTGACTCAATATCTAGTTCAAGTGTTGAACCAACTGATTTCAGTGTCAGATTGATTCGAATTGACTGTGTTCAGCACAATCTGGACCACTAACTGACCGGTTCACTTGGTGAACCGATCGGCTCATGGCCAGTGAGACGATCGGTTCATTCTGGTGAACTGACCAGTTCATTTTTCCAAATGAGCAATGTTGGATTTTCTTAGTTTGTGAGAAAAGGTTTTTTATTTCACTTGTTCAATTTGATTGGGATAAGAATTAATCTTTGCATTAATTAGAAACAAATAAGGAAAGTCAAATGTGAGTAAGTTTGGGAAGTGAAATGATCGGTTCATTAAGTGAACTGATCAGTTCACACTCCCAACCGATTGATTCATTATTGAACCAATCGACTCACCTTGCCAAACGACCATTTCATTTATGAAACTACCAATTCTCCTGTCAAAGTACAATGATTCATGGAAATTTTGGACACTTCTACTCCTGCACAGATGGGGAACCCTGAACCTACCCTCTACTATAAATTGAGGGGTATAGGGGGATTCTCTAAAGACACAATTTAGAATATTATTTGCTTTGCAAAGTTGTTGTCGTCTCGGGTTGTGGTAATCAAGAGAGCCCAAGAAAATTCTACCCGTCCAGGGAAGAACAACAAGCAAAAGACAACAATAGAAAAACAACTAGTTGTGGGAGAGTCTGTTGGTGACTAGTACACCGACAGAAGGTGACCACTCTTTCTAGTCTATTCTTTAGGAAGACTAGAGTTCCTAGTAGTCTGTGTAGACTATCTATAGAGGTGGGAGACTTCTGTTGCTTAGGAGGATGACAATCAACTGTAGTCTAGGTCAAGACCAAAAGCTACATAGATGCCATCTAAGATAGGTGGTTGAAGACTGTACTAGGAGTGGGGTATTGACACTGAGCAAGCCTCTGGACCACGTATATTTTGCTGAAACCATCCTTCCCATTACATAGATGTTGATACAATTTGCTGGTTATGGGTTTATGGTCAAGTAATTTTTTTATTTCCGCTGCCTACTCTGACCACGCAAAACCAAACAGTGGCATTAGAGCCATGTAAATACTCAATGTTTTGGGATAATTGATATGATCGGATTTTGGTTTTATCATTTTTTATTTATTGCATAAGATGTGAATATAAATGACTAATGTGAATATCCAATTAATACCACATGATCACAAGCTAATATATACATATATGATATGGTATATATATGCAATCGAGACGCATCACCCTAAAATAGTTTTGATGGTGCATGTGTCGCATGGTTATGGCCTATAAACCCTATGTGCATGTGTGTGTGGTTGGTTATGGTTTCTTGCATCTCCATCTACGCATCGATCCCTCTTCTTCTATTCTAAATGTAACTCAAGATTCTCTTCTACCTTTGCTCCCCTCAGACGTAACTCAAGGTTTCACAAAGATTATGTAAAATAGGATTAGTTTTATTTCTTGTTATGATGAAGACTGAAGATGACCTCTTGATGGATAGAGATGACCAATTAGGGTGTAGTTGGTGGTTTGACAAGAAGCACGACGACCTGGAAAATTGACCATTTGGAGGAGCCAAACGATCGGTTAGTGACAACCAACTGACCGACCAGGAGGCGAGCCGATCAGTCATAGGATAAGCTGATCAACCCAGAATGGCCTAAGCACAAATCTTCATCAACAACATGTTTCATGTGATGTAGAACTAAGATGACCATAGTTCCTTGCGGCTCCAAGGAACTAAAATTGGATGGCCATAATCATCACTTTATCATCATTGTATGTTTTCATGTGTGGGATATAGCATGTATATGATACGTACTATATATGTGGTGATTGGATACATATATGCATATATAATCATATTAAAACCCCTAAAAAATATTAAGTTGAAGATGGCTTCCAAAGGAAGCACATATGAAAAGCTTGACCGACTAAGTGTGGGCACGCCTTCGTGTGGTGCACCATCTATCTCATGGAAGTGTGACAGTGAATATGTGGATTTGCCTTCATAGAGTGCATATTTATTGTGTTTTCTTTTGGGTCGTACTTAACTCGGTGACCTTGATAGGATCAAGAACCTTGAGGCATAAGGTTGAACATGGCAAGGAGTTGCGCATGACATCTATCAAGAGTTGCATATGATGCAATGGGAAAAAATTTCCTACCTGAAAGAATCTAGTTGTGGGTGATAGCCCTCGCTGGTCCATAACTTAGAGGAAGTCATGATCTTGCTCATGAGAAGGTTGTACGTTGCAATCTTCCAAATTGATACATGAGGGTTATCAATTTGATCAAAATAGTGGTAGTGATAATTAATTCAAGACCTGATTAATATCATCCATTTTCAAATCAAAAGAGTTTTAAACTAAAATTTCAAGTTTCCCTTTTGTAGAATAAATGTCTACCAACAACAATCACTTTTTGTTGTGATCGATCCTTGAGAAGGACAGGCTAAATGGAAACAACTTCCACACTTGTTTTAGGATGTTGAGAATTGTTCTCACTCCAGAGCAAAAGCTCTATGTCCTAGATACACCAGATCCAGAAGAACCCACTCCCAACACAGCAAAGGATGAAAGGGATGCTTACAAGAAGAAAACTGAGGATGCCATTGATGTGAAGTACTTCATGTTGTACTCAATGAACTATGAGTTGTAGAGGCACCATAAGAACATGGACGTCATTGAGTAGGTTCAAAATCTCAAGAACATGTATCAAGATCAGGCACGGCAAGTGGGATATGATGTTCCAAGGCACTTTTTAAGTGTGTCATCACAAAAGGAGATCCAGTAGGACGTCACACACTCAAGATGATTGGGTATGTGGAGAACCTAACTCGATTGGGATTCCCTCTAAGACAAGAGTTAGCTAGTGATGTGATACTACAATCATTGCCAGAATATTACAGTCAGTTTGTGATGAACTACAACATGAACAACTTTGACAGGTCACTGACAGAGTTGTCAGGCATGTTGAGGATAGCTAAGGCATAGATGAAGAAAGACAAATCCAAATATGTTGTGATGATTAGTAGGAAGAAGGGAAAGTTTAAAGGCAAGGGCAAGGGAAAAGCAAATAAAGATTCTGATGCTAGCCAATAGACCAAGTCATCTTCAACTCTCAAACCCAAGGGTGGGCTGAAGAAGGGAGGCAAATGTCACCATTTTCATGAGCCAAGACATTGGAAGAGAAATTACCCTCTCTACATAGATGAACTAAAGAAGAAGAATGAGGGAATGGAAGTCTCCACCTCAAATATTATGAAATAAACTTAAATGCTTCTTTATCTTAGGTATATGATACCAAGATATAGATCTAACATATATGATATATAGGATCTGAAAAGAAGTGATGGCCTTTATGAAAGGACCAAGAAGGAACACTCATCAACTTTGGAGCAAGTGTTGCTGGAAGTGATAGTAGTACCTTTTTGTTTATTTCATCCCAAAGGTCATGTAATAGAGTTATGAACTGCTATTTCATTTTTCCAATAAATAGAAACATTTTTTTAAACTGGATCTTGTAATGACAAGGATGTCTATCAATAAAGTTCATGTTTGAATTTCAAAGATATGGTCTTTTATGGAAATGCCTTATCTTATGGTACTTGGTATGCATGAGATGAAATAAATAATACCAAAAAGTTATTGATGACTCAAATAATTAATTAGCATTATCATCTAAACAAATGAATGAGAAATTCATCTCTAGGTTCCATGTTGATGGATAAACTAGACTCTCTGGGTTAATGAACCACTAAGAGATATGAATGCTTGTTTATTAGGCATGATGATAAGTCAATCTTCACTGGATGTAGTGGGAGAATGACTATTCTATTAGGTATAATACATATTGATGTATATACATACCTATTGGAGTATATGCTTATTCTTTTGATAGGGTATTTAATGAAATACCAATATGAATATCTTGAAATGTTAAAGAATATCATAAATGAAGAACAAACTTGGTAAAAGTATTAATTCTTTGACATGATCAATGAACAAGATACTTAAACCAAATGTTTTAGGACCTTGTGAGTAACTATGATAGTGAATCATTGAGAACACTTGTTTAAGGCATAATGATGTCTAAATCAAAGAAGGAATCATACTCTAAATAGTAAGAGCATGATCATCGAACACATATCTAATCTTCTACAATTCTTCTAAAGAACATGCTTTACACTAAATAAATAAAAAGAGATTAAGAATCACAAGTGTTGTGGATTCTCCAATTCCTTATGTAACAGATAAACCTCATATATCTAGTAGAAAACACCTTGAGCTTAATGGATAATGATATCCTACAAACTCAAAATGTGATTAATTGGTCATATGATGATGAGCTAGTAATCTATCTAGATGATGTTGAGGAACTAGATTTTGAGTTATGGCTTGAAGCCATAAGATCCTAAATGACTTCTATGTGAACCAAATAAGGTATGACCTTAATGGTAGCACTTATAGGGATAAAACCCATAATTCCAATTGGGTCTTAATAGTTAAGACTAACATGGATGGCATTTGATTGGTTATGATAAATTCAAGTGAGTTCATGGTGTTGGACTTGATGATTTTATTTAACCAATTGCAATGGCTATAGGCCATAATGGATCATGCTTTCTATTGAAACTTAAAGACGTGGATTGAGTCAATCTTTGTTCAGCATCCCCTGTGACAATAAGATGCTCGAAAAGTAGCACATTTACACACTTTTCGAATTTGACGAAGAAAGAGCTTGACTTTTAGAGGACTTGTGTGATGAAGTTCTCATGAGGGGACTTTCCTTTGGATAGAAGCTAGGGAATGGGATTAGGAGGATTAGTAGGAATAACATGAGGCTGTGTATGTGACACAACCTGAAGGGTTTTATAATTCTGATAATACAAATACAGTCGATAAGTTACAAGAGTTTAATCAGTATGATTGATTAAATACAAGCACCTCACAAATGGAGTCCTTACTTTGATTACATAGTCATAAGGTTTGACTGATGTATCAAAATAAAGAAAGGATCTATGATTACAAATATTTTAGTGGGAGTGTATTCATATTCTACATGATGATGAGGAATAAAAAGAAATTGGTGTGGAAATACCTTCTTTAAAGGAGTAAAGAGACATGTCCTATGTGATAGGAATAGAGACTTATATATATAGTTCTCAAAATTCTCTTGACCTAATAAAGAGAGAGCATACATTGACAATATGTGCTGAAGGGTTCAATATGCAGAGATTCAGTGGGAGAAAACTTGTACATATTACTTGGAGTTAGCCTCTTAAATTTCCAAGTGTCCCAAATTCTTATAAAAAATAGGAATACACAGATAGATGCCTTATGCATTCACAATTGGATCTATCATGTATGTAATTATCTCATTATCTTGTATGTATTGGACATGACAAGAAAATATATATGCATTCATCATCTTGTATGTATTGGACATGATAATATGATATGCTCTTCTAGTTATCTCGTACGTATTGGATATGATGAGTGGATGTCTGACTATTTCTAGTGAGAGTCACAGGAATACCATAAAGAACTTATTTAAGTACTTATGAAGTACTGAATAATGAGTTCTATGGTAATAAAAGGAAGAGTTGAGTGTAAATGAATTACACTGATGCAAGCTTCCAAAATGACAAAAAATGATCGCAAAATACAAAATATAAAAGTGAATATGAGTTAATAAATGGAAATGTTTTGAGTAAAACTAAAAGGACATTTAGTTTTAAAAGGAATGCCAAGTATGCTTGTGTTATGAATAACAGAGGATACTATATGGATCTAGAAGTTCATACAGATGAACTTATAGATATTCCAACCATTGATGATTGAGTAGAAATACTAGTTCAAACTATGGAGTTAATTGTTAGGCAAGGAATATTGGATAGAATATTATGACAACTCCATCTCATACAAAATGTTGTAAAGTGAGGAGATCTGAAACATGCAATATACATACTAAAGCAAAGTTTTGCTAATTCACTACATTAGCACTAGCACAGTAGACACATGTGGGACATGTTTAGAGATCACTAAGAACATGATTCAATGGTGATTGTCTCTAAGTGCAAGTGGGAATCTATTGGTAGGTATGTCCAGATAACCAATCATATGATGACTGGATTGGCATATGTTCTGATTGATTTGATAAATATCAAAGGCAAGCTTCCAATTTATTCTAGCTCAATCAATTATGAGATAAATGATGGAGCAGAATGAATGTCTAAAGAATTACAATACTCAATGACATATGTCTTCAGGTTGCAGACCTAACAATGAGATCATAAGGATGCTAAGAGTATGTACATTCTTGCTATGTCCCTAGTCAGATGTCATTACAGAAGGTTGAAGACAACAATGAAACATTAAGACTAGAGTGTTGTTGGTCGATGAAAGTGTCTCATTAGTCATGATATATTATATCAAACAAAGCCCATGGATACATGTTGAAGAATAGTGTATCGGCCAGAAACACCATGACAGTAACACATGGATCCATGACATGGTAGTCAGAGTCATCTCTCATTGTGATGGTGGTGATTATGATTCTGAGACCTAAAATTATTGTACTCGTTGAATGCGATTGGGTACACTTATTATCAAATGCAGCCTTGAAATATGGGTTGTTATAACGGTGATGCTTAGATGGCTTTGACGCATGAGCTATACTATGAGTGATAGATATGGGATCTATCCCTCCTAAGGGAGTATGATTTCTAGGTCACTTCATAAGAGAGACTGAGAAAGGCGTGCGCATGCACATGTGAATCAATATATGATACTTATGTCACACATATCTCAAACAGTCTTCTCTAGTTCAAGAAACGTGAATGAACGTTGAAAGGATGACAACTCCATGCCTTGAGTTCATTCAGGATATTAGATACAAAGAAATTATACATTTACCAAAACACCAATCACAAACTGTAGGATTGAAAGTTGTTCTCCAACTTTCCTTTTCACTTGGGTAGCATTGATGTATGACTACGCACCACTCTTTCCTTGTGATGTCATAAGTTAGTTATGGACATTCAATGCCAATGTGAAATGGGACCTATAGGGTCACACACAAAGAAATTACTTGGAATAGGAGTTTAACCATAAATGATGTTTGGATTGATTACTAAAGTGTTTAGGTACTCAATCAAATATTCAATAAATAGAGTTGACTCAGAATCATTAATTTCAAGTGTTGAACCAACTGATTTGAGTGTCAGATTGATTGAGAACTGAATTGACCATGTTATGCACAATCTGGACCACTAACTGACCAGTTCACTGGGTGAACCGGTCCTCTCATGGCCAGTGAGATGACCGGTTCACTCTGGTGAATCAATCGGTTCATTTATCCAATTGAGCAACATTGGATTTTCCTAGTTTGTAAGAAAAGGTTTTTCATTTCACTTGCTCAATATGATTGGAACAAGAATTAATCTTTTCATTAATTAGAAATAAATTAGGAAAGTCAATTATAGGTAAGTCTGGGAATATCTGGTTCACTAAGTGAACCGACCAGTTTACACACCTAATCGACCAGTTCACTAGTGAACCGACTGCCTCACCTTGCCAAATGACTGTTTTATTTATGAAAATGTTCATTTCACCTACCGAAGTGCAAATTGTTCATGGAAATTCTGGACCCTTCTACTCCCACACAAACTGAGAACCCCAACCCTACCCTCTACTATGAATAGAGGGGTATAGGGGGCTTCTCCAGAGACACAACTTAGATCATCAGTTGCTCTGCAAAGTTGTTGCCTCTCTAGTTGTGGTAACCGAGAGACCCCAAGCAAGTTCTACCCATCCAGGAAAGAACAATGAGGGAAAGACAATTGTAGAAAACCAACTGGTTGTGGGAGAGTCTGTCGGTGAGTAGTACGCTGACAGAAGTGGACAACTCCTTCTAGTCCATTCTTCCAGACGACTAGAGTTCTCAGTAGTCCATGTGGACTATGTAAAGAGGTGGGTGACTTCTTCCACTCAGGAGGATAACAGTCAACCACAGTCTGGGTCAAGAACAGGAGTTGTACATACATCGTCGAAGACATGTGATTGAGGATTGTACTAGATGTAAGGTATTATCACCGAGCAACCCTCAAGACTAGGTATATCTCGCTAAAACCATCCTTCCCATTACATAGATGTTGATGCGATCTGTTGGTTATGGATTTATGGTCAAGTAAAATTTTTGTTTCTACTTCCTAATCCGAGCACATAAAACCCAACACTATTTGTAAAGCAAATAATCTCATCGACATTATTGGGCCATGGGTTGCACCCATGCCACAATGTGGTCACTATTGTTATTCAAAACCATGAGTACCTTTTTAGTCCCACAATATTCTTATATTTTATGAAGTCAAGTGCCTTTCTCACTCTTTTTTTTGTATACGCTCCCTTAGGATTGCATTATCATATGACTTCTTGTATCTTTTATATTTAACCTCATATTGCATTAGCCTTAGTCATTTCCTCAAGGTCTCTTGGGGTACATGTACTTTTGGTGTGATATCATCCTTATGCATCTAGGAAGTGCCTCTCACATTCACCCCTTGGGCATCATATATTCATGTAGGTGGCCAAACTCTTGATTCATGGGCCTCAGGTAAACATAGTTGTTACCTCTCGACCTTTTGGTCTTATGCATCTAGGGCACAATTGTAGAGAAATATGGCAAAAAGAAGGTAGCAGATATAAAAATTTAACTACAATATTAACTTTGAATAGTAGATTTCCTCAACAACTATTTCATTGAAAATATAGTTGTGAGGTTATACCTAGACCTGGAGCAAGCCCAATAACAATTACCTCAATGTAGCATGCGCCTTTTCTTCAGGTTGCACCTAGACAATGTCAAAAATGGCCTCCTAGATGATCACCATGTAAAATAGTTGACTTTATCCTCTTAATGATAGACAACAACCTCCTTTCGTCTATAGCAGTCCACATGAACCACCGGGAATCCCTTTCATTCTATATGAGCAGATTTGAAAGAGTTTTCACTTCTAGTCAGTGTACTAGCACCAACTTGTTCTCTAACAATTGTCACTCCCTTTCTATCCCTCCCTTTGACGGGTAGGACTTGCTCGAGTTCTCGTGGCTATCACAACCAGAGAAGATAACGATTGTCTAAGTGATTAATGTCTTTAAGAATCCCCAAGTACCCTATATTTATGGGAGGTTCAAGATTCCTAGTCTGAATAGGAGCCAAAGGGGATGTAATTTCATGAATTTTCTCACATTGCAAGCATTGGAATGATCTGTTCAAAGGTTAACTGATTGTTTGGCATGTCAGTCGATTAGTTCAATCCTTAAACAAGCTGTTTCAACATGTTTTGCAATGGTAATTGAATTGGCAGTTAATGCCTAATTAATTCACAACATGATGTTAGCACTAATACTTGATTTAATCAAATTGATCAACCAAATGGTAGGTTCATAATCTTAACTAGTCAGTTCATGTACTTAATCCAATCCATTCATTCCGTGAACCGATCTTCTCATGGACCAGATTTCCAATTCTGGTTCAATTTGTCTGACACTCTAAAATGATTATTTTAATATTTGAATTAGTGGGTTCACAATACAGTGAGTCAACTTTCAACCATTGTTGTTTAAATTGAATACCTAACTCTTTAGTAATTAAGGTTAAACTATATTCATGTATAGACTCATATTCTAAGTGTATCCTATGTGTGTGACCCTATTGGTTCCAAGTTATGTTGATAGTGAATATCCATAAATAATTTATGATATCACAAGTAATGAGCGGTATGTAGAAACACATCATTGCTACCCAAATAATTCGAGAAGTTGGAGAACAACTTCAACCTACAATTTTTTATTAGTATTATAGTAAAAATAGTACCCATGTTTTTTCTTAATCGACATGACTTTACCAATAGAGATGTTTGTGCTTTACCAACCTATGGTTGAGGTGTATATTATCAGTTTTCTTTTAAAACAACATTAATAAAAGTGAAACCATATGTAAAAAAAATGTATCAGTGCTTGTTCTTTGGTTCCTCAAGATAGAGAGGGCAATTTCTTTTCCAATGTTTGACATGGTGACAATAGTGACAATTGCCTCCGTTACCCACTCCTCATTTTTCTTTAAGTGTAGAAGACATTTGTCTAGATTTAGAACCATTCTTAGCTTTGCCTTTTCCAATGTAATTTCTTTTAACTTTATCGGCCATCAATACATATTTGGGCTTGTCTTTTCTTTTTCCTTAGCTGGTCTCAGCATGCCAACTTGATCTGTCAATGGCTTATCAATATTTTTTATATTCTAATTCATGAAAAAATATTTATATGTCTCCGACAATAATTATAATATCACATATGTGGCCAATACTTGACATGAAGAAAATCCCCAGTCTTGCAATACTTGTCACATACCCAATTAACATGAGTATATGGGGTCCAATTGGATCACCTTCTGCCATCTTGTACTTAAACAATAACTTAGAGACATCATACTTCTCTTACCTTGTTATTCTAGATACATGTTCTCGTGATGTGTTATCTTCTCAATGACATCTATATTCTCATATTGCCTAAAAGCTCATCATTCATGAATGATAGAAGGAGGCATTTGATATATATATATACATACATATATATACATACAAAGAGAGAGGCTAGAATACACTCAAGTGTATTTAGGCCAAACGATAATAAAAGTTTTCAGGTGTTGGATCAACTTCTAATTAGATCAAGAGATGAGAATATGCCTCCTACTCACAACCCAACCTTTTACCTGACCCCACCCCACACCAACCCACTCACACATCTCTCTCCATGCATCCTGTTTGCCAAGAGAAGAAAAAAGAAATAAAACAAAATAGCACACTATGTTGAAAATAATACCCTCTATAGCACCTTATTGCAAAAAATCTAAATATAGCCCACTTTGTAGTGAAAGTGCCATTTCATTTGGCATTTTCGTAGTCCAAGTTTAGAGGCACCGATCCATTCAGCATTTTTATAAAAGAATTTAGAATAAAAAATAAAAAATGAGAAAAACCAACTCAATTGACGTTTTCACTTTGAATCAAAGATTGAATTTTCTCCCCTTTTTGCTTTTTTGTGTGAAAAATGTCAAATACACCGGTGCCTTTGAACTTGGACTAGAAATTTGCTAAATAAAATGGGTTTTCATTATAGTGTGGGCTATATCCGAAATTATTTTCATTGAGGTGTTATAGTGGGTATTATTTTCCACAAAGTGTGTTATTTATTTATTTTTTTCAAGATTTTTTTTTGATTTTGTTTTATTCATCACAACCGGTGGCTTCTTCCTTAGTTCTTCTCTCAGTTAGTAGGTTACCACAATGGTCCTCTAGTAGGTGACTCAGCCAAAAACACCTAGGGTACCTCCAGTCTTAACAATAGTCACGCTGACTTCATCACACCACCCACTTAGGGATGAATTGAGGCATCCTCTTCAGCTGTGCAATTATCACAATCCTCATCATTACATGTGTTGTTATGTGCATGTTCCAACATTTGGTCCTCCAAATCCACCCCGGCAGCTTGGTTGGTTTTCCTACATTAGTGCAAAATTAAAATCACCAATATGGGCTTGATTACCCTAGGGAAAATATTTATGCAACACTCCATCTACCAAAACTCACACTCGTACCTAGAGAATACGCGCACGACACAATTAGCATGGTGCAGAAAATCTGTCATTATTGCTTAGTGATAGGAGAGAGATAGAATAGTTAGTGTTAGTGGATGGAGAGAGTGCATTGGAAAAGAAAGGGAGATAGTGGAAGGAGAGAGAGACTATAATTAATAGATACAAGGTGGTAGTGGATGGGGAGAGATGGAGTATTAAATACAAGAGATGGAGTATTAAATACAAGAAATGGGTGGAGAGAGAGACATAGAGAGAGAGTGTGTGCCACAAAATAATTCATACATGCACTATTATCATTGTGCACTAATAAAGTAAGTATTGTAATACATATTAATGAGTATTGTTTAATTTAAAAATACATATAGTATTTATAGTACTTGTTTATTTTTATTTTTATTTTCATAAAAGATCATTCATTAATAAAATACATAAGCAAGCTAGCACCTGTTATGTCATTTGTTACACTACTGATGCGCTAAAATAAAGGGTGGGGAGTTTTACAGAATGAAAGAAAAGAGTCTGTGGGGGAGGCACCCCATAACAAGCCTCAATCATGACAACTAGAGCTAATGTGCAAAACACCGGTCTATGGAGATAGTGCAAAATCCTATCTATTGCTTAGCAGGCCAGTTCTAATTTCATCATCCATCATCTCTTTCAGGTCGTAGAGAAATCTAGCCTCTGATTCCCCTCATGTGAGTCATCTGAGCCCTCCTTTTTCTTCTTCCCTGCAGTGCGAAAGGATAAGAAGATCTGATATAATCTGAGTGATGATGGTGCTCCTTGGTTTTATGGGGTTGTTGAATTTTCTATTGTTTCTTTCTCTCCATAAGTTCCAACATATAGTGACTAAGAAATCATCCCCATTGAGGGTGTAGTTATTTCTGGTTGGTGTGAGACCAGTTGGAATAGTTGTGAAGTTGTGGTTTCATTTATAAACCCTAAGAAAATGCGAGATGATGATGCTGGAAAAGCTGCAATGGAAAAACCAGTGTTCCACAGAGCCAGAGTAACCAAGACATAGAGAGCACCTTGAAGGACCAAAGAAACCCCTTTTGAAAGGTTTTCGTCTGTTAGCAATTTATTGTTAAGAAGAATCCAGAAGAAGGTCTTGAGTATTTGCGGCCACATGTGTTTCCATATTGAGGAGGAGGATGGGGAAATACCTCTAAAGGTCAGGTGGTTGTAGGCTAGTTTGACTGTATAGAGTTCTCCCCATCTCCAAGAAATCTGATTTGAGGAATTATTTTCCAGTTCTAGGGTCAGGTTCCTAATGTCCTCTTGATTAGGTGTAAAAGAAAACACCTTTTTAATGAGTTATAACTACTACTAGCCGGGAGGCCAAGATCTTTGGCAGTAGTTAAATTTTTGAGTTTATTTGGTATAGTCCAAAAGGTTTGCATGTTAAGGATAGTTTGGTGTTTATACCACATGTCTTCATAGAATGAGATGAATTTGTGTGAGTGAGGGGGGATGTTTATGATCTGTTTAATGTGAGGAATGTGTTTTTTTATGTATTTCCAAAGAGGGGAAGCGATCTTGTTATGTGTTTTATGCTAGGGAGGGAACTTTTGGTAATATTTATTTGTCAGCATGTTTCTCCACAAAAATTTGTTGTTATTGGCCAGACAGTTAATTATTTTTGAGATCAAACATAAAGCATGAGTTTCTAGGTTGATGATTCCCCATCCTCCCTAGTTAATGGGGGTTGTGATGGTATCCCAGTTGACTAGGTGAAAGTGTTTGCCTATGTTGTGGGATTTGCGGTGATTGTTCCAAAGGAAATTTCTTCAAATTTTATCAATGGTATTTCTGGTTTTGGAGGTAAGTGGAATGCAACTCAAGTAGTGGGTGGTTATTGGTGTGATGACATTGTTCAGAAGACAGAGACAGCCGACCAAATTAAGGAAATTTTTTTGATCAAGATGATAGTTTGTTGTTGATCCTCTTGATGATTGGGGTCCAAGTGTAGTGGGATATTTTGAGAGGAGTGATAGGAAGACCCAGGTAGGTAATAGGGAAGTTTTCTGTCTTGCATCTCAATAAGTCTTTGAATCTAGTCATCATAGATTGTTCGATGTGGACTCCGAAAATAGATGAGTTTTGCAGGTTTATTTTGAGGCCTGATATGTATGAGAAGATTCCTATAATTCTAATTGTGTTGATGATGGATTTGTCCTAAGGAGTGATAAGGATGATACTTTTGTCTGCAAATTGTATTATGTTCTCATGACACTCCAGGGGAGAGCTAATCAGATCTCCTTCAACACCTAGTGTATCATTCTACTCAGGATAGAAGTAACAATGATAAAAAGATAAGGGGAGAGAGGATCCCCTTGTCTTAGGCCATTTGATTTTTTGAAGTAGAAAAGAAACTCCATTTATTATGGTTGAGAAATGATTTGTGGATATACAAGCATGTATCCAATGGATCCATATTTTAGAGAAACCAAAGCCCTTGAGGGTATGATTGAGGCATTTCCAATTTACAAAGTCAAAGGCTTTTTCAAAATCCAGATTAATTGCTAAGACTGGACATTTGTTAATATGGCAATGGTGGATGGTTTCGTTGACCATCAGGTAAGCATCCTGAATGCTTCTCCCTTTGAGGAATGCATTTTGATTTAGAGGGATAATATGGTTGATATGTGGCTTGATTTTGTTCGCCAAAGTTTTTGCAACGATTTTGTAAGAGGTGTTGATTAGGTTGATAGGCCTGTACTGTGAGATGAGGTCTGGTTGTACCTTTTTTTATGAGAGCTATGAAGGTTCTGTTTATGTGTTTGGGCTTTGTAACTCTGATGTAGATCCATCAACAAGGCTAGGAAGTCTTTTTTGTAGTGATCTCAATTGGCCAGGTAGAATTCCACATTTAATCCATCTGGTCCAGAAGATTTGTTCAGACCCAAAGATTTAATGGCCTGGTTTAGTTCGTCTGGGGTGAAGGCTTGGATAAGAGAGTGAGATCGAGGGATTTGTTCGGACACAAAAGAGTCCAATCTAGCTCATTTAGGCAGGAAGGCTTGTGGTGGGTGTTGAAGATTTTTTGAAAGTGTTTAGTAATGTGGGTAGTGATAGATGATTTATTCATAGAGATAGAACCATTGATTTTGAGGTAGGTGATGGTGTTTTTTCTGTGATTGTTGTTACAAATTTTGTTGAAGAATTTGATATTCCTATCTCCTTATTTAGCCCAATTTATCTTCATTCTTTGTCTCCATTTAATGTCTAGGAAGTTTTGTATGTGTTCCATTTCAACTCTGATAGTTTGGACAAAAGAAGGGTCCCCTGAGGGGTCTCGGTCTACGAAACGGAATTGTTGTTCCAGGTTTTTTAAGGTGTTGGTGAGGTTGTTTGGGTGTTGGAAGGTCCAATTTTTTATGAAGATTTTCACTTGTTTAGTAATGTGGAGAATGTGCAATCCCATATTGGTGGTTTGAGGTTCAACTAGTCTCTTGTGATTAGCACATTGGTTTGAGAAGTTATTGAAGGTGAGCCAAAAATTGTCAAAGCAAAAAGGTCTTTTTCCCCATATTACATTGGTAGTGTCATGTATAATAGGGAAATGATCAGAGATGGCTCTGTGGGCCGCGTGGACAGTGGAAAGGGGGTATTTGTCCTCCCAAAGGGGGGAGCAGATGAAGTGGTCAAGCCTGGCATAGGTTTAGTTTCTAGACCAGGTGTAACTAGCGTAGCGGGTTTGATATCGATCATGTTGTTTTTTGCTAGTTGGGTTGTAAAGTATTTATCTGTACTTGTTTATAAGTAATAGTTGTTTCAAAAAATGCTCATTGTAGTATGTATGAATATGAAATGCATAAATTTTATATATAATATATATATATATATATATATATATATATAGTATGTATAAATACGAAATGAATAAATATTATATATATATATATATATATATATATATATAACTTATAAAACATGATGTACACAATTATATATATAGTAATGTTTAGAATTTATATTGGTACAATTTTGATTTAGAATCGATAGTGTTCTTAATGACTTATATCACAAATAACAATTCTTTATGTAGTTTTTATCTTCTCAGTCGTTTCGAAATTCTTCAACTTCTGATATTGTGCTAACATTTTCTTTATACAGTACCAGACAGTCGCTTCGTATTCTGTGTTTGTACTAATTGAGATCTGGGTGTAAATTTTGGAAGAAGAGGTGTGCTCTATATCATTACTCATTACCCTATAGCAAGGAAATTCGATACGGGCGTCATTTTGTTTTGGCTATCATAGCAATCACATACTGAGTCCAGATAGAATGAACTAGAAGAGATGTGTAAACACATTCAACACAATCAGTACGTTTGGGTCCTTGTACCGTCGCTGCTTTATCATGTATCCACTATCAATGAAAAAAAAAATAACTACGTAAGTGTCCGCCTCCTGCAACTAATCTAAACGAACCCATATGTGGCGTACATTAAGAGATGGATTTTCCTACGTACAGGTACACAACATTCTCTATCCAGTGCTGCAAACAAAAGGCGTCATACCAGCGAATCATTATCTAGCAAAACCTGTTTTCCCACATTGTGGTGTTTAGCGATAACAATGGCCATGAGCATGGCGTCCGTGATCAGTGTCAACTGTTGATGTCAAGCCTCATCAAAGGATGCAGGTGCCTACTTAAGCGGCGGACGGGACAACATCTATGGTAGTGTGGCGCCATAGTCTGTCATTCCCTTGGTTCAGGCGAGTAAGGGGGTGCACCTAAGAGGAACAAAGTTCAACCTGGAGATTTAGTAGTGTATGGGTACCACTATTGTTTTTCAACATGGGCAAGGGGGTGTTCTTACCCTATCGCCGTCATGTAGGATCATATGCTCACGAAGAACCTAGCGACAAACCTTAAGAAAATTGCAGGTGCCAACCTGATTACTGATTACGAACCCAAAAATCTCCTTCCTGATTTGTTTCTTGATGGCAATAGGCCAACATCAATTGGTGCCAACACCTTGGCACATTAATGGAATGGAGGACAAAGATTACAGGTGCCAAAGCCAACAGTTCAAACCAATTGGGTTATCCAGTGTGAGTTTTGACGATGGGGTGATAAGTACCATCTCCCAACTCCCAAGATCCATGACAATGGTCAATTCTAGACAACATGCATCTCTGCTACGTCAGTTTTACACAGAACCATGACTGGTACATAAATGCTCTACATTTGACAACTGTATACTCAGATGCAATATACCATCAATATTAATTCAATGAAGCAATCTTTCATGACATAATATTATCATCACAAAACCCAGTCCTATTTGTGAGGAAAATATCACCTGATTGTGGTCCCCCTCATGTACTCTGTTTATGACGGCTTTCTCCGGGTGAGCACCACTACCAAGCTCCTCCAGCCGATGAATGTCACCAGTTGCAGCCTTCACCGCGTAGCACCGCTACCAGCTGGCACCACTAGGTCCACTACCATCCAGTGTTAAATGTGCTGCTGCATATTCAATTGACTGCTGCAGATGAATCACAGACAAGCTTCTACATATGCTGATGCAGCAATGACAGCTGAATGCAAATCGTTTGACTGTTGCATGCTCTATATGTTCAATTTGTCGATCCACTCCATTCAGTTTAGCAAATCCGCTATTAGTTGGTGTTTTGGATTCTTCTTCAGAGCATTGACTGCCTTTTTATACCTAAAGTCAAACCAGTTAAGAAATCATGATAGGTATTATAATTGCCATTGTTTCTCATAGCTTCTGTATATCAACCTGCACGATCACAAAATGGATGTAATTTGGTACATCCATTTCACTACCCCACTTGAACCACAAGCTATCTCATCCATGCCCATCCGATGACTTTTCAAGCCACTCAAATGTGCATTACCATGTTGGTAGGTAGGAGAACCATGGACTCCGGAACCATCCATTATTTGTTGTGACCGTGACATCAATCCTGGCTCTTATGACCATGACATCGTCACCCCCGTCACCACCACCAGCGTCCCTACCTACCAGATGGCATGCATGCATCGCCACTGCGGCCACCTACCGGATACCTTAGTCCAATCACCACCACAACCTCCTCTGTCCCGATCATTTTCTGGATATTACGTGCATGCATCACCCAGGGGTGGAATCAGAAATTTTATTTTGAGTGGGTGATAACATGAGAAAAACTAAATTTTTAAATATGACGTATAAAAATTTGACGTCTCAAATTAAAATTATAAATAATAGATTGACCACTGTTAATATTTTCTTCTATTGTTTAGCATTTGTTAGAAAATTAGTATCCGTCACCATCTCACGGTTAATATGAGGATGACTACAGTGAGGTTTATTAGGAGAACTTTCTAGGCATAGCATTTGAGTTTGATGAGTTGTGTGCTTCATGAGTTTGCTAGTAAAAAAAGACATAATTGTCGCTTTTTTCTCCATGACTAAATTTTCTTATGAATAACCATTGATGCATATTAACATTTAACCATCTATAATTATTATCATTAAATAATGTTCACAACCTTCTTGAATGTGTATTAGATTTTCAAGCAGCGACGTTTAATATATCATTATATTAAGCATAAATAATTACTGATCTAGAAGTTGGACAATTGAATTTAAAGACAAGTAGACAACAATTACCTTTATGTATGTCAGATCACTTATTTTTCGGGTGATAGAGATTGCTTGAAAATCCAAAAAATGATTTCGTTGTTGATCTCGTTGTCTAATATTTGCTAATATAAGGATATTAAGTGCCACCTATAAGTCAAACGAAATGCAAATCTCTATGTTGGAAATCACTTGCTATGGAAAATTCTAGATTATAGAAAGTACATCTGTAACATCATAATAGGAAAGAATCTAGAACAAGATATGTTGATGTGAGTATGCCTTTGGTCGTCAAATGAGACATGATGTTGTCGTGCAACATATTCATTTTCACTGACTGAGATAACAAGAATGTATTGTGGATGACCAAGGTGTCTGATATTTTGGAATTCTGCCAGCGGGAGTGCCGAACTTTGCCACAGGCTTGCGGAAGCAATTGGTGTGCTTTGGCAGATAACAACTCACAAGCTAGAGATCAGAAGACAACAAGCGATCCAAGCTTCTAGCACGTTGAAGATGCCGAGACAGGGAGAACTGAAGAAGCATAGCACTACAGTTCAGAAGAAATGAAGCGATCAAGAACTAGATTTGTGTTCCAAATTAAGGGGAATTAGTTAGATAATATAGTTATTTATAAAAATTGACAGTCATATTAGCATTTTAAAAAGACTTGAAGTCCCCGCAACCACTAAAGTAGCTAATCGCAAGTTTTAGAAAAAAATGAGGGGGCTTCCCCCTCCCCCCCACCGTCTACTGCCTCTAGCATCACCGCTATTTGAAAAAATAACTAGAGGGGGGTGAATAGGGTTTTAAAGATATTTTACAATAATTTAGCTCAAACAACCAACCACAAGAATATTGGACAAGGAGACAAGGATTTAGAGTGGTTCCTAACCTTAGAAAATACTAAGGTAGTCAGTCCACTACCCGATTGCTTACCCAACCGGGATTTTGAAAGAATTAAATTTTATTACCTCGCAAGGACTTTACATAATATTACAATTCTTTCCCTAAACCCTTCAAGCAGCCTTCACCTTGAAGTAATTGCACCAACCTTGAAGAAGCCTTCTTGAAGTAACTTCAAGCTCCCCCTTGAAGTAGCCTTCCTCCTGAAGTAGCTTCCCGTTGCAATAGCCTTCTTGAAGTAGCTTGAAGTCCACCTTCTCCACTGAGAAGAACCTTCTCCAATCCGCAGCCTCCAACCCTAGGAGTAGCAAGGAGAATGTGATGGAGTGAACTTTTGGGTTTCAACATGATTTTAGTTGGCGTGATAATAGTTGGTTTTTGGCATCAAAACTGAATGTAAAATACATGAAGTGCTGAGGAAGCTGTAGCCCAAACTAGTGAATATTTGAATGATCCTAATAGGAGATTTTTTGTTTGTTTGGAATGTCATGCAATAATGTGATTTGACGTATGATAGATCAAGATCTACTAAGTTCTTATCAATAGCTACATCACATGCCCTATGATGTACATATGAAATGTGTGGCAATGATCTGACTTTGGATCCAATTTCCTTTAATGGTCGTAGCACTAGTCACAAAGAGGGCGTCAGATTACTGTTAGGATGTGGTCTTGGATATGAGATCGAGGGGTGGCATCCGATCTCCTACCACGTAGTTGGCTTACAATAGCAGCAGGTAGTTGCTGCGTTACCTCCACCAACACATGACGTGGTCGTGGGTTGAGGCACGTAACTGAGAATGCGGTTTCTTTCGGGAGGTTAATAGCTATCTATAGCCCCCCTCTCACGGTCCCCTTTAGCCTACCAAGTGACGAGAACTGGTGGTTGTTCTCCTTCCCTATCCATCGCCTTTCACGTCGTAGAGGAAGAAGGCAGGCTTCACCGCTGTGTCGTGTGCGAGTGCACAAGGAGTCCGAGCCCGATGGCCTTCTGGAGGAGAGATCGGTGGTGGAGCATGCTTGGACAACGAAACAACGTGGAGCACCTCAACTCAGTGGGTGGCTCGCCGGAATCCAACCTGGCGGCGCTCACACCCTGTGTGGAGCATCAGACCAGCGAAGCCCCACGGCGGCGGTCTCCTTGAGCTACAAATAGGAGCGACCATGGCCTATCTCTCGCTGGCGTTCCAACCTTGCAGCAGTGCTCGCATCACAGCGGGATGGCGGCGGCTTCGTGGAGGAGGATGCAGTGGCTGCAGCAACCTGGAGGGCGACAACAATGGCAGGTGTAGGAGCTTTTGACGGCTGATGGTTCTGGCAAGTAGGAGGGCATCTTGGCCGAGCTCTCACCAATGATCTACCCTGAAGAGGCGGCGGTGAGATAGAGTTCCATCGAGAGAATCGAGCCCCGTCAGATCTGGGATCCAAGGCGGCTGGTTGGTTGCTCTCGCGTGCGCCGAGAACTACAGGAGACGTCCGCGTCTCAAGAACGGAGGTGTGCAGGTGCAGGAAGACACGGCTTGCAGAAGATCATCGGAGAAAGCCCAGCACCTCCAATGATGCTTCTCAGAGGGGCCGATCATTGCCTTGCTTGCGGAGGCGGCTGTTTTCTAGGTAGCTCCACGATTTTGATGAGAGCCACAATGACGGCGGCGCTGCAAGGAACAGAACTGCGTGAGAAGGAAAAAGAAAGGCTGAGGGTAGAGAGTAAATTAAATCGGGATCAGACCACTTTTTCTACCGGCCCAAGTAGACCAAAGAAGAGCAGCGCCCTTAGTGGCCATGTGGCACAACGTGTTTGGTTACACAAAGGTAAATTATTCTATAATACTCACATCTTATATAATTCGTAAAAACTAGCCCGCCTATCAGAAAATTACAAACAAGGTACTGTTTTTCTTAGAAAAATGCGTAGAATACATTGGAACAGTAATATCAAGCTTTTGAAGAACTAATATCATGATATCATGTAATATTTCAAATGCTTATTTGATGTATAATAAATATCAAATGACGATATAAAATCATGATAAAATGTCAGTAAGTCCATAACCATGTCTTTAATGCATATGATGTCAGTTATGGTCATGATGATGTACGAAATCATGTAATTTGCTTAATATGGCTAATTAGGGCTTTTAACCCTAAATAAAATGCAATAAATGCACATATGCTCAATAAATGATGAAATTCACAGAGTAAGCTCGTATCAGTATATGAAACCTCAGTTTTAATTATGAGATCATGATTATGCATAAAATCTATGTTATATGAAGGTGAACCTTAATACATGTCATGAAACCCTAATTTATGTTAATGATGTAATCTAGGGTTAATTAATGTACATCAAAATGCTATGGAAGATAATATTCAGATAATGAACCATAATCTGAAATATGACTTCAGTAAGATAATCCCAAGAAGATAAGACAAGTAATCATGAGAATATCCAAATGAGTAAGCTAAACTCTAATGGACACAATTAGGGTTAATATGAGATGTAGGTGATGTGAACCTGATGATCGTATATGATCTTGTCTTGATCAGGTTTGACCAAGCTTATATTTGACATCAGTGATATGTGATTAGGATGTCTCTTTGGAAGGTACGCCATTACCTCTTACTTGGCTTATTATACAATATGCTTGTGCTATATGCGTAGTAAAATACTTGGCATATGATATTGGATGAAATGATTGTTCGAGTATGATATCTTACTTGATTTTCCATACTTATGTCTATGAACACTTGAAACATAATATATCTGTTCCATTATATGAAAGCACTATATCTCTTTGGTAAGCGTAGTGCTTAAGGGTGATCTACTCTTTGGTAAGCGGATCACCATATGAAATGATCTATCTCTTTGGTAAGCGGATCATGAGGCCATAAAGCATCTATCCCTTTGGTAGGCGGATGCATGAGTATATAATGGAAAATGTGCTTAAAATATGTGTTCTCTTTTGTTAATGAATATCCATGTGCAAGTATATGTTTTTCTTATATTCTTCTGTTACTGCCAAGTATATTAGTTTTATCTTATTACCAAGATATGATGAGAGGTATATAAAAAGACACGTAGGCGTACTCAGTACAATATTCATGAAATATTGTGCTGACGTGTACCGCATGTAATCTTTTGTTTAGGTTGTGATTATTCTCTTGAAGATCCAAGATAGTTGAGAGTTGTGTGGCGAGCTGATGTACAGGTGGACCTGTTGTCTTAAGATCCTGTAGTTTAGATGTAGTACATGTATATGTTTAAGTTTGATGTTCAATATGTAATATCAAATGTTGTAACAATTCATGTTGTAATTATATGTTGAATGGTGAACATGTGTGTATGGTTTTATTATTGTTCATGTACATGTGCTACTGTTGTTTCCTTCTGACTCCCTCGATTTTCTTCTTCTTAGCCTAGTGTGTGGGGTTTAAATTGGGATTCTCGCTGAGGTGAGGGTTTCAATTTGGACGTCGCACATCAAATTAAGTTTTAGAAAATCTGGGGACGTCACAGGTGGTATCAGAGCATGGACAATAGAAAAGCCTGACATTTGCTCATTATGCAACTCAAAACCAAAGAACTTTGAACTTAATATCTTTTAGGGTTAGATTAGTCATCCTTTAGAGACTAGATCTGGCCTAGCCTCTAGGTTAGCACCTAGATGTCTGAGAACTAGGTCTAGACTAGTGCTTGTTGAGTAGCAAGTCCTTAGATGTCATTCTTTCCTTGTAGTGCAGCGGTATGGGACGTTGCACTATTTGGAAATGACGTACATAAAAGGAAGAGAAACCCTAGACATATTGCGCATGTTGTCTAGAGTAGCTACACTAGTCTACCCCTTGTTCTCACCCTTTTCACTAGTTTTCATGACACTGTACTCTCTACTATGTGTGGGACACTCGTTTCTGGATTTGTTTTTTTTATTCCAATCGGATCGAACCTTGGTAGTTTTCTCTGACGCTCGCTTTATCGGAGAAAAACTATATAATATTTTATTATGTATATGTATTAGAAAAATGTGTCCCCACACATGTACGAGTAGGAGGTGGTCATGCAACCTAAGTGAAAGTGAATGACATCAGTCTAGAAGAGAGAGTAGTTCTAGATTAGATGTCTAGAGCCTTTTGATATATATAATAGATGGAATAGATGATATAAGTTTTGATGATATGATGTAGATGACATAAGATGGTTTATGATGATATATGTTGTATTCAAAGACTTAAGTTCAGTTTTGAGGAGTTGAGATAAGTTTTGATGATGCAAGTATGAGTTCTTTTATGAGATGAGATAAGTTAAGCTAAAACAAGGATGTGAGTCAGCATGAGCCTCAAGCTCTTTTACAAAGGAGGACCTCTAGTGTTAGGACCAGTTTTGGGGCTAGCTCAAGAGAGAGCGAGACCCACAGGGAGAAGGTCAGAGAACCTAGACTCCACGATATGAGAAAAATGAGATATGTGATATGATATGTCCTAAACTAGACTACTCCTGAGTGATTGAGATGAGTTGCTTTATGCATGATTCCTATAGTCTTCTTGAACCCTAGATGTCCTTGGGAGGACCAAACCCTAGAGATAGAGAGAGGCTGGTTATATATATGTGAATAAGGAAATATGAGTGCCTGCCATCTGGGTGAGGGAGAGAGCCCAAGACCCCAGAGGAGGTAGCTATGTTAGCTTCTGCGAAGCCTCATGCTCGGGTTGGTGGTTTCCCACATAGGAATCTAGTGGTGTATATTAGAGAGCTTTGGGTAAGCATGTCTCATGGATAGAAGACCTATGAAGAGAAGGTCATAGCATGTTATGGTTTGTGCCTTGTGGCTAGACCTTGTGAAGTTAATCACTAGTGCCAATGAGGTAACCTGATAACCCTAGATTAAGAGAGGGAAGATAAAGTTGTGTTACGAGATACTCATAGAGTTGAGTTAGCTCAAAGAGACTGAGCATGACACAACCCTCATGGTATGGGTTAGAGGAACCTCTTTTGGACTAGATGAAGTTTTGATATATGAGCCACTCACATAAGTTTGTGTAACACAACCATGATATTATACATGTAAGGATGCAATCTAATCTCAAGATGTGATATGTAGACATGATAAGATGGAAATCTAGAAATGGTTTAATAGATCTATATGTATAAATGGTTAACCACATACCTGAATAATGATGGTAATATGATAAAGATGGTTAACCTTGTGATGCAATCATTAATAAATGTTGCAGTTTAATATGAACAATGAAATAAGATCATATGAATGAAACATGTTACATGAGATGTTAATCTAAGTGCTTAATAAAGATGAAAAGTATAGTTTGACAGTTAGCACGACAAAATGCTTATAACACCTTGAAGTGAACTGGATGGATAAGGTGGGTTAACTTTAGTTAACTCCCTCCTAAACGACATATGTCAATGATAAACGTGTTCTAATAATTAGCTCAATAAAATGTTGATGACATCTAAATATATGGGTTAACTTTAGTTAACTCCTTCAGAACATGGTAATATGATGACGGAACCCTAATTCATGGGCAAAGATAAGGATGCAAATCTAACATACGAAATATGTCATGACATAATTCGAGTTTCTAAACCCTTGGTTCAATCTTCATGAAAGGGTGTTTCACCCTATATGTTTTTAAAACCCCCTAATAGTGCTTTGGATACATGGTTCTAGGTAACTTTTGAGGCTATGTTACACACAGAATAGTGCCTACATGTGGAATACATGGTAATTTTTTTTTCTTGGAGTACGAGTATGGTTGACTTTCGAGGACGAAAGTTCCTTTAAGTTGTATATGATGTGAAAGACTGGATTTTGAGCTTAATTTCGAGGATGAAATTTCTTTTAAGGTGTGTAGGATGTGATGGAGTGAACTTTTGGGTTTCAACATGATTTTAGTTGGCGTGATAATAGTTGGTTTTTGGCATCAAAACTGAATGTAAAATACATGAAGTGCTGAGGAAGCTGTAGCCCAAACTAGTGAATATTTGAATGATCCTAATAGGAGATTTTTTTTTAGTTTGGAATGTCATGCAATAATGTGATTTGACGTATGATAGATCAAGATCTACTAAGTTCTTATCAATAGCTACATCACATGCCCTATGATGTACATATGAAATGTGTGGCAATGATCTGACTTTGGATCCAATTTCCTTTAATGGTCGTAGCACTAGTCACAAAGAGGGTGTCAGATTACTGTTAGGATGTGGTCTTGGATATGAGATCGAGGGGTGGCATCCGATCTCCTACCACGTAGTTGGCTTACAATAGCAGCAGGTAGTTGCTGCGTTACCTCCACCAACACATGATGTGGTCGTGGGTTGAGGCACGTAACTGAGAATGCGGTTTCTTTCGGGAGGTTAATAGCTATCTATAGCCCCCCTCTCACGGTCCCCTTTAGCCTACCAAGTGACGAGAACTGGTGGTTGTTCTCCTTCCCTATCCATCGCCTTTCATGTCGTAGAGGAAGAAGGCAGGCTTCACCGCTGTGTCGTGTGCGAGTGCACAAGGAGTCCGAGCCCGATGGCCTTCTGGAGGAGAGATCGGTGGTGGAGCATGCTTGGACAACGAAACAACGTGGAGAACCTCAACTCAGTGGGTGGCTCGCCGGAATCCAACCTGGCGGTGCTCACACCCTGTGTGGAGCATCAGACCAGCGAAGCCCCACGGCGGCGGTCGCCTTGAGCTACAAATAGGAGCGACCATGGCCTATCTCTCGCTGGCATTCCAACCTTGCAGCAGTGCTCGCATCACAGCGGGATGGCGGCAGCTTCGTGGAGGAGGATGCAGTGGCTGCAGCAACCTGGAGGGCGACAGCAATGGCAGGTGTAGGAGCTTTTGACGGCTGATGGTTCTGGCAAGTAGAAGGGCATCTTAGCCGAGCTCTCACCAATGATCTACCCTGAAGAGGCGGCGGTGAGATAGAGTTCCATCGAGAGAATCGAGCCCCGTCAGATCTGGGATCCAAGGCGGCTGGCTGGTTGCTCTCGCGTGCGCCGAGAACTATAGGAGACGCCCGCGTCTCAAGAACGGAGGTGTGCAGGTGCAGGAAGACACGGCTTGCAGAAGATCATCGGAGAAAAGCCCAGCACCTCCAATGATGCTTCTCAGAGGGGCCGATCATTGCCTTGCTTGCGGAGGCGGCTGTTTTCTAGGTAGCTCCACGATTTTGATGAGAGCCACAATGACGGCGGCGCTGCAAGGAACAGAACTGCGTGAGAAGGAAACAGAAAGGCTGAGGGTAGAGAGTAAATTAAATCGGGATCAGACCACTTTTTCTACCGGCCCAAGTATACCAAAGAAGAGAAGCACCCTTAGTGGCCATGTAGCGCAACGTGTTTGGTTACACAAAGGTAAATTATTCTATAATACTCACATCTTATATAATTCGTAAAAACTAGCCCACCTATCAGAAAATTACAAACAAGGTACTGTTTTTCTTAGAAAAATGTGTAGAATACATTGGAACAGTAATATCAAGCTTTTGAAGAACTAATATCATGATATCATGTAATATGTCAAATGCTTATTTGATGTATAATAAATATCAAATGACGATATAAAATCATGATAAAATGTCAGTAAGTCCATAACCATGTCTTTAATGCATATGATGTCAGTTATGGTCATGATGATGTACGAAATCATGTAATTTGCTTAATATGGCTAATTAGGGCTTTTAACCCTAAATAAAATGCAATAAATGCACATATGCTCAATAAATGATGAAATTCACAGAGTAAGCTCGTATCAGTATATGAAACCTCAGTTTTAATTATGAGATCCTGATTATGCATAAAATCTATGTTATATGAAGGTGAACCTTAATACATGTCATGAAACCCTAATTTATGTTAATGATGTAATCTAGGGTTAATTAATGTACATCAAAATGCTATGGAAGATAATATTCAGATAATGAACCATAATCTGAAATATGACTTCAGTAAGATAATCCCAAGAAGATAAGACAAGTAATCATGAGAATATCCAAATGAGTAAGCTAAACTCTAATGGACACAATTAGGGTTAATATGAGATGTAGGTGATGTGAACCTGATGATCGTATATGATCTTGTCTTGATCAGGTTTGACCAAGCTTATATTTGACATCAGTGATATGTGATTAGGATGTCTCTTTGGAAGGTACGCCATTACCTCTTACTTGGCTTATTATACAATATGCTTGTGCTATATGCGTAGTAAAATACTTGGCATATGATATTGGATGAAATGATTGTTCGTGTATGATATCTTGCTTGATTTTCCATACTTATGTCTATGAACACTTGAAACATAATATATATGTTCCATTATATGAAAGCACTATATCTCTTTGGTAAGCGTAGTGCTTAAGGGTGATCTATCTCTTTGCTAAGTGGATCACCATATGAAATGATCTATCTCTTTGGTAAGCGGATCATGAGGCCATAAAGCATCTATCCCATTGGTAGGCAGATGCATGAGTATATAATGGAAAATGTGCTTAAAATATGTGTTCTCTTTTGTTAATGAATATCCATGTGCAAGTATATGTTTTTCTTATATTCTTCTGTTACTGCCAAGTATATTAGTTTTATCTTATTGCCAATATATGATGAGAGGTATATAAAAAGACACGTAGGCGTACTCAGTAAAATATTCATGAAATATTGTGCTGACATGTACCGCATGTAATCTTTTGTTTAGGTTGTGATTATGCTCTTGAAGATCCAAGATAGTTGACAGTTGTGTGGCGAGCTGATGTACAGGTGGACCTGTTGTCTTAAGATCGTATAGTTTAGATGTAGTACATGTATATGTTTAAGTTTGATGTTCAATATGTAATATCAAATGTTGTAACAATTCATGTTGTAATTATATGTTGAATGGTGAACATGTGTGTATGGTTTTATTATTGTTCATGTACATGTGCTACTGTTGTTTCCTTCTGACTCCCTCGATTTTCTTCTTCTTAGCCTAGTGTGTGGGGTTTAAATTGGGATTCTCGCTGAGGTGAGGGTTTCAATTTGGACGTCGCACATCAGATTAAGTTTTAGAAAATCTGGGGACGTCACAGAGAATACAAGCGATAAAAGGAACAAGAAAAGAAAATGGAAATTACAACTTATCCTTTGAAGCACAATGCTTGATTTGCCTATATCAAGCGTGTAGATCTCCTAACCAATGAGTATGGAAGTGTGATTGCAGTGGATAGGAGATACTAGCCTATATGACACGAAATTTGAGCAAGTAGAAGGATAGCCAATGCAATTGTTGCTCAATTTCTCAAAATAGGTTGACAATAGCAAGTGTAAGCTCAAGTGTATCTCAAGTGTAGAATTGTTGTATTTAGGTGTCCTAAGGCATGTCCTATTTATAGGAATGACCTACAAGTGCTTAAGGACGTTCTAGACACTTTCTAGGGGGTTCTAAGTGCTTAACTAGCCGTTAGGTACACTTTGGTTGCTTTAGCAACGACTAGTTAATTAATTCTGCAAGTGCTGTCAGAACTCATCTCGGTCGAGAAATTGTCGACCGAGATACCTACTCGGTCGAGGATTTGTCGATCGAAAGGCTCTCTGGAGAAAGTGTTTGCAACGTTCATCGCCTACTGCCAACTACATTGTCAGCTGTGTCTGACGGCTACTTGGGTCATTCTCGGTCGAGAAGTTGGTCGACCGAGAGTGTCTCGGTCGAGGAATTTGTCGACCGAGATTAACCTTGTTTCAATGTTTTAATTAAGGTACTATGTGTGTGCATGAGTGTGCATATGTGACACTATTGAAGGGGATGACTTATCTAAGTGTGGTGTTTAGCTAGGGAAGATCTAACGCTTGATTTACATGAAGTCTAAGTACTTGTACATTATATATTTGTACAAGTTTACAATTGATTACATTTCATGACATTTACAAGCATTCAAGCATATACATTCCCTAGTGCTTTGTCATCCACCTCATTCCTGCAACACTCAAGTAGCATGTTAGATCAACTAGAATGAAATGTTTGTCATCATCGAAACAAAGGGATTTATCATAGTGTCCAATTAAGCCAACAATCTCCCCCTTTTTGAAGATGACAAACATTTCCTAAATATAAAATAAGGAAATATAAAGCATGTGAGTTTCATACCTGAAGATTACCTTTTGTAGCCATACTTGTTTTGCAAGTGAGTGCTGGCCAAGATGTTATGAAACTCATTTTTAATTTTTATGTTTTCGATTTTATATTCTTTCTCCCCCTTTGTCATTTCAAAAAGATATCCAAGTTAAATATTTTATATTCTTTCTCCCCCTTAATTTTATACTATGCTCCCCCTTAAGTAGAAGTTCTAATTTAAAATCAAAAGGATCCATTTATTGTCAAATTTAGCCACAGTTTATTTCTCAATCATTTGCAAAGGATGTTAATCCTTGAAATGATATGAGATCCTTTTAGATCCATGGCCTATGTGTATTAATTTCTCACTCATTTTACAAGGGATGTTAAGCCCTAAAAATGATATGAGAATCCTTTTAAGATTAGAGTTCATGAAAAGTATCTCTAACCAAAAGCACGGGATGTTAAGTCGTGATTTGTTTAGAGAATTCCATTAAGAACAAGATATGTGTCATATTTGTATAGTTCTTCATATCTAATAGTAAACATACTAAGGTCATAACAAGCTTCATATGATGTTCAAAAAGGTTCTAAGCTTCTCAGTTAGGATGATTTGTGTGATCTCCCCTTTAATTTTATAGTCCAAGATAATTTAAGGATTTCGAGAGCACAATCATTAGATCATAATGAGTTGTCTTTTTATGTGCATTTAAACTCTGTTTAAATCAAGATGCTAAGATTTAGTGTATTGAAATGATATACAAATAAGCATAATGTCAATCTTATTTTAGGTCGGCCTTGACTACGACCATAGCGCCCCTTGGTCAAATTTAATTTCAACCAAGAGGCAAAATCTGCAGATTGCACATATATGAAATATAATTTCTACAGGTATTTTGAATAAATAAATATCAATTTGAAGCACATTAAGTAATACTTATTAAGGAGACGTTTTTAATTTCTAAGCCCTACTTTGTATTCATGAGCTCTTGTTCTAAGCAACATAACAAATCATTTTGCTGGCCTAGGTATCATCAAGAATCATTCATGTATGGGATGATGAAACTCATGCACATAATAAGCATTATCTATTTGTGCCATAGTGTTTTAATTTTGTGCAACATGGCATTTTCTTTATATGTAATGATGAAATAGTAAAACATATCCATGATGTAATGATAGAACAATAGAAGCATGAAATTCAATACATGGTTTCTATGTAGATATATCAAGGAATACTTAGAATAAACCATGAAAAATAGTATTTTTCCTTGACATAAATCAAATATGATTCATAATTTTCAGTTTTAATATAGATCAAGGTAATCTCATATAATTTTTCAATTTTAAGAAGATTTTTATAACTGATCATACCTAAGAAACTTTTTCAAACACTAAATAAGGTTTGTTCACAACTAGTCTTCCTATAGCACATTTGTAATATGGTTAGGAATTTTCATAAATATTTATCTTAACTCATGATACAAAAGATAATTATTTTGTTCCAAGGATGGTTTCCATGTAAAAACAGTTATTAACAACAAATAGATAACAATTTGATTAATTGAAAAATTATTCAGCAGATTTATTGCAGACTGAAATCAGTAACCTGCTCGGTCGAAGATTTCTTGACCGACTGGTTGCTCGGTCGACAGTTCTTCGACTGACCAGGTTTCTGTACTGTTTTCAGAACTTTTAATTTATTTCCAAGTTAAACAAAATTATGCAAGTTAGAGCTCGATTGTGTTGAGATATGACATTTGTATATCAAGAATCAGTTTAGGTCAAATCTCAACTAGTTAAGTTTAAGTTTCTAAGTTTTAGGAACCCAATCTAGATCATTATTCTTTTTCCTATATGGGCATGAAAATGAATAATGTCCAAGATGTAGACAAAAGTGACAAGTAATAGAATCAACTTCATTTCTCTTTCTAGGAATAAACATGGTCTGAGTCTTGGATGTTTTAGATCCTTTAGGGTGATTTTTCTTTGGAGCATATCCTAATCCTCTTCTTCCATTGAGACTAGAAGACATTTTCAGAATATTGTTAAGGATTTCTTTACCTCTTAAGTCATTTAGGTTTCTTTGTAACTTAGCAATGTCCTCCATCTTCTTGTGTAAATCCTTCCTTGCTTGTTCTAAATCAGATAATAGGGAGTCTCTTTCTTTTACAACATTGTCATAGTCAAGATGATTACACAAAATTGGTTGTGTTTGAAAATCATTTAGTTTATCTAGCAAATCAGTCTTTTTTTGAGAAAGAAGTGCAACATTTGTTTCTAAAGTAAGTAACTTTCTAGTGCAGTCATTTAAAGATGTTTTTAAAGACAAGTTCTCAAGATCAATGTTGTTCTTTTCGGAAGATAGATCATTTAATCTAGCATATAACTCAACATTTGTTTTGATAACCCTTTTTAATTTCTTTTTGCAGTCAATATATTTATCATGAGTTTCTTGTAAACTACTAATTAACTCTTCTTTGGGAAGATCAAAAAGACTTACCTCTTCTCCTTCTTCTTCATTTTTTGTAGCAATGAGGCGCTCTACTTCTTCTTTTCCTTCATCACTATCATCACTTGTATCATCCCAAGCAGCTTTATATGCTCTTTCTTTCTTCTTGTGAGATGATTTCTTCCCTTTCTTAAGTTTTGGACAATCACCTTTCATGTGTCCCTTCTTGCCACATTCAAAGCACCTGGAAAAAGAAACACTAGAAGTTTTATTAGTTTTAAAACTTTTATATTTCTTACCATTTATAGTGAGAGTTTCTTCTTCACTATCATCTTCACTTGTATCATGATCATTATTTGTTTATGATTTGAATGCAATATCCTTCTTCCTCCCTTGTTGGAGTTCACGTTCTCTTCGTTCTTCTTCTTCTAAGTTTGCTTCGTGAGCTTCTAGGTTGCCAATGAGCTATTCCATCCTTAGTCGGGTGAGGTCATTTGCTTCTTCAATGGACGTCACCTTGGGCTTGTATTTTGGAGGAAGTGACCTAAGGATCTTTAATACCTGATCTTCCTCACAAATAACCTTTTTCTAAAGCATTTAAACCATTTACAATAGAAGTGAATTTTGCATACATTTCACTAATAGATTCATTTGGATCCATACAGAACTGTTCAAACTTTTGTTTAAGCATTCCAATTTTGGAATTCTTAACTTGAACAGTCCCTTCATAGGTAATAGAGAGTGTATGCCATATTTCATAGGTTGTTTCACAGTTTGATATCCTATTAAATTCTCCTACTGAAATTGAACAATAGAGAATACTTACAGCCTTGGCATTCATTTGAGCCGACTTTACCGTATTTGCATCCCACTCTGCATATTGCACTTGAGGAAGCTCATATGGGGTTGACACCACCCTCCATAGGTCCCAATTGATGCCTTGGAAGTAGAATTGCATCCTTCTCTTCCAGTATGTGTAGTTTGTGCCATCAAACGCCGGAGGCCTGGCCACAAGTGTCCCTTCAAGGTTAAGGTTGTTGAGCACCCCGTCACCCATTCTTCAAGACCTGGTTAGGGTTCCTTGAATCCTGCTCTGATACCAATTGAAAAAACCACTAGAAAGGGGGTGAATAGGGTTTTAAAGATATTTTACAATAATTTAGCTCAAACAACCAACTACAAGAATATTGGATAAGGGGACAAGGATTTAGAGTGGTTCCTAACCTTAGCAAATACTAAGGTAGTCAGTCCACTACCCGGTTGCTTACCCAACTGGGATTTTGAAAGAATTAAATTTTATTACCTCACAAGGAATTTACATAAAATTACAATTCTTTCCTTAAACCCTTCAAGCAACCTTCACCTTGAAGTAATTGCACCAACCTTGAAGCAGCCTTCTTGAAGTAACTTCAAGCTCCCCCTTGAAGTAGCCTTCCTCCTGAAGTAGCATTCCTCCTGAAGTAGCTTCCCGTTGCAATAGCCTTCTTGAAGTAGCTTGAAGTCCACCTTCTCCACTGATAAGAACCTTCTCCAATCCGCAGCCTCCAACCCTAGGAGTAGCAAGGAGAATACAAGCGATAAAAGGAACAAGAAAAGAAAATGGAAATTACAACTTATCCTTTGAAGCACAAGGCTTGATTTGCCTATATCAAGCGTGTAGATATCCTAACTAATGAGTATGGAAGTGTGATTGTAGTGGATAGGAGATACTAGCCTATAGGACACAAAATTTGAGCAAGTAGAAGGATAGCCAATGCAAGTGTTGCTCAATTTCTCAAAACAGGTTGACAATAGCAAGTGTAAGATCAAGTGTATCTCAAGTGTAGAATTGTTGTATTTAGATGTCCTAAGGCATGTCCTATTTATAGGAATGACCTACAAGTGCTTAAGGACGTTCTAGACACTTTCTAGGCGGTTCTAAGTGCTTAACTAGACTTTAGGTACACTTTGGTTGCTTTAGCAACAACTAGTTAATTAATTCTGCAAGTGCTGTCAGAACTCATCTCGGTCGAGAAATTGTCGACTGAGATACCTACTCGGTCGAGGATTTGTCGACCGACAGGCTCTCTGGAGCAAGTGTTTGCAACGTTCATCTCCAACTGCCAACTACCTTGTCAGCTGTGTCTAACAGCTACTTGGGTCATTCTCGGTCGAGAAGTTGGTCGACCGAGAGTGTCTCGGTCGAGGAATTTGTCGACCGAGATTGACCCTATTTCAATGTTTTAATTAAGGTACTAAGTGTGTGTATGAGTGTGCATATGTGACACTATTGAAGGCGATGACTTATCTAAGTGTGGTGTTTAGCTAGGGAAGATCTAACGCTTGATTTACATGAAGTCTAAGTACTTGTACATTATATATTTGTACAAGTTTACAATCGATTACATTTCATGACATTTACAAGCATTCAAGCATATAGATTCCCTAGTACTTTGTCATCCACCTCATTCCTGCAACACTCAAGTAGCACGTTAGATCAACAAGAATGAAATGTTTGTCATCATAGAAACAAAGGGATTTATCATAATGTCCAATTAAGCCAACACTATTACCACTACGCATGGTAAAAAATCCACCCGAACCAAATCCGAACCGACCCGATTCAAACCGAACTGAACCGAGATAAATGGATTTTCAAAACTATGTTTGATCTTCAAATCCGGACATACTTATCGGTTCAGTGTGGTTTGATCAGCTGAGCAATATCCGCCCCCTGCCTACAAATTATATGACCCATGACCTTAGTTTTAGGATAACCCTATTTTTTGTATAAATAAGTTTCTTAGAACCTTACTCTAATAATTTGAGATGTAATTAGGTCTTATGAAAAGATTAAGTTTCTAGTTTGAGCTCGTTTGAATGTTGTTTGTGCTTTATGTGCTAGTTTTGGTACAAATTGCAATTTACCCAAATTAAAGGGGTTGATGTGCAATGTGTCACCTCTAGAGTGTTCTTTCTCTCTTAACCTCATAAGGGATATTTCGGTTCTTTGAGGTTCCTTAGTAGACTCTTAGTTGAGTGGTATCACCCTTAGTGGTGATTAGAGTTTCCTATGGGCGGTATGTGTGCTTTGACCTACGAGTTTGTGTGGTGTGTTGACTTGGGATAATAGGGTCGCGCCCTTGGCATGTGGCCAAGATGTCGAGACCCCACCAAGAATGCATAACCATGCCTTGAATGTTGAGAAAGAGTGGTTTCATGTGGATATTTTTGCATGGACAAGTGTCCCCTAGATACCATAAGGCGATGACGCCTCTCCTTCGATCATTCTCTCATCCCACAAGTATATAGCTCCTTTCCTCTTCACACAAGTGAATCTTTCAGCCATTCTTGTTTCCCCTCTTATTAAGTGCGACCTTGGAGCCTTGAGGAACGAGAAGAAGACTCCTTGGAAGCTAGGTGATCAGATCCTTAGCTTGTGGAGATTCTTGTTCATCTTCACACTGTGGTGAGCTGTGCTTTCTTTGTGACATTTTCTTAGTTTCTCTTCTTCATCTTCTTCCTTCCTCTCGACCATGGATTGTGCCTTGGTGTGAGGGCTGTTCTTGAAGACGAAACTCCCTTCTTTCTTTCTTGTTCCTTGGATAAGTTAGGGTTTATCTTTCTTTCCTTTTTCCTTGGGCTATCTTGACCTTCACATCATCTTCTCTTAGAGGTGTTGTTGTGACCAAATTGGGACCTTTGGTGGATCATCTTCAACCTTTGAATGTGTGTTTGGATTTTTTGTGGTTATATTATTAAGGCAAGTTACATAAGTTTTAGCCTCTCTATTATTTCACTCATTAATTACGCATGCTTTGGTTTTGTTTCGCTATTTCCCCCAACAAATTAGTACTTGGTCATGATCTTATGGACTGTTTTAGGGATGTCAATCTCACTTAGTTGTTGTTTTAGATCATGTTTCTTCTGGTCTCGACCTTGGTCATGCGTTGATGATGGTCTTGGCCATGAAGTAGTTGAAACCCATAATAGTTTGAGGCTGACACCCTAGTCATAGTTGCATCCCATGATGATTAGAGGCTAATACACCTATGTTGTTGTAGAACTGGTATAACATGTTGAGACTAGGCCAACACCCTAGCTATAGTTGCAACCCATGACGACTTGTGGTCAATACCTTAGATATACTTTAGATGCAAACCATAATGGTTAATGGTCGACACACCCTATATGGATGGACGATATCCCATGAGGATGTTAGAATCGTCACACCTTGTCGATGGTGAACTGATACACCATGTTGGGTGGGAATCATTACACCATGTTGAGGTCAAACCAATACCCTTTGTTGTATTAGAACTGATACCCTATGATGGTGATAGAACGAGACCCATGGTGATGATGCTAGACTGACACACCATATGGATGATAGGTTGACATCCCATGTTAATGTTAGGATGACACCCTATGTTGGTGATAGGCTTACACATCATGTTGATGTTAGACCAATGTCCTATGTTGATGTTAGGCTGACACCCTATGTTGGTGATAGGCTGACACAACATGTTGATGTTAGACCAATATCCTATGTTTATGTCAGACCGATATCCTATGTTGATGTTGTAATGCTACACCATGATGATGATAGGCTGAGACACCATGTGGAGGGTAGGTCGACACATGATGATGATGGTGTTTGAAGGGGGTACTTGGAAACCCAATGATGTATTTGTATGAGTAATGAATTAGTCATGTAAAGTGATGTTTGGTATAGTATCTAATCACTTCTGGTTATGTTACCTTAACCTAATATACTCCAAGATGATTGGAGGTAATGAATTTGGGGTTGGTTGTTGAACCTAGCTTAAAAAACCCTAATCGGTAACTCTAATAATGTGCAATATAACTTGCTTGTTCTTTTATTATGAAATGGCTTTGATGTGAGGATGTTATCCCTATTGTTTAAGAACTCCTAATTATGCATGTGTTGCTGGTTAATAATCATAGAAAAGTAATGGTTTTGGTGATTATAATATGATATAAGATAAATGAGCCTTCATGAGGCATGGTGCAACACAGGTAATTCAGCAATGACGTAAATAGGTCATAAGACTTGGGAATGGCTTGTTGTCTAGCCTGAGATAACATTTCTCAATGATGGGTTGAGGGATTGATATCCCACTACATGTGTCTTTGATGATGATATTTTTGTGAATGGAAACTTCATGTGGTGATAATGCGATAGTTTCATCTTATACATTTATATCTTATGAAATTGAACCACACCCTTATCTTGGTAGAGTTTATTACAATTTTATAAGTTGTAACTTGATTAATGCTAAAAGATATACAATCGACTTACATAATCAAGTGGAATCTAATTCATGTCATTCTTCATTGTGCCATAGATCCATCTCAGTGTCAGCATTTGTGAGATGGGAAACGAGCTTACCTAGTAGAGGCTTGGAGTCATATAATGTTAAGTATACGTATTCATAGGATTGGATGCAGGCCATACCCTGCTATGAGTGTGGATGTAGGTCGTAGCTCAGTGACTTGATGATTATGAGGTTTTACAGGATTGGTTGCGGGCCATACACTGGAAGGAGTGTGGCAGCGAGCCGTAGCTCAGTTCCACTAGCATCGTGATCTGTACTAAGGTGGGCTAGGATTTACACAACTTGACTATATGTAGATAGTTGTAGTTGACTAATATGTCACTGTAGTGTAATTGTGTATTGACCATGATGTTTGGTGAGGTTGTGGATTCTGGCTCTTCCGTTGACTTGTATGGAACTGATTTCAACTTATCAATGGTCAGTTGGATTTTAGTGGTACGACTCAAATAATCAGGGCATAATAAAACACGTAAGGAGACATGTATTATATTTTTCTTAGGTCCAAATATGAAATCCTAGTTGAGGCCTTACTTTTTATATCTTAGTTGGTTGAAAATATACATGTTCTTCATATTCCTTTCATGATGATAAGATGTTCCACAATTTAATTGCAATTGCTTATACTGTTTAGTAATGATTAAATGATTTAGACATATCATGTAACTAAACATGTTTATTATAGATGTAGTAACTTTTTACTTTAAAGTACCTTACCTGTGTTAATAATAGTATTGGTGGAGAGTTATATCTCATGCTGAGATTTTGATCTCACTCTGTGGGTTCTCCACATTTTTAGGTGGATGTGAACAAGGAGTTAGAGATTGTACAACTAAAATAGAGCAACAGTAAGAAGGACAGTAGATGATAAGGTCAGAAGTGTTATTATTCTTTTTATGTAGAGTCCAAGATTCATCCCTATACACTCGGGTCTTTGGGATGGTTTTTGGTCTATGTTTTGTAGACATGTTTTCGATACATGATTTTGGCATATGTGCCCCTTGATATGAAGACATGGTAGGTGTTTGTATATGCATATGGAGCATTTCCTTTTAAGATAATGATGGAACATATGATATCTAATAGAGGTGCCCTATCAGGACCTATATGTAAAGGTTGTTACATCTTTGATGCTGAATGAAATTAGTTTTAATTTGTAGTTTTTATTGTAAATGTACTTGCTTGTTTTTGTTTCCACATTTAGTTGAAGTTATCTCGTTGGTTTATGGAACGAGGCGCCACAGTTTGGTTGGTATCAGAGCTTTAGGTTGTAGAGTCTACATGAACCTAGGACTAGGGCTTGTGTCTATTTTTGTGTCCTCCATATTGTCTTATGGTGACTTATTCTTATGCAAAAGGAGAAGGAAAGCTTAAACATGTCTAGAGAACATGAAGAACATGATGTTGAAAGCAGTATTGCTCCACTAGGTGGTGGTGCAAGGAACCAGACATGAGAAGATTTGGTGCATGAGGTCCCCACGTTTGACCCATTCATGCTTAAGAATCATGTCTTTTAGTCTCTTTTTGGGCAGTTCATGGCTACTATGATGCATATGGCAAATAGGATATGCACACCTTAGCCTAGGGCATTGGTTCCCAATTCGGGATCTTTAGGTACTGGGAAGCCTTTTGAGAGGCTTTGCATGTTGGGGAAGTGGAGCACATTGGGACGGATGATTACGTGGATGCGGATCTGTGGCTAACCGACCTTGAAAAAGCCTTCAATATCCCTAGTATCCCTCATAGAGACAAAGTGAAACATGCGGTCTACCTTATGAAAGTGAGTTATATCCCTAAAATTTAATACTTCAATTCATATATAAAAGCATTTCCATTAATCTCAAATCAAAAGAAAAATATAAAACAAAAGTTTCATTGCATTCTGTTGGTATTTATGCCCAGAGAGACATTTCATATGATGATTGTGATGGCATATCATATAAATGATTTGATAAAGGCAATCTTCTATTTTGTTCAGTTTTACTTAGTTATGAGATAATGAAATAGCATAATGAGTATCTAAAGAAAGACATTACTCAATGATGTTTGTCTTTGGGTTGATGACCTGAACAAAGATATCATACGGATGATAAGAGTATGCATATTATTATTATGTCCCTAGTAATATGTTAATGTGGAAAGCTGGTAGACAATAGTAACACATAATTGTGTTGGTCAATGACAAAGTCTCGTCAGTCATGATATGTGATATCAAACCAAAGACACAGATACTTGGTAGAGAATAGTGCATTGGACAAACTCACCATGAAAGTGACACATCAAATTCATAACTGGTAGTCAAAATCATCTCTCAGAATGATGGTGGTGATTGTGGTTCTTAGACTTGAAGTCACGACATTAATCACCTATCATTTGATGTGGTTTGACATCATCCACAATGATCCTAAATAAGGGTTGAAATAAAGGTGATGATTGGGTATACTGTGATACATGGGGATGCATGTGAGCAATGTAGATGGAATTTGTCCCTCCTTTTAGAGTTTGAAATCTAGGACGCTTGATAAGCGAGACTAAGAAAAGAACGTGCATGCACATGTGAATCAAAATATGATATTGAGGTCACACATATCTCAACAATCTACTCTAGTTCAAGGAACATGGATTGAACATTGAGAGGATGATGATTCCATTCCTTGAGTTCAATCCAAATATCAATAAAAAAGGAATTATACAATCATTGTAACTGCAATGACACAATGTAGGTTGAAGTTGTTATTCAATTTTCTAAATTTCTTGGATAGAAATAATATATTACTAGATACCGCTCATTCCTTGTGATGTCATAAATCAGTTATGGGCATTCACTGCCAATGTAACTTGGAGTCTATAGGGTCAAACACATAGGAAACACTTGGAATAGTAGTTTAATCATGAAATATAACTGAATTGATTACTAAAGTATTTAGGTATTTGGTTTAAACAACAAGTGACTAAAGGGACTATGAATCGATAAGTTCAAGTGTTGAACTGATCGATTGGAGTGTCAGGTTGATTGGAAATTGCAATGGCTAAATTATGAATGAGCTAGGGCCTTACTAGCCAATTCTTAGTGTGAACCGATCAACTCAAGGCCGTCCACCAGACTATTTCATGCGATGAAATTCCTGATTCACGGAGAGATTTGATTTCATCAAGGATTATTGTTGATATCATGTTGAGCATTAATTCAAATTTTATTGCCAATACAATCACGATTGGGAAACATGATGAAATGACCAGTTCACTAGGCAAACTAGTTAGCTTACATGGTGGCCAATCAGTTCACTTATGAACCTATCATTTTTCCAATCACAGGTTGAGAAAATTTATAATATTCTAGTCTCTTCTACTGCCATTCAGATTGGGAACCCTACCCTAACCCTCCTATAAATAAAGGGGTAATGGGGGCTTCTTGGACAAAACTCATTTGCATATGAAAATTGTTTGTATTCTCTGGATGAGGTAATCTATAGAACCCGAGCAAGCTCTACCCAATAAAGGGAGAGATAGAAAGGTAGAACAATTGTGGGAGAGCAAGTTGGTGACTAGTACACCAAAGTGGAGGCACAACTCCTTCCTATCAGTTATGCTAGAATGAAAGAAGACCTGGTAGACCATGTAGACAATTTTAGAGGCAAGGAGGTCATTTCCTACCACTGTTGTAGAAGCTTTCATCCGTGGTGACAAACCAGGAGCTGTAGAAGACTGTGTTCTAGTGCAACTCGAAGAAAGATGAACAACTACAATGTGGAATTGTCGCTAGACTTTATCCAAGACCAGATTTGACCTCGTAAAACCATCCTTCCTATTGCATAGTTGCTGACGTGATCTACTGATCATGGGAAATATGATAGATAAATTTTGTTTATGATGCTTTCTCTATCACCATATTTTCCTATAATGGTATCAGAGTCACATCAATCTACTGTGTTTTGGGATTTAATCAATATGGTCAGATTTTGGTTTTTTCCTTTTATTTGTTGCATACGATACACATATTTAAAGTTATTAATGTGCATATTCGAATAAATACCATACACAATCCTAAATAGTAAATATATAGAGAGAGAGATAAAGAGAGAGATAGATAGATAGATAGATAGATAGATAGATAGATAGAGAGATTCAGACTAGAATACACTCAAATAGTTTTTCATGATGTAATATTTTTTCAAAAATCTATTCTGTTGATCTTCTTAAACAACTTATAAGTAGCTCATATGCAAAATTTGAGAACATTTGGACATTTATAGGTCATGTTATAAAGACTGTTAAAATTATGCATTTTAAATTAGTTTCACGCATCGATTTTGTTGCCCTCGTATGAGAGACTTTCACTCATCCAAATGGGCTCAAAATTTGTATATAGACTAGTTATAGTATAAAAATGAAGATCAATGGTTTACATTTTGAAAAATATAGCCTTGATATGCAAACACACTTGAGTGTAGTCTAGCCTGACTCTCTCTCTCTATATATATATACATATATATGTATATATATGTGTATATATATGTATATATACATATATATACATATATATACATATACATACATAGATATATATATGTATATGCAATTTATATGCGTCAACCTAAAATGTCTTTTGATGGTGGATGTGTAGCATGGTTATGGCCAATAACCCAAATATCTGCTTGTGGTTGAATTATTTATATATCCCTTTTTAATCACATTTTTCATAATGACACCATTCCTTCTTCTTCCTAAATGTAAAAGTATTATTCTTACTTCATATTCTCCCCTGAATGTTACTAGAGGTTTCCAATTACAATGTAATAAGTTTAATAGAATTAGGATAGTTTTATATTTTTCATTACAATGCAACAAAAAAGAAGACACACAGTGCCAGACAAGCCGACCGTCTCAAAGACATGTTGATTGGCTTGAGGATCAAGAAGGAGAGAGGAAAGGGGGAGCCAAATTATAGGCTACAGACCCAACCAATCGTCTGGAGGTATTCAAACTTTGGTTAGAATGGAGGCCAAATAATCAAATCAGATGACCAATCGACCAACCAAGAGGTGAGTTAACCGGTTCAAGGATTGAATCAATCAACCTGAACTGGCTCAAGAACAGATACAACAAGTTTTGTCTGAGATGTAGACATAGGTGGCAGTATTTCCTTGGGGCTCTAAGGAATTACAATAGTATGTCAATAACCATCAGTATATTTTATATTGCATGTTTATGTTTATGGGATATAGCATGTATATGATACATACTATAGAATGTGGTGATTAGATATGTATATATACATATAAATTTATATATGAAATCCATCAATCAAACATATTAAGTCTAAGATGCTTTCCAATAGAAACACACATGAAAAGCTTGATCAATTATGCATGTACATGCCAAGTGTGATGAACTATCCATCTCGAGTAAGTGTGATGTGGTTATGTGGGCCTACCAAGCGGGGTGCATTTACATGTTGGCTTTTGGGTCAGGATTAACTTGGTGTCCTTAATGAGAGTAAGAACTAAGCATGCAAATGACTATGGAAAGGAGTTGTGAATACCATCCATCCAAGAATTGTATAAGATACAATTGCAAAATGTTTCCTACCTAAATAATTGAATATGGACGTTGACGTTGGCCACATAATAACTCAATTATTTTTTATCTAGGCTCATTCTAATTTTCTGCACTACGACCTTCCAAATTGATAATTGAGGTTATCGATCTGAATAAAATATTGATAGCAATAGTTAATTAGATGCTTAATTTATCATCATCAAATTTTATAAAAATCAAATCATATCAAAATTGGGTTTTTGACAAAATTGTGAGTTTTTATTCTAGCATCAAATTGCAATACAGAAGTACTTTTCTCTACAATCAGTACTTGATAAGGACAAGTTAAATGGGAATAACTTGTATGACTAGTTCAGGACACTGAGAATTGTTCTCACACATGAGCACAAACTTTTGTCCTGGAGACACTAGAGCCAGATGAACCTCTTCCCACTACACCTAATACTGACATGGATGCTTACAAGCACACATAAGATGTCATTTATGTCAAATGCCTAATCTTTTGCTCCATGAATTATGAGTTACAAAGACAGCTTCATAACATGGATGCTATTGAGATGGTCACACCTCTTAAGAACATGTTCTGAAATCAGGCAACATCGGAGAGATATGACATCTACAAGGCGTTGTTCAAATGTAACATGGGAGATGGAAATCAAGTAGGTCCTCATGTACTCAAGCTCATTGGGTATGTGGAGAACATTTCTAGACTAGGATTCTCCTTGGATCAAGATTTTTCCATTGATGTGTTTCTGTAGTCTCTGCCAGAGTCATAGAGTTAGTTTGTCATGAATTACAATATGAATGTGTTTGACAAGTCATTGACAAAGTTATTAGGCATGTTGAGAATAGTTGAGGTACAAATGAAGAAATACAAGACCAAGTATGTGATGATGATTAGAAAATCCATGGGAAATTCCAAAAGGCAAAGGAAAATCTAAGAAGAGTTCTAAAGTTGTCTAGAAGCTCAAGTCTTCAACACTCAAGGCCAAGGGAGTAGTGCATAAGTGAGGCAATTGTCACTATTGTCACCAGACTAGACATTGGGAGAAGAATTTCTCTCTCTACCTAGAGGAATTAAAGAAGAAGAAGGGGATACAGATATCCACTTCAGTTATATATGTTATAAGATAAATTCAATTTACTTCTTCATCCTGGGTATATGTAACTAGATGTAGATCTGACATGTGTTTGATATGTATGATCTGCCAAGAAGTAATCCTTTATGAAAGGAAAAGGAGGGACTATGTGGAGAAAGATTTTTTGTATATTTATTCCTAATTTAGAATTTATCTTAGCCCACCGGGCATGTAATAGTTTTAGATGAAATTCTATTTCATTATGCTAATAGAAACATTTTACTTTGTGCATCTTGTATGGACAAGGATGATTGGAATAAAATTGTTAAATGTTCAATTTTCAAAGTTGCAATCTGGTATGGGAATGCCATAAATGTCTCATGAATATTATTTGAAGGATTTAAAGATAAATTTTCATAACGTAAATAGCAAAAAGATTGGAATTTGATAACTCAAATTATCAATATCTATAACATTGTATTCTAGATCACATATATGAGAGATGCATTTCTAGAATTGAAGATGTTGTTTATCTAGGTTCTTTTGGATATTAAACCAATAAGAGACATGTAAGTCTTATATATGCACAACATGATAAAACACCTTTCACTAGCTGTAGTGGGAGCATAAACATTTTATTAGGTTTTGTACATAATGATGTACACTGAACTAGGAAATAAATGTTAGAGACAGTTATTTTGTACCTCGTCATATTTATTGATAATCTATATATATCTCGCACTTAATGGAATACAAACATGAATATCTTGAAATGTTCAAGAAGTTCATAAAAGAAGTAAATTAACACATTGACAAAAGTATTAAGACACCTTCATAAGATCAATGTTGAAATGCTTTAAATCAAAATTTTGAGAACCTTCTAGAGAGAATGTGATAGTCTATCACAATGAACTCCACCTGAAACATGATGTTGTATCAAAAAGAAGGAGATGCCATGATGAGTCATGGTATGATTATTGAATAAATCAAACATATCTTCGAAGAAGCCTCTTAGGAATATGCATTACACTAAAATAATGTACCATCTAAAATGAATTATAAGAAACCAGATATAAGAATGTATCAATATGTCTTTTATAAAGACAAAGGATTAAAATTCGTAATGGAATATAGTTTCTTGAGAAGGATTTAGCCAAAAATCACAAAATTTTTATTCGATGAACACTACCTTTAATCTCGATCCAATAATGATAGTGTTTTGTACCAAGGATAGATGGATTCTAAAAGAATTAGTGGGAGCATAGTAGAACTAGAAAAGTTTGAGATCAATAAGAAAACACTGAACATAAGGAGGAACAATGACAAAAATGAGAAACATAAATTTTTGTGTAATATTGATGGATGGGTTTTTAGTCATTTTCACATGCATACTTTCCTTGATTTTATGTGTTGCATTGTCATTTATCTTATTAATAATGCATGAAATGATATTAATAGCCAGTGACAATTAAATGCATCAATAATCTGATTTTACTATTTAATATTATTTAATCTTTATCTTGAGTATTTATTCACATTCTTATGTATTATCAGGTACAATTGAACTTCACAGAGTCGATACTCCTGACACCTATAGTCCATGGTATCAACTTCACGTTAGTACTTGATCAGAAAAGACTCACACAGAGTCAATGCTACCAACACTCCAAGTCGGAAGTAATGAAATAACATCAGTAAAGCCCATGGATGAATCGCAAAAAGTTGGCACTACCGAGTTCACAAACTCAGTACTACCGAGATGACATCAGGAAGACAATCTCGGGCGACCTGAAGACTTAGTGCTATCAAGACAAATTGATAGTACTAACATTTTTAAGAGTAGCAGATGATCCAAGATCTCAGTACTACCGACTACCAAGTCGATACTAGCAATCAACCCAATTTGGCAAATAATGAGATGGTAATCTAATCCAACAGTGGATGTTATTTGGTACCGTATGTGACTCCTATGACCTAAGGGAAGTTTGGCCAAACAAAAAGGAGCAGAAGTACTCCATTACACGACACCTGAGAGAGAGAGAGATCAAAAGAGGAAGGAACTAAGGCTTCATCTGGGACAATCTGAGTACCTTCAGAAGGAGAATCGATAGCCAAAAGATAGCCGATTTTATGCAAGACGTAGGGGATCATTCAGATCAGCTATTCACTAGGGGTTACTTAGTTTCTCTAATGTTTCCCACATTTTTCTCTTTCTCCACCATGCATTCATCAATGAAAACCATGTCATGCTAAACCCTTTGATTCCTTAGGACCCAGAGTAGCCTGAATATGCACTGTAACTGATTTCCATGCATTAATATTATCTTTATCATTATTTTCTGGATATAAATCTATGAAGATGTATTGTTCAGTTTGTGCCTAGTCAACATATATAGATTTTTAAACTCTTAATCATTTCACTAGAGATTTTAAGGGTTGAAAAGCACAAATTTACCCATTCATTGCATCCCTTGGGAAAGGCAGAGAATAAATGGGAGGAAACCCAAAGTTCAATCATAAAGCACCTAACTAATCAAACAATTGCTATGGAAATGGGGTTGTAATTAGATTTGATAGTTAAGAACACTGCGGGAGTGGATGATTCAGGCTATGGGCTCTTTATGCAAGGATAAGGGTAATAGATATTGACGTATGGAACAAATTGCAATGTTATCTGTGGTGAAACCACAATCCTAAGGACATCTCTAAATCTGAATAATTTAAGTGTTAATTTTGTTTCATTCTATTTTTGCTTCTGTTCAATCAAATCCATTCATTCACATCAGCCTAGATGATTAGACCATAGTTAAGAGTAGTATTCTAGAGAGCATTTCCATGTGTTCGATGGTCCTATATTACTTCAGTACGTTCACTTGCCTATAATGGATGGTAAACATGTGTCATGTTTTAGGTGTCGTTGTTGGGGAAATAGCAACATCCAACACTATGAGTGATGTGGTCGACCACTCTAGGCCAACTCTATTTATTTATTTTTATTTTCCATTTCATTTAGAATTGAACTATAAAGCTATTATTGTTTCTATCTCCGTTACTGCACTCTAATAACTAATTTTCTACTTTTTCACATAGGTGTATGGTGCATACTCGAGCCCACAATTATGGAGAGTCATCTTCACCGTGGTTTGGGCAAGCAGAATACTTCTTAGATAGAGGGAAGTTGGACGGTCCATGGATACATTCGATTGAACTCCACCACCGACACCTCCTCTTGACAGGCCTGTAACACCAAAAGAACTTGAGTCCGTAGAAATGGGGGATATAGCAGAAGAACAGACAATATGGGAGAGGATCAAAGCCTCTGCCTAAACATCTCAAAAAGGACAAATCAAAAGACAAGCCATCAATGTGGGTAGCTACAAGATTTACCCAGGTTTGTTCTCTTTAGTCAAATCTTAGGATTTCCACGACCATAGTTATGAAGAACCAACGGTGCACATCAACAACTTTGTGGAGAACTGTTATATGGTCAAGATAGACAGAACTGACAACTATGATATATTTGAAGCTTTTTTCATCATCATTGGCTGAAAATGCGAAGTCATGGAAATTGTCAAAATTGTGGGCGAGTCTAAGATCATTTCTGCATTAAATGAGAAGTTGGACTTGATTGCTAAAAAGCTACGTGCCAACGATGGATCACCTTTATAAGAAGAAGATGAACAGTGTAAGTTTGTGCACCAACACCAATAATATAGGGCCAATGATTATGTATGGAGGAAGGATCCTAAGTTTTCATGGAATGATCCTAACAATTTACAACAGGACCCATCACAGGAGCAACAACCTAAGCCATAACAGTTTAGTGGCCAGACACAATATCCATAGGAACAAAAGAAGTTTGACCGTATTGAAGAAATGCTTGGAAAGTTGGTCAGTCAGAATGAAGTGTTGATAGGACAAACACAAAGAGAGCACTAGGATCAAAGGGAAAGGATCCGCAGTATCAAAATGCAAATTTCTCAAATAGCTACAAACGTGGGTACCTTGAAGTAGCCAAACCAACAGGGGTTCCCAGCTAATACCAACGTGCCTTTTGGAAATCAACACATCAAGGCAGTTCTACTACATATTGGTAAGACACTATTGAATAAGTCACCTACAACCATATATGTAGGTGAAGCTACCAGAACAACAACTCGGACCGTGACAGTAGAGGCAACTTATCTGGATAGTTTGGAATAGGAGAAAACATCTAAAGAACACACTAATGAGGTGGAAGATACTAGATTGAAAACATGCGACGTGCCTCACCAGAAGACACCAGTACCCTTTCCAAATATCTTATAGGCAATTAAAGCGAATTGACAGTTCCAAAAAAATTTAGAAGGTTTTAAAAAAGCTATCTGTCAATATTCCACTTATTATGTAATTGAGCAGATACCATCCTATGAAAGGTTCTTGAAATACATCATCAATAAGATAAGATGTATACCTAGGGCTAATGTGGTAGCGTTAAAGGAGCAGGTGAGTGCTTTTATTATGAATGCTACCTCCTCAAAGACAAGATCCTGGTTGTTTCAACATCATGTGCTTCATAGGAAAGACTAAGTTTGGTGAAGCTCTATGTGACTTAGGGGACAATATCAACCTCATTCCTTTGTCAACCATCAAAAATCTAGGTCTTAAGGAGATAATAAAAAGTACTATGACTATTTAATTGGATGGAAACTCTATGATTAGGCCATATGGCATTTGTGAATATGTCCAAGTGAAAGTGGATAGGTTTGTTTTTCCTACTGATTTTGTTGTAATGGAAATGCAAGAGGATAAAGCCAACAAGATTTTGCTAGGTAGGCCATTCCAAGCAACAGTTGACATGATCCTAGAAATGGACACAGGACGTCTGGCAATGGGCACTTATGATGACTGGATTAAAATAAAGATACCCGAACATTCAAAAGAAAAGGGGGACACAACAAAGTGTAACATGCTGCAGCACATGGAGGGTAAGATTTCTCTATGTCTAGGGAATCCATTTCTTGATATGAATCACATGATGACCAAAGTGTAAAATTATACTCTTGCAGTTGATATAATTGAAAACAACAAGTTGATCTCATTGAAAGAAGCAATATGTTACCCAGATGATAGAGAAGAAGATTATGACCCAGATACAATAGAGAAGGTTGCTACTGATTCCCTGATTGAAACATATCCACAATTACCTTTGAAAGAATGTTCGATGAATAGAGTAGATGACAACACACACAAAAGATCTCTAGAGGAGTGTGTATTGATGTTGAAGGCGGTACCCTTCTATTACAAAAGATATTTTGAAGACTTGGGACCACCTCCCCACCACTAGTTCCATCTTTGCTGATCCCTCCTAAGTTGGAATTGAAGTCATCGCCGCCACATCTGAAGGATCTCTTCCTAGCCGCAGATGCAAAGCTCTCTGTGATCATATCATCATCCTTGAACTAGTGAAGAAGAGGGGTAATTGCTTACTGTATTGAAGAACCACTGAGTTGTTTTTTGGTGGTTTATAGTGGACATCAAGGGAATCTCCCTGAGTTTGTTCCACCACAAGATCATGCTGGAAGTAGCATCTAAAGAAATAGTTCAACCTCATAGGAGACTCAATCCGATCATGACTGAGGTAGTGAAGAAAGAAGTGGGAGAGCTCCTGTCAGTACGTATCATTTATGCAATTTCTAATTCTATGTGGGTTAACCCAACTTAGGTAGTTCCTAAGAAAGGGTGGATCAATGTCACGACCAATGCAGCTAATGAATTGATTTCAACTAGGTTGGTGACGGGGTGGCGTGTTGGTATATATTATTGTTGTTTGAATTTTATCACTTTAAAAGATCATTTTCAACTACCTTTCATTGATCTGATTTTGGAACGACTCACTGATCATTCACACTTTTGTTTCATGGATGGGTATAAAGGTTACAATCAGATTTCAATCAAGCCAAAGCATCAAGAGAAATCTACTTTCACTTGTCTTTATGACATGTTTGCATATAGACGGATGCCATTCAGTCTTTGTAACACCCCTACTACCTTCCAGTGTTCTACGTTTTCCATCTTCTCTGATATGGTAGAGCGGTGCTTAAAGGTGTGTACAGATGATTTTTTTGGTGTATGGGGAGTCATTTATTGATTGCATGTACAATTTGGATAAAGCTTTTGCAAAGGTGTGAGGACATCATTTAGTCTTAAAATTGGGAGAAGTGCCATATGATGGCGAGTTAGGAAATAGTGTTGGGACTTAAGGTGTCCAACAAGGGTATGGAAGTAAACCCGATTAAGATAGAAGTTATCTCCAAGATACATCCACTGATATCAGTGAAAGGCATATGGAGCGTTATGAGACATGTTGGGTTTTACTACTGGTTTATAAAAAAAAATTGCTAGCCCTTGTCGGAACTTTTTGGAAAAGACACAAAATTTTCCCTTGATGATCGATGTTATAATGTTTTTGCAATATTATAGGAAAAGCTAAGTTCTATGCCTATTGTGCAAGCTCTTAATTGGAGCCCACAGTTTGAGTTGATGTGTGACGCATTAGACTATGTTGTGGGATCCATGTTGGTAAACACAAAGCTAATGTCCTATTGTCATATATTATGCATCCAAAACATTGAATGATGCAAAACTTAATCATACAACCAGAGGAAAAGAACTTTTAACAATTGTTTTTGCATTGGGGAAGTTTTGCAAATACCTAGTAGGGGCAAGGGTGATTGTGTGGACCGACCACACTACATATACTTGTTAATAAGAAAGATGCAAAACCTAGATTGATTGGGTGGATTTTATTATTTGGGAATTTTACATAGACATTAAAGACAAGGCAGGGGTGGAAAATGTGGTAGAAGAACACCTATCTAGGCAGGAAAGAGTGAATGAAAAGATGTAGATATTCCCATCGTTGAGGATTTTCTAGATAAAAAACTCTTTGCAATCAAGGCTAAGGATCCATGGTTTGTAGATATTGTTAATTATTTAGCCTTCAAAGAGTTGCCTACATATTGGGGGTATCAAGAAATAAATAAATATTTCCACTCATTAAGGTTTTACATTTGCGATGACCCAATTCTTCTTAAATAATGTAGGGATTGACTTTTGAGGAAGTGTGTGCCCGAGTGTGAGGTGGAGAGCACTTTGGAACACTGTCATTATTTACCCATGGGACGACATCATGCTAGCTCTAGGTCAATGACCAAAGTGTTAGAGAGTGGATTTTATTGGCCAACATTGTTTACAGATGCATCAGATTTTGTTCATCGTTGTGATGCATGTCAACGTGTAGGTAACATTTCTAAGCTACATGATATGCCATTGAATGTGTTTAAAGAGGTTGAAGTTTTTGACCTTTAGGACATTGATTCATGGGTCCATTTATATCAACTAATTCTATCCTTTATGTTTTAGTTTCGGTTGACAACATATCTAAGTGGGTGCAAGCAATTTCAACCCACACCAATGATGCACAAATGGTGTGCACAATTGTGAAGGATAACAAATTCTGCAGGTTTGGTGTCCCCCGACTGATCATTAGTGATGGTTGATCACATTTCACAAATAGGCAATTCAAAGGCGTACTTTGCATATATGGGGTGAAACACCGAGTGGGTACTCCGTATCACCCACATACAGAAGGCCAAGTGGAGGTATCCAATATAGAAGTGAAGAAGATCTTAGAACGGACTGTTTCCACTAATAGGACAAATTGGAGTGTCATGCTTTATGACGCTCTTTAGGCATATATGACATGCTATAAATCACCTATCGGTAGGACACCTTTTAAATTGGTTTATGATCGTGCTTGTCATTTACCAATAGAGCTTCCACATAAGGAAAAATGGGAACTGAGAAATTTAAACATTGGATTGGATGAAGAAGGTAGGAAAAGACTTTTGGAGCTTAATGAACTAGATGAGCTTAGGATGGATGCTTATGAAAGTTCTAGGATTTATAAGGAGAGGACATAGAAGATTCATGTTAGGCATATTGTGAATAGGGTGTTTCTTCCATGCTAAAAGGTTCTCCTTTTTATTTTCTGACTTAAGTTACATCCCGACAAACTGAGGTCCAAATGGAGTGGACCATTTGTGATTGAGCAAGTTTTTCCCCATGGTGTTGTGAATATCTTAGATGGGACTACATCATTCCTTGTTAATAGCCAATGATTGAAGCACTACTATGGTGGAGAAGTTGAGCGAAGAATAGAAGAAATACCACTTATGGAGAACCATTATATTATTGCTTTTAGGAACGTCTAGTCTAGGATGTTAAACAATGAAGCTTGTTGGGAGGCAACCCAACCTTTATTTTCCTTCTATTCATGTTTATTTTCACATTTTAGTTTTCTTTGTATATTTATTTTTCTAAAAAAATGTACCTTGGCTCGTGTGTGGAGTGTGCAGATTTTATCCTGGTGGGTAGTACCGAGACACCCAGTTGGTAGTACTGAGATTACATCAATGAGCCATTCGCACCAGAATGCCAGACTCGGTACTATAGACTCTCCCAGTCAGTACTATTGAGTCTTTAAAGATTTTTTTATCATGAACTGATAAGATCTTGGTGGTATCGACACTCAAGTCAGTACTATCGACATTTTAGAGTGCCCAAAATCGGAATATCGAGACAAAAAATTTGAAAGTACCAAACCAAAATTGTCAACTCGATACTACCGACATCCCACTCGGTAGTACTGATGTATGACATCATCAATCTATGGTTGCTCGATTTGATGACATATGCAAGCTTCATCGCATGGTCAGTAGCACCGATCCACGACTCCAGTCGGTACTACTGACAAGAACTTGGTACTACCGACTCCTAGTGATCCGCATAAGGGACATTACCAAATGTCAACTGTCGATACATCCGAGCCACAAATTTGGGCCTATATCTCAGTACCACCAACACATAAGTTGGTAGTACTAACTTTGCTCGACTCAGTTATATAAGGAGGGGTGGTTAACTCATTTTCTTCACACCGATTCCTCCACTCCACCTATATCTTAGAGCAGAGATGTATTGGGTGACAATGATCTTTACAGAGCTGATAATCTTCATCGAGCTTCTCTTTCCTAATCCTTTTTCTTGCATTGGCATCATGGCACTAAGGAGAGTCCCTTCTACGTTGGCAGATCAAGATGACTTGGTCCCTCGACCAACCCGCATCCAACATCTGTCCTCAGATATTAGGAAAGTCTATGAACAGTTGTAGACGAGGTTGATAATACCAACGTGATATGGATATCACACATTGATCGAGAGGGAGGGATTTACTGAAAACATGTGATGGGTAGGTCAGAAGCAACTCATTGAGGCAGACAATCCTTTCTTCAGTGACTGGAAGACTTACCCAAAACTCCTCATTGAGTTCTTGGCATCTCTAGATGTTCTTGTCACTCCCGAGAAGAAGTTAGGAGGGGAATGGTGGGAAGGCAAAGTCAACTTCTGCCTCTTCAACAATAACTACTCCATCACTTTGAGGGCCTTCAACTACATCTTCAATTGGGCTCACATCCCAGAACGTTTGGCCCCTTCTGATTTTGACTTTGACTTGGCTTGGGAACAGTTGATCGAGGTGCCAGAGGGCTTTCACATAAGCTGGCATGTCAACTCAGTTACTGACATTGAGCACCCCTTTTCTTGAATCCTTCACTGCCTCTAAACCAACACTATATTTTCTTATTCCAGTCAAGCTCAAGGAAAGGTTCAACAAGAGGATCTCTACTTCATCTATGGGATATTGGCAGGGGAGACTATCAACTTTTAATCCAAATGATCTCTATTCGGCGCAACGTGACAAGGAAGGCACCAATTTTATATGGGGGTCTCATCACCCCCATTGGATTACACTTTGGCTTTAATTTTCCACCCTCGTGCCATTAGAAGATACAAAGAAGCTGGACATCCTGCACTTCTACAAGACGCGCCTCCTCGACTTCAACCACAACATGCTCTATGCGCATTGCGCACGTCATGGAACGTTTAGGGAGAGAAGCCTCCATGACCCCATATTCAACTTGCATGGAGTGGACCATCTTTGGTCGCCACTGAATGTGGGGGAGGCAGAAGATCCACCAAGGGCAACAACTCAAGACAACGATGAGGAGCAAAGCGATGATGACTCTGACAGTGTTGAGGAGGTGGATCCCATTATCCCCATCACTAGGAAAGTGGTCCCGCAAAAATAGGCAAGCACCTACGATGCCTCTACTTCTTCTTCCCTACCAGATTTCCAGGAGCTACAAGACACATACAACATGGCAAGTATGTATACCATGCTACAGGAGATCCAAACTAGACATCGACACCATTAGGCGACATTGCTGGTGTGCAAGACATTCAAGGAAGGTTACCAAAAGCAGCAGGCGATATACGAGAATGAACACCTTCTCTTGGACAATCAAGCTAATGTTCATATGATCCAGCAGCGGATGGGGAAGTACCAACAACCCTTCTTCAACCACTATTACTTTGGAGGGTACCCATAACAATAGAAGATGCCATCATCTGATCAATCTTTTCTAGGGATGTTTCCCCCTCATGACCCCAAAATGCCTCAGCCACCTCCATTTTGAGAAATGGTATAGTTGTTCGACCTCTTGAGTGCAAGTATTGACTATGTGGACATAGTCATATTCAAGCTTGGGGGGGTGCTTGAACAACATTCTATATTAGTTTTTATAGTTTTTCATGCATTTTTATCTTAGTTGTTTTATTTTTAGTTTGAATTATGCATTTTTAGGATACACACCTATCTAGTGTAATTGTGGAGCAGTAATGTACAGTTGCATTTGTCAAGTCATAGGCGTTCAAAGCTTAATTTGTAACATCTTTGTGCATCACCAATCAATGAAGTGTTTGGTTAAGTCTGCTCTAGGATATAGGATATGAATGAACATCTAATAAAAATAGGAAAGTGAATGAAGATGTTGTTTCACCTAAGATGATCAAACCTTTAACAAGATATTAAATGGAAATTTAAGAAATAAACCTTAAGATTACCCTGTGCACAGGTCACGAAAGAGGGACATATCAAAATTCAATGAATGGCATTGTCTCTTAGTTATGTGATTCCATCCATCTTTGCCATCTAATTTTGAATCACCACCTCAAGATGAACAAGTTCTCCAACTTATTTCTTTTTGTTGCATTACATGGCATGGTAGGTTAGCTCTTATCCTCATATGCATTTGAAAAAAAACACAAAAGTTGCATTTGTATGCATGACCAATCTTAGTGCATACCATCTTGGTTGCATTGAAATTGCATATATATTAAGTACATTTCGTCACATTCATTCCTTTTTGTCATATGGATTGTAATCTCTAATTGTGAATATTGAAGTAGGGATACACCTCCACATAAAAAAGAAGAGCAAAGAGGAAGAGAAAAAATGAAGTGAGCACCCAAGAATAATTCAGTCATGTCAAAGACAAAGAAGATTATGGGCTAGAAAAAGTAATATCAAGATTTTTTAAGGAGGAAGGATGTCCCTAAGTCTTCTTAAAGGGGTTAACTAATTAACATGACACATTTATCTATTTTGGCAGTCTCATTTTCTGTTATGAGATATCTTTATACATGCATCATGTGTCAAAAAGAAGAAAAAGAGAGAAAAAGTCAGTAGGCATTATGTCTCATGCATAACATTCTTTTCACTCATGTAGCTCACCATTCTTTCTACATATATAAGATGGATGCACTTGTGATTCTTGAATTGACACCCATCTCATATCATTAAGTACTCTCATTGGTAGGCCACTCAAATGATTTATCTCCTCATCCATTATTATAAGGAGATCTGTTTCCAAGTAGTAGGAAGTTAGGAGAGAGTAATTTAGCTCAGGGAATCACATAGTGCACCAAGCGAATGCCTAAATTATTATGATATTAACTACTTTCTTGATAGTGTTCATTTATTAAAAGGTATACATCTATGAAAAAATTTAGTTGTTGTAGAGCATTTATTGGTTCAGTGGTCATTGGAGGCCAGTTAAAGGATTGTCCAGTGGAAATGATTAAGAAAAGAGTTCATGTGTTGTTCCCTTTTGCTGACTTACATCAAACATATCCAAGAGTAGTGTTTCTCAAAGATGAGAAACATTTAAGCTTAGGGTTGTTTGATGCATGGATTTTTATTCATTTTCACAGGCATACTTTCCTTGATTTTATGTGTTGTTTTCTCATTTATTTGATTAATAATGCATGAAATGCTAGTAATGGTTGGTGATATTTAATTTCATCAAATTATCTGATTTTTACAGTTTAATAAGATTTAATGTTTATCCAGAGTATTTATCCACGTTCTTGTGTATTTTTAGGTACAATTGAACTTCACAGAGTCGATACTACCGATACCAATAGTCGGTGGTACTGACTTCACGTCAGTACTTGCTCAGAAAAGACTCACACAAACTTGATACTACCGACACTCCAAGTTTGTGGTACCAAAATCACATCAGTAAAGAACAAGAATGAATCGCAAAAAGTTGGTACTATTGATTTCATAAACTCGGTAATACTAAGATCACATCAGGAAGATAGTGCCAGGTGACCTGAAGACTCTGTGCTATCGAGACAAGTCGATAGTACTAACATTATCAAGAGTCATAGATCCCTAAGATCTTGGTACTACCGACTACCAAGTCGGCACAATCAAGTCTACCCTATTTGGAAAATATGAAGATGGCAATATAATCCAACAATGGACATTATTTGGTACCATAAGTGACTCCTATGACCTAAGGGGAGTTTGTCCAGATGAAAGGGAGTAGAGGTATTTCATTGCATGACACCAGAGAGAGAGAGAGAGAGAACATAATAGGAAGGAACCAAAGGTTTCATCAAGGAGTCTACCCTATTTGGAAAATCTGAAGATGGCAATATAATCCAACAATGGACATTATTTGGTACCATAAATGACTCCTATGACTAAGGGGAGATTGTCCAGATGAAAGGGAGTAGAGGTATTCCATTGCATGACACCAGAGAGAGAGAGAGAGAGAACAGAAGAGGAAGGAACCAAAGGCTTCATCAAGGAGGATCCTAGCACCTTCTGAAGTCAAATCAGTAGTCGGAAGAGAGCTAATTACACATATGACATAAGGGATAATATGGACCAACTATTCACCAGGGGTTACTTATTTTCTCTAATATTTCACACATTGTTCTGTTTCTCCATCATGTATTCATCAATGAAAACCACACATGGCTAAACTCCTTGATTCCTTAGGACTCGGGAGTAGCCCAGATATGCTTTGTAACTTATTTCCATGTATTAATATCATATTTATCCTTATTTTCTGGATATAAATCTATGAACATGTAATGTTTTGTTTATGGCTGATCAACATAGATAGATTTTTAGACTCTTAATCATTTTAGGAGAGATGTTAAGGGTGGGAAAGCAAAGATTTATCCATTTATTGAACCCCTTGGGAAAGACAGAGAATAAACTGGAGTAGAAACCCAGAGTTCAATCATAAAGCACCTAACTAATCAACCAATTGCTATGGAAATGGGGTTGGAATTAGAATAGATAGTTAACTACTCTATGGGATTGGGTAGTTTTGGCTACATGGGCATTATCTAGGGATAAGGGTAATAGATATTGGTGTATGGAACAAATTGCAATGTTATCTGTGGTGAAACCAAAATCCTGAGGAATTCTCTAAATCTAAGTAATTCAAGTGTTAAGTTTGTTTCATTCTATTTTGGCTTATGTTCAATCAAACCCATTCATTCACTCTGACCTAGCTGATTAGGCCATAGTTAGTAATAGTATTTTGGAGAACGTTTCCATGTGTTCGAATCGAGCCTCAAAAGGGCCTACATTACTTCAATATGATCACTTGCACATAACGCACGATAAAAACGTGTCAAATATCAAAGTTCCTAAAGTAGCACAAAACTTGTAGTTCCATTACAAATCACCATGAGCTTAAAGGATTATGATATCTTGTAACTCATAAAGGGGTGGTGACTCGGTCATAGGATGATGAGACAACAACTGAACTCGAAACTATTGAGGAACATCATCTGAGAAAAGGCTTAAGGCCATAATATCCAAAATGGAATCCATGAAAACCAACAAACGTGACCTTACTACCACCACATAAAGGGGTAAAACCCAAAGGGTGAAATTTGGTTTTCAAGTAGAAGACCAACATCGATAACCTATGAGGATAGATTGATTGTAAATGTTTTCAAAAAAGTTTCAACATGATGAAATCCCTTTCATCAATCATCATTCTTGCTATTGTAGTTTACCAAGACATGATGAAATTCTTTAAAAGGAATAGTTGAAAGGATGTGTACATGACACGACGTGAACGTAAATAACTCCAATAATGCAAATAAAGTCAATAATATACAAAGTTCAAAATAAACGAGCTTCTCAGAGATGACATCTTTTGATTTGACAAGATAGTCAAAGAGTTTGACTTTAGTCAGGATAAAAGATGAAATCTATGAATACAAAAGATTTAGTGGGATCATACAAAATATTCCACAAATTGACGGGGAATAACATCTCAATACTATAAGTATTAAAACCTAGCCTGGAAATGACCTTCAAGTATGAAGGATTTAGGTAAAGCTCCTATGCGATAGGAATCAAAATTTATAGAGATAAATATAGAAATCTTATAAACCCAAGAAAGAAGACATATATTGGAAAAATGTTGAAAGGTTTCAACTTGTAGGATTCAATGAAAGAATATATATATATATATATATATATATATATATATATATATATATATATATATATATGATACATTGACTAGTCTTTCAAGAAGCATGTGCTCCAATTCTTGTGAAGAATGGGAAATACATGAGTTGGATGCCATATGCACTACCAATTGGATTTATCATATATGTAATATATTATAACCATTCAATTATCTTATGTGTCGTGTACATGACAAGATGGTATTACTTAAACCTAATGAATGTCATTGGAATGCCATAAAGAACATCCATTAGTAGTTCAGAAGCACTAAGGATCAATACCATGGACATGGGAATATGCAAGAGTTGGGATAAAGAGTTACACTGGTGCAAGCTTCCATAATTAATAATTGCCATATAAAATTTGCGTTTGACTATTTAAATTAAAGTTAGAGTTGGAAAAGTTCTTATTTTCTACAATAGAAGTTGAGTATACTTGTGTTATCAACACAACAATGGTTATTGTGTGGATCTAGAATTTCATATAAACGAACTTATAAGATCTTCCAACTATTGATGAAATGGTAGAAATACTATTACCATAATGGATCTGCTAGTTAGGAATAGAATATCGGATAGCATATTACAGAAATTCCATCTCATACGAGATATCGTACAATGATGTGAAACATGCAATATACTAACTAAGTGCAAAATGTTGCTAACCCGCTAGATTAGCACTTGCGCAACAGAAAATGATGGACATGTTTTAAATCACTGAGAATGAGATTCATGGGTGATTAGATATAAGTGAAAGTGGGAGTCTGTTGGTATGTATGTGCAATGAGTAAATCATATGATGATTGTGATGGCATATCATATAAACAATTTGATAAAGGTAACCTTCCAATTTGTTCTATTTCACAACAGTTATGAGATAATGAGGAAACATAATGAACGTTTAATGAAATAGTATTCATGATATATGTCTTCGGGTTGAAGGCTTGAACAATGAGATCATACAAATTATAAGAGTATGTATATTCTTTCTATGTCCCTAGTCAGATGTTGTTGTGGAAGGTTGATACACAATAGTAACACATACGACTAGTGTGTCTGTTGGTTGATGATAGAGTCTCATCCGTCATAATATTTGATAACAAAGCAAACACATAGATACTCGTTAGAGACCAATGTATCAAACATACCCACCGTGAGAATGATACATGGAAACCATAGCTGGTAGTTAGAATCATCTCTTATAGTGATGGTGGTGATTGTAGTTCTTAGACATGAAGTCACTACATTCATCACATGTGTTTTAATGTGATATGACATCATACACCATGATCCTGAATAAGGGTTTCCATAAAGGTGATGATCAGGTGCACTGTGACACATGTGGATGTATGTGAGAAATTGTCTCTCCTACTAGAATTTGATACCGAAGTCACTTGATAAGCGAGACTGAGGAAAGCATGTGCATGCAAATGTGAATAAGTATATGATATCGAGGCCGCATATATCCTAGATAGTATACTCTAGTCTAAGGAACATGGATTGAATATTGATAGGATGATGATTTCATGCCTTGAGATCAATCCATTTAACAATTACAAATGAATTATATAATCATTGTAACACCAACTAAAGATTGTAAGTTGCAGTTGATCTCCAACTTTCCAAACTAGGGCAACAATGATGTATTGCTAGATACCACTCGTTGTCTGTGATGTCATAAATCAGTTATGGACATTCAATGCCAACATAACTTGGACCCTATTGTCTCACACAATAGAAACACTTAGAATAGGAGTTTAATCATGAATTATAATTGACTTGATTAATAAAGTGTTTCGTTATTTGATTTAACCAACAATTGACTGAATGGACTCTGAACCAACCACATCAAGTGTCGAACTAATTTCTTGGAGTGTCTGGTTGATTGGAAATTGCATGGTTGAATTTTGGTTGAGCTAGGGCATAAACTGAATGGTTGAGAGTGTGAATCGATTGGCTCGAGTTCAGACAACTTACCATTTTATGCGATGAAATTCCTGATTCAGAAGCAATTCGATTACATCAAGGATTAGTAAATGATGTCATGTTGAGAATTAGTTCAAATTTGATTTCCAATACAATAGCAATTGAAAAACATGATGAAATGGTCAGTTCACTAGGTGAATCGATCGAATCACATGCCATCTGATCAGTTCACTCACAAACCAGCCATTTTGCCACTTGCAAGTTGAGAAAATTTGTGGAATTCTGATCCCTTCTTCTCCCACTCAGACAAGGAACCCTAACCCTAACCCTCCTATAAATAGAGGGCTACTAGGGGTGTTCTCAGACACAACTCAATTCTTATGGAAATTGTTTGACTACTCTGGTTGGGGTAGCCAAGAGAACCTGAGAAAGTCCTACTTGATAAGGGTTGGGATAGATAGGGAGAATATTTGTGGGAGAGCATGTTGGAGACTAGTACACCAACATGGATGGAAAACTTCTTCCTATCAGTTCTACTAGAATGATAGGAGTTCTAGATGGTCTACGTGGACTACTATAGAAGTGAGGAGGACATTGCCTGCCACTAGGAGGACAACGTCAAGTTGCCATCTGTGGTGATTGACCAGGAGTTGTAGAAGAAGGTGTTCAAGTGCAACATGAGGAAAGTTACACAACTACAATGAGGAAGTGGCACTAGACTTGGAATAGGGCCAGGTATGATCTCGTAAAACCATACTTCCTATTGCATTATTGTTGACATGATTCAGTAGTTCATGGGGAATATGACAGATTAATTTTTATTTTTATTGTGTGCTCTGTTGCCTATTTACCTACACATTATACCTTTTTTCACTTATTCCTTCATCACTTTATGGTCTTATAACCCTAATATCAATAAGATTTCTTATTTCTATGTATTCCTAGATAGCCAATCATAAGACGACTGTGATGGCATATCTTATGTAAGATCCTGACCTAGCTTTTTGGTTGATCTTGCTTCCTTAGCATAATATGAGGCTTAACCTTAATCCAATCTTGTGATGTGCTTTGATAACATCTAACAAGTTTATGTTATAGGTTTAGTCAAGTTTGTATGTTGTTTGATCTAGTTATGCTTATGTGTGCTTGTTTTGGACCTAATTTCAATTTACCCATGTTCATGGTTTTTCTTGAAATTTGTCACATGCTTGTTGTGCCACACATTGTTTACCATGATTTTGAAGAGAAATTGTCTTAATACACCTTTTTTACCTTAGTTTGACATGGTGACATCATGCTTTGAGTTTTATGGTTTTCTTGGATGCCCTAGTCTGATAATTGACCTTGGTAAATGTTGATGGATGTGCCTTATTTTCAGCAATCATCATGTTGTTCTTTGACCATGTTCTCTACAGTCAATGAGTTTTGGTGTGTACCTAGTGGTCTTCATGGTTGATGAGACAAGAAACCCTAGGTTTGGTTCTCTACAGTTGATGGCTTTTGATCCTCTATGATCGTTGAGATTTTGGACCAAGAATCCCTTTGACTGATGGCTTTTCTTGGAATAAGTGGTCACTGGGTTTTATTTGTTTTTTTAGCCTTTCTTCATGCATGAACTTAGTTCTTGCATGATCAAGGTATGTTGGACACATGGAATGTGTTTTAATGACACCTAACCTCCCTTCTCATCTTCAACCCTTCTCGATATAAAATCCTTTCGTTGCATGCAATTAAACCCTTACGCCCTCTAGCTTTCTGTCTTCTTCCTTGGAGCTTGTCCCCTTTTTGTTGATAGTGAAGGTGGAGCTGTATCTTCGTGGATGTGGTCTAACCTATTGCATGTGATCTAGGGTCTTGAAGAAACCCTTCTTTGGTGATCATTTGGTGTTCCTTGATCATGGTAAGTGATATACCTCTCTTGATCTCCATTCTTCCTATCTAGCCTCTTCTTATTTATACTTGGCCAGTTCCATGGTTCTCCATGGTAGTGCTTGAGTTGAAGTTGATTAGCTTCCCTCCATTGAAATCATACTTAGGGTTTTGGTCTGTCTTGTGTTTCCTTTAACCTAGGGTATGTTCTTTCCTTAGAGGAGGTGCTACCTTGGCCATGGAGGTGATCAAGCTAGGATGTTCTCTCTCTTTTCTTAGAGTTTCCTTTATGTTGTAGTCACCATATTTGATAAGGCAAGTTATTTAACTTACTCCTTGATTATTGTTACACTTAACCTTGCATATAAGTAGTCTACCCTTACAACATGGTTTCAAGAGGAATGATGATATCTACGATCTAGGGCATATGAGTATGTGGTGATCTTGAGAAAATATCCCTCCTTTGATAAACCCTAATTCTTGTACCCAAACTCTTATTTGATGATGGAGGTGTTGGTCCTTACATGCATGTGCCAAACATTGGTTTCTATCTCATAACCATGATTTTGTTTTCTTCTTGATGATAAAGGTTTTGATACATGCATGTTGGTAGGAATGTTGGTTCTCTCTCCCTTGATTCATGGTTTGATTCTCTTAAGATGGTCATTAATTAAGGTTTTGAAGTTCATTCCTCCTTGTATTTTACACCTTGATGATTTTAGCCTCTTGATGATCAACATATTTTGGTGTAGTTGTGTTGATTTTTAGTGATCACCAAGCATGACATCATGACCCGGTCGCCAAGAAGTTTTCCTATATATGCGGTAAATGAGTTTGTGTCGTCTTGATGGTCTTCAAGGATTTTTATGATAGTGGTCACTATGTTTTGGGGTTCCCTTCGGTCACTAGGGTTTGATGTTCCCTTCAATCATTAAGGTTGAATGTTGTGTTCGGTAACCATGAACCAATCTTCTATGGTCAATGATATTTCAAGGTTTCTTATGTCACTAAGACCTTGCCTCTTCTTTAGTCAATGGTGTGTTGACTAAAGCGTTCGATGAGGGTGCCTCATCTCGTTGACCATTGAAGATGATGTGCCCCAATCTCTTCATTCAATGGTGCTTACTAGACTATTTTTTTATGTGGTTAACCTTGTGAGGATGGTTATTGACTTGCTTAGTTCCAAGAATGTTGGATATTGTTGTAACTAGGGTTTAGCTTTTGTGGCTATTTTTGAAACCCTAATTCAGTTTACTATGTGGAGCCTAAACCTAATTTCAAGAACATGATAATGTTTCTTAGCTTGCTTGAGTAATAAGCATGATGATAGAGTACTTTCTCTCTCCTAAATTGTAGTAACCACTACTACAGAAATGGCTTATAAAGTCACTTTTCAAGGTGTCGGTTGTATACAAAAACCGACACCTAAACTCTACAGTGTCGGTTGATAACATAAACCGACATCCAATCTATGAAGGTCGACCAGACACGGGTACCACATTTATTAAGTGTCAGTTAATTAATAAACAACCGACACCTAAACTCAACCGCCAAAACCAAAATTCCAGCGAAAAAATTGGCTCCAAAATTTTACATATGGCGTCGGTCATAACTAAATAACCGACGACTAAAGCGAGACAGGAATAGTTGTCGGTTGTCTTTTACTTAAAAATCGACGACTATAATGTAGTATAGGTGTCGGTTTTTTGAAAAGAACCGACATTGTAGGTTTAGTTTTCGGTTTTTTTAAATAACCGACACTTATTGTCAACTTAATAGCTCACCCAGCCCGACCGATTCTTCCCCTTTCCCTGTTTCATTCCCGATTTCCCTAGCTCCGACGATTTCTTGCTCCCTGCCGCCATCGCCGCTACTCCCTGCCGTTCGTGCTCCACCCTCGTGCTCCGTCTCCGCTGCTCCTTCCACGCCGCATCCTCCATGCCGCCGCCGCCATGCTCACCGGCCCTCTGTGCTCCGTGCTCGTCGGCCCTCCGCCTTCTTCCTCTGTGCTCGTCAGCGCTCCAGGTACTGCCTTCTTCCTCCTTCCTTCCTCTGCCTAGGCTGCTGCTTGGGCGGTGCTTCTCCTGCTTGTTCTTTCTTCTCCTACTCGTCTTCTTCCTTCTCCCTCTCCTTACCAACAGCAACCACAGTCGTGTGGGCTGGCACGGCCGTGGCTGTGTTGGCCGACCACACGGCCGTGCTACCGAGCACGGCCGTGTGGTTGGCCAACACAGCCACGGCCGTGCCAACCTACACGACCGTGGTTGCTGTTGGTAAGGAGGGAGAAGGAAGAACAAGAATATATATATATATATATATATATATATATATATATATATTAAAATGAAATCAATTATGAATTTGTGATTAAATCAATTATATGATGAAATCCTTATTGCATGATGAAACCCTAACATATGGCTGAGTTGCATGATGAAACCCTAACATCTACATGAATCCCTATTGCATAATGAAACCCTAACATCTACATACTCTATATGATACCTAAAATTGTAATGAAACCCTAACATGAATTGTTATTAAAGTTGGATTGTAGGTATTCGAATGACAATATACATGTATTTTTTGGCCTAGAAACCTGCCCAAGATTTACTCATTAGGAGTATAAATTTTGGATAGTCCCCGGTTTGGGACTGTTATTGAACACCTAATCTGACTTAGGATATTTTGTTTGATTTAAACATGATTGGGCATTATTGCATGTTTGAAACTATTGAATTCTGATTTATTATATAATAATGCTCTAATTGTGAGTGATGCAATGTAAGTGATCAAATACATGTAGTGGATATGTACTCATTCGCCTAGAACCCCATCCAAGATTTACTCATTAGGAGTAAATCTTCGATAGTCCCCGGTTTGGGACTATTCTTGAACACCTAATCTCACTTAGGATGTAAGTGTATAATGTGTATTGGGTTTTGAAGAAAATTTCGGTAGCATTTCCCCGTTTGTTCTCTAAGTACATATGTACTTGGAGAACAACGGGGAAATGCTGCCGAAATTTTCTCAAAAACCCAATACAAATTATACACTTACTAGTGAGATTAGGTGTTCAAGAATGGGATAGGTGGTACACATTTATTATATATATGAATGACATCACATGTATTTGTTGGCCTAAAGTTTTAACCATGCAAAAACTCTAATCTGTTAACCCTAGACCCTAGTCTTGTCCTAATATATACTTGTTTTTCTCTTTGATCATAGAATGGATAGATCATGGATGTCCATTTGCAATCGCTGCACCCAAGAGTTTATTTCTGGTCTTGATCAGTTTATTAGATTTGCCAAGGAACATAGGAAACAACCTGGAGATAGGTTCTACTGTCCATGTAGGCATTGCGGTAACAACTTGAAAGTCAACACTGATGACGAAATCAAAACTCATGTCATGTGCAACGGGATTATACAAGGCTATACAGAATGGCACTGGCATGGAGAGATTTCAAACCTGAAACCAGTGGATGTCGATAGCAGTGCTTGTGTGGAAGAAGAAATTTCCTACGATGACGTAGATGTGAATGAACAAGTTCCAGTAGACATCATTGATGCGATGATGGATAGTTGTGGGGTAGAGCACACTGATCCACCTCGTATTTTTAGAAACATTGTGCATGATGCTGAGATGCCGTTATACATAGGTGTACTAAGTTTACGAAGCATAGCGCTGTGTTGAGATTGTATAAGTTGAAAGCTAACAATAGATGGAGTGACAAAAGCTTCACGTCATTGCTGTCTGTGTTGAAAGAAATGCTTCCAGAAGGAAACGAGCTGCCAATCTCAACAGACCAGGTAAAGAAATTGTTGTGCCCAATGGGAATGGATGCCAAGAAGATACACGCATGCCCGAATGATTGTGTATTATTTCAAAAGACTATGCGGATTTGAAAGATTGTCCAAAATGTGGTGCGTCACGGTATAAATTGACGACTTCGGGGGAGTCCAAAACTGGTTCTCCTTCCAAGGTGATGTGGTATCTACCTATAATATCACAGTTTCAACGCTTGTTTTCCAATCTGATAGATGCGAAGAATTTGAGGTGGCATGCAGATGTTAAGAAAAATAATGATGGGATCCTACGACATGTGTCTGATTCCCCACAGTGGAAGAAGATTGATCTATTGTGCCCTGAATTTGGTGAAGAAGTCAGGAATCTAAGACTTGGGCTTTGTACAGATGGGATGAATCCATACGGGACATGGAGCAGCCAACATAGCACTTGGCCAGTCATGCTTGTTATATACAATCTTCCTCCCTGGTTGTGTATGAAAAATAAGTATGTAATGCTGTCGTTCTTGATATCGGGCCCTAAACAACCTGGAAATTACATCGATGTTTATCTTGAACCTCAGATTGATGACTTAAAGAAACTTTGGGGTGAAGGTGTGATGACCTATGATGCTTCACAAAGAGAGACATTTCGTTTGCATGCTATGTTGTTTTGCACTATTAATGACTTTCCAGCATATGGGAATTTGTCTGGATATAGTGTCAAAGGAGCTAAAGTGTGTCCTATATGTGAAGAGAACACTGATTCAACAAGAATAAAACATGGTAGTAAGAATGTATATCTTGTTCATCGAAGGTTTCTTCCAAAATTCCATCTGTATCGTAGGAAGCGCAAAGCATTCAATGGATTGAATGAGGAACGGAGTGCACCTAAACCTATACCAGGGGAGGTTGTTTATGAAAGAGTAAAAGACATTGTCAATGAATTTGGTAAGAGATCACAATGTACTACACGGAGTGACAATTCTTCATTCAAGAAGAAGTCAATATTTTGGGATCTTTCTTATTGGAGTTCTTTGACAGTCAGACATTGTATCGATGTAATGCACGTTGAGAAAAATGTATGTGATAGCATCATTGGTACTTTGTTAAATATACCAGGTAAAACTAAAGATGGGATAAAATCCAGACTGGACCTACGTGAAATGGGAATAAGGTCAGAATTAACAGAATTACGTGAAATGGGTAATAAAAGAACATACTTACCTCCCGCTTGTTACACGTTGTCTAGAAAGGAGAAGAAAGCTTTTTGTGAATGTTTGGTAAATGTTAAGGTTCCACATGGTTACTCATCCAACATCCGTAGTTTGGTATCAATGAAAGATTTGAAGTTCATAGGTCTTAAATCTCATGATTGTCACACTCTAATGCAACAAATATTGCCCGTGGAAATTCGATCTATATTGTCGAAGCATGTAAGGTTTGCAATCACCAGACTTTGTTTCTTTTTCAACAGTCTCTGCAGCAAAGTTATTGACCCTGAGACTCTCGATAATTTACAAAGAGAAGTGGTTGTTACCCTATGTCAGCTTGAGATGTATTTCCCTCCTTCGTTCTTTGATATCATGGTACATCTTGTTGTCCACTTGACTAGGGAAGTGAAAATCTTGGGACCGGTTTTCTTGCATTGGATGTATCCCTTTGAACGATACATGAGCGTTTTTCAAGGTGATGTTCGAAACCGTTATCGGCCTGAAGGGAGTATAATTGAAGGTTACGTAGAGAGAGAGGTTATGGATTTCTGCAATGACTTTCTCAGTGGTAATGACACTCCTGATAATGACAAGAATATTGACGAGCTATTTGGAAAAGGAATTTTGGGTTCATGTGTGAAAGTAATCAGCCGTGAGCAGTTGGAACAAGGTCATTTGTATATTTTACACCACATGGACGAAGTGAACGTTTATATCGAGGAACATACCGATTTCATCAAAAGACAATATCCTTGAGCCAATACAATGTGGCTTGCTAGAGAGCATAACAAGACTTTTATTAAGTGGTTTGAAGATAAAGTCTTACATCAACTATCTCAAACACCAGATGATATTACTGAAACTATCAAATGCCTCGCCTTTAAACCAAAGTTGACTGTTATGTCTTATGAAGGGTATGACATTAATGGATTCACATATTACACAAAGCGCCAAGATGATAAGAGTGTCGTACAAAACAATGGGGTCACCCTTCAAGAACCGACTATGTTTTTTGCAAGTGCAAAGGATAAGAGTCCACGTGAAGCTAAAATGTCATATTACGGTGTCATTGAAGACATATGGGAATTTGAGTACATAGATTTTAGAATTCCGCTCTTCAAATGTAATTGGGTTGATAACACCAAAGGAGTTATAGTGGATGAATTGGGTTTCACTTTAGTGAACTTTGAAAAGATTGGAGAGAAGGTTGAACCATTCATATTGGCATCACATGAGAAACAAGTATTTTATATCGATGATCCTACAAATGATAAATGGTCGGTTGTTCTTCATGGTAAAAGACAGTTCATTGAAGATCCTATAGATGAAGAACAGTACTATGATAAGTATGATGACTCCAGTCCATTCTCAGTTGGGTTCCCAACACCAAAAAATATTGAAGCTAATGATGACTTGTATGTGCGCGGAGATCACAATGAAGGATTGTTAATCGATAAAAAATCGCAATATTAGAGGTATATATGTTTAGTTTTATACGTTTTTATTTTTTCCGAAAATGTGAACTTTACAATGTGAGCTTAATTTATAATGTGAATTACTTTACAATGTGAATGTGAACTTTATAATGTGAGCTTTAGAATTTGAATTACTTTACAATGTGAACTTTACAATTTGAATTACTTTACAATGTGAGCTTGACACTTTGAATTACTACTTTACAATGTGAACTTTATAATTTGAATGTGAATTTGTAGATGGCTGACCATTCTCCTGATGACCATGCTGATGACTACCGTGAGGGTGAGGACATCAATGCGCCGCCTCACAATGTAAGTTTTAAAAATATATCATATATTTATATCTATATGTCCATTTATAGTTATATCTTGTAAATGTGAATTATTTTGTCAAATTTTAGGTTGATGATGCACAGGTACCATCTGAAGCACTTGAGGTACTTGATGAACAACACCAAAAAGTTGACAAGAGAAGGGGCATCACTATCATGAAGAAGTTAATTGCGCAAAAGGGCAATGAACCCAAACTTGTTGTGGATTTCGATAATGCAGGAAATGCATGTGGTGTGAATCGCAATTCATTTATTTCATATCTTGGGTTTGTTACTCGTAGCCATTGCAGTTGTCGCTTAGATTTATGCGTGAGTTATTATTAATTTGCAATTCTATTTTGTAGATTACTAAATTTTTAGATACTAGTTAATAGCAATTCTATTTTGCAGAGTATATTTGAATTGGATGAAAAGCTACATCGTAAATGCATGATGCAACGCTGTGGGAGAGTCCTAAGGAACTATAGGACAAATCTCACCAGAGAATACATAAAAGAAGCTGACAAGAGGAAGAAGACAGCCACCGAACAGTGGAACTTCCTGGACAAAGAAGAATGGGACGCGTTTGTCACTTCAAGACAAACTGATGAATTCAAGGTATTAGGCGTCAGTCTCAATCTCATTAATTAATATATGTTGTATTCAAGATTAACATTTAGTGTTACTAAACAAATCATTAATTTGCATACTAACTAGGCCCTCAGTGAGGCACAAAGATCAAGGCGTGCACTGAATGTGCATGACCACACAATGGGTCCAAAGGGGTATGCAGGCGTTCGCTAAAGACTACAGTCTGAGGCTACTGCTACTCAGTCTGCTCAGTCTGATGCTACTCAGGAGTCCTCTACCATAGGTATCACACCTCTGCCTCGCCATGATGTTTGGATAGCTGGGAGGAAAAATAAGAAGGGAGAAATTACTAAGGCCGCAACTGCTGAGGCGGCTGCAAAAATGGTAAAATACAACTCTTACAACAATCATTCAAATATTGATTATTTGTGTTGTTTACTTAAGTACACATTTTTGTTTTTGCGATTAGCGGGAGTTGCACGAGCTGAGGAAACAAGGAAAGTTCATCCCTGAGGGAACAAAGGATGAATTGACAGTTGCTCTGGGTAACCCAGAGCATCCTGGACGTGTTAGGGCTGCAGGCGCTGGTGTGGGCATCAAATCTTTTTTTGGGTCATCCCAGCGCAAACATGTCCCAAAAGCGGGACTTTCACAAGAAGAGGTAACATATTCTTTCTTTATAATGTTACTGTAAAAGAGAATTCAAAAATTAGAATTTGACGTTTCTTTTATCCATGTATAGGTGGATAATCTATTTGATAGGAAACTCGAAGAAAAACTCGAAGAAGCAATGAAAAAGTGGCAGGAATCTCAGACTGCCACTTACCAGACAATACCTACTGCAGACTCTACTCCTACTCCTACTGCAGAGGTTGGGAGGAATACTGTAGAACCACCACCTAGCACATCCACTGTAAGTATTTTTATGACATAGTAACTAGTTTTTTAATTCAAGATGATACATATATATGAAATTATAGTCGTTTCAAAAAAAGATGATATGTATATATGTATATAACATTCTTTACACAAAAATTTGTAGGGGTTGAAGCCATGCCGTCTAAAAAGTAAAGAATATGTCGTGGAAGAGGCGTCGTCTTACCCATCCCTACTAGGAGAAACGTGTCACGGGTCTCCAGTACCAGCTGGTTGGATTCTGGTGAGCCCGATACATATATTCCCCCAATGGATGGATCTTCCACTGCCATATGCCCACCCAGATTGTGAAACGCTTGGTGAGGCAGTAGGCAGAGTGATATTGTAGCTAAAAGCGGATGTCCTCTTTACTGAAAAGGTATGGTAAATTTACATTACGTTCAATTGTTAGTGTGTGTATATGCTGGCAGTTGATCTGAATTTATATATATATACATGTTAAAAAGAAGACACACACATCATCTAGGCCTCCACTTCCACCTCATGCATTACCTAGTTGGGTTCCATAGGACCTACCTGTCCCGTTAGGTCCTAACTGTAGGGGTATGACAATATGGTTAGGGGAACATGATATAAACTCCCCTATAACTGTTTCTTCTAATTCAGATTCTACAGGTCAGTCATACGAAACAAAACTATTTATATAAGATATTTTGGAGTTGTATCGATATGATTGGCTAAATAAATCTGTCATAGAGCTATGGATAAGGTGATATATTCTTTATACATCCATATACCTTGTGTATGATCTGGTGATCTGGTTTCTTATTTATTAATGCATGCATAATTAATACATATTTTGCAGCTACTTAGACAACATATGTGCAGATTTTGGATTCGAACATGTAGGGTTTTTGATTCCATCCTTGATTAGTCTAGTAGCTAAAGACCCTACATCAGTTCAACAATACAGCTGTGAGTCTTTTTCAAATTTTGCTATAAAAACGAAGACGGTGATAATGGCTCCATTCAATGTAGAGTAAGTTTACTTTGCTTATTATAATTTGGACTTAAGAAAATTACATTTTATTGTGGTTTTTGAGTTATTAATTTTTAACTTTTTTCCCTCTAGGGGTAGGCATTGGGAGTTACTAGTTATTGCCCCCAAGACGTTCATTGTGTATTATCTAGATCCTAAGGGGGGTAAACTGAATACAAGATTTGGACACATAATGAAAATAGCAATATTTCGGTGATAAATATTTCATTTTTCATATCCGTTAACATATGTTATTACATTACTATTTTATTGCAATGTTCTGTGTTACATTAACATGTAGGGGTTTTGAGGTGTTCAAAAAGGCTGGAGGAAAGGTCCCCACGAAAAAGAACCAGCCAATAATTTGGAAGAACGTGAAAGTAAGTTCCCGACTGCAATATATGTATATATTATTAATGTGAACAATGCTTAATTAGTTGTATTTTTTAATATTTTGTATGTTTGAATTTATAGTGTGCTACACAAGACAACGGATGGGCATGTGGATACTATGTCATGCGATATATGCACATGATTATCAAACATGTCACACTAAATATCGAATGTATTGCTCAGGTATTATATAGTCTCATTAGATAATATGATCGAAATATATCAATCTTATTTATAGATCATTAATTATATATATATACATCATTCTCTTTACACGTGTTTAAAGTTGACCCCATTATAGGAAAGGACTTACCAAATGTTAATGCTCCCTATACGATGGGAGAATTAAATGAAGTAAGAGAAGAATGGGCAACAACCATACAATTAGTGGGGGCTTTAAAATATAATTGGGATCCTGATAGCGATAATGACTAAACAATGATACTTTGTAAATTAATTTCTGAATTATAATATATGTGTGAATGTTTCTACATGTCTGGATGTTTCTACATGTGTCTGAGTGAAAATGAATGAAAGTGTTGGTTTCTATATGAATGTTTCTACATGTGTGAATGTGAATGAATGGAACTACAAATTGCTAGCATGTGTGAATGTTTATAAATGTGTGAAAATAAAATGGAACTGCAGGTTGCATTGCTAAATGCATGTGCTACTTTTTTATTGTTAATTTTGCAGGTTTGCGGCCTGTTGTCGGCAGATATCAGTGGATGTCATAAAACCTGCAGTTCATAACTGAACTGAACAGGTTTCTCATCCTGCGACCAGCCACAGCAGGTCTGCAGACTGATAGAAAAAAAAAACAATAGGCGTCGGTTATTTGTAAATAACCGACACATAATGTTATAGTGTCGGTTTTCCTACACTAATTCGACATCTATTTCCTTAACACCATGGCCGTGCTGGACAGCACAGCCGTGGCACCTGACCAGACAACACGTAGTTACATTGTCGGTTTCCTACTCGTAACCGACGTCTATTCCCTTAACAACGTGGCCGTGCTGTCCAACACAGCCGTGGCGCGAAGATATATGGTGTCAATTTTTTACTTATAACTGACACTGATAGTGCCCAAGATGGCGCCCTTTCTGTGGCGCGAAGGGTTTGGGCGTCGATTTCTTAACTAATAACCGACGCCTATAGTCCCATGATGGCGCATTTTCGGTGGTGAGCGAAGAGTTTGGGTGTCAGTTTCTTATCTAATAACCGACGCCTATAGTCCCCTGATGGCGCGCTTTCGGTGGCGCGCGAAGAGTTTGGGCGTCGGTTTTGGAACCGACGCCTAATGGGTGAACTTTTAGTGTCGCCCACATAGGTGTCGCTTAGAAACTGACACTAAAGGCTTTAAATAACCGACACTAAAGGTAGGTTCTGTAGTAGTGAACCCTAATCTATTATCCCATGGGTATTATGGTCCTTAAATGCATGGTTATGCCGCACTTATGGATCAAATGTGTAATGATGACGGTGACCTTAGATGAGGCATGGAGAGATATTGCGGTTCTTATAGGAAACAATGTGAATGGTCATATGATCTTAATAGTTGATTTGTGCTCTAGATGAGGTAATAAGTGATGGGTATTTCATGGTGGTATGATAATTATGATGTCTGTGTGTATGACAATGAAAAAATGCCATGTGATGATGTGGAAAATATATAGCTTATACATTTTATATCTTCTGAATTTTCAATCTACCTTATCCTCATAGAACCTTTCTAGGATTTATATGTAACTTGATAGATACAGTTAACATATACCCAATTGACTCTAATTAATTGAGTAAAACCCTAATCATGTAGTCCCATGTGGCATAGATCCATTCAAGTGTCAAAACCTGTTGATGGAGAAAAGAGTGATCTTAAGGGAAAATTTGGAGCAGATACTATTCACATTGCAGGGTGTAAGAAATTGTGTGTCCTTGTCTTCCTAATCCCAAGGTGTTTGAAGGATGACTACAGTCATGCCTCGATGTGAGAACGGCTATGGTTGTATCTTTGAGTTTTATGCACTTGATGTGCTTGAGGGCAACAACGGTTGTTACTCAGGGGAAGGAATTCATACCCTGGTGTCTAGTGTCCTGACCTATATTTTGTAGTTTGACTTTATATGTCACTACGACAGACTTGTACTGACTAAGGGAGGAGAATATCTTATGAATTTGGCTCTCCAAAATCATGTATGGCACTATTTTTGACTTCGTAGTGGACATATGGAGTATAAGTGGTATGCCTCATCTCCTTAGGACTTAAAAGATGTAATACATCCATGTAGTATATTTGTTTAGGGTTAAACATAATTCACATTGGATATTTATCCTTGCCTTGTTTCTTATACTGCATTGTTGTTATATAAAGTGGTAAGAGAAGTTAAATGTAATACATGTTTTTTATATTACTTCTAATCATGATGTTATGCTTACCTATTACCTATTATAGTTTCTTAACCTACTTAACATGTGTAATCAGTTGAAATTATTCATTTATGCAAATCTTCTCATCTTGTTTAATAATGATATGTTTGTGGTAACGATAATTGTTGAATGAGAGTGATATCTCTCAATAGGAGGTTGGTATCACCTTGTGGGTTTCCACATCTTTTTAGGTGGTCGTCAGTAGTGTGGTTGTGATTGTGCTGTAGAGGAAGGGTAGCTTGGATCAATAGACGCAGAAGGTTGGATGATGCTAGTGTTGTAGTAAAGTCCTAATGTTGTCGTCTATATACTCTCAAGGTCTAGGGACGGATGTATTTTGTAGATGTTGTATCTTCATATGAGGTTTTTGCAGTATGCCTTGGTTATGTATATATATGGCATGTACATGTGGATCATATGTTTTGTATCCAACTTTGCGGTAGATGGCCACTGAATAGATGTGAATACCCAATATGGTATGCGATATATATATATATATATATATATATATATATATATATATATATATATATATATATATATATATATATATATATATATATATATATATATATGGAAATTTACTTAATACCCGCGCGGGTATTTTAGTTTGGTTACCCGTCCACGCGAGCTGGTAAGTCATCCGCTTGTTAACCCCTTCCGTCGCGTCTTGGATCTGAAATTGCAAGGCCCTATAGTCCTCCTCGGCAGGTCCATCCTCCGTCGATGAACTGTTCTGGCCGCTGCTCTCAACCATCGATTTTGGCAATCCCAGATCCACCTATACGAAGGCCAACTATCCTCGTCTGGGAGGAGCTGGTTATAGTCCGCCCTATCCCTTCTCCATCTCATCGCACTCCTTCTCCCACCAACACAACACCCGTCAGCACACGGCCGGTAGGTTATTGTTCTCTTTCTCTTCCTGACCAGCCTCCCTCTAGATTGGCGAATCACCCAAATAGGCAAGTCCGATCAGGCCGGCACCGGCCGAGACCTCGTCTATGGTGGCTTTGCTGTTAGAACCCAGCCCCCACAAACACAGTTGGAGGTCATGTTCCTGATGCTCGATGACCATAGTGAAGCAGATTCTTCTGGATCCCGCATGTCGTCGTTGTCATCCCTATAGATGTGTGATGCCTTGATAGAGTAGCCCATGAAGGATAAACCTATTGCATTCGTGAGCCAATCATGGTGATTTGGAAGGAAAATCACCTCTTTCTCCCCTCTGATCCTATCAGTAGTGTGGTCTTCGTCCTTGAGGGAGCTTTGTGCAAGGGACATCCCCTGGCATCAACGCCATTGGGCCCCTGTGTGACAAATCTTATCTGTTAGCCTTGCGGCCTTCACCTAGGGAATGTGTGTGGTCAAATTCTCTCCAGCCTCCGTGCACAGCAAGGTCATTGAAGCTAGGCAATTCCAGCCACACTCCTGTTTAGATCGTTCATCGTCCAACTAAGTAATTAGGCCTCGCAAGGAAGGAAGCCACGCTGAGGAATATGTAGGCAACAAACAGAACCTGTATGACTGTATCAATGATGCCAATAATGACGTCGCTGGATGCCGGCAGCCCGTTGCGCCTCCAGAAGACGTCGGACTCGGAGTCGAGAAAGTCCCACGATCTCATGGTGTGGAGCGGCACCACTCTGTCACGGAACACGGACACCACGCCGCTGCGCTCTGCTGGTGGGAGATAAACAATGGGAGCTGGAGGTCGGACACACGGGCATTACCAGACATGGGAGTTCGGCTGTGGGTGCACCGGTATTGCATGCCCAATTCCGTCTCCGTCATCAACGAATCGTCATATTTTTAGTATGGCTGATGTCCGGTCCCCTAATAATATTCAATTTGGGACAAAATCATTGGAAAGTCAATCCGTTGTCCAGTTCTCCAGGCCTCATTTCTGTTAGTTCTCTTGGCCTCATTTCTATTAACGACAATGCTTCTGGGCTCTCTGGGAATGGGTGATTTCTTCTTAATTTCGAGGCCCTTTCTAGTTCCTTACCGTAACAACTACTTGAAATTTTTCCATGGTTTCTTCTTAATCTCGAGGCCCTTTCTAGTTCCTTACCGTAACAACTACTTGAAAATTTTCCATGGTATACGTTTGCACAAGACTTGTTTGGAAAAATGTGTCAATAGACAATATTAATCTGTTGTGTGTTTTGTTTCATCATTTTTTTCAGGGCCAACATTCAAACTAATACATCGGGTACTACCAGTAGTACTAAGATGTGACAGATAAAATGAGAGGCATCCTGGTCGACATATTTGGGTTGGGGTGAATGCTCATTACAAAGGAACAATGTGCGTTAAGGAGCAGAAATGAACAGCAACCACCCACCCAACCAGGCTGGCCTTATATCTCCCTACAGTTTCATTGAGAAAATCTCCACATCAGTTGCAACAGATTCAAGAAGCAGCATTCTCCAATGCAAGAATCAAGTTCTGACACGTTCGTTGTAGTGGGCAACCTGCAAAGGCAAATATGTTTATAGGACAGAGTTTGGCCACCTGAACAAAGCAGCAGGGGTGATTCATCAGTTGGTGGTCACAGTACAGTTAAGTGGTCATTAATTCAACGACAAATAGGAAGAGGTGCGCCACATTGTGCAATTAGAGGGAATGTGGTAGGTCCATCCACGTTTCATGACAGTAAGGGAGGAATGGACATGTGGTAGGTCCATCCACGTAACATAATGCTTGAGTATCTGAAAAGTAACGTTTGAGTAATTGAGAGTAATGCTTGAGTAACTGAGAGTAATGGTTGAGTAACTGAAACTAATGGTTGAGTAACTGAAAAAACCCTATGAGTAACTGTCACAACCCTGGAGTAACTGAAAAAACACTGTGAGTAACTGAAAAAGGACTACGAGTAACTGAAAAAACATTGCAAGTAATTGTGACAATACTACGAGTAACTGTGACAATAATGCGAGTAACTGAAAAAACCCTGTGAGTAACTATTATAGCAGTTAGAGTAACTGTGAAAATATTGCGAGTAACTGTTACAACCCTGCGAGTAACTGAAAAAATAATGCGAGTAACTGAAAAAAGCCTGCGAGTAATTGAAACAAGCCTGCAAGTACCTGAAAAAAGCCTGCGAGTAATTGAAACAAGCCTGCGAGTAAGTGAACACTGCAAGTAATGGTTGAGTAACTGAACAAACACTGCGAGTAACTTCACAACCCTACGAGTAACTGAAAAAAACACTGCGAGTAACTGAAAAAACACTGCGAGTAATTGTCACAATACTACAAGTAACTGAAAAAACACTGCGAGTAACTGTCACAACCCTACGAGTAACTGAACAAACAATGCGAGTAACTGAAAAAAGACTGCGAGTAACTGAAACAAGCATGCGAGTAACTGAACACTACAAGTAATGGTTGAGTAACTGAACAAACACTGCGAGTAACTGTCACAACCCTGCGAGTAACTATCACAACCCTGCGAGTAACTATCACAACCCTAGAGTAACTGAACAAATAATGGTTGAGTAACTGAACAAACACTGCGAGTAACTTCACAACCCTACGAGTAACTGAAAAAAACACTGCGAGTAACTGAAAAAACACTGCGAGTAATTGTCACAATACTACAAGTAACTGAAAAAACACTGCGAGTAACTGTCACAACCCTACGAGTAACTGAACAAACAATGCGAGTAACTGAACTGATAGTAACAGAATGCTTGAGTAACTGAAAAATAATGCTTTAGTAATTGAGAGTAATGCTTGAGTAACTGGTTGAGTAACTGAGAGTAATGCTTCAGTTACTCGCATTGTTTTTTCAGTTATGCTTTGAATGTTGTAAGAGTAACTCTAAAACCACTACGAGTAACTGATACAACCATGCGAGTAACTGAAGAATAACTGAAACAAGCCTGCGAGTAACTGAACACTACAAGTAATGGTTGAGTAACTGAACAAACACTGCGAGTAACTGTCACAACCCTGCGAGTAACTGTCACAACCCTGCGAGTAACTATCACAACCCTAGAGTAACTGAACAAATAATGGTTGAGTAACTGAACAAACATTGCGAGTAACTTCACAACTCTGCGAGTAACTGAAAAAAACACTGCGAGTAACTGAAAAAACACTACGAGTAATTGTCACAATACTACGAGTAACTGAAAAAACACTACGAGTAACTGTCACAACCCTACGAGTAACTGAACAAACAATGCGAGTAACTGAAAAAAGACTGCGAGTAACTGAAACAAGCCTGCGAGTAACTGAACACTACAAGTAATGGTTGAGTAACTGAACAAACACTGCGAGTAACTGTCACAACCCTGCGAGTAACTGTCACAACCCTGCGAGTAACTATCACAACCCTAGAGTAACTGAACAAATAATGGTTGAGTAACTGAACAAACATTGCGAGTAACTTCACAACTCTGCGAGTAACTGAAAAAAACACTGCGAGTAACTGAAAAAACACTGCGAGTAATTGTCACAATACTACGAGTAACTGAAAAAACACTGTGAGTAACTGTCACAACCCTACGAGTAACTGAACAAACAATGCGAGTAACTGAAAAAAGACTGCGAGTAACTGAAACAAGCCTGCGAGTAACTGAACACTACAAGTAATGGTTGAGTAACTGAACAAACACTGCGAGTAACTGTCACAACCCTGCGAGTAACTGTCACAACCCTGCGAGTAACTATCACAACCCTAGAGTAACTGAACAAATAATGGTTGAGTAACTGAACAAACATTGCGAGTAACTTCACAACTCTGCGAGTAACTGAAAAAAACACTGCGAGTAACTGAAAAAACACTGCGAGTAATTGTCACAATACTACGAGTAACTGAAAAAACACTGTGAGTAACTGTCACAACCCTACGAGTAACTGAACAAACAATGCGAGTAACTGAAAAAAGACTACGAGTAACTGAAACAAGCCTGCGAGTAACTGAACACTACAAGTAATGGTTGAGTAACTGAACAAACACTGCGAGTAACTGTCACAACCCTGCGAGTAACTGTCACAACCCTGCGAGTAACTATCACAACCCTAGAGTAACTGAACAAATAATGGTTGAGTAACTGAACAAACATTGCGAGTAACTTCACAACTCTGCGAGTAACTGAAAAAAACACTGAGAGTAACTGAAAAAACACTGCGAGTAATTGTCACAATACTACGAGTAACTGAAAAAAATACTACGAGTAACTAAAAAAACATTGTGAGTAACTGAACAAAGACTGCGAGTAACTGAAAAAAGCCTGCGAGTAACTGAAAAAAACCTGCGAGTAACTGAAACAAGCCTGCGAGTAACTGAACACTGCAAGTAATGGTTGAGTAACTGAACAAACACTGCGAGTAACTATCACAAACCTGTGAGTAACTGAACAAACACTGCGAGTAACTATCACAAACCTGTGAGTAACTGAACAAACACTGCGAGTAACTATCACAAACCTGTGAGTAACTGAACAAACACTGTGAGTAACTATCACAACCCTACGAGTAACTGAATAAGCACTGCGAGTAACTAAAAAAACCATGCGAGTAACTGAAAAAACCTTGTGAGTAACTGAAAAAACCCTGCGAGTAACTATGACAACAATGCGAGTAACTAAACGAGTACTACGAGTAACTCAAATAGCAATTAGAGTAATTGTAAAAACAATACGAGTAACTCAAATAGCAATTAGAGTAATTGTAAAAACAATACGAGTAACTGAAAACGCACTATGAGTAACTGTGACAACCCTGCAAGTAACTGAACGAGCACTACGAGTAACTATTTATATATATAAGAACATTATGGGTAAATATAAGAACACTATGGGTAACTATTGATATATATTGATGAAGAACCATTGTAGACGCTTAGAACATGTTTGTTTCTCTTTGGATGGTGCTTTATAGGAAGTAAACAATTATCACAATCATCATTAGTCAAGTGATTTTTGTAGTCTCAGTAGTTGACTACAAATTTGAAAATTGGGTGTATGTAGGCATCTGAAAGGAACTCTTTCAAGTGTATCCCTCTCCATTGCTTCCTGTATTGGATATCTAGGCAATATCTAATTGGTATCCATGTTTTTGAGAGAGAAAAAAATGTACTATGCAAATTGTCTACAAAACGTCAATATATGCATTCCAAAAAAATGGATCTGACCCTTCTTTCTCTAACACCCAGCTCAACCGTGCTCCATCAGATGTTTCTGGATCTGACCCTTCTTCCGGGCTTTTAGCTTTCACCTTTGCTGCCGTCTTTTACTCCTCGGCCCTTGTATACAGTGCAGCTCCAAAATTGACAGCCTATATGCATCCGTCTCTTCCACCCCAATGTTTTCTGCTTGTACTCAGGTAGGTAGGTGAGTCCAAGTAAGGCAAATGATGACTCCATGATAATGACGGCGGTTTCCTGATGCCAAGATTGTATGGGGATGCTTCTAATCAATTTGCCGTGGGTTAAGAAAGTGATAAAACTAAGAACAGTTGTGATCCATGTCTGTACGGGGCACTGCTCTTGTGCCAGAAACAGGGTGCCGCCTAGAGTAGGTTTTTCGACGAGCTCCCCTAGGCTTGCCATGGCACAATATTGAGGTATAACCCTCTCATCAGATACACATACATGCCCACCAAACTTCCTGCCAAACGTCCAGATGACATGGCCAGCAATGGGGAAACCATTTTCTCGATGCAATTAAAGGACTGAAACAGCCAGTAACATGCCTACCCAATATAAAAGATGTATGCATTTCTCAAATTTGAATTATACTAGTGACAAATTACAGAAAATAGAGTGTGTTCGTGAGTGCAAGATAACATTTGACTATTACTATATTATGATCAAAAGTATGGTATTATGAGGCAACACTTGTGTCAATAGATTAAAAGACAAGTGGTATCGATTAGTAATTAATGAATAGATGTGTCTGAGGATATTTGATGATAGGCATGCCCATACATTTGGCCATTGAAGAGAAACAATACATAATGAAAAGGGGCTGGAAGAAAAAGAAACATTGTAGAAGGCACATTGAGAGAGATTCGTGCATCAATTTGTGGGAGCTGACGTTGATCATGTACCGCTAGCTAAATACTACATCATATTATTACAGTAAAATCTCAGCACCGACTGGCCACATTTCATCACTTCAGAAGGAAAAATATATATAAAATCTGATTGGTTGGTCATCGGTGTTTCAGTGCTGTATTTTAGAACCTCCTCGGCGTTGAGTTTTACATTCATACTCTGCCAGACGTTCACGGTATGCATTGCAAAATGGATCGAAAATCTACCAGTGATCTTGTAAAATTCTGGAACGTTATTATTACAGAATTACATTGAAAGTCTGTAGTTTTCTTAGGCAACATAACAAACAGTTAAAGTATAACTCCGATGCCCACAATAGGCCCCTGTACTCTCCGATGCCCACTTGCCGCCAAATCAGAGAAGCTCAGGGTTATGATTTCGTTGTTTGATCTAATGTATCCCACCATTCTTTTCACGATACCGGTGTTCATGTGCTATCTTCTCCGCCTACACACACTTGCCCCTGCCCATGGCTAGCAGTCCAGTCGCAGCTTCCTCCGATCTGAGGTCTGTGAGATTGGCGGCACCGTCGGCTACCATGAGGACGTTTCCAGGCTTCACGTTGTAGTGGGCGACACCACAGGAGTGGAGGTGGCTACCAGCTGGAGCTCGATCATGCGGAGGGAACCGTCACGCCCTTAAACGTAGAGTGGGGATAGACACCGGTTCCAGCGCCAGCTATCTGTTAAGGTTCGGCCTCGGCAACCCGGGCCGGGAAGATGATGCTCTGGGCAACCTTCGAGATAAACCCAGCAGATTACTTCAGGGCCCTCTGTCTCCGGCTTCCGTTGGGTGCCCCATCAGGCAGGCGGCGACGAAGGCGTGTGGGGCTCCGGCGGCAGACAAAGTAGACGGGAGACGGGTTTGTGCGGAGTATTTACTATTAATGCCACCGTGTCCAGGAGTACGGGTAGCAAAAGATAAATACCCGCACGGGCAATCAAAACCATCTATATATATATATATATATATATATATATATATATATATATATACATATACATACATACATAGATATACATATATATTTATATACATGTATATAAACATATACATATACACATATATACATATACATATACATATATATACATATATATATACATATGCATATATATACATATACATATATATACATATAGATATACATATACATATATATATATAGAGAGAGAGAAAGAGAGTCAGGATAGAATACACTCGAGTGTACATATTGCACAAATACAATCAAGTGTGTTTTCATATCATTAATATAATTTGCAAAATGTAAACCATTGATCTTCACTGTCATACTATAACTAGACTACATACAAATTTTGAGCCCATTTGGATGAGTGTAAGTCACTCACCCAAGGGAAACAAAATCGATGCACAAAACTAATTTGTAATGTATTATTTTTGCGGTCTTTATTACATGACCTATAAATGTCCAAATGTGCTCAAATTTTGCATATGACCTATTCACAAGATGTTTAAGAAGATCAACATATTATATTTTTGAAAAAAATATTGCATCATGAAAAAATAGTTGAGTGTATTCCGCTCTGAATACACTCGAGTGTATCTATATATATACATATATATACATACACACACACATACACACACACACACACACACACATATATATATATATATATATATCTGTGTGTGTGTGTGTGTGTGTGTGTGTGTGTCTATATGTATATGTATATGTGTGTGTATATACATATATATGCATACACACATATATATAATGTAGGTTGATGAACCTCATTATAAAATGTTTCTTCTTGTGATGGTAATGTGATTTTGGTTTTATTTAATTGGTTTTCTCTGGTAATGTGTTTGTTTAGCTGTTGACTGTGTGGTTTTTTTTAGCTATCGCATTCATCTGGCATTGGGGCATCATAGTTTGGCTGGTATTAGAGCTCTTGGTTCACTTAGTCTACATAAACATAGGACTATGGTTCGTGTCTATTCTTGCATCCTCCAACATATCTTATCATAGCTTATGGTTATGCAGATATGTTCCTATATCATGAAGAACACATTGAGAGTACCTTTGTTGTTCCACGAGGTGGTGTGAGGAGGTGGGTACAGGGAGATAGAGGGCCATAGACGAGGCCAGAGCAACGCACGATGACTCAGTTTGACCCTGCAACCATGGCCAATCCCACTTTTTTCAATCCACATTTGGATAGTTAATAGCCACGATTTCTCATTTTGTGGATAGAGCGCAAGTACCTCCAATAAGGGTATTTGACCCTCTTATAGAATCTGAGGGTTTTGGGAAGACTTTTGAGAGGCTGCTGCATGTAGGGGTAATCGAGTATGGGGGTACAGAGGACTCAACATATGCATGATGAAGCTAAAGAAGGTGTACAAGATCCTCAATATCCCAAAAGAGGACAAGGTGAAGCAAAACAGTGCACCTGTTGAAGGGCAGTGATGGCCTTTTGTGGGCCATTGATGACGAGAAGAGACCCAAATTGGAGATCAGTTGAGAGGAGTTTTGGAGGGAGTTTGTGAGCTGATACTTCCCAGAGACGTGTCTGGATGAGAAGATATCATAGTTTGAGAAGATTAGGTAGGGATCTATGTCAATCAACGAGTATTAGGCAAAGTTCATGGAGTTGTTGAGGTTTTGTCCTCACATGGAGTCGACAGATAAGGAGTGGATCTAGAGGTTTGAGAAAGTTTTTAGTATAGAGTTGAAAATAATGGTGTCTTCTCTAGAGAACAAAGAGAGGTTTGCTACCTTTTTGGGGTTAGTGAGGAGGATAGCGCAATCTGCTATTATGAAACATGAAGCCAATGCTAAGAAGAGACCATATCAGTTTTAGTGGTAGTTTCTAGAGGATTTAAGAAATTGAGGTTTCATCACTACAGTCGTAGCAGTGGGCAGCTTTCTCTGAGCAGAGATCCCCCAATAAGGGAAGAGGATGTAGTTTTTCACTGGCGGGAGCTTGCAGCGCAGCGCCAATTTTTGTGATAGGGTTTTCTAGTCAATGTTATGAGACTTAGTGTCATAGAATCATTTATTACCCAAATCCAAACTCAAAATAACTTTAAAGTCAATGGAGATATGGTCTAGGTGTCCCTCCCTAGAATGATATTATCAAAATGCAAATGTGGAAGCATATAGCTTAGCATACAAGAATGAGTAACAAGATAAAAGTACCAATTCTAATCTAAACATTCAACAAGATATATTAAACAATATTGTTTATTACAAGCTTTCAGTTACATATTCAAGAGTACAAATTTACATGTCTGCTCATGTATAATAGGGATCCTATAATAAGTACACCTAATATAGCACACCAAGCCTATCAACTATTGGTATGTATGCCCAGAGAGACAATCGTATGATGATTTTAATGGCATAATAAGTAAATGATTTGATTAATAAATAAATCCAAGCTTCTAATTTATTCTATTTAATTCAGTTATGAGATAATGATGTAACATTATAAATGTCTAGAGAATGATATTAATCAATAACGTATGTCTTTAAGCACGTGACTTGAACAATGAGATCAAAAGAATGTTAAGAGTACATATATTCTCATTATGTCCCTAATCAGTTATTATTGTGGAAGATAGATAGACTATAGTAACACATAAGATCAAAGTGTGAGTTGGTTGATGACAAAATATCATTAATCATGATATGACAATATCAAACCAAGCACATAGATTCATTTTAGAGAATAGTGTATCACGCAGACCCACCATGAGAGAGACACATGGAACCCATTGTCATGGTAGTCATAGTTATCTCTCATAGTGTTGGTCGTGATTGTGGTTCTTAGACCTAAGTCACTACACTCATCACATGTCATTCGGTATACTTTGACATCATGAAACACAATCCTAAATAAGGTTTATCAGAAAGGAGATGATTGGGTGACTGTGACCCATGAGGATTGACTGTGAGTGATGTAGAAGGGATTTCTCCCTCCTAAAGGAGTATGATATCCAAGGCCACTTGATTAGTGAGATTGAGAAATGAATGGACATACACATGTGGGTCAAAATGTGATATTGAGCTTATATATATCTCAGACAATCTACTCTGGTTCAAGGAACAAGATTGAATATTGATGACGGTGACTACTCCATGCCTTGAGTTCAATCTGGATATCAGTGACAAAGGAACTATACAAACACTATAACACCATAAATAAATTGCAGGTTTAAGTTGGTCTCCAACTTTCCATTTACTTGGGTAGCATTGATGTTGTTACTAGGCACCGCTCATTGCTTTTGATGTCATAAGATGTTATGGACACTCACTACCAACATAATATGGGACATCTAGGGTCACAAACATAGGTCATGACCTAGAAAAGGAGTTTAGTCTTGAATGATGATTGAATTGATTACTAAATGTTTTGGTATTCAATTCACATAACAAATCAATTGACTAGAATTCCATTTGATCAACTCATGTGATGAAATTGTGGGTTGGAGTGTCAAGTTGATTCGATATTGAATTTTCTGAAATCTGCATGAATTAGGGCACCAACCAATTGTCTCACTAGATGAACCGGTCGACTCAGGTTGGATGAGATGACCGATTCACATAGTGAACCGATAAGATCAGTTGGTCCAGCCAAAGGTTCTAGTGACTTTCATGAATTCACGAGTAAAGTTCATAGTTTCACTTGCTCAATTTGATTTGTGCAAGGATTTAATTTTTAGCATTAATTGGAAATGAATGTAAAAATTTATATGCAATTAGGAAACATGTGAAACAACATGTTCAGAGGGTGAACTGATTGTCTCACGTGTGAACCGACCAGTTAGATACTAGCAGGTTGTGAAAATTCAAAATCTTTTGATTTTTTTCACTCTCACACTAATTAGGAACACAGACCCTAAACCCTCCTATAAATAGAGGGTTACCGGGGGATCCTAACAATTCAACTCAATTGCTTCTAACAATTGTTTTCCTCTTTGGTTGTGGTAACCAATAGAGATCCTGAGCAACTCATACTCGTGAAAGGGAGGGATAGCAAGAAGAAACAATCGTGGGAGAGCAAGTTGGTGACTAGTACACCAACGAGAGGGACAACTCCTTCATGTTCATTCTAGTAAGACAATAGGAATTCTCAGTAGTCCTTGTGGACTTCTATAGAGGCGTGAAGACTATTGTCTTCTGTTGGGAGGACAACGTCAATCTGTGTCTGTGGTGCAGACGATGAGGCACATAGTCAGATGAGTCTCAATGCAACTAGAAGGTAATTAATCATCTACACGACGATGAGATGTCACTGGACTTTCACCAGGACCAAGTATATCCTGGAAGCCATCTATCCCATTGTGGCAACACATCCCATTATCATATAGATAACGAGGTGTTACGTGAAAACATGCGGAAATCACCATAACCACAGATTATGAAAATATGGGTTAATTAAAACCGATTGCGGAAATCTGATAAACTTTGAAACTATTACTTTCCAGTCCTCATCCTGCATAGAAACATGTCATATATACATACACGAGATCTGATACGTGTCTACAACTTACAGAAACAACTGTTCTTCCATCACATGAGTTCACCACCTGATCATATACAGAAAGGTCCGCATCTGGCCAACAGCAAGATATACAAAACACTATCGACCGCTCATCGTGAAACAACGTCAAAACACTGCCAAGGACCTGAGAGTACAGGGATGACTCTAGACTCTACTACAAAACATCCAAAATAGCAGCATGTCCAACGCTTGCCTTCTACTGCTCCTCAAGCTTCTCGGCCGCAACACCACGACCACAACCACGTCTACCTCAACCACCTAAAAAGGGGTTAAACCAGTGGGGTGAGACAATTGAGCAATTGTCCCAGCGGGAAACACAACTTCCTCACTATAGTTCCAGAGCCTCAGAAAGATAAAGCTATGACAACAAATAATTAATAACAGGTATAATAAGAGCAGTCTATATGAAGCAAAGCTATCCTTACCAACATACTTACCAGCTGTATAAAAGCATATAACCAAATATCTCTCAATGGAACATGATTGACAAGATAAGATTTATCACTATGTAACATGATTATCAGAACAAGATATATTGTCACATAACCTGAGGATTAAGATATAATAGATTAACCACATAAACGAGGCCTTAACCAATGTTCTGTATTTTGCCTTAATAATTACTATATGACGAAATGAACGCATTCATGCTCCTTATCTCACATATCCTGAGCCATGGGCCTGTTCACCATGCTCAACATATCACGTATCCTGAGCCATGGGCCTGTTCACCATGCTCTACACATCATGTATCCTGAGCCATGGGCCTGTTCACCATGCTCTACACATCATGTATCCTGAGCCATGGGCCTGTTCACCATGCTCTACACATCACGTATCCTGAGCCATGGGCCTGTTCACCATGCTCATCACATAGCGGTGTTACAACCTAATTCCACACCCTAGAGTCTACAACTGTAGATGTACTCTTACCTTCTCCCTTTTTAAGATAGAAACACCCTCACCTATTCAACAATTTGCGTCCCGGGTTAACCCTTAGGCAAACCCGTTTGCCATTATCAACTACCGACTATGATGAGTCTATGATCAAGGTGATTGCATGATATGAATCCACTATAATTGTTTAGTGTCTATGCAAGATATATCATAAGGTAAACAGATATAAACTTAATCATTATGCTATTATTGTAATCACATCTACCTAATCCCTCTCAAGGATCCAACATCACTTGTTGTCACTTGGCCTCTTGCCAACCATCCAGATCCATCTCGAGGATCATCACATACCCTGGGATCTCAATCCCTCATCAGGTTTTGTCACTGCTATTCAGAACTTACATCTATATTATGGGATGAACACATTATACATGTACACTATACAACAAGAGTAATTATCAGTGTGATGTATTCATCACATATGTCTCATAGCCTTTTCATGGCTAAGCACCACCTGCATGGTTAGTGTATTCAACAATCGTAGTTCATCATAAGGATTATGCTTACTAACATGAGATGTCATTCAAGATGTTATACTTGTCAATCTTACTCTATCTGATGATCAGGTATACAAAGCACATTATAAAGCAACTATTTATGTATTTATCTTTGTCTTTGCATTACACAGATATTCATGGAAATTACTACATTCATATAGTCATGTTCAGATATCAAAGGTCAAACATTATTACTACCACTTCCATTCATTAGGTAACCCCTTACTTTCATTACTACTATTACCATCACCATTTGTTGATTAAGTGCTTTATCACACCAAGTCACATTATCGACTCTATGCTTCAACTTATGACCTCATGCATAAGACACATCATAACACAGTTATATCTAGACTTGTCCTCATCTTAATTTTGCATAATTAATGAAGGTGTTCACTTCAAGCATGATCTCTTTATGCATATAACCATGCTACTATCATTACCATTCTTGACATAGATAGATAATCATAATAACTGAGAAATGCATATTCTCAACACAGGGTGACATTTAGGTTTAAGTGCATTATTCACACAAAGTGACAATAGAGATTATATCCTTTTCCTTAATCATGTCTCATAACGCTCTACATTACATGCTCATTATTATTCAGGGGTATTATACCGATAATTATGATGGTTAGGATAAAAAGGAACTAATATTGCCATTACCATTATTAAGCATAGCATAGACCATCATCATTTGTTATCATCCATTATCATTATTATTAACATTATCGTTAACAAATAATCATAAGGGTCACATCATGCATATCATTACTACCATTATTACCATCACTACTATTATCAGCATTATTACTATTATCATCCACTATTATCATTATTGTTATATCATTAAGCAAGCTATTAGTGTAACTGTCACTTACCATCATCATTAACTGATAAGCATAAAGATCATATCGTTACCACTACCTTCCTTATTATCATCATCTATTATTATCTGTATCATTACCATAAGGGCATCACCATCATTTATTTGTGCATATTTATTCACTTTTATAACACAAGGATTTGTCTTTAAAAGGTCAGAAGACCCTCACCAAAACCCCTTACTACCCTCACCTATACACTGCTCACAATGGCTATAGCAAAGAGTGCAGCAACGCTGCGTTGCACCCAACCCCGTGACACATCGTCATTAGGGGGGGTGTCGCACGTCAGAACTATCGGGCAACACCCGTGCATGTCGGGCAACGCCCGTTGTACCCTTTCCGCCCGTCACAGCTCAACCTACCGCCCGATACTCAAGGGCTATCATCCATATCTCAGCCCACAACAACCAGGAGAGAGAGATAACTTGCTTCCACTAAACGTGCCACAACAACCCAAGGCCTAACGGCCAGCACACCCCAAAGAAAAAGGGCGTGACGCCCGTCACAACCCAACCCTGTCGCCTGTCACACAACAAGGTGTATCGCCGGATACATATCAACATCTATCGGCCAACTCACTATCCTTTGCCTATCATCCAACCCCAAGCACATGCCTTAATTGGACCTGTCGTCCACCACAAGGATCACCACAAGGATCACCATGATACTCAGGTCTATCGTCCATCACAAGAAGATATCGTCCAACATAGCCATATCGGCCAGCACTCATCCTAGCTCACCCTATCTCCCAACACAAGGGCAAGGGTATCGTCCAACTCAAGAGCACCTCACCATGTCGTCCTTCACAAGGGTACCATGTCGTCCATCACCCAGACAAAGGTCGATATCGTCCAACATACCAAACAAGGAAGGGGTATCGCCCAACCTAGGTCATCTTCAACCTCCAACTGAAGGGAGCACAAACCCTAGATCACAAGGGATATAGAGCAGCAAGAGACCCTAAACCCTAAGGGGAGATTGGCCACCAAAGGTACAAGAGCAAGAAACTAATCTAAGCTACTAGCATAAGAACAAGGTTATAACAAGAGGTAGTTAGGGTTAGAAATTATGCAACCCGCCTTAAGATCCAAGCTCCAAGGAAGAAGAAGCACTCCAAGGTCCAAGGGATATCGTCCACCAAAGCTCCTCCAAGAGGGTGTATCGGCCACCACTGCTACTCCAGGAGGGTGTATCGGCCAACACAAGCAAGGAAGGAGAGGAGTGTCGTGCACTCAAGGTGGAGGAGAGACCAAAAGATCAAAGGAGACTAAGGCAAGGGAAATAGCCACCTATATAGAAATAAGGGGAGGAGAAACCAAGGTAGATCTATGCTATGTGTCGTCCACCCAAGGGACACTTTTCCTAGGGTTCAAGCCAACACTCTAGCACACCATGAGACACTTGTCCAAGATAGGCACCAAGTGTCCTCCAAACAAGACCAAACCTCATGGGCGACACAAGCAGCAGCTCTGCTGGGCGACACACTAAGGCACCTGGGCGACACACAACCTCTTTGGGCAACACAAGCCACACTAGGTCGACACACTACTCACCATGGACGACACAAACAAACCTTGGCCGACACAAGGCTCAAGCAAGCCCAAACATGGCACCCCAAGGCCCAAACAAGCTCAACTGAGGCCCAAAGAACTCAAGCAACCAGCCCAAGACTTCCTCTCAACCCTAGAGGAAGCAAAGAGAGGGAAACATCTCACAAGATGGCAAACTTGTACACAAAACCCTAAACTTGGGTTTTTGCAAGTAGCCCCTCCAACTCTAAACAAAGCACAACAAAACCCTAATCACCACTAAAGGTGATTAGCAAGCACCAAAGCACCAAGATTAAGCAAAACAAATAGGGTAAACCCTAAACGCAGGTCAGGGTCCTTACACCCATCTTATAGTTATTGATGCAATATGTTGGTTTATGGGAAAATTTTAGTAACTTTTTTTTGTTTCTGCTGCCTATTTTGTAGCCATATTTCACTACAGTAGTATCATAGACACGACAATCTACTACATTTTGGTACAATTGATATGATTAGATTTTTTGTTTTATCATTTAATTATTGCATGCAATGTGAATAATTCTATCCAATCAAATGCCATGCATAATGCCAAACTAATGTATATGGTATATATATGCAATTTACTCGGGTTTCCCTTTTTGATGGTGTATGTGTAGCATGGTTATGGACAATAACCCCTATTTTCTATGCATGGTTTTGTGGTTGCTTAATCCTATTTTATCTCAGTTTGCATACAAAGCCTCTATCTTATCTTCCCAATGTAAAATTTAATTCTCTCCTACCATTCATCCCCTCTAATGTAACTCAAAGCTTCTCTACAATCATATAATTGTAGGATAGTTTAGTTTCTATTATGTCAAACAAGAAAGATGTTCTGACAATGCCAATTGACCATCTCAGAGATTACCAAACTAGATGGAGGACCAAGGAGGATCGGGTGGATGAGCCGAACCAACTAGCTGGTTGAGCTAACTGATTGGTTAGAGTATCCAACTAATGGTGCACCGAAGGACCAGATGACCGGTAAGATGACCAATTGACTGGCTAGGAAGCGAGCTGATCGATTTAAGTGTTTTTTTTTATTGGAAAAGTGTGGGACCCTCTTTATATAGTTTTCTACTGAAACTGTACAGAAAAGAGCAAAAGCTCAAAACAAAAACAAAGGATGCAAAACCAAAACTATACAAGAATATCTATATCCTTCTTCAACTTCCTCCATCTCCTATCTGCACACATCTTACTATCATTGAAAACTCTATGATTTCTCTCCTCCCAAAGCCCATGAAAAATCACCAAGATGGTGATCCTCTCCCTCTTCTTTACAAACAAACAAACATCAGCTAAAGAACTAGGGCACCTGCCCATATAGCCTTCACCAGCAGCAACATCCCATACCTGCAGAGAATACACACATCTAAACAGGATGTGAAACAGATCCTCCTCATCATTCTCACATAACACGCATCTAGAAGGGAAATGAAACCCCCTACTCTTCAAATGGTCCAAGGTAAGCAGCTTGTCCAAGAAACATTTCCAGCCATGCGTTTTGTGCCTCATAGAAGCCTTTGAATTCCACAACCAGCTCAACCACTTCTGAACAGGTGCAGATAATCTAACTGCCTCCCAAGTATCCTTAACTCTCATAGGAGTCTTCCCTTTCAGCATAATAACATCATCCTTCTCAGAGATTGACAAATCAGCACTCTGAATAAAACCACAATGGCATTCACATGCCTAGACCTGGATTCAATCCAGTTGCCATTAGTTATAAGGCAACTTACACTAGCAAACTGACCAGTACCACTTCTCATGACACATCCAGCAGCCAACTTCTCCTCCAAATACCCCCCTAAAAACCAGGGGTCTCTCCAAAGTTTAATACCTTTTCCATTCCCAACAGAGAAGGATATATGATCTATAATACTCTCTCTGTGATAAAGGCACTGTTTCCAGACCCAAGAAGCATTAGAGGCAACCTTTCACCTCCAAATAGAATCTCCTTTCAAGTACATACCATGCACCCATCGGACCCACAACATGTCCTTCTTAACAGCAACATTCCACAGATTCAAAGTAATGCAAGCATTCACAATATCTCTAGATGTTTTCAAACCCAAACCTCCTTCTTCTTTAGGCAGACACACTTGATTCCACGAAACAAGATGAGTCTTCTTCTCAAGTTCAGGTCCTCCCCACAAGAAGTCTCTACACAATCTATCAATATCCTCCGTAACCGCAACAGGTAGAGGAAACGATGAGGCCCAATAAATCTGAAAAGAAGATAAAGTAGACCTTATAAGCTCCATTCTCCCTGCAAAAGACAAATGTCTAGCCTTCCATCCTTCAAGACGACTCCTGACTTTATCAATAATGGGAGCACATAAAGATCTCGATAGTCTACCTACAAACAGCGGCAGACCAAGATATTTAACAGGAAGAACATCATACTTAATATTCAACACCTTTTCAATCATCTCTATGTCCACCCCCTTATTAGCAAAGAAATTAGACTTCTGACCACTGAGTTTCAAACCAGAAATAGTGCCAAAAACCTCAATTATCCTAGCAACAGCCCTCACGGACTCCTCATTTCCATCAGAAAATAAGACCACATCATCAGCAAACAACCTATGAGAAACCCTCATGTCATTACCATTCTTCAAAGGCTGAAAACGGTTGTTTCTAACAGCACTAGCCAACATAGCAGACAACCCCTCCATCGCAATGACAAAAAGATAAGGTGCAAGCGGATCTCCTTGCCGAATACCATTAGATGGACAAAAAGAAACCGAAGCCTTCCCATTGATAAGAATTTGGAAACTTGTAGAATGGAGAATTTCAGAAATCCAACCTATCCAACAGTTAGGAAAACCCATCTCCAACAGAACAAACTACAAGTACTTCCATTTAATAGAATCATATGCCTTCATAAGATCTGCCTTAACACAGATTTTGGGCGAGGAACTCTTCATAATCATGTTCATGAGCTCATTCACTAGCATGGTAGCATCAGCAATAGACCTGCCTTTTATGAAAGCGCACTGAGCTTTATCAATGATCTCAGGTAAAATAGACTGAAGCCTATTAGCCAAAACCTTCGATATAATCTTGTAAATCGAATTACATAACGAAATAGGTCTCCAATCGCTAACATCAACAGCATCGGAACACTTTGGAATAAGGGTAATAAAAGTTTTATTCACCTCCCTCAACATACGACCACTTCTAAAGAAATTTTGAACAGCTCTCACAACATCCTCACCAATCACACTCCAACAGGCTTTATAAAACGTGAAGTTAAAACCATCAGGCCCAGGGGCCTTCTCCCCATCACTACCCATAACAACCTTCTCAATTTCCTCCCTCGTAACAATCTTACTCAACTCTTCAATATGAGCTGCAGTTAAATGGGGCAACTTCCAATCCTCATCCCAGTTCACCATATCACCCCCTTCAGAATTAAAAAGGCCCCTATAGAAAGAAACAAATTCATCATGAATAACCTGCTCTTCTGAGATACTCAAACCATTCACATTAACACTCCTAATGGCATTCCTCATTCTTCTAGTGTTAATCGATGAGTAAAAGAACTTAGAGTTCTTATCTCCCAGCTTCAACCAATTGACCCGAGACTTTTGTTTAAGGAAATATTCTTCAGCATTATAAGCTTCCAACGCTTCCTTTCTTTTAGTAGCAGCATTTTGAACTCCCACATCATCACTAGGATTAAGATCAGCATAGTTCTGAGCCACACAAGCCTCATACTCCTTCATATGTCTATTCTCAGTAAGATCACCCACTTTAGTCTTGTTCCACTTTGACAGAAAAAACCTGACATTATCCAACTTCCTCCACACTTGATACATAGGATTCCCAACAATCTCCACATTCCAAGCTTCTTTAACAACAGATAAAAAGTCATTTCTCTGACACCAAGCATTAACAAAACGAAAAGGGGCCTTCTTCATATTACTCCTTTTATCCATATGCAACAAAATGATCCTATGATCACTATGGATGTTAGCCACCACCTCACCCCAAGAATTAGGAAAGCTGTCCAAAAATTCCAGATTATAGAAAACCCTGTCCAACTTAGACATCACCAAATTATCACCCATTTTTCGTGTATTTGGACCCTATTAAATCCAACTCCACCAGTGAGGATTGAAGAATACACTCATTAAAAGCAGCCATAGAACTGTAGCAAGGCTCACAAGTCCCAAACTTCTCATGCACAAAACGGACAACATTAAAATCTCCACAAAGAATCCACGGACCATTGATGGCACTATGAAGATCCTTAATTGAATTCCAGAGCATATCTCTTTTATTAAGCTTATTATGAGCATACACAGCAGTAAGAAAGAAATTACCAGTAGAAGACTCCACAAAGACATGAATAAACTGATCGGATTCTTTAATACTAATGAATCTGATATCCTCTTTTAGCTTCACCAAAACAATTCTCCCTAAGGCATGACTCTCATGATTCGATATCTAGGACCCAACTCCAAACAATCTGTCCAACACCTTCCCCACTTTCTTTCTTCTTAACTTTGTTTCAAGAATACATCCAATAGAAACCCCATTCCTCGCTATATACTCCTGAAGTGTTGACTGTCTTCCCCCATAGTTCATTCCCCTCACATTCCAGGAGGCAATAGCTAGGGAACTATCCATTAGAAAGGATAGTAGCTGGAACCCTGCCAGCCTCAGTAACCTCCTGCTCACCCTCATTCACAAACAACTGCTGAAACGAGTTAGGAGAAATATTTACCCCCGACCTGAAAGCGACCTCCAAAGATTTGGCAGGACCCTTTGGAGGAGAGGAATTCTTCCTTCTGTTCTTTCTTGACCCATTAGAGACTGGAATAAAACCATCACTTCTAACTATGCTGTTCTCCGGAGTAATGAGCTCTTCATCATTGCAGACTGGAGACCCAATAACCACCTCCGCCTCAATCTCCTTCGCAGGTACATCCGAGGCATCTACAAAATGCTCTGTTTCAGTCCCAGAATCTATCTCCACCATTTCTCCTTTATCTTTGTTGTTCGCCATCACATTCTTAGGAACCCACACCTTTAGCTTCTTACCTTTCTCCACAACCTTCACACACCCAGCATTTTCATGACCAAAAGTCCCACAGGTCTCACACCTATTCGGAACCCATTCGTATTGAATCGACACCTTATCCTACAAACCATCATCACTTACCAGTGGAATGGTAGTACAGAACTTCGACGATGCAGGAACTAACACCAACATCCTAGCGAACTCCAATCTTCTGAACTCCAACGTAGCTTTATCAACCTTCAACGGACTACCGATGTATGAGCCTATCATACTGAAAATTTCCTCATCCCACAGTTCCAGAGGTAAATCAAAGATTCGCACCCAAACTGGAACCTCAGTAAGCTTCAACTTATCCAACGAGCAACCTCTTGCCCATTTCTTCATATTAAGGGGCTTACCCGCCACGAACCACGGCCCTCCATCAATAGCTGTATCCATATCACCTGCATCAGAGAAATTCACAATGAAATAGCCATTTCCTCTCGAGATGATCTCAATGGTTCCCTTGATCTTCCACAACCCCTGAAGATACGATTGCAGAGACGGCCAATGGGGCTTCAGATCAACAATGTAGCCTACCGCCGAGAGCTTCCATCTAGCAGCATTCCTCTCCGGGATCGATTTTGAATACACTATCGCCCCGTCCTTCATCTCTACCTCCTTGGTCTGTAAAGCCCCCAGATCTACTTCCTTTGACGACCTTTTGAACATATCTGACCATTGCCTGGGCTCCTTCTCTACTCCGATGTAGGCATTTCTTCTAAGTGTAGGAGCCTGGAACCGCCGAGTATTAGGAACATCAGGCCTCGTATCGCGCCTAGCCGCAGTACCTCCCCCGGAACCACCTCTGCTACCTTCTGGAATCACTCCGCCGCCACCACGAGAAGCGCCGTGGGAATCACCTCCACCATCGCCAGAGCCACCTTCAGACATCGCGGCCCCACTCAACTCAGATGGGCAAGAACAAATATTTATCAACAACAAGTTTCTACATGTGATGTGGACTAAGGTTATGGTAATTCCTTGTGGCTCCAAGGAATTCCATTAGGCTGGCCATAACCATCACTTTTTGTTTATTGCATGTTTTCATTATGGGATATAGCATGTATATGATACATGATATATATGTCTCCATTGGATACAGTATATGCACTTATAAATAAAAACTCCCTCACTTAAATATTAAGTCTTAGATGCTTTGTAAAAGTGATATACAGGAAAAGCTTTATCGACTAAGTGTGGGCATCCCAAGGACGCTGCACTGTCTCTCTCATGGAGTGTGATGGTATTAATGTGGGCCCATCAAGCAGGGTGCATTATTATCATGTTGGCTTTTCGGTCATGATTAAGTGATGATTCTTAATGGGATTAAGAGCCAGAGTCAAGAATATGATTATGGTAAGGAGCTCTTGGCGCATGGTATATTATGCACTCAGGGCACAATAAACTCCTAACACCATCACTCCTATGTACCTTTAATACACCCTACTTGACCTTAGGATCAATTTATGACTCTACCCCTCCCATGGGTTTCTTTGAGATGTCAAAATTTAACAATTTTAAGCACATTATTTTCATATGAAATTCGTCAAACCTGATTTCCTCCATCTCTTATGATGTCAGCTTGTTCTCATCTATCAATGAGTTGCATATGATGCAATTGGACAATGTTTCCTACCTTTATAGTTGACTATGGATGCTGGAGTTAGTCGGTTAATAGTTGAATTTTTTTGGATCTTGTCCCACTAGGATATTGTACAATACAATATTCTATATTGATATATGAGGCCTATTAATTCGAACTAAATAGTGGGAGCGATAAATTAATGAACTAATTGACATCATTAATCTTTCAAATCAAATCTAATCAAAATTTTTTTACAAATGCAATCTTTTCCTTGTAGAATCAAATGACAAAGAAATCTTATTGAGATCGGTCCTTACGAAGAACAAACTTGATGAGACAAATTTCTACGACCGATTTTGGACTTTGAGATGGGTTCTCAATGAAGAGTGTAAACTCTACGTCCTTAATAAACTAGTTCTAGATATACTTACTCCTGATGCACCTAGGGCACAAGTTGATGCTTATTGGAAGCATGGCAATGATACAATGGAGATAAATTACCTTATGCATAGCTACATGAACTATGAGCTGCAAGAGCAGTCTAAGGACATGGGTATTCTCAAAATGGTAACACATCTTAATAAAGTGAACCTTGGCCTTAGAAATAAAAAAGGGATGATATCGTAAAGGAACTTTTTGAGTCTAATTTTTTCTAGTGGCCCTTGAAAAATACTACTATGGTATGGGAAGTGTGTTTCCCTTTGTGTCTTTCCATTCTAGGGCACATCTTTCAAGTGGATCATTACCACTAGGTAAGTTTGGATTCACTGCAAACATGAAGGTGGATCGCTTATTATATAATAAGGTTGTTTGGACTATGGTTCCACGATCATAAAGTTTGTGATGATTTTGCTTTTGAGCCTTCTGATAATTAGGAAGACTCCTCTTATATGTCTTGATATTTGTTATGTTGGTAAAAGTAGATGATACAAGGATGTGAGTTCCTGATAGCACATGAGGTGGATACCAAGGTAATGAATCCTAGTATCCAAGATGTATCAACAACATGAGAAATATGTGAAGCTTGGAGATGTTTATTAAATGAAATTCCAAGTATTCCTCTTCTATAGAGAGAGAGAGAAAGTTGATGATGATCCTATAAATGTTGTTTGGAAGGAAAACAAAAGTGATTCTATAATGTTGTGTATGGTTCAATGATAGTTGGGAAAGACCACTATCAAGGATAGATGGTTGTTGGTCAATAGATATATGATATTGTGTTACTTTAAGATAAACATATGATCAAATATCAATGCATAAAATTTAGATTGGATGACATAATTCACATGACCATGATGAGTTTAGAATTATGTCCTTTAGACTAACCAATGTACAAATAGAATTTATAAATAGGAGGAACAGAGTGTTCCAGTCATGTCATACAAGTTATATCAAGATTTAAATGATGACATGTCAAAGTATTTCAAATATGGTCAAAAATATGATCAATATTTCTTCAAAAACCTTAGGGTTGATGAAGCAGTAATAGCTATGAGACAAGTTGAACAAGAGTGAGATGGGGTTGATTAAGTGTCTTTGTGGGATCATGATATGTCTTATAAGTAGATTGTGTAATTCCTACTAAGGTGAAAATATTGTTGTTGTTTCACCCCTAACAAGGTTGACTACAAATGATGTTTCCTTGTATAGAATGACAGTTGCCAGTGTCAGCATTTCTTTTAATGCAGAAAAAGAACTAACAACAGTTCTAGTGTCAGTGTAAAACAAAGGGAGGATACATTGCCTTTTTTTGCTTCAAGGAATGGTATAGGACACATGGCATGATTGGTAAAGATCTATCAAGTATGACTTTTGAGTAATGTGTTGATACAATAGATATAATTTAAGGATGATACCTAGAATTTAAAGTTGAACATTACTACTAGAGTTGTATAGACAACAAAACAAGTTTCTATATTTCATATTGAGAATGTCTTCTTATGTGGGGGTTTTTGTGTTGACCCAATATGAGATATGTATGAATGATGTGACATCACCATGATAATCAAGTAACCATGTGAAGGTAATAGTGTGAGGTGTAAAGGAAGTACCCATCTTTGTTTACCTTGGATTTTGGGGGGCGAAATCCCTGTTAGGAGTTTATAGTTATAAGGTCCCTAAACTTACTTGATTAGTTAAACAAGATTAATTATCATTATTGAATTCTTATAACCCTAATCTAACCTTGTGACATTCTTTGGAATCATAAGACAAGCTTAAGTTTCAAATTTGGTCCAATTTGGACACTATTTGAGCAAGTTATGCAATTTTATGGACATTTTAGAGTTTTCTACAATTTACCCAATCGAGAGGTTTTACTTACAATTTATCACTAGCATTATGTTCCTTGGATATTCTATCTGTTGGGTTTTAGGGGAGGCAGATAAGGCAGCGGAAACAAAAATGTTCTCCCCAAACCCATACCGAGGAAACACGTCAACGTCTATATATTAGGAAAGGATGGTTTGTGGAATCATACCTTGTCCCGAGGCTTGCTCGGTGACAATACCTCATGCCTTGTGCGGTCTTCAACTCTGGTCATGGACGGCGTCTGTGTAGCTCCTGGTCGCACCGGGACTACGACTCCTCCTAACGGACTGTCGGATGACAGTTGTCCTCCTGAGCGGCAGTGACCTCCCGCCTCTGTAGTAGTCCACACGGACCACCTGGAACTCCACACTCCTTGTCCCACAAGCAAGTGGAAGGAGTCGCACCCTCCTGTTGACATACTAGTCACCAACACACTCTCTTGCTGCCAGTTGCAACTACAGTTGTCCTTTCCTTGCTGCACCTCCCTTTTGCGGGAAGCACTTGCTCGGGCTCTCTCTTGGTTACCAAAACCAAAGAGAACGACAACTTTCCAGAGCAACTGGTTGCACTGAGTTGTTCATTGAGAAGCCGCCACTGCCCCTATATATAGGAGGGTCATGGGACATGGTTCTCTATCCCGGGAAATACATGACTAAAAGTAGGAGTAGAAGGATTTGAGATTTTCCACAAAAAGCAACTGGTTCGCAACCTGAAACGACTGTTTCGGCCCTTGAGTCGATCGGTTTGGCCCTTGAGCCGATCTGTTGGACCTGAGCCGATCGTTTGGGACACCCCAACCGATCGGTTGGTGCCCTGAACCGATCGGTTCACTGTCCTGATCCAACTCAAAATGACTTTCCTTGTTTCGTTCCTAATTGGTATCGAATACCAACTTATTTCCCAATCAAATTGGGAATTTGAAACGAAAGGAAAATTCTCACTGACCTGACTTTCCAACTCGCTCGGTTGCACCAGTTGAACTGATGAGTTCAATACTTGAACCGATCGTTTCACCCTGGGCATGAGCTGATCGGTTGGACACATCCAGCCGACCGGTTCAGCAACCTCAGCCGACCGGTTCAACACTTGAGCCGATTGGTTGGGAGTGCAGGTTGTGCAGAATTAGTCAATTGTGTTTTCAATCAATCTGATACTCCAACGAATGCGTCCAACACCTTGAACAATATGATATTGAGCCATCGACTGATTGAGTGTTTAATTGAACTACTAAACTCCTTTAGTAATCAATCTAAACATTGCTTGTGGACGAAACTCCTCTGCCAGGTTAAATCCTATGTGTGTGACCCTGCAGGTCCATTTCATGTTGGCAGTGAGAGTCCATAGCATTTATGACTTCACAAGCAAAGGGCGATGCCTAGTCACACATCAGTGCTACCCAAGTGAGATTACAAAGTTGGAGAACAACTTTTATCCTACAATCTGTGAATGGTGTTATAGCGAATGTATAATTCCTTTGTCACTGATATCCTGAATGAACTCGAGGCATAGAACAATCATCCTGTCAACGTTCATTCACTTTCTTGATCTCAGAGTAGATTGAAGGAGATATGTATGACATCAATATCACATATTGATTCACACATGCGTGCGCACGCCTATCCCAATCCCATATCTATCACACACCCCTCAAAAGCCCCATGTGTCAAAGGCACCCAATCATCACCTTTATAACAACCCATGTTTCAGGACTGCGTTTGATGATGTCAAAGTGTGCCCAACGACATGTGTTGAGTGTAGTGATTTCAGGTCAAAGAATAACACTCACCACCATCACTGTGAGTATTGACTGTGACTACCATCTCATTGTTCCATGTGTCAAACTCACGGTGGGTCTGTCCGGTACACTTGTTCTCTAACAAGTACCTATGTGTTTGGTTTGATATCTCTATATCATGACTAATGAGATTTTGTCATCAACCAACACCACAATCTAGTCTTGTGTGTCATTGTTGTCTATCTACCTTCCACAATGACATCTGACTAGGGACAAAACAAGAATGTACAAACTCTTAGCATCCATATGATCTCATCGTTCAGGTCCTCAACCTGTCAGGATACATCATTGAGTACTGTCATTCTCTAGACATTCAATCTGTTCTATCACTATCTCATATGACTGAACCAGAAAGAATCAGAAGCTTTCCTATGATGTTTATCAAATAAATCTTAATGTATTCCACCAATCGTCCCATGAGTGGCTCTCAGGGCATACACACCAACAGACTCCCACTTGCACTGCGAGCCAATCACCCTTGAATCATAGTCTTACTGATCTTCAAACAAGTCCCACATGTCAATCTGCTCTAGTGCCAACATAGTGAGTAATGGCAACACCTTCCCAAAGTCAGTATAAATTGCATGTCTCACATCTATTCGCTGTACGTCATACGTATGAGATGGAGTTGCTGTAATATGCGATCTGGTATTCCTTTGCTAACCTTTAGCCACATTGCATGATCAAGGATTCCATACTTGTCATCAATGAATGGAATATCTATAAGTTCATCTCATGAACTTCCATATCCATATCGTATCTACTGTTGTTCACTGACACATATAGATACTCGACATTTCCCTTTTAAATGGTTTTATTGGAACACTTCCAATTATCAACAAACTTTAACTTTTATATATCCTATATATATTTTGCGATTAATTTTCTGTCCTTTCGGAAGTTCGCATCAATGTAACTCTTTACATCGAACTCTTCCTTATCTCCATAGAACAAGTACTACCCAAGTACTTATCAAGTTCTCATGGTATTCCAGTAACCCTTACTGGAAGTAGACAGATATCCACTCGTCATGTCCCACATACGAGTTATCAGGATGAGCACATCATATTGCCATGTCCCACATACAAGATGATGAATGCATTTTATTCTTTCCATGTCATACATGCAAGATAATGGGATGATTACATACATGATAGATCCATATCTATTTTAGTGTTCCCATTCTTCATAAAAATTGGACACTTGGCCTTGGGATACTAACTCCATGTAACATGGACAAGTTTTCTCCCACTAAATCTGTGCATACTGAACATTTCAGTACAGATTGCCAATGTATGTTTTCTCTTTTCAGGTCAAGAGGCTTTTCGAGAACTATCTCTATAGATCTCTATTCCTATCACATAGGAAACATCTCTTTCTTCCTTAAAGATAATTTCCACTTTTTGGATTTCCAATCTAGAACATATCCATTTCACATCAATATGTGGAATGTGATACACTCCCACTGAATCACAGATCCCTTCTTTATCTTTGAAGGATCAGTCAAACCCTTTGACTATATCATCAAAGTAAAGATCCAATTCTGAGTTGCTTGTAGTTAATCAATCATATTGATTAGTCCATTGTAACTTATAGACTTCATATGCATTAGTGGATTCATAAACCTATAGGTTGTGTCACGTACACATCCTTGTTTTATTCCTCATAGGAATGCGGTTTTAGTATCCATATTCCAAATGTCTTAGTCATTAAGTTGCAATCAACAAGCATCATCCTTCTCAAAATGTTATCCATGTGTCTTAACACTTAAGACTTGTTTGCACTTTATGGATTTTATCCAATGGGTGCTACCATTGAGGTCATACCTTATGGTTCACATGAATTTCATTTAGGATGTAATGGTCATAAACCATAACTCAAAATTTTGGTTCCTCAAATTCATCTAGATATTTGATTCATCACATGAACAACTCATTACATAGATAATTGAGGTGTGTCTGTCAAGGATATACGAACTCACAACTCCTTGTTGATTCTTAATGTCCTTTATTAGTGTGGAGTATTCTTTTATTAAGAATAATTCAGTTATTTGATAATCATTCTCTAACTCCTTAGAGTATGATTCCTTCTTGATTTAGACATCACCATGCCTTAATCATGAGTTCACTATGATACACTATCATAATCACTCAAAAGGATCTCAAACATTTTGGTCCAAGTATTTTATTCTTTGATATCATCAAGAACTAACACTTTACCAAATTTGTACTTCATCTATGATAATCTTGAACACTTCAAGATATTCATATTGGTATTTCTCTAAACACCATTTGAAGTATTAGCATTTGTTCCAATAGGTATGTAAATACATCACATGTATTATACCTAATAGGATAATCACTCTCCCACTACATTAGTGAAGATTGATTAATCATGTCCAAGATATTCATGTCTCTTACTGGTTCTCTAACCAAAAGAGTCTAGATTTATAAATCACATGGAAACTAGAAATGAATTTCTCATGATTGATGCTAATTTTATTGTTTGAGTTTTCTATAACTTTTAGGTATCATTTTATCTCATGCGTATCAAATACCACAAGATAAACAAGGCATTTCCACAAAGATCATATCTTTAAGATTGAAAACTCAACTTTATTTATTGCCATCATTGTCATACAATATGCAAAAATAAAGTGATTCTATCTATTGGAAAATATGAAATAGCAGTTCATAACTGTATTACATGCCTTGTAGGCTGAAAATAAACTAAAGTACTCCTATCTATGGTGGCAACACTTGCCCCAATTATGAGTGCTTTACACTTTACATATTGGTATCATATACCTCAAAAAGTGTTACAAGTTTACTTTCATGACACCTTTATGTAGAGACATCAGTCGCCTCCTTCTTCTTTTGTTCTTCCAGATAGAGAGGACAATTCCTTTTCCAATGTCCTGGCTTTTGACAATGGTGGCAATTTCCTTTCTTTGTCACGCCTCCCTTGGCCTTAAAAGCTGAAGTCGTCTTGGGCTCCTGGCTAGCATCATAATCTTTCTTAGCTTTGCCCTTGCCCTTGCACTTGGACTTGCCTTTCTTGCCCATGATCACCATCACAGACTTAGGCTTGTCCTTCTTCATATGTATCTCGACTGTCCTCAACATGCCCAACAACTTTGACAGTGGCCTATCAAAGTTGTTCATGTTGTAGTTCATCACAAACTGACTATAAGATTCTGGCAACGATTGCAGTATCACGTCAGTAGCCAACTCTTGTCTAAGTTGAAATCCCAGTCTCTGCAGGTTCTCCACATACCCAATCATCTTGAGTGTGTGAGGACCAACTGGATCTCCTTCTGTCATGACACACTTGAACAGCGCCCTAGAAACATTGTATCTCTCTTGCCTTGCCTGATCTTCGTACATGTTCCTGAGATGTTGAATCATCTCAATGACACCCATGTTCTCATGCTGTCTCTGCAACTCATGGTTCATTGAACATAGCATCAAGCACTTTCCATCAATGGCATCATCAAAATGCTTCTTGTAAACATCCCTTTCTGCCATTGGTGCATTAGGAGCAGGTTCCTCTGGAATTGGAGTATCCAGGACATAGAGCTTGTGCTCTTGAGTGAGAACAATTCTCAATGTCCCATACTAGTCATGGAAGTTTGTCCCATTTAGCTTGTCCTTGTCAAGGACCGATCACAAAGAAAAGTTGTTGTTGTTTGTTGCCATTTGAACTACAAAAAGGAAAATATGCAATTTTAGTCCAAAAACTCATTTTTGACTTATTTGATTGATTTGAAAATTTGACGATATAATTAGGCCTTTAATTAATTATCGCTCCCACTATTTTATTGCAAATTGATAGCCCTCACCATCAATTCAGAATATTGCAGCGTACAACCTTCTAGTGGGCAAGATCCTGAAATCCTCTAAGCCATGAGTCAGCTAGGGCTGATCGCCCACAACTTAGATCTCTCAGGTAGGCAAATTTTGCCAATTGCATCATATGCAACTCCTGATAAGATGTCATATACAACTCCTTGCAATGATCATCTCCATGCCTCAAGGTAATATATCCCATATAGATCACCTTGTTAAGTCTGACCCAAAGCAAACACGATGAATATGCACCCTGCTAGGGCAGACCCACACATTCATCCTTCACGCTTCCACGAGATAGACGGTGCACCACGCTAGGGCGTGCCCACACTTGGTCGATCAAGCTTTTCACATGTGTCACATTTGGAAGGCATCTAAAACATAATATTTTAATGAGGGATTTGGTTTTTATATACATATACATATCCAATCACCACAATACATAGTATGTATCATATACATGCTATATCCCACAGAAAACATGCACAAAATGATAAAAGCGATGATTATGGCCATCCTAATGTGATTCCTCGAGCCAAGAGGAATCACGGTCATCTAGGTCTACATCACATGCAACCTGTACAAGATGAACCATGTGCTTTGCCTTTGGAGTACATCAACTCATCATATGATTGACTGCTCGTCTGGCCCGGTCGTCTGGATGTCACCAGCCAATCGGTTGGCTCCTCCAACTGATCAGTTTGCCTGGTCGTCGTGCATCTCGTCATGTACGCCACCTGCTCATCTCACTCCTCAAACCGGTCATCAACCGATCAGTTCGCTCCTTGAACTGATCATCTGGAACGTCAACCGATCAGTTCACGCCTTGAACCGATCATCTCAGCTGTCGTCTTGATGTCCGCCGGTCTTCGACATAACAGGAAGTAAAATCTATCCTAATTATACATTGCTTAAAAAGGGAAACCCCGAGTTACATTCGGGGGGAGCAAAGGTAGGAAAGAATCTCAAATTATTTCAAGTTACATCAGGAATAAGAGAGGGAAGATCGGTGCGTAGAACGAGATGTAATCAACCACAAACAACCACACACAGATAGGGTTTATTGTCCATAATCATGTTGTACATCCACCACAAAACTCGTTAAGGGCGACGCGTATCGAGTGCATTAATAATACATATCATATATGTAATTGGGATTTGTGGATTTAGAATCGGACATGCATGAAGCCAATATTATTCGCATCGCATGCAATAAATAAAGGCGACAAACCAAAATTGATCATATCAATATCCCTAAAATATAGAACAATTGACGCGGATCTGATACCACTGTTGGGTTTTAGGGGAGGCAGATAAGGCAGCGGAAACAAAAAAAAAATCTCCCAAAACCCATACCGAGGAAACACGTCAACGTCTATATAATAGGAAAGGATGGTTTTTGGAATCATACCTTGTCCCGAGGCTTGCTCGGCGACAATACCTTGCGCCTTGCGCGGTCTTCAACTCCGGTCTTGGACGGGGTCTGTGCAGCTCCTGGTCGCACCGGGACTGACGACTCCTCCTCCTACCAGACTGTCGGATGAAAGTTGTCCTCCTGAGTGGAAGTGACCTCCTGCCTCTGTAGTAGTCCACACGGACTACCTGGAACTCCACACTCCTTGTCCCACAAGGAAGTGGAAGGAGTCGCACCCTCCTGTTGACGTACTAGTCGCCAACACACTCTCCTACTACCAGTTGCAACTGCAGTTGTCCTTCCCTTGCTGCACCTCCCTTTTGCGGGAAGAACTTGCTCGGGATCTCTCTTAGTTACCAAAACCAGAGAGAACGACAACTTTCCAGAGCAACTGGTTGCACTGAGTTGTTCATTGAGAAGCCCCCACTGCCCCTATATATATAGGAGGGTCATGGGATAGGATTCTCTATCCCGGGCAATACAGGACTAAAAGTAGTAGTAGAAGGGTTTGAGATTTTCCACAAAAAGCAACTGGTTCGCAACCTGAAACGACCATTTCGGCCCTTGAGTCGATCGGTTCAGCCCTTGAGCCGATCGGTTGGACCTGAGCCGATCACTTGGGACACCCCAACCGATCGGTTGGTGCCCTGAACCTATCGGTTCACCGTCCTGATCCAACTCAAAATGACTTTCCTGGTTTCGTTCCTAATTGGTATCGAATACCAACTTATTTCCCAATCAAATTGGGCAATTGAAATGAAAGGAAAATTCTCACCGACCTGACTTTCCAACTCGCTCGGTTGCACCATTTGAACCGATCAGTTCAACACTTGAACCGCTCGTTTCACCCTGGGCATGAGCCGATCGGTTGGACACATCCAGCGGACCGGTTCAACAACCTCAGCCTACCAGTTCAACACTTGAGCCGATCGGTTGGAGTGCGGGTTGTGCAGAATTAGTCAATTGCAATTTCAATCAATCTGATACTCCAATGAATGCGTCCAACACCTTGAACAATATGATATTGAGCCATCGACTGATTGACTATTTAATTGAACTACTAAACTCCTTTAATAATCAATCTAAACATTGCTTGTGGAAAAAACTCCTCTTCCAGGTTAAATACTATGTGTGTGACCCTACAGGTCCATTTCACGGTGGCAGTGAGAGTCCATAACATTTATGACTTCACAAGCAAAGAGCGGTGCCTAGTCACACATCAGTGCTACCCAAGTGAAAGTAGAAATTTGGAGAACAACTTTCATCCTACAATCCGTGAATGGTGTTACATCGAATGTATAATTCCTTTGTCACTGATATCCCGAATGAACTCGAGGCATGGAACAGTCATCCTGTCAACGTTCATTAACTTTCTTGATCTCAGAGTAGATTGAAGGAGATATGTATGACATCAATATCACATACTGATCCACAGATGCGTGTGCATGCCTATCTGAATCCTACTGATCAAGTGGCCTTGGATATCAAACTCTCTTAGGAGGGACAAATCCCATATCTATCACTCACCCCTCAAAAGCCCCATGTGTCAAAGCCGCCCAATCATCACCTTTATAACAACCCATGTTTGAGGACTGCATTTGATGATGTCAAAGTGTGCCCAACGACATGTGTTGAGTGTAGTGATTTCAGGTCAAAGAATCACACTCACCACCATCACTGTGAGTATTGACTGTGACTACCATCTCATCGTTCCATGTGTCAAACTCACGGTGGGTCTGTCCGGTACACTTGATCTCTAACAAGTACCTATGTGTTTGGTTTGATATCTCTATATCATGACTAATGAGATTCTGTCATCAACCAACACCACAATCTAGTCTTGTGTGTCATTGTTGTCTATCTACCTTCCACAATGACATCGACTAGGGACAAAACAAGAATGTACAAATTCTTACCATCCGTATGATCTCATCGTTCAGGTCCTCAACCTGAAAGCATACATCATTGAGTACTGTCATTCTCTAGACATTCAATCTGTTCTATCACTATCTCATATGACTGAACCAGAAAGAATCGGAAGCTTGCCTTTGATGTTTATCAAATCAATCTAAATGTATCTCACCAATCATCCCATGATTGGCTCTCAGGACATACACACAACCACTATCATCATTCTTGAGCTTGTTGATCCATGGGGGACCTATTTAAACCTTGGCTTGAAGGTGTTTTCTCCAAGGGTATTTTAGGGTTTTCCCCCTTCACGGATGAGCTACATGTAGTAGCTATCAACTAATGACTTACTTGAATGGCTGGGAAATTCAATAAAGTAAAGCTAAGTAGGTCTATACACATGATGTGGGAGCTTCTTATGTATGTGCTTGTATATTCTTAATAAATTAGGGCGATGGACACTTGGATAGATACTAGAACTTCAACTTTTTCTTTTTTTTATCTTAAAGTGTCATATAGTTATCCCCAAGAACCAAAACGAGCCATTTTCTCTCCACCACTTCCCTCCTTATCCCAACCTTGTTATTCCTTTGTTCAGTTGTGAATTTTTCTGCCCAAGGAAGAAGAAAGTGGGGATCTTCTTCGGAAAAAATTCTAGGGTTGCAATTGATTTTCTTTTTGGGTCTAAAAAGCTTCTTCCTAGTGATCTTGACCTAAAAGTATAAGTTTTACCTTATTTACTCCATTTATTTATTTTTTATCCCTCCTCCTAGTTTTCTATAGGTTGGAACCTTGTTGTTCCATGGTACAAATTGCTCTAAATCTCTAAAACCCTACCTTTCTTGTTCCTTGTGCTTAGGGTTTGCTCATTTGATGAAGAAAGGTGCTAAATGGACAAATTCATATCTTATTCTTGGATTACCCTACCTGCTCAAGATTTCTTCTATGTGGGGTTTCATCTTCTCATTATAGGCAAGTTTTATAACTTGCTTCACGTTTATTTCTTACCATAAGCTTTCTAGACCATGTTCTTGCTTGAAAATGATGATTCATGCATTAAAAAACTATGCTTGATTTAGATTTCCATTTTTATAATATTCCCTATTCGGATTTGAGTTCTAGATGAACCTATGATCATGTTAACATTATTATTAAGGTATAATTTTACTTGTATCAGGTTAGTTTGACAACCTATGGTGCTAAGCACCTATCCAACAATGGTCAATACTAGGGTTATAAAGCTGATTTCTTTTATAAACCATGACCCGATGATGGTACCATTGCAACAACCCTATGGTGTTGTCTTCATAAAAATTGGTGGTCATGATCAAGGGTGTCAAATGATTGTGAAAACCTATGATCACCCCCTTAGGTTAGGTTTTGGATAAATTAGAAGTATAATGATCAACCATTAAGTACCTTACTCATGATATCACTCAATGATGAAATAAGCTTAATATTGGATGTTGATTAATGAATATAGTGTTGATCTAACAAACTATAGTGATTAAATGATCACTAATGATGGTGGATCAAGTCTACACAATCTATGGTGAGTTAATCATATAGTTTTAGCATCAATTAAGACTTAGATCAATGGTTTCTTGTGTCACTTGATGCAATGGTTGAACCTAAATTGTAATTGATGATTTTAATATATGAACTTGACCCAATGGTCAAGATATAATGTTTATTCCTCCAATAAAGTGTAATCATGGATAATGCAATATGTTAGTCCTAATAATGGGATTTAGATGGCTTCCTTTATATGATCAACATAAGGAGCTTACTTGTTGACAATGGATGGCTTATTTTAACTGAATAGTCGATTGTGGGTTTTACCCTACTAGGGTTAGATGGTGAATCTTTCTAGAGCACAAATATAGGACTTCATAGGTGGTTTATCTAAGGTGTTTACTTATGTAAACAACCAAAGTCTTACCTTTAAATATCCAATGGTACTGGGTGGCATTTTGGTATGGTGATACGGGTTGAATGATGATCGATCAAATGGAGGGTTACCCTTAATAAGGTATTCTTACCAATTCACTCATATGAATGGAAGCTATGACAATCATATTGTGTTGATATGTAACCCTAATTAGGTATAGCTTGTTATACTAGCTTTAATATAACTAAATGATGTTAATTGGGTATGAATAGTCCTTGAATGACTAATACAATCATGGAGTATTCTGTTATTGTTTTTGAAACCGTAGTATGCTATAACTTGATGGTTACACCTTGATTTATGTGTGGGGTTCATACTTGAGAGTGGTAGGGAATGTGATAGTGATGCTTCACCTTATGCATCCATGATCCAATGGGGATGTTGTGAGTTAGGGTTTGGGCATAAGTGTTAATTAGTAACATTGATATAATTTATCATGTTGAACCTAACTATAATGCAAATAGATAATGATGAGTATTCATGTTTAACACTCTTAGTGATGGAATAATGGTGGAATAACCTCCTTAATATGATCATAACCTTGATATGTTAATTGGTAGTTATCATTTCCACATGGTTGATACTTTTTTATGATAAACATGTGCATTATGAATATGATGAGTGTTAATCATATCTAGATTCATTGCATGTTGATGTAATAAAGGAATGTTCTTAATTTTAATATAACCCTACTATGATTGTTTATAAATATCACCTAGCTCATTAATGCAATATTATGTTGATCTGGTGTATTATATATAAGTGATGTTGTTGAGCCTTGTTATATGGAATACAAAGATAATGATGATCTTACAGGGTATAATATGATGGTCTTAATGATCATTGAGCATGGTTGAGCCATGAATGAGGTGTAATCCACTTATGTTGATAAGGGTTTATACCATGTGATATTGTGAAAAGGATTTTATATCCTGTGATAGTAAGATGGTCTTAATGACCTTCGGGCATGGTTGAGCCCTAAATGAGGTGTAATCCTCTTATGTTGATAAGGGTTGATACCCTATGATATTGTGAAAAGGATTTATATCTTGTGATAGTATGATGACTAGTATGGTCTCATGAATGACAAGTGAATAGTACCATGTGATGATGAGATGAGAAATTATGTTTCACATGTTTTATATCTTTTTAAACTTGTGATATTTATATGATTCCTAGAAGTGAATTAGGGTTTGTATGTCCACTTATTTGATGCAGCCTTAATTCACCCAATTGGCATAACTAATCAAGTGAAACTCTAATCATGTAGAACCCTATTCCATAGATCCATCTGAGTGTCAAAATTTGCCAGATGGTGAAATGAGTATTCCTACGGTAAACTCAGAGCGCACACTATTGAGTATGTGGGGGTGGCAAGTTGAGGATATATCCTTGTCATCCACAATGCAGATTGTGGAGGTTGGCTATGGTCATGCCTCATACATTTGATGAGATTGAGAACGACTGTGGTGGTGTCTCAATGATTATATATTGAAAAGATTGGAGGACAACTATGGTTGTACCTCGGATGGTAGGGTATGCATACCCATCTCCTTTCACTAGTGTCATGACTTGTGCCAAGTACAGACTAGGCTGTTAGCAGCTTGACCTTATGTGTCACTATGGTGGACCCGTACTGACAGGAGGTAGAGAAGATCTTAGGAGTTTGGCTCTTCCTAGATCTTTGATGGTACTACTTTCGACTTAGCAGTGGTTAGTTGGATTTTGAGTGGTATCCAAAATTTCCTCAGGGCATAATAAAAGATTTAATATAGCCGTATAGCATATTTGTTTAGGGTCATACATGAAATTTCACATTGGATGATAAACCTTGTTTGTTATCTTTACATTAAGATGCTGCTTAGTTCAATTAAGAGAGAGTAGATATACTTATGTTGTGGATACGCTTAAGAATGTAGATGCTTACATACAATATCCATGATTATGTTGATAATTATAATGCTACTACTGATTATAATCATGATGCTAGCTATCTCATGTTGTTAGTTATGTTTAGTATGCTAGCCATGCCTTTGTAACTAGAGATGCATATATTGCTAATCATGCTTATCCAGATAGTTGTGCTTATGTTGTTAGCTCTTCTTATGATGTTAATATGTTCAACCAATTAGACATGCTCATTTTGTTAGCTATGCTATGTTACTTGACTTACTCATGATGCTGGATGTGTATATGCTACTGAATTGCTTATATTATCAACAAGATAAACGATGATAGTTTGGCTAATGATGCTAGTTATTATCTGCTCCTTTGTGTATTTTGTAAATCATCAGTGCTCATGAGCTTATCTGTTATATCTAATTAATTTGTTTAACTATTTAATTACATAAAAATGTTGAATTCCGTAAATATTGTTAGAGGTGATATCTCTTGCTGGGACTGGGTCTCACCCTTGTGGTTCGTCACATTTTTTTAGGTAATCGAAAGTGACGAAAATAAACATGTGGCAGAAAAGAGGAGCTATAGTAATGAATCTTTGATAAAGATGATTATATGTCTAGTGTGTCCTAGAGTCATCCATGCACTCTCAGGTCTGGGCATTAAAAGTTTGTGTATGGTTTTTCAAACGAATCAAACTTTGGTTAGCATATTAATGCTTGTTTGTGTGGAATATATGAATATTGTTCTCCTGTGCATATATGTTGTGGCTAAGGCGATAGAAGAATTAGTTTCAAACTCTTGGCATAGTATGGATAAAAGAAAAATGTTGGGCTCTTATGCAAATACTTTTGAGCGGTTTTTGACATTGAAATAGGTTTTAATTTACCCATATTTTTGGGTATGTGATTAATTAGTGATTGATTGTGTTTTATGTTTTGAGTAATATTGTTTAGTGTAATGGGTTCTCACAGACCCCATATGAAACTTCAAAATTAGAAGCCCGCGGCGTATGCAGAATTAGGTTTAGATTTTCACAATGAGGAGTTTTAATTCGCATCGTATGCAACATTGAAAATAGTATACAGCGATTCAATCATATTGAAATAAATCCAAATACGCCGTAGATCGATGATGCTTTAATACCACTCTTGAGTTTTGTGGAGAAAAAAAGTGCAGAGGAAGCAACAAAATAAATTTTCACATAATCCAAAATAGGATCTCGTCGAAAATAACATATTTAGAAAGAGTGTTCGCGGGATATACCTTATCATGAAGCAAGTCCAATGATGTCCCGCTGCATGATAGTATGTAGTGTTGCTGGCCTACATAGACAATACTTCTCTCCCATTCATTGAGTGAATCACAAGAAGATTCGGTGGTGCTCCTTTCATGCGGTGAAGTACGCCACTCGTAGCACATATAGATGGTCATTGACATCCTCCGAACGCAGGCGGATCAGCGTCTACATCTCTACTTCATCCATGCAGATGGAGTGGAACTCCACGTCACACTTCCTAAGCTGGCGGGGAAGGAGTAGCCTATGTGTGGTGACGTGCTAATGTCAAAGTCTCTCCTTTGTCTCCTGAGGATGGTGACGGCTAGGGTTTACATAAGTGAGAGTAAATTGAGAAGCCTCTCTCAATATCTTACATAGATATCGACCGTCAAGTCCCTTTAAATAGGAAACTAAAGGAGGAAGGGTTTCCTAAACCCATCGTTACACAGAAAGATTATGTTAATTAAAATACTTAGAATATTCTGGAATTAATTTATTAATCCAAAAATTGTATTATTGAGTAATTAATGTATGACTCAATGCAATCGTGTGGGAAGGCTCTATGGGCATATATGCCAACAGTAACACCAAGTTCCCCCCCCAATTTTCAAAAGGATAACATCATGTGTCCCACCATCCTTTGAGATGAAACCACAAAGTACCACAACCTATAATCCATGACATCCTAATGTGATATTTCAATGTTCTCAAATTTGCAATATGCTTGACCCCCATCTCTTCTATACCTTAGAAAGCTCCTTCCTCTAGGGATTATAAAAGTATAGAATGAAAATTCTGAAAGTCTTATGGCAGATAAAGGTAACCACTCTATTTCTTGACATCATCAAGAAAAGCCCAACTTATGTGAAGTACCATAAGGGTGTATGCACCTTCAAAAAAAAGATAAGAGGGAAGTTTCCTATAACACCAGGGCCCACTTCCCAAGGCTCTAGTAGAGTTATAGGAATGATGAATAGCCCCACAGACAAACCAGTAGCCTTAGCAAGGAACTTTGTCCTCACTCACATGCAAGCCATGATAAACATCCTGACTTATCACCCATCCTAGTACTACTCTGAGCCGAGCACTCCACAAAGTTCTTTAGTAAAGGTCTCCCTAAAATGGAGGTGAACCTTGGTGATATGGGTAGTCCAATCATTCTTTTTAAAATCATTTTATCTAAGGCCTCAAACCATATGATGTTACAATCTCCCCCACATAGACTCTTGACGTCCTCATCAAGGTTCAATATACAGCCTCATAATCTCTTCTCCATTTCAGGGCGGACCCAACATGGCCATTGACACTCAACTCTTGATCATGGATACTAGCGCAAGGGTGTCTTGGTGAGTTCCACTAGAGGTGCTACACACTAGCCAATTTGACTCGACTAGATGCGCCCCACGAGGTCAAAACACACAGGATGGGAATCACTTTCAAATTTTATATTGGCCCTAACCAAGTTGATCACAGAACTAAAAAGGTCGCCCGCAAGTATACGAGGTACTATTGTAGTATAGGTGATTGGCAAGATAAGGGGTTGGTCCACAGGGATAGAGGGGCACTAGAGGTAGGGTCTAGTGTAGCTATGTTCCTAGTGTGGAGATTAGATTTTGAGGGTTTTAAAAGGTTTGTTTGTTGATTACTCTAATTGACAAGCAAGAAAGGAAAGATGGAAACTAAGTTTTCACAAAGCTAGATTACTCTAAGCAAGTTGAATCTAAGCAACTAGGCTAAGCAATTAACCAAATAAGAACAAGACAAACTTCACTACTCTAGCAAGTCAAGAAGCAATTAAGAACTAAACTAATCACTTAGTAAGAGCAAAAACCCAAGTTAACACCAATGAGTAAGACTAAGCAATTTAACTAAGTTAAACTAAAGCAACTAAACTAGACTAGCATGAACAAGAAAACAAAGCAAATTGGGTTTTAACAAGATGATTAGGATAGGTGAATCATTTGGGGAATGCGGTTTGATATTAGTTGGGGGGTTTCAATATAGCAAGCAACCATCACAAATCTATCTAGATTACCAAACTAAACAACAAGGAAAGTTCTAGTTGAATAAACCCTATACTACTAGTTGGGTAACTAGGGTTAGGTGTAATTCTAGTAGGACCTGCCAAGTCTAGGTTTCTACGGTAAGTGGTATTAGGTCAATTGAGGGTTGAGGGTAGAGATGGGAGTAGAGATGAGGATATTTGACCTCATGCCACTAGCCATTCTGGCCTTTAGAAAGCCCTAGGTTATTGCACTAATCACACTACCACTAGCTACTTAGATCTCACACTCACTTGTAGGAGGAGGGATTTGTATGTAGGAACAAAGGGGCTAGCTAGGGATCCACTAATTAGACCTAGGAGCCAATCCTAAGATTGCCACACACTCCAATTCCTCCTAGAAGCTAAGTGTCATCAAACATCTCAAAGCAAGCAATCCATGTTATAAGCACAAACCACATGCAATAAAATAGGAAATGAGATAGAAGCAAGGGGCAATCATCATAGATAGAACATATGTTCATTAAAATCTATTTTTTCCCAACATGGTATCAAAGTCACAGTTTAACCCCAAACAACCCACCACTAGGGGCTTAGCTAGACATGATCAAAGAAATAGCAAAAGAAAGGGGTAGAAGAGGAAGAAACTCCATGGAGCTCAGGGAAGTAGCCTCCTTCTTCACCTCATTGCTACTGTAGACGACCTCCCTCCTCCAAGGGTGCATACGAGCTTGAGAATATGGGGGATTATGGTAGAAAACTAGGTCTTCAAGGTGGAATGGAGGTGGAAATTGTGGATTGAGAGCAAAAGTGCAAAGGAAATGCACTACATGCTTAAGGGTGGAGAGTGGAAGCTTGGAGCAGTTGTGCGAGAAGCTAACCTTCGTGCTCCAGCCACCACCTATGTATATATAGGTGGTGGGGAGGCACTAGGGTAAGTAGGGGTAGGATAGGAAATTCAGTGTAAACGTTTAGTAGAGTTGGCAGGTCACCACGGTCGTGTTGATGTGCCATGGCCATGGTGAGGGTAGTATGGAATGATCTTGGAGTAGGAAAATGGGTGTGGTATGGAGGGAGTGGTAAAATGCTAAGGAAGGTGGTGGCCACAGTCGTGGCGGAGTGCCACGGTTGTGGTGTGTGAGTTGCACCACGGCCATGTTGGGTAACACGACCGTTTTGGAGGAGGAGATGTGGTCATGGAGAAGCAGCACATTTGAGTTGATCTTCAGTGGCCACGGTCATGGCGGGCGGCCACAGTCATGGCGATTTGGGGGAAAATGTTGTTGAAATGTTGATTCTTGGTCATAAATTCACACAATCGTGGGAGGTGCCCACAACTGTTTGTCACTCTACTGACCACGACCGTGTAGATGGCCCCGGCCGTGGTGTCTTCAATGGGCTACAGCCGTGGTGATGGCCACGGTCGTGGGAATCTGAGGGAAAAACTTGTTGAGTTTGGCACTTCTTTGCCAAAAAAGACACGACCGTGGGGTTGTGCCCACAGTCGTGTTGGGGTCTGCATCAACTTATTTGTTCTTCAAACTTCATCATATGTGGATTTCTTTGCTTGATGATGACTTTTAGCCATTGGAGGTAGGTTGAGGGAGATTTTGGGGCCTTCTTCGGACCCCTCCATGAGTGGAGGGGACCTATAACTCCTTTCTTCTCTCTCATCCATCTAAGGCATGGTTTAAGTACCTGAAATAGTGCAAAGAACATCCATAAGTGCATTTGGCAATGATAAACATATTAGGGGTAAACGCTTGTAATCTAACATATTTAGATGTGATTTAAGTACAAAATGGTATAGGATGGAGCCCTAAAAAGGGCTAAATCACCACCCCAAACTTAAAACATACTTGTCCTCAAGTATGCTCCAACTCAATCTCTCTTTTTAATTTCTTTTCAACAAAAAAAATGACAAATGCATAGCAACAAATATTTATTGAATACATGGTCTTGGGAGTGACTAAGTGCATGTGTTTCACATCTCTCCTCTCCTATTTCACAAACCATTCATGAACTGAGCACTGAGCAAACAAACTTCAAATATAAAGCATAGAAACACAAGTTGTCCATATGTCCTTCATGTCATTCTGGGTAAACCATTTCATGTTGGTGTTAATCAAAGATGACTAGGAGTGTTGTTTCATTTTCATGCATTCACTCTCATGCTTCAAACCACACTAGATAACCCACTTGGCTGTAGAAAGGGTAAAGTGAGCTAGATTTGATGTTTTCTAGCTCAATGGGTAAGAAAGAGGAAGAAAGGATTGCGGTAAGATTTGGAGTGCTTTTACACACTCATCTTTTCTTTATTTGAATGCTCTTAAATAGGAGAATCCTTTTATTTTATTTTTTCTTTTCTTTTTCTTTGCCCTTGGTGTAGATAGGGCACATGCTAGATAGAGTGAAGTGGGGAGAACGAGATGTGTCCACCCCAAACTTTTGGAGGTGGGCACAACTGCTATGTGTGTTTTGGAATCTTTTCATGAGGCAGAGAGGTATGAAGGCGGTGAAGGAATAGTCAGATCAAAGAGGCGTCATTAGTGTACTTTCTAACATAAGATATCCTGCATGAAAGCTAATTCAACACTTCACCAAGTGATATCACACCACATGATAGAATCAACATCACATTCATATTTCTACCAAGTGATTCGATAGGCTTTAAGCGCTTGTAGCTTGCTCAATTCATGATTCAACCAAAACATTTTCAAACTTAAGAGATGTGGTGCACACGTAAAATGTCAACAAACAAGACCATATAGCAATAAGATCTAAGAAAGGATTAAAAAACTTCATTTCAAATAGTGGAGATTAAGTTAAAACATACTTTTTGGGCAAGAACATTCAAGTTTGGGAAAAATTGGCCAAAATGGTTCCAATTTGCATTAAATCACATTTGAACCTACTTTAGGGAATTTCAAAACATAATTCAGCAAATCCTAATTGAAATGCACAAAAAACTACAAAAACCTACATGAGAATGCAATGCATGTTATGGAAGAGCAAAAGAACAAAAAAATTAAAAATTTAGGCAAAAATTGCATAAAACTAACTACATGCTATGCAAAAATGCAATGAAAATAGCAGTAACAAGAAAATTGAACTAGATGGAAAAGGTGGAACAAAATGACTAAAAGAGAGAGATAGGGTGGTGCATATCGCCCTACCCACCCCAAACTTTAGAATCATATTGTCCTCAACATGAAACTATAACTTAGGGTAGATAGGGGAAGTGTCACAACTGTTGTGGCGGCTGGTCTAACATGTGAGGAGCATCTAGAGGAGGAGCTGAGGATGCAGCTGAGCCTGGTAGAGGATGCTAGTAGTAATGCCCCCAGTAATCATCCTGGGCTGGAGGGTATGTCTCTAGATATCCAGCTATGCCACCCCAAAAATCTCCACCCCATTTGGGGTTTCTTGCTGCTTGGTCATGGTGGTATTGATACAAGTGGTTGGCTTGGTTGTGCATTTGCTATTGGTTTTGCCACATGTATTGTTGGATAAGCTGCATGTCACTCTGTATCTTTTGAATACCCTCAAGCTACGCCTAGATGGTAGACATCTCGTAGGCATTCACTAAGGGTTGTTCCAGCTGGGATGTCCCATCCCTCCTTCTTGTTCTTCGGGCTGCCTGTTTACTTCTTCTCCTGATCCTGCCCTTGCACTTTTGATTCAGCCATCTCTTCTTGTGTGGCAGCATCTCCCATAGTGTGTGTCTCTCTTGGGTGTTCATGCTGTCATTTCAGTAATTTTTCTTCAATCTGTAGAAAAACCCCAACACGGATAAAAGTGGCACTGCGTGGTATGGCAGCTCAAGCTCTATGTATGGCACACTACTTGTGAGATAAATCATCCTTTTTTCCTTCATCTTAATAGTGTGTGAGCGCATAAGGTAGTTGAGGTCAACAAATTCTGCCTCATATGCATCTTGAAACCCCGAGAGATCATACCCCAATGCAAGTGCAATTGAAGTCACAAACCCTCCCAAAACAAATGATTTTGTTCTTTTGTAGGTTATGGACTTCATATGGTCAATCAATAGCACTCCAAGGTCTATATACCTTTTGAGGTACATCCCCATCAAGACAAACATATCCTTTAGGGAAATGGAGCCTTGGTTGTCATATTTTCCTACAATAGTATTCGCTAAGACCTTATGCACATAGAGGATCAAGGGGTTGCTTATATCGGTGGTCTTGGATCTACCTGCATTGTAATCACCGCTGCCTGTTAAAATCTTCCAAAAATTTCCATAGTCAAAATCCACCTCTCTCTAACAGGCCGTCATCCATTTTCACAGCCTCTTTGTTGGTATGTATGCCCTGAGAGCCAATCATGGGATGATTGGTGGGATACATTAAGATTGATTTGATAAACATCAAAGGCAAGCTTCCAATTCATTCTTGTTCAGTCATATGAGATAGTGATAGAACAGATTGAATGTCTAGAGAATGACAGTACTCAATGACGTATGCTTTCAGGTTAAGGACCTGAACGATGAGATCATACGGATGCTAAGAGTTTGTACATTCTTGTTATGTCCCTAGTCAGATGTCATTGTGGAAGGTAGATAGACAGCAATGACACACAAGACTAGATTGTGGTGTTGGTTGATGACAGAATCTCATTAGTCATGATATAGAGATATCAAACCAAACACATAGGTACTTGTTAGAGAACAAGTGTACCGGACAGACCCACCGTGAGTTTGACATATGGAACCATGAGATGGTAGTCAGAATCAGTACTCACAGTGATGGTGGTGAGTGTGATTCTTAGACCAGAAATCACTACACTCAACACATGTCGTTGGGCACACTTTGACATCATCAAACGCAGTCCTGAAACATGGGTTGTTATAAAGGTGATGATTGGGTGGCTTTGACACATGGGGCTTTTAAGGGGTGAGTGATAGATATGGGATTTGTCCCTCCTGAGGGAGTTTGATATCCAACGCCACTTGATGAGTAGGATTGAGATAGGCGTGCGCACGCATGTGTGAATCAGTATGTGATATTCATGTCATACATATCTCCTTCAATCTGCTCTGAGATCAAGAAAGTGAATGAACATTGACAGGATGACTGTTCCATGCCTTGAGTTCATTCGGGATATCAGTGACAAAGGAATTATACATTCACTGTAACACCATTCATGGATTGTAGGATGAAAGTTTTTCTCCAACTTTCTACTTTCACTTGGGTAGCACTGATGTATGACTAGGCACCGCTCTTTGCTTGTGAAGTCATAAATGTTATGGACTTTCACTGCCAACGTGAAATGGACCTGAAGGGTCACACACATTGGATTTAACCTGGAAGAGGATTTTTGTCCACAAAGCAATGTTTAGATTGATTACTAAAGGAGTTTAGTAGTTCAATTAAAAACTCAATCAGTCGATGGCTCAATATCATATGGTTCAAGGTGTTGGACGCATTGATTGGAGTAACACATTGATTGAAATCGCAACTGAATGATTTTTGCCCAAACTGTGCTCCCAACCGATCGGCTCAAGTGTTGAACCGGTCGGCTGGGGCAGCTGAACCGGTCGGCTGGAGTGTCCAACCGATCGGCTCATGCCCAGGTTGAAACAACCGGTTCAAGGGTTGAACCGATCGGCTCTACCGGGGCAACCGAGCGTTTGGGAAAGTCATGTTGGCAAGGATTTTCCTTTGGTTTCGAATTGCCCAATTCGATTGGGAATTAAATTGGTATTTGATACCAATTGGGAAAGAAACAAGGAAATTATTTTGAGCCCGAGTATGACCTTGAACTGATTGGTTCAGGGCACCAACCGATCGGTTGGAGTGCCCCAAACGATCGGCTCAGGTCCAACCGATCGGCTCAATGGCCGAACCGATCGGCTCAATGGCCGAACCGATCGTTTCAGGCGTCGGGTCAGTTGGTTTTGTGGAAAATCTCGAACCCTTCTACTCCTTCTTTTGGTCCCGTATTGCCCAGGATAGAGAACCCTGTCCCATGACCCTCCTATATATATAGGGGTAGTGGGGGCTTCTGAAGAACAGCTCAGTGCAACCAGTTGCTCTGCAAAGTTGTCGTTCTCTCTGGTTTTGTTTACTGAGAGAGAGCCCGAGCAAGTGCTTCCCGCAAAAGGGAGGTGCAGCAAGGGAAGGACAACTGCAGTTGCAACTGGTAGCAGGAGAGTGTGTTGGCGACTAGTACGTTAACAAGAGGGTGCGACTCCTTCCACTTCCTTGTGGGACAAGGAGAGTGGAGTTCCTGGTGGTCTGTGTGGACTACTACAGAGGCGGGAGGACACTGCCGCTTAGGAGGACAACTGTCATCCGACAGTCCGGTAGGAGGAGTCGTCAGTCCCGGTGCGACCAGGAGCTGCACAGATGCCATCCAAGACCGGTGTTGAAGACCGTGCAAGCCGCGAGGTATTGTCGCCGAGCAAGCCTCGGGACAAGGTATGATTTCACAAACCATCCTTTCCTAATATATAGACGTTGACGTGTTTCCTCGGTATGGGTTGGGGGAGAAAATTTTTGTTTCCACTTCCTTCTCTGTCTCCCCTAAAACCCAACAATGGTATCAGAGCCACGTCAACTGTTCTATATTTTAGGAATATCGATATGATCGGTTTTGGTTTGTCGCCTTTATTTATTGCATGCGACGTGAATGATATCGGCTTTATGCATGTCCAATCCTGAATCCACAAATCCCAAATTACATATATGATATGTATTATTAATGCACTCGATACACGTCGCCCTTAAACGAGTTTTGTGGTGGATGTGTGTAGCGTGATTATGGCCTATAAACCCCTATCTGTGACTGGTTGTGTGTGGTTGTTTGCATCTCGGTTTGCGCACCGATCTTCCCTCTCTTATTCCTGATGTAACTCGAAATAATTCGAGATTCTTTCCTACCATTGCTCCCCCAAATGTAACTCGGGGTTTTCCTCTTTATGTAATGTAATAATTAGGATAGATTTTATTTCCTTTTATGTCAAAGACCGGCAGACATCAAGACGACAGCTGAACCAATCAGTTCAAGGCGTGAACCGATCGGTTGACGTTCCAGACGGTCGGTTCAAGGAGTGAACCGATCGGTTGATGACCGGCTCGAGGAGCAAGATGACCGGGTGGCGGACATGTCGAGATGCACGATGACCAGGCGAACCGATCGGTTGGAGGAGCCAACCGATCGGCTGGTGGCACCCAGACGACCGGCTGGAGAGTGCAGATCATTCATGTGATGAATTGATCAACTCGGATGGCAAGGCACAGATTTCATCTTGTACATGTTGCATGTGATGTAGACCTAGATGACCGTGATTCGTCTTGGCTCGAGGAATCACATTAGGATGGCCATAATCATCGCTTTTTATCATTTGTGCATGTTTTATGTGGGATATAGCATGTATATGATACATACTATATATATTGTGGTGATTGGATATGTATATGTATATAAAAACCAAATCCCTCATTAAAATATTAAGTCTTATATGCCTTCCATTAGCGGCACACATGAAAAGCTCGATTGGCCAAGCGTAGGTTACGCCAAAGCGTGGTGCGCCGTCTATCTTGTGGAAGTGTGAAGGGTAGACACGTAGGTTCTGCCAAAGCAGGGTGCATGTTTACCGTGTCGGCTTTTGGGTTAGACTTAACTGGTGATTCTTAGAGCGTCTAGGCCCAGAGGCAAGGAATGTTCATGGAAAGGTGTTGTGCATGTTCATTCAACAAGAGTTGCATATGATGCAATTGGCAAAATTTGCCTACCTGAGAGATCTATGTTGTGGGTGACAGTCCAAGCTGGTCCATGACTCAGAGGATTTCAGGATCTTGCCCACTAGAAGGTTGTATACTGCAATCTTCCGAATTGATGGTGAGGGCTATCAATTTGAAGTAAAATAGTGGGAGCTATAATTAATTAAAGCCTAATTTTATCGTCAACCTTTCAAATCAATCAAATAAGTCAAAAATGAGTTTTGGACTAAAATTGCATAGTTTCCTTTTTGTAGTATAAATGGAAAGAACCAACAACAACTTTTCTTTGTGATCGGTCCTTGACAAGGACAAGCTAAATGGGATGAACTTCCACGACTGATATCGGACATTGAGAATTGTTCTCACTCAAGAGCGTAAGCTCTATGTCCTGGATACTCCAATTCCAGAGGAACCCGCTCCTAATGCACCAAGGGCAGAAAGGGATGCTTACAAGAAGCATGTTGATGATGCCATTGATGCTAAGTGCTTGATGCTATGTTCAATGAACCATGAGTTGCAGAGACAACATGAGAACATGGGTGTCATAGAGATGATTCAGCATCTCAGGAACATGTATGAAGATCAGGCATGGCAAGAGAGATACAATGTTTCTAGGGCGCTATTCAAGTGTGTCATGACAGAAGGAGATCCAGTTGGTCCTCACACACTCAAGATGATTGGGTATGTGGAGAACCTACAGAGACTGGGATTTCCACTGAGCCAAGAGTTGGCTACTGACGTGATACTGCAATCATTGCCAGAATCTTACAGTCAGTTTGTGATGAACTACAACATGAACAACTTTGATAGGCCACTGTCAGAGTTGTTGGGCATGTTGAGGACAGCCGAGTTACAGATGAAGAAGGACAAGCCTAAGGCTATGATGGTGATCACGAGCAAGAAAGGCAAGTCCAAGCGCAAGGGCAAGGGCAAAGCTAAGAAAGGTTCTGAAGCTAGCCAGGAGTCCAAGCCATCTTCAACTCTCAAGGCCAAAGGAGGCGTGACCAAGAAAGGAAATTGCCACCATTGTCAAAAGCCAGGACATTGGAAAAGGAATTGTCCTCTCTATCTGGAAGAACAAAAGAAGGAGACGACTGAAGCCTCTACTTAAAGGTGTCATGTAAATAAACTTGTAACACTTTTTGAGGTATATGATACCAAGATGTAAAGTGTAAAGCACTCATAATTGGGGCAAGTGTTGCTGCCATAGATAGGAGTACTTTAGTTTATTTTCAGCCTACAAGGCATGTAATACAATTGTGAACTGCTATTTCATATTTGCCAATAGAGAGAAACACTTTATTTTTGCATGACAATGATGGAAATTAATAAAGAGATGTTTCAATTTATAAAGATATGATCTTTGTGGCAATGCCTTGTTTATCGTGTGGTATTTGATATGCATAAGATAAAATGATACCTGAAAGTTATAGATAACTCAAACAATCTAATTAGCATCAATCATGAGAAATTCATTTCTAGTTTCCATGTGATGGATAAATCTAGACTCTTTTGGTTAGAGAACCAGTAAGAGACATGAATATCTTGGACATGATTAATCAATCTTCACTAATGTAGTGAAAGAATGAATATCCTATTAGGTATAATACATGTGATGTATTTACATACCTATTGGAATAAGTGCTAATACTTCAAATGGTGTTTAGAGAAATACCAATATGAGTATCTTGAAGTGTTCAAGATTATCATAGATGAAGTACGAATTTGGACCAAATGTTTGAGATCCTTTTGAGTAATTATGATAGTGTATCATAGTAAACTCATGATTAAGAAATGGTGATGTCTAAATCAAGAAGGAATCATACTCTAAGGAGTTAGAGAATGATTATCAAATAACTGAATTCTTCTTAATAAAAGAATACCCCACACTAATAAAAGGAATTAAGAATCACAAGGGTTGTGAGTTCTTATATCCTTAACATATACACCTCAATTATCTACATGATAAGTTGTTCATGTGATGAGTCAACTATCTAGATGAATATGAGGAACCGAATTTCGAGTTATGATTTATGATCATTACATCCTAAATGATTTCCATGTGAACCATAAGGTATGACCTTGATGGTAGCACTCAGTGGATCATATCCATAAGTGAAAATAAGTCTTAAATGTTAAGACACATGGATAACATTTTAAGAAGGATGATGCTTGTTGATTGCAACTTAATGACTAAGGCATTTGGCATATGGATACTAAAACCGCATTCCTATCAGGAATAAAACAATGATGTGTACGTGACACAACCTAAAAGGGTTTATGAATCCATTAATGCAAATGAAGTCTATAAGTTATAATGGACTAATCAATGTGATTGATTGAGTACAAGCAACTCAAAATTGGATCTATACCTTGATAACATAGTCAAAGGGTTTGACTGATATGTCAAAGATAAAGAAGGGATCTGTGATTTAGTGGGAGCGTATTCACATTCCACATGTTGATGTGAAATGGAAATGTTCTAAAATGGAAATCCAAAAGTGGAAATTATCTTTAAGGAACATAGAGATGTTTCCTATGTGATAGGAATAGAGATCTATAGAGGTAGTTCTCGAAAAACCTCTTAACCTGAAAAGGGAAAGCATACATTGGCAATCTGTACTGAAATGTTCAGTATGCACAGATTCAGTGGGAGAAAACTTATCCATGCTACATGGAGTTAGTATCCCAAGGCCAAGTGTCCAATTCTTATTAAGAATGGGAACACTAAGAATAGATATAGATCTATCATGTATGTAATCATCCCATTATCTTGCATGTATAGACATGGCAAGAATAAAATGCATCCATCATCTTGTATGTAGGACATGACAATATGATGTGCTCATCCTGATAATTCGTATGTGGGACATGGCAAGTGGATGTATGTCTACTTCCAGTAAGGGTTACTGGAATACCATGAGAACTTGATAAGTACTTTTGAAGTACTAGTTCTAAGGAGATAAGGAAGAGTTCGATGTAAAGTGTTACATTGATGCGAATTTCCGAAAGGACAGAAAATTAATCGCAATATATACATGAGATGTATAAAAGTGAAAGTTTGTTGATAATTGGAAATGTTCCAATAAAACCATTTAAAAGGAAATGTCGAGTATCTATGCGTTAGAGAACAATAGTAGATATTATATGGATCTAGAAGTTCATGAGATGAACTTATAAGATATTCCGCTCATTGATGACAAATCTGGAATCCTTGATCATGCAATGTGGCTAAAGGTTAGCAAAGGAATACTAGATCACATATTACGGCAACTCTATCTCATACGTGTGACGTACAACGAAGAGATGGGAGACATGCAATTATAACTGACTTTGACAAGGTGTTGCCATTACTCACTATGTTGGCACTAGAGCACAGTGACATGTGGGACATGTTTGAAGATCACTATGAATATGATTCAAGGGTGATTGGCTCGTAGTGCAAGTGGGAGTCTGTTGGTATGTATGCCCTGAGAGCCAATCATGGGATGATCGGTGGGATACATTAAGATTGATTTGATAAACATCAAAGGAAAGCTTCCAATTCATTCTTGTTCAGTCATATGAGATAGTGATAGAACAGATTGAATGTCTAGAGAATGACAATACTCAATGACGTATGCTTTCAGGTTAAGGACCTGAACGATGAGATCATACAGATGCTAAGAGTTTGTTCATTCTTGTTATGTCCCTAGTTGGATGTCATTGTGGAAGGTAGATAGACAGCAATGACACACAAGACTAGATTGTGGTGTTGGTTGATGACAGAATCTCATTAGTCATGATATAGAGATATCAAACCAAACACATAGGTACTTGTTAGAGAACAAGTGTACCGGACATACCCACTGTGAGTTTGACACATGGAACCATGAGATGGTAGTCAGAGTCAGTACTCACAGTGATGGTGGTGAGTGTGATTCTTAGACCTGAAATCACTACACTAAACACATGTCATTGGGCACACTTTGACATCATCAAACGCAGTCCTGAAACATGGGTTCTTATAAAGGTGATGATTGGGTGGCTTTGACACATGGGGCTTTTGAGGGGTGAGTGATAGATATGGGATTTGTCCCTCCTGAGGGAGTTTGATATCCAAGGCCACTTGATGAGTAGGATTGAGATAGGTGTGAGCACGCATGTGTGAATCAGTATGTGATATTGATGTCATACATATCTCCTTCAATCTGTTCTAAGATAAAGAAAGTGAATGAACGTTGACAGGATGACTGTTCCATGCCTTGAGTTCATTCGGGATATAAGTGACAAAGGAATTATACATTCACTGTAACACCATTCACGTATTGTAGGATGAAAGTTGTTCTCCAACTTTCTACTTTCACTTGGGTAGCACTGATGTGTGACTAGGCACCGCTCTTTGCTTGTGAAGTCATAAATGTTATGGACTTTCACTGCCAATGTGAAATGGACCTGTAGGGTCACACACATAGGATTTAACCTGGAAGAGGAGTTTTGTCCACAAAGCAATGTTTAGATTGATTACTAAAGGAGTTTAGTAGTTCAATTAAACACTCAATCAGTCGATGGCTCAATATCATATGGTTCAAGGTGTTGGACGCATTGATTGGAGTATCAGATTGATTGAAATTGCAACTGAATGATTTTTGCCCAACCTGTGCTCCCAACCGATCGACTCAAGTGTTGAACCGGTCGGCTGGGGCAGCTGAACTGGTCGGCTGGAGTGTCCAACCGATGGCTCATGCCCAGGTTGAAACGACTGGTTCAAGGGTTGAACCGATCGGCTCAACTGGGGCAACTGAGCGTTTGGGAAAGTCATGTTGGCAAGGATTTTCCTTTGGTTTCGAATTGCCCAATTCGATTGGGAATTAAATTGGTATTTGATACCAATTGGGAAAGAAACAAGGAAAGTATTTTGAGCCCGAGTAGGACCTTGAACCGATCGGTTCAGGGCACCAACTGATCGGTTGGAGTGCCCCAAACGATCAGCTCAGGTCCAACCGATCGACTCAATGGCCGAACCAATCGGCTCAATGGCCAAACCGATCGTTTCAGGCACTGGGTCAGTTGGTTTTGTGAAAAATCTCTAACCCTTCTACTCCTGCTTTTAGTCCCGTATTGCCCGGGATAGAGAACACTATCCCATGACCCTCCTATATATATAGGGGTAGTGGGGGCTTCTCAAGAACAACTCAGTGCAACAAATTTCTCTGCAAAGTTGTCGTTCTGTCTGGTTTTGGTAACCGAGAGAGAGCCCGAGCAAGTGCTTCCTACAAAAGGGAGGAGCAGCAACGGAAGGACAACTGTAGTTGCAACTGGCAGCAGGAGAGTGTGTTGGCGACTAGTACGTCAACAGGATGGTGCGACTCCTTCCACTTCCTTGTGGGACAAGGAGAGTGGAGTTCCCGGTGGTCCGTGTGGACTACTACAGAGGCGGGAGGACACTGCCACTTAGGAGGACAACTGTCATCCGACAGTCTGGTCGGAGGAGGAGTCGTCAGTCCCAGTGTGACCAGGAGCTGCACAGACGTCGTCCAAGACCGGTGTTGAAGACTGCGCAAGCCGCAAGGTATTATCGCCGAGCAAGCCTCGGGACAAGGTATGATTTCACAAACCATCCTTTCCTAATATATAAACGTTGACGCGTTTCCTCGGTATGGGTTGGGGGAGAAAATTTTTGTTTCCGCTTCCTTCTCTGTCTCCCCTAAAACCCAACATCTGTAGGACGAGTAGCAAAGACAACATTCATCTCAGTAGATGTGAGGGTGTGCACATTGCCCATCATGGAAAATTCGGTAGCATCAAAACCTCTCACTTTTGTCCTTTCAATTGTGGCAAAGAACTCCCAGGTCAAAGTGAGGTAAGCTGTTTGACGTGTGAAAAGACCATTCCACAACCCCATTATCTTCAAGGATTCTTCCACCACTTCTTTCATCCCAAGATCATCAATCATCTTCTCAGAACCATACCTAGTGGCGACGACTCTCCTTGTCATGCATTCTGGGTATGTGAGATTGATTTTTCTTTGCATGTGTCCTCTGCCATAGGACACTCCTTTCGGTGTCTTGCCTAAGGTCTTCACTCTATCCGCCTCTAATTGTTCCAAAATGTAATCTTCCTCAGGCACTAGCTCCATCTCTTCCTCCTCACTTTCATCTTTGTCTTCCTCCATCCTGTACGATTGAGACCCCGAACTTGTGTCGAGGTTGTACCAGTGTGTGGATTGTTCTTCATCATGACGTAGCTACCGTGAAGGTTGCGGCTGCACACCATGCCCCTCTGTCGTATGAGACATCAATTGGCAGGCTGGAGTGGGCTTTGGCGGTAGCCTAGATAAGGACGGTGCTACTTTGGATCTTTGGCTTCTTTTTGCAACCACCGTATCGACCTCATCTAAGATGTTGTCCAAATCAACTCCTTCAAATTCCTTATCTTCTTCCTCTTCACCCTTGTACGTGGCGTCGGTGATATGGTGACTATCAAATGAGTGGGAGTGGGATGCGCTCATAGATTATGAATGATAGAGGGATTGGTAGGAAGAGGTGGTTGGTGAAGGTGTATGGGAGGGCATGGAAACATCAGAGGAGGCATTTTTGGAATACCGCTTTCCTCTAGTGATGATATTAGCCCCCTTGGTTATTGCCTTTCCAATCTTCTTCATGGGTGGGTGTAGAGGTGAAGGTGAAATTCGGATTTTGTGGAGGGGTTGATATGGATGTGGATTTGGGTGTGGAATGGAAGGAGAATGGTGCTTGGATGGTGGATATGCGATTTGTTGTGGATTTGAGTGGAGGTTTAGTGGGGGGGCTGTTGGGTAGATTGGAGATGAATGTGGAGATGGAGGGGTGATTGAGAGAGAAACGGTGATGGAAATAGAAGGGGGATGGCAGGGTAATGATTTAGGATCGATTGGAGGCTGAATGGAGGTTTTTTGGGGGTTGGAGATGGATATTGGGGGAGATCGGGTGTGCCTTCCGCCACCACGGTCATTTTCTAGAGGTGGAAGATGAAGAAATGAAGGTAGGGGTCAGGTTTGGACATTTAAAAGTTATATTTTTTTGCTAAATTGGGCTCGGCCATGGTTGTGGTGGGTGGCCACGATCGTGGCCAGGGCTTGGTGGCACAGCTGTGGAGGGTGCCACGGTCGTGTTGTCGATGAAAAACACCCCATTATAACCTCACCACAATCGTGGCATGGTGCCACAGTCATGGCCAAACAACTTCAACATGGTCGTGGCGTCCGCCCACAGTCGTGGTCATTCTTGCCAAAAACACTGACAACTTTGATGAAAAAACCCACGAATGTGGTGGACGCCCACGGTCGTGGCCATGCTTCCTTGACACGATCGTGGCAAGTGGCCACGTCCATTTCCATTCTTACAAAAACCATGTAACTTTGGCCAAACTGATGCAAAAAATCCCACGGTCATGGCAGGAGGATATGGTCGTGTTTGACCACTGTCGCCATGGCCAAGTCGAGCTTCAAGGCCATTTTGGGGGTGTTCCTTCAGTTTTCTTAAATCAAAAGCATGAACTTCATTCTTAATTGTCATTCAGCCACAAATATGCCTTAATAACCATGACTTGACTTCTATCTCTTCTCTCTCTCATGTCTAGCACCTTCCACATCATCAAAACTCAATGAAAATTATTAGGCACAAGTGTGTGTGTGTTTGTTTGTGTAAAATAAAGCAAAAGTATCAAAAAGGAGGGTTTGAGAATCTCAAAGCATGTGGGTTGCCTCACACTAGCGCTAAATTTTATTCCTTCAGTCAGGCTTATTGACTCTAGATCTCTGTCTCTTCTTTGGAATCCTCAAGGCATCCTTGTTGTAGATTTCTTTTTGATCTTCTTCCAAGCACATTTCTACATCGGGTGATTGTTCTTCCAGAAGCATAACAATATCAAAACTTTGATTGGCCTTGTCTAGGCCTACCTCAACAATTGGTTTCAAAATTTGTCCATTAACAACAAACTCTTTCGCACCTTCCTTTTCACATATCACAACAACCCCGAATGGTTATACTTTCTTGATAAGATAAGGACCTTCCCATCTAGATCGGAGTTTTCTGGAAAAGAAATTTATTCTTGAACTGTAAAGCCATACCCACTTTCTAGGCTCAAATTCCTTCTTCCTAATGATCTTATCATGAAGGAAATTAGTTCTCTCCTTATGACTTTTTGACATCTCATACGCCTCATGGCACATTTCCTCTAATCATGGCTCTCAGGATACCAAAACGGTTGAAGATGTTCAATTTCACAAAATCACATACCACCTTGTGGTCATTCGTCTGAGTTATAATAGCCTCTATCCACTTTGGCACATAGTCCACGATGACCAAAATGTTGACATATCCAATGGAAGGTGGGGAAGGACCCATAAAGTCAATCCCCCATGCATCAAACACCTCCACCACTAGAATGGGTGATAGAGGCATCATGTCTCTTTTTGAGATAGTGCCTACTTTTTGGCACCTCAAGCAATTTTGGTAGAATTTGTGTGAATCTTTGAACAATGAAGGCCAATAAAATCTACTTTGAAGAACCTTTTTAGTTGTGTGATTTCCTCCAAAATGACCTCCACATATCCCGAAATGGCACATGGAGAGGATGTCTTGTTGCTCTATTTTTGGAACACATCTTCTTATGAGCTGATCGGGGCAATATTTGAAGAGGTGAGGGTCATCCCAAGCATAATTCTTGACCATGGAAAACAACCTTTTGCTCTCCTCCCTTGTCCATGTGCTAGGTATCCTCCCACTAGCCAAGAAATTGGCTATGTGTTGATACCATGGACTTTGAGCGGATGAAAGAAGGAAAAGTTGTTCATGTGGCATTGCATTCTTGATTTGACTTGTTTCATCAAAGGGGCAATCAATCTGGGAGAGATGATCGGCAGCACCATTTTCCACTCCCTTCTTGTCCATGATCTCCACATCAAACTCTTGAAGCCATAGAATCCATCTTATCAACCTAGGCTTTGAATCCTTTTTTGACATTAGATACTTGAGTGTAGCATGGTCTGTATATATCACAACTTTATTTTGCAAAAGATATGAGTAGAATTTGTCAAGTGCGAAAATGACTACAAGAAACTCTTTTTCGGTCGTTGTGTAGTTTCTTTATGCTTCTTCTAGAGTCTTGCTCACGTAATAGATAGCATGAGAAATTCGGCCAACTCTTTGGCCCAGAACAACCCCCCTGCCATGTTGGATGCATCGGTCATAATCTCAAACGGCAAAGAGAAATCTGGGGACTGCATAATAGGAGCTGAAATGAGTCTTTCCTTCAAGTGATTGAAAGCTTCAATACACTTTTCATCAAAATGAAATTCGACATCTTTTTCAAGTAAGTGACATAGAGGTCTTGAGATTTTACTAAAATCCTTGATGAAGCAGCGATAGAAACCAATATGTCCCAAGAAAGACCGAACATGTCTTACGGTGGAAGGAATGGTGAGAGTAGAAATGAGGCCCACTTTGGCCTTGTCAACTTCAATTTCATCTTTATAAATCTGGTGGCCTAGAACAATGCCTTCGGGCACCATGAAGTGGCTTTTCTCCCAAGATAGCACAAGGCGAACCTTCACACATCTCTCAAGAACGGAAACCAAATGTAACAAGCATTCATCAAATGTCTTATCAAAAACTGAGAAATCATCAATGGACACTTCCAAAGATGAATCAAGCACATCCGCAAAGATCAAAGTCACAGACCTCTAAGAAGTAGAAGGAGCATTGCACAACCCAGATGGCATTCTTTGGTAGGAAAAGGTGCCACTCAGACAAGTGAATGTCATCTTCTTTTGATCTGCAAGATGCACAGTAATTTGGAAATATCCGGAGTATCCATCAAGAAAGTAATAGAACCTTTGTCCTACTAGTCTCTCTAGAATTTAATCAAGAAATGGGAGGGGATAGTGTTCCTTCTTTGTCTTTTCATTGAGCTTCTGATAATCAACACACATTCTCCATTTGGATTGTTCTCTTATCGGCATTATCTCACCATCTTCATTCTCAACAATAGTAATCCCACCCTTCTTGGGTACAACTTGGATGGGGCTCACCCATGTACTATCAGAAATGGGATAGATTATCCCAACATCAAGTAATTTCACAACTTCTTGGGTCACCACCTCTTTCAACTTTGGATTCAACCACCTTTGCATTTGGTGGGTCGGCCTTGCATCTTCCTCTAGATAGATCTTGTGTACACAGAAAGAGGGATCAATACCCCTCAAGTCAGCTATATACCATCCAATGTCTTGGATGTTCTTCATTAAAACTTGCATCAATGCCTCCTCTTACTTAGGCGAGAGAATGGAAGAAATGATCACCGGGTGGGTGTCATTTGCCTCTAGAAAAGCATATTTCAAACCTTTTGGAAGTGAGTTTAAATCACGAGTGGGAGGTTCTTCAAGAGATTTTTTTAATGGCTCAGAGATTGAAGGGAGGTGTTCAATTGCAGCCACCAAGGATAGCTCATTCTCTTCATCATCTTCCTCATCATCATCGGGGAACTCAACTATCGGCTCTAGACCTCTACCTTGAGTGGTAATTTAAATCCACGTAGGTAGGCATTCCTCCACAATTTCATCTAAGAACTCAATGAGATAGAAATCTTCTTCAGTCACCCCTATCACCTCAGCCGTGGCTGAAGATTTAAAGTTGTTCAACCAGATCTTCATGTGCATGAACGTCACATACATTGTACCAGTCCTCACGTGAATAACTGCATTAGCTGTGGCTAAGAAAGGTCTCCCCAAGATGATAGGAACCCTCCTCGTGTCTTTCTCCATATCCAAGATAATGAAATCAGTAGGAAAGAAAGCAGATGTCTCGTCATCAAGTCTCACAAGCACGACATCAACACACCCTCTAGGCATCTTTACCAATCTATCGCTCAACTGCAAGGTACAATGAGACAGACTCAATTGCCCCATTTGGAGCTCAACAAACACATCATACGGCATAAGGTTGATGCTAGAACCCAAGTCTAGGAGAGCTTGGTCTATGTGATGTGCCCCAATGTAGCATGATATGATGGGAGCATCGAGATCCTTTATTTTCCTTGGCATGGTGTGCTATAGAATCGAGCTCACTTGCTCGGCGAGCTTCACTTTCTTTGGGGTTCTTCCAATAGTCTTTCGCTTGAAGGTGCATAGATCTTTCAAGAATGTATCTTAAGAAGGAATTTTCTTGACTGAATCAAGCAAACGAATGTTGATTTTCACTTGTTTGAAGGTTTCAAGGATGTCTTCAGTGTGCTTCTTTCTTCTCTTCTCAACAGAGGGCTCCTTAAGAGCTTTAGGAAACGGAGGAAGTTGGGACCCCAAATGGTCCATATCAATAGTATCATCAATAATAATCTTATGAATCATAGTATCATCACCTAGTAGCATAGTACCAACACTCGGTATCACAATATCAACACTTAATATCACAGAATCAACCCTTCCTCTCATTGTAGTATCCTCAACCAGTATCTCAGTATCAATATGTCTGGTTTTAGTATCACCTCTGTCAACAACAATAGTATCATGGGGGCACTCCAAAGTTCAGCCACTCCTCAACATATTCACCGCCTTCACATGCTCATGGGTAATAGGAAAAGAGGCTTGTGGAGGTGGTTGTGGTTGTAGGGGAGGTGGAGGCCTTTGGTAGGGTGAATTTGGGTTTTGGAGGATGAATTGTGGTTGCGGTTGTTGTGGTGGCTATTATTGTTGTGGATGGGGATGGTATTGTGGAGGTGGTTGTTGGTATGTATGAGGTGGAGTTGGAGCATATTAATAGTTAAGAGGTGCTTGAGGAGGTGGCCGAGCATAGGGATTCGGCGGGGCGATGGAGGAACATATACACTTGGAGCGTTCCCTAGGAAAGCACCATCATTGTTTGGATTGGGCATCAGTTGAGATGGTAAGTCTTCCTTCTTCCCTTCTAGTAAGAGAGAGAGAGAGAGATCTGATCCAATCTTTGCTAAAGGTGGTGAATGGACTGCCCATGTGAGTTCACATCCTGTTCACTTAATCCAAACTTCTTAACCTTCTGAGCACCTCCTCTTCAAACATTAAGATGTGGCTTGGCCTCGACTGCCCTTTCCCTTGTCAATCCTCATTTTGTTGTTTCCAAAACAAAGTTTAGATGGTTTCTCCACTTAGGAGTGTAGGAGTTGGACATGGGGCCTTGATTGTTGTGGCCACCAAAGGAGTGCAATGCGTTCACTTCCTCATCCACAAATTTGACTACCATGGTGGGTTGGCTAGAAGAGCCACCAGCTTGATTCTTCATCATTTTCATCATATCTGCCATTATTTTCATCATATTTGGGTCAGTAGCATTGTGGGTAGGAGCCACAGAGGAAGGTGGATGAGTGTAGCTTTGACCACAATGCTCCCCTTTTGTGGAGACATGATGGCGTGAGTTTTCAGCTAGATGTTCAAACAAGGGCCATGATTCTTTGGTCAGTTTCTCCATGAAAGCACCTCCACGGGAGAAGTCGACGTTGTTTTGACTTTGCTCTTCAAGCCCGATGTATAATGCTTGAACAAGTTGCCACAAAGGCACTTCATGGTGAGGGCAGTCACATAGCAGCTTTTGGAACCTCTCCCACGCCTCATAGAAGGGTTCATTTTCCTTCTGAGCAAAAGAAGTGATGCACCTCCCCATTTAAGATAGCTTTGCAATTGGAAAGAACTCTTGAGGAACTCATTTTTAACTTCATTCCATGTAACAAGATCTGGCTTTGACACATACGACTCTTTGTCTTTCTCTTTTAGGGAGAAAGGAAAGAGTGTCCTCCTGATGTTTGGTCTCACCGCATGGGATTCCACATCTTTTAGGTGGTCATGCATGAGATTGTGTGGTTGAGGATGAGCAATAAGAGGAGCAGTAGTTCTTTGAAGGTTGGATATGTAGCTAGTGTTTTGTAGTAGACTCATATGTTTCGTCCCTATACACTCGTGTCCTTGGGGTGTTTGTAGATGTTGTATATCGATATGAGGTTTTTGGCTGTATCTCATTATTATACAAATATGCCATGTATGTGTGATAATGTTGTATATGTAACATGTTGTGTATACAAGTGGCAATTGTGGACTCAGATTTAATATGTTTCCCTTTGAAGTTGATATGTGATATCAGGTTTCAGTTTATCCTTTTTTGCGGTAATGTGGTTTGTTAATGATAATTCCACACTTTGTTGTGAGTAATATCATTGTGTAGTATTAGGCAACGTCATAGTTTGGCTGGTATGAGAGCTCTAAGTTCACTGAGTCTATAGGGGCATAGGACTAGGGTTGTGTGTGTTCTAGTGTCCTCCAGTATATCTTATGGTAACTTCTACTTATGCAGTAGAATAAGAAGAAGTGTCGAAAATATGACTGGAGAATATGACAAACATGATGTCGAGAGTTGTGTTGTTGCACCAGGAGGTGATGCAAGGAGGCCAACTAGGGTTGATGGAGTGCTTGAGGAGCCACGGTTCAACACAACAACTGTAGACAATCCCAATTTTTAGTCCATGTTTGGACAATTTGTGGCCCCGATGACGCATATGATGCATAGAATGCCCCAACCCCAAGCGAGAGCGGCAGTCCCGAATGTGGAATTTTTAGGTTTTTGGAAGACATTTGAAAGGTTGAGGCATGTAGGGGTGGTGGAGTATGAGGGTATGATAGACCCGACAGATGCAAATTTGTGGTTGATTGAGTTTGAAAAGGCCTTCATGATCCTCAACATCCCAGAGGATGATAAGGTGAAGCACGTTGTGTATCTCTTCAAAGGGAGTATTGACCACTGGTAGGCCATTAAGGAGAAGAAAAGGCCTGGAGTGACGATCAGTTGGGAAGATTTTAGGGGGGAGTTTGTCAGCCATTACTTTGGAGAGACATATTTGGACAAGATGACTATGAAGTTTGAGAAGATCAGATAGGGATCTATGATGGTCAAAGAGTATGAAGCTAAGTTCATAGAGCTTCTAAGGTTTTGTCTTCATATTGTAGCCACAAATAAGGAGAAGCTCAAACTATTCGAGAAGGGTCTGAGTACAAAGTTGACCATGTTAGTATCATATCTAGAGAACATAGAGAAGTTCACCACATTTGTGGAGTCAGTCAGGACGGCTTGAGCGATCAATGTTGGAGAAGCATAAGGCGGATGCCAGGAAGAGTTGTGTACAGTATTAAGGATAAATTATTTGGAGGCCTTAAGAAGCATAGGTTTTCATCACTTCCATCATACTAGAGATCGATGTGTTTGTCTCAATGGTCACTGAGCAGAGGTAGAGTCCACAACTTTCCACCAGTAGGATCCCATAATGTTGCATCAGTGTCAGTGACAGGGTCGTCTAGGCCATGGTATGAGAGAAAGAATTGCTACAAATGTGGACCAGTTGGGCATACAAAGTGGTTACTTCTAATGTAGGATGAAGAGGTTACCCAACAACTGAGATAGAGCCAGCAAGGGTCGAAATAGAAAAAATAGTTCAATAGTAGCAGAGGACACGATCAAGTGTCACGGGATGGTCTACTGGGCAAGACAAAAAAGGAAGGGGTGATGATAGGGAATGGATCACTTCTATGGGATGAGTCAACTAGAAGGAGTGGTCAGCCCACAAGTTGTGACAATTCAAATGGACTTATTTCATTTTGATTTGTCCTCTTCTTAATTTATATCTATTTTAGTTGAATTGGGTGCAACATACTCTTTTATCACTATATAAGTGATTGCTAGTTGTTCCATGCCTATTAATCATATAATTGATGGCCTTTGTTTAGAAAGTCCTTCGGTGGTTTCTACTGAGATGTGGGATGTGTGTTCTTTCTGTGTCCTTTCTTTTTCAGGACAAAACATTCAAGTGGACCTCATACCACTTGATATGCATGGATTTGACGTGATCCTTGGAATGGATATTTTAGATAAGTACCATGTGGTCTTAGATTGTAGTTCTAAAGTGGATATGTTTGTCGATGGTGATATGTCATGAGTCTTCCAACGAGATAGGAAGATTCTCACTACATTTATGGTGTCAGCAAGGAGCTAAACAATTGATGATATGGGGATGTGATGCATTCTTGGCTCATGTAGTGGATACCAAGGCGAGGAATCTGAGTATCCAAGAGGTTCCAATTGTCCATGAGTTTGAGGATGTGTTTAGCGACGATTTGCCAGGTGTTCCTGCAGTTAGAGAGATTGATTTTCAAAGCAATTTGGTTTTTGGTACAGACCTAATAGCTCAGACACTATATAGGATGGTGCCAATTATGATGAAAGAATTGAAGAAATAGTTGTAGGAGTTGCTTGATAAGGGTCATTAGAACAAGTACCTCACCATGGGGTTATCCCATTTTTTGCAAAAAGAAGGATGGGTCCATGAGGTTGTGTATCGATTATAGGTAGTTGAACAAAGTGACAATCAAGAATAAGTATCCTTTTCTATGGATTGATGATCTGTTCAACTAGTTGCGAGGTGTCATGGTGTTCGCGAAGATTGACCTGAGTTTTGGATATCACCATTTGTAGATCAAGGCAAATGATATGCCAAAGTCATCTTTTAGGACAAGGTATAGTCAATATGAGTTTTTGGTTATGACATTTGGTCTAACCAATGCACAAACAATGTTCATGGACTTGACGAATAGGGTATTCAAACCATATCTTGATTAGTTTGTGGTGGTATACATAGATGACATCTTGATATACATCCAAGATACCCAAAAAAATAGACAACATCTACGTAAGGCATTGACCTTGTTGAGACAACACCAATTGTACACAAAGTTCACCAAGTGTGAGTTTTGTCTAAAGGAGGTGTCCTTTCTTGGACACATGATATCTGATAAGGGTGTATGTGTGGACCCCAAGAAGGTTGAATCTATGATAGATTTGGAGCATCCAAAGATGCCGACATAAGTTTGTAGTTTTTTGGGTTTGACAAGATACTACAGGAGGTTCATCAAGAACGTTAGTGTCACATCGTTACCCCTAACAAAGCTAATGAGGAAAGGTGTGCCATTTATCTGGAATGACAAGTGCCAATAGACTTTCCAGTTGTTGAAGGATAAGTTGACAAGTGAACCAATGCTAGTACTGCTAGAGTAGGAAAAAGGCTACATTGTCTTTTATGATGCCTTGAAGAATGGTCTGGGTTGTGTGCTCATGCAAGACACAAACATGATCTGCTTTGCATCACTACAGATGAAGAAGCATGGGGAGAATTACCCCACTCATGATCTGGAGTTAGCAGCAGTTGTCCACATCCTAAAGATTTAGAGACATTATCTATGTGGATAGAGGTGTCATATTTTCACAAATCACATGAATATGCAATATGTATTCTCAAAGAGAGAGCTGAATATGGGGTAGCGTCGTTGGATGGAGTTAATCAAAGATTATTATTGCACCATAGATTTACCATCTAGGGAATGTGAATGTGGTGGCAGACACTCTAAGCATAAAATCTTCATCAGGATCATCAACTAATAAGGCGTTGTTATATTCTTTGGTGTGCCACAAGAGAGATATGTTAGTGTCTTTGTGTGAGATGTGCATAAAATTAGAAGTCTCCTCATTGGTAGGCTTGTTGGCATAGTTATAGGTGAAACCTACATTGAGACAACATATTTAAAATGAATAATAGAGTGATATTGTGATACAAAAAAATTGAGTAGAGTATAGCAATGAGAAATGTGATGGTCTTAATGAGACAATATGTTTCCACAACATAGTTGTGGTTCTTGATGCTGTTGAGTTGAGAAAGATGGTTTTAGAAGAGGCTCACTCATCAATGTATACTATGCACCCATGTAGCATCAAGGTGTACCACAATTTATAATACTTGTACTAGTAGCCTGGTCTGAAGTGTGAGGTGGCCGAGTATGTTGTAAGGTGTATTGTGTGCCAACAAGTTAAGGCAGGGCATCAAAATCATGTATGGACTTTGCAACTGTTACCTATACCACAGTGGAAATGGGATCATGTTGTGATGCACTTTGTGATTGGTATACCTAAGACAACCAAAGGTCATTACTCCATATGAGTCATAGTTGACCGGCTGACAAAGAAAACACACTTTTTTCATGTGAAGACAACATAGACAACAAATAATTTTGCACAAATATATGTTGATGAGATTGGTCATTTGCATGGTATCTTGGATACCATCATGTCATATACATCTATACGTACGCAGTTGAAGTTCAGCACAATGTTTCACCCACATACAGACACACAGTCTGAAAGGATCATACAAACCTTAGAAGATCTGCTAAGAGCTTGTCTCTTATAGTTTTCGAGCAGTTGGGATGCCCACATCAGTTTGATAGAGTTTACTATCAGAGGAGCATTTATATGGCACCTTATGATTCTTTGTATGGGAGACGTTGTAGATCTCCTTTGTGTTGGTATGAGTCTGGTGAGTATCAACTTCTAGGTCCTGAGCTTGTACAATAGATGAAAGAGAAGATCAAAGTGATTCAATAGTAGTTGAAGGAAGCACAAGACATGTAGAACTCATATCCAGATAACTGACATAGGCCCTTAGAGTTCCAAGTGAGAGACAGGATGTGTCTCAAGGTATTCCTTGGAAAGGTGTATTAAGGTTTGGTAAGAAGGGTAAGTTGACTCCCAGGTTTATGGGACCTTACTCTATGGTGGCACGTGTTGGGAAGGTGACCTAAAAGTTGGAGTTTCCACCTAAATTGCACAGGTGGCATAAAGCGTTCCATGTGTTTATGCTGAGGAAGTGCCACCCAGATACCGAGATAGTGATACAGTCGGTGGAGGTTGAGTTAGAAGAAGATATGTCATATGTGGAAGGTCTTGTGTTGATCCTTGATAGAAGAGTGAAGAAGTTGAAAAAGAAGGACATAGTATCTGTGAAGGTTTTGTGGCATCATCATGGCATGGGGGAAGCCACGTGTGATCTTGAGAGAGAGAGATACATAGGAAGTACCCATGTCTTTTTGTATAGGATTTTAGGGAAGAAATCCTTGTTAGGGGTTTATGGTTATAGGACCACTCACATGGCTTTTGTGATAACCTTATTTTCTTTTCTTAATTAGATGCTTTAACCTTAATATAGTGTCTTCAAATGCTTTAATAACAAGTAACAATATTATGTTTTCACTTTGGTCCTAAATGGTTGATGTTTGAGCTATGTATCTTTATTTTTGACCAAATTGCAATTTACCCATAAGTAATGAAAATCTTATTATTTATCACATGTAGAGTGTGCCCTATATGTCTGAGCATCATGAGATAAAGTATCATTGGGATGCCTTGTTTGGACAATGGTTGATGATGTGACATCACATGCTGAGATTAGGGATTCTATGGTTTGCCTTGTTGTTCTTTATCGACCTTCATAGGGTTTGTGTGTATTGCAACTGCAACACCACCCATGGATGAGTCTTGCAATCGAAACACTCACCCTAGGTGATGTTTGCTTCCACCATGGTGACCTAGGTGGGGGTTGGTCAATTAGGTTAGTCTTTGAGTGGAGTGTTTTAACCATGTTGAGTAGGTGACCTCATATAGCGGTCTCTACATGCAACATGGGATGTAGCTGATCAAAGTGGTATCTACGCACCCTAGGTTTTATCACCCTTTGATGCATGCATGTGTTAAGTGGTTGCATGGTTGTTTCCTTGGTGCAAGTGTTCTTTTGATGCTCTCTTTTGTTGACACCCCATAACCCCCTTGATTCCCTCCTACCTTGTGTTATAACCCCTCTCCTTCACATGTAAGTATCCTTTTCAGTCCTACTCTTTCATTTCTTCATTGTGTTCATCCTTGGAGCTTTAAGGAGCAAAAGAGGACTGATCTTGGATCTTTGGTGGCTGATCAACCTTGCATGTAGTGATCTAGGGCTTGATCATCTCCTTCATAGTGATCTTTGGTGATATTCTTTCTTGGTAAGTGGTCTTGAACCCATGACCTCATTTGCTTTTGCACCCTACCTTTCCCTTCTTCACCATTCTTTTCTATTAGACTATGGTGCAACCATGGTGTCTATCTTGAATATCTTCTCTTTACAAGGGTCGGAGACTATGGTTTGATTGTGGTGGTACCTATGTGAGAAGAAGATATGTTATTTCCGTTAGATCCTAGATGGGTGATTGGATTCTCTAGAGGGGGTGAATAGAGCTGAATGCACTTAAACAAAATTCATTAGACCTTCAAGTTATATCACAAGATAAGGTTTCTAAATAGGAAATCTGTGATGGGCTGGATTTTGGTTAAATTTCGAGGACGAATTTTCTTTTAAGGTGTGTAGGATGTGATGGAGTGGACTTTTGAAATCCTAAAATGTCCAATGACACAAGTGAAATCAATCATGTTGAGTGGTTTTGAGAATCCCAAGTGTTTTAGTAAAGTTGGAGTCTTGATTGAGGTTTGTATAACGATTTGGATCCATTAGTTATGCCTCTTTGAGGAATATAATTGACAGTTCACAAGGTTGAGTTTTGGACCAATGTTTCATGTTAAGAAGCTTGGGTTTTGTGAAATGCTTGTGTCACGCAGCCCATCTAACGTTATAGAAGCCGCATATATGATGATAATTGGATTCACAACCTGGAAATGTTTCATACGGAGTTGCTACAGGGAATCCGGTCCCTTTGGATAAAGCTTAACTCAACAATGGATTCACCTTTTGTTTCACCACTGTTAGATACATAGTCACATTTAGAGTTTAGGCCTAAACACTAGCCATCTCTACGACTTCAATTGTGGGTTATCACATGACATAAGACGGGTAGAATCCCTTCAAACTCTTGTGGAATAGGGAGAGGAGACGAGGGAACTCTAGATCCTTGCCCCATTTGCTCCCCCACCCAAAGATAACGATGTAGCCTTCGCCATCCTGATGGTACGCCAAAGGCCGGAGTCCAGTGGAAGCGCCCACCAATAGAAGTAAATTTGGAGCAGATCCTCAGGGATGCAGTTGTAGCAGGCAAGGTGGCATGGATCATTGATTGTCCATGTTCGAGGTCCACCTCGCGTTGACGCTGAAGACTGAGGCACGCATCGTTAGGTGTAGAACGATCTGTGTAGAACCAGAGGAGGATGATGCGGTGGTGCTTGATGGAGAAGTAGGTAGAGGCGGCGGTTGCCTCGTGCGTTGGAGAACTGAAGGACATGGTCATGAGACAAGGAGACGACGCATGTTGTTGCCCCCACACCCGACAGTGGTGTTTGCACAGATCCCAGGAGGGCGGAGGCGGTGTGTGCCAGGTAACAACGCACACCAACGTCGTGTGTTGGGCATCCAGAAGGAGAGGTTGGAGCCCGCGGTGGTGCCTGAGAGATGGAGGTGGCGAGCCTGCGTAGGCGGCATCCTGGAGGTGTGGCTGATCTTCCAACCAACCGTAAGAGATGTTGCGTAGGCGGCATCCTGGAGGTGTTGTGTAGCTTCCAGTTCATCACCAGAAACCAGAGCAAGCCCTTCATGGCGGCAATGGATAGGCATACCAGGAAGCGTGGAGTACGTCAAGTTCTCCTACGCTATCACTCCGATCTACAGAGATCCGAGGCCTAGGTCAGAGGTCGACTCCTCACCGTGGCCCAGCCTTGCGACGGTGGCGGCACGGATCGGAACAGACTCACGTGGGTGTCTTGGGGCCGATCGCAAGAAGGAAGAAAGGAGAGGGCCGACCCGGTTCAGTATTAGTGAACCAAGCTCGAACCGGCCAGATTGAAGCCAAACCAGGTAGGTCCATGAGAATGAGGCACACATTTAGAAGCCACATGGAGGCCACCGATTGGCCAGAAAGAGGTAAAATCCTCAGAATAACTCAGGTCTTAGAAAATTCATAATAAAAAGCCCACTTATCAGAAAAATACATGTAATATATCAAAATGTTCAGAAAAATGAGTAGAACATAGTAGAATGATAATAATAGGATTTTGACGCACTAATAATAGTGATATCATGTAAGATGTAAAATACTTATTCTATGGATAATAAATATCAAACGATGTTCTAAAATTATGAAAATATGTCAGTAAATCCATCTTAATGTCTTTAATACTTATAAGATCAGTTATTAAGATGTTGATGTAAGAAATCATGTAATTTGTTCCACATGTCTATTTAGAGCTAATAATCCTAAGTAAAATACAATAAATACATACGAGCTCAATAAATGATGAGATTTACAGAAAACCCTCTTATATGTAACTAGAAGATAATATGTAAATTTGAGATCAATTTTATACACAAAATTCATGTTATAAGAAGAGAACCCTTAATACATGTGATGTAACCCTAATATGGTTAATGAAGTGACATATTGTTAAATATGTTCACATAATAATGTGACACATGAATATTATCATTAAATGAACTATAATATAGAATATGACATCACTAAGATAATCCCAAGGTAAGAATACAGGTAATCATGAGAATATCATAATGAGATAAGCAAACCCTAATATGAACATGACTAGGGTTAAGATGAGATGTAAGATGATGGGAACGTGATGGTGATATGTGGTCTTGTCTTAATTAGGGGTTGACAAGGATATCGATGACATTAGGAATGTGATTAGGAATATCTCTTTTTAAGGTACGCCATTACCTCTTACTTGGCTTATTAAACATCATGCGTGTGTTATATGTAGTAAAATACTTGGCATATGGTATTGAATGAAATGATTGTTCTTGTATGATATCTTGCTTGATTTTCCATACTTATGGCTTAAACACATGAAACATAAGATATCTGATCCATCATATGATACCACTAAACTCTTTGGTAGTACAGTGCATTGAAGTGATCTCAAACTCTTTAGTAGTAGATCACATGTGTTAGATCTCAAACTCTTTGGTAGTAGATCACACGTAAAATGATCTCAAACTCTTTGGTAGTAGATCATAAGGCCTAAAAACATCAAAGCCCTCGGGGGTAGATGTACGATATATATGATGGAAATGTGATTAAAATATATGTGTTCTCTTTTGTTAATGAATATCCTTTTTCCAGTATACACTTTTCCTTATATTTGTTTATTTCTGCCAAGTATTAGTTTTATCTTATTGCCAAGATATGATGAGAGGTGTATAAAAGACATGTAGGCATATCAGTACAATATTCTTGAATATTGTGCTAACGTGTACCACATGTAATCTTTTATTTAGGTTGTGATTATGCTCTTGAAGAACCAGGATAGTGAGAGTTGTGTGGTGAGCTGATGTACAGGTGGACCTGTTGTCTTAAGATCATGTAGTTTAGTGGTAGTACATGTACATGTATAAGTTTGATGTTCAATATCTAATATCAAATGTTGTAACAATTCATGTTGTAATTATATGTTGAATGGTAAACATGTGTGTATGGTTTTATTATTGTTCATGTACATGTACTAATGTTGTATCCTTCTGACTCCTTCGATTTTCTTCTTCTTAGCCTTATGTGGGATGTTTAAATTTGGATTCAAACTAAGGTGAGGGTTTAAATTTGGATGTCACACATCAGATTAAGTTTTAGAAAATTCGGGGACATCACAGGTGGTATCAGAGCATGAACAATAGAAAAGCCTGACATTTTCTCATTATGTAACTCAAACTAAAGAACCTTGAACTTAATAATCTTTCGGGTTAGATTAGTCATCTTTTAGAGACTAGATCTGACCTAGCCTCTAGATTATCACCTAGATGTCCGAGAACTAGGTCTAGACTGGTGCTTGTTCTATAGTAAGTCCTTAGATGTCATACTTTCCTTGTAGTGTAGCGGTATGGGACGTTGCACTATTTGGAAATGACGTGCATCAAGGGAAGAGAAACCCTAGACATATTGTGCATGTTTTCTGGAGTAGCTACACTAGTCTACACCATGTTCTCACCCTTTTCACTAGTTTTCATGACATTGTAATCTCTACTATGTGTGGGATACTCATTTTTCGGATTTGGTTTTTGATTCCAATCGGATCGAACCTCAATAGTTTTCCTCTGACACTTGTTTTAACAGAGAAAAAACTATATAATATTTTATGATATATATGTATTACAAAAATGTGTCCCCACGCATGTATGAGTAGGAGGTGATCATGTAACCTAAGTGAAAGTGAATGAAATCAGTCTAGAAGAGAGAGTAGTTCTAGATTAGATGTCTAGAGCCTTTTGATATATATGATAGATGGAATAAATGATATAAGTTTTGATGATGTGATGTAAGTCTTACATAGATGACATAATATGGTTATGATGAAATGTTTGTCTTTGAGGACATAAGTTCAGTTTTGAGGTTTTGAGATAAGCTTTGATGATGCAAGTAAATATGCTTTTATGAGATAAGATATGTTAAGTTAAGACCAATTGTGAGTCAGCATGAGCCTCAAGCTCTTTTACAAAGGGGGAACTCTAGTGTTAGGACCAGTTTTGGGGTTAACTCTAGAGGAAGGAACACCCATAGGGAGAAGGTCAGAGAACCTAGACTCCATTACATGAGAAATACGAGAAATATGTTATATGATATGTCCTAAACTAGACTACTCCTGAGTGATTGAGTTGAGTCGCTCTATGTATGATTCCTATAGTCTTGTTGAACCCTAGATGTCCTTGGGAGGACCAAACCCTAGAGATAGAGAGAGGCTCGTTATATGTGTGCATATGTGAACATCAATATGAGTGTCTGCCATCTGGGTGAGGGAGATAGCCCAAGACCCAGGAGGAGGTAGCTATGTTATTTTCTGTAAGAGCCTCATGCTCCGGTTGGTGGTTTCACACATAGGAGTCCAGTGGTGTATATACGAGAGCTTGGGTAAGATGTTTCATGGGTAGATATTTGTAAAGAGAAAGTCATAGCATGTTCTGGTTTGTGCTTATGTGGCTAGATCTTGTGAAGTTGATCACTATCGCCAATGAGGTAATCTGAGAACCCTAGACTAAGAGAGGAAATATAAAGTATATGCATGTGAGATACTCACAGGGTCGAGTTAGCTCAGAGAGGTTGAGCATGGACCTACCCTCGTGGTATGGGTTCGGGGAACCTCATTTGGACTATATAAAGATTTGATACATGTCTGATTAGCCAATGACATAAGTTTGTTTAGAACAGCCATGATATAATATATATAAGGATGTGATCTGATCTTGAAATCTGATACATGGATATGACATGATGGTAAACCTAGAGATGGTTTCATAGATATTAGTGCATAAATGGTTAACCATATATATGAATAATGATGATGATTTGGTATTGTTGGTTAATCTTGTGATGAAATCACTAGTAAATGTTGCAGACTTATTATGAGAAATGAAATAAAATCATATGAACGAAATATGTTACATGAAGTGTTAATCTTAATGCTTAATAAAGATGAAAAATATATTTTAACAGTTATCACAACATAATGATTATGACACCTTGTTGTGATCAAGTGGGTTAAATATAGTTAGCTCCCTCCTAAAAAGGCATATGTTAATGATGAACATGTTCTAACAATGAGCTAAATAAAATGTTGATGACACCTTGATCTATGGGTTAACTTTAGTTATCTCCTATAGAACATGGTAATTTGATGTGGGAACCCTAATGCATGGGTAAAGATAAGGATGAAACCCTAATATATGAGATATATCATGACATAACCAGAATGTCTAAGTCATTGTTTCAATCTTTTATGAAGAGGTGGTTAACCCTGGATTCATTTGAATTCTCTTAGAAGGTGAAGATATAGTTATGGGGCTTTGTTTTTGGATATGGTGCACCTAGAGTGGTGCCCTAGAAATTAACAAAGTTCCTTGGAGTAAGAGTGTGGCTTAATTTTGAGGACGAAATTTCTTTTAAGATCTGTATGATGTGATGGGCCAGATTTTGGTTTAATTTCGAGGATGAAATTTTCTTTTAAGGTGTGTAGGATGTGACAGAGTGGACTTTTGGAATCATAAAATGTCCAATGACACAAGTGAAATCAATCATGTTGAGTGGTTTTGAGAATCCCAAGTGTTTTAGTAAAGTTGGAGTGTTGATTGAGGTTTGTATATTGATTTGGATCCATAAGTTATGCCTCTTTGAGGAATATAATTGGTAGGTCATATGGTTGAGTTTTGGACCAATGTTTCACGTTAAGAAGCTTGGGTTTTGTGAAATGCTTGTTTCATGCAGCCCATCCAACGTTATAGAAGCCGCATATATGAAGATAGTTGGATTCGTAACCTGGCAATGTTTCACAGGGAGTCGCTACATGGAATCTGGTCCCTTTAGATAAAGCTTAACTCAACAGTGGATTCATGTTTTGTTTCACCATCGTCAGATACGTAGTCACGTTTAGAGTTTAGGCCACGACACTAGTCATCTCCACGACTTTAATCGTGGGTTATCACACGACGTAAGACTGGTAGAACCCCTTCAAACTCTTGTGGAATAGGGAGAGGAGACGAGGGAACTCTAGATCCTCGCCCCAACTGCTCCCCCACCCAACGATAATGATGTAGCCTTCACCATCCTGATGGTACGCCAAAGGTCGGAGTCCAGTGGAAGCGCCCAACAATAGAAGTAAATTTTGAGTAGATCCTCAGGGATGCACTTGCAGCAACAGAGGTGGCATGGATCGCTGATTGTCCCTGTTCGAGGTCCACCTCACGTTGACGTTGAAGACTGATGCACGCATCGTCAGGTGGAGAACAATCTGTGTAGAACCAGAGGTGGATGATGCGGTGGTGCTTGATGGAGAAGCAGGTAGACGCAGTGGTTGCCTCGTGCACTGGAGAACTGAAGGACAGGGTCATGAGACAAGGAGACGACCCATGTTGCTGCCCCCACACTCGACAGTGGTGCTTGCAGAGATCCCAGGATGGTGGAGGCGGTGTGTGCCCGGTAACAACACACACCCACGTCGTGTGTTGGGCATCCAGAAGGAGAGGTTGGAGCCCGCGGTGGTGCCTGAGAGAAGGCGGTGGGGAGCCAGTGTCGGCGGCATCCTGGAGGTGTGGCCGATCTTCCAACCAACCGCAAGAAATAGGATGATGGCGGTCAGCTCATTGGAGTCAGAAGGAGCACTCAAAGGTGCTGCGTAGCTTCCAGTTCATCACCAGAAACCAGAGCAAGCCCTTCACAGCGACAATGGATTGGCATACCAGGAAGCGTGGAGTACATCAAGTTCTCCTACGCCATCACTCTGATCTACAGATGTCCTAGGCCTAGGTCAGAGGTCAAGTCCTCATCGTGGGCCAGCCTTGCGATGGTGGCGGAACGGATCGGAAAAGACTCACATGGGTGTCTTGCTGCCGATCGCAAGAAGGAAGAAAGGAGAGGGCCAACCCGGTTCAGTATTAGTGAACCAAGATCGAACCGACCAGATTGAAGCCGGACCAGGTAGGTCGTTGAGAATGAGGCGCACATTTAGAAGCCACGTGGAGGCCACCGATTGGCTAGATAGAGGTAAAATCCTCAGAATAACTCAAGTTTTAGAAAATTCATAATAAATAGCCCACTTATTAGAAAAATACATGTAATATATCAAAATGTTTAGAAAAATGAGTAGAACATACTAGAATGATAATAACATGATTTTAATGCACTAATAATAGTGATATCATGTAAGATGTGAAATACTTATTCTATGGATAATAAATATCAAATGATGTTCTAAAATTATGAAAATATGTCAGTAAATACATATTAATGTCTTTAATCCTTATAAGATCAGTTATTAAGATGTTGATGTACGAAATCATGTAATTTTCTCCACATGTCTATTTAGAGCTAATAATCCTAAGTAAAATACAATAAATACTTATGTGCTCAATAAATGATGAGATTTACAGAAAACCCTCTTATCTGTAACTAGAAGATAATATGTAAATTTGAGATTAGTTTTATACACAAAATTCATGTTATATGAAGAGCACCCTTAATACATGTGATGTAACCCTAATATGGTTAATGAAGTGACATATTGTTAAATATGTTCACATAATAATGTGACACATGAGTTTTATCAGTAAATGAACTATAATACAAAATATGACATCAATAAGATAATCCCAAGTAAGAATACAAGTAATCATGAGAGTATCATAATGAGATAAGAAAACCCTAATATGAACATCAGGAATGTGATTAGGAATATCTCTTTTCAAGGTATGCCATTACCTCTTACTTGTCTTATTAAACATCATGCTTGTGTTATATGTAGTAAAATACTTGGCATATGGTATTGGATGAAATGATTGTTCTTGTCTGATATCTTGCTGGATTTTCCATACTTATGGCTATGAACACATGAAACATAAGATATATGATCCATTATATGATACCACTAAACTCTTTCGTAGTACAGTGCATTGAAGTGATCTCAAACTCTTTGGTAGTAGATCACATGTGTTAGATCTCAAACTCTTTGGTAGTAGATCACATGTAAAATGATCTCAAACTCTTTGGTAGTAGATCATAAGGCCTAAAAACATCAAAGCCTCGGGGGTAGATGTACGATATATATGATGGAAATGTGAGTAAAATATATGTGTTCTCTTTTGTTAATGAATATCTTTTTGCCAGTATACACTTTTCCTTATATTTGTTTATTGCTATCAAGTATTAGTTTTATCTTATTGCCAAGATATGATGAGAGGTATATAAAATACACGTAGGAATACTTTGTACAATATTCTTGAATATTGTGCTGACGTGTACCACATGTAATCTTTTGTTTAGGTTGTGATTATGCTCTTGAAGAACCAGGATAGTGAGAGTTCTGTGGCGAGCTGATGTACAGGTGAACCTGTTGTCTTAAGATCCTGTAGTTTAGTGGTAGTACATGTACATGTATAAGTTTTTTGTTCAATATGTAATATAAAATGTTGTAACAATTCATGTTGTAATTATATGTTGAATGGTGAACATGTGTGTATGGTTTTATTATTGTTCATGTAAATGTGCTAATGTTGTTTCCTTCTGACTCCTTCGATTTTCTTCTTCTTAGCCTTATGTGGGATGTTTAAATTGGGATTCTCACTGAGGTGAGGGTTACAATTTGGATGTCACACATCAGATTAAGTTTTAGAAAATCTGGGGACATCACAAAATCTGAGTGCAACTAAAACATGCATAGAAATGCAGAGAGATTGAACAAGCAACAAGTGACAAGGTATGTAGAGTGGTTCCACACTCCAAATGAGGAGTATGTCCGTCCACTACCTAGAGAGGTCAACCTCTAGGATTTATTTTCCATTGCACTCTTATATTCATTCTTAAGACTTACAATACATGACGTATCAAAGGACTTACCTATCCAGTACAAAGAGTCTTCAACCTTCTCAGGGACTTACCCATTTGGTAATGATCTTTGGCCTTTTCCATGGACTTACCCACTTTGCAATGATTCTTGGGCCTTCTCCAAGGACTAACCCACTCTTGCATAAGTCTTCAGCCTTTTAGAAATTGCCCACTCTTCTTGGATCTTCATCCTTTGACTTCACCTTCACTCGGAGAAGCTTCCACCAAGGTCTTACCCACATGAGAAATGAGTCTTCTATCCTCACCAAGGGTTTACCCACTCTTTCTCCAAGTCTTCAACCTTGATCTTCACCAAGGGACTCCTTCCCATGTTCTTTTTCACCTCTCTTAGCCAACAGAGAGAACCTTCATCTTCATGGTTGAAATGAGAGATAGGGAGGTGGTGGAAGTGAGAGACTCACAAGATATACATGTAGGACTAGCTCTCTTACAAATTTCCTACTCACTCTAATGAGTATATCAAGTGATTAAGATTATATAGAGAGAGGAGGTTGTAGGAAGCACACAACTTTAAACTGGGAACCTCACATAGAGTTTTTCATTGAATAATCAACCTTGTAATGAAGTCCAAGGGTTCCTATTTATAGATGTGGATGCCTCTTAGTGTTTGGGAACACTGAAGAATGAAAACTAGTCATTTTTTTGCTTGCAACAGATATATTTTTTATTGTTACAACTCCACAATAGCTACAAACACTTTCCAGCACTTTTTTGTATAGTGCATTCGATCGAGTTTCTATAAAGGTAACTTGACCGATCCCACTACGAGACAAAACCAATTTAGGTCATCGGTCTAGTTTCACCTGGGGTTACTCGACCAATTCACTTAAATTAGTTTTGGTCTACAAAGGGTTCGGTCGAGTTCTATGAACTGAAAATTCAACCGATCAAAAAGTCAACTTCAAGATCTAATCAGTATCGATTGAGTTTGTAACTCGACCGATGAACAACCTGATGTATATTTTGGAAAATGGCTTTTGAGTGCTTGAGTATTTGATCTAAATGCTCCTAATTTTTTCTAAGCTTAATCACAAGTCATACAATCATTATAAGTGATTTACAACATGATTCTAATGGATTTACATCATATTCCAAAAAGGTGCACTTGTATTGACATTGACTTGTGTTTCTCCAAGTTGAGATGTGAAGGTTAGGGCATTTGGAGTGTGTCTATGCATAATCTAAACACTCAAGTAGAGACATTAGGCATAATTAATTGGAATGGTTTAGTCATCATCAAAACAAGGGTTTAGTCCATTTAGACCTTGAGTCAACATTTCCCCCCTTTTTGAAGATGACAAACCATTACATAAATGTATTGAAAGCGTTTAAGTAAAGTCATACCTTTGGATAAACCTAGGGGTTTTAATAGAATTGAGTACATATGCTCCCCCTCAATTGATGCTAGTGGAGTTCTGATACCCCCCTCAATTGGTGTTATTTCTCCTACATGGTTAGCTTTCATAACATTTATAGAATACTATGTCTTCTACTCATATATGTTCTACACATATATGTCTTCTCTCCATTACCATCTCCCCTTTATGAACATGATTCTCCTCTTTATGTAAGAGACGCATTTCCTTCTTTTGCCAAAAGAAGACATACCTTTCTCCCCCTTTGTCATTTAAATAAGTGGGGGCATGAAGAAATAAGAAACACCACTTGTTAAAAGAAATGAGATAATAAAAAGTTATATAAGGAGAGTAGAAGAGCATAGCTAGGGGTTTGTCCAAGTATAGAATAAAAGAAAGTTAAAAAAAGCACTTGAACAACCCAAAATACAAGGTAAAGTGCTACAGAAAAACAATAAGTCATAATTTTGACCCTCAAAATGACCAAATTCGCCCAAAACGTGTCAGGGCTCATGGCAAAGTGATGAGTCTTGCTCATAAGATCGATTATGCCTAAAAAATACTAGTGTTGCACCCAAAACTGAAACTGGAGCAAAATCTGCATGAAATCTAAAAATGCTTTAATTTCTACATACAATGTAGATCTATGTATCCTACATCATAATGTTATGCAAGAAACTCAAGATACTAGATATGCAATTCAAGGAACAAGCTTGAGCAAGTATGAAACAAGATACAAGCATAGCATATAGTACAATACCACTTGATGAACAAGGCTAGAACTACAATTATATGAACTACTAGTAGATGATATCACTAATTTGGACTTCTAGAAGTATCTAGATCATACCAAAATATACCAGTACACAAGATAAAGTAAGATATGAGTATATGTAGAGATGTATCATTACCAAAAGATGATGACCACTAAGAACCTCAAGGTTGTATCTAAACAAGATATACAACTAGATAGATGTAGCAAGATAGAGCACAATGGAAGAAATTTAATACACAACCAAGAGATCCAAAGAGATCATCATCAAAACCAACAAAATAACTCAAAGCATGTAATTGCAAGATATAGATATATTAATTTAGAGAAATTAGAGAGATAGAATTATATGCAAGATAGGCAATTTAAAAACATGGAAATATGAATATATAAAGGTACCAAGGGATTGCCAAAGAATATGGCCATTTGGTCGAGAAAATATAGTTGAGAAATTCTTATTCAATAAGCCAATTGTGTAATATGTGCATAGTGTTGTTGGTCGATTTCTGTGTATTGACGACATGACCGATGATAGTTGTTGGAAACACTCATTGGTGCTAGTAGGTCAAGTTTCTAATAGGAAAAACTTGATCGAAAAAGTTGCTATCAAAAAGCACATATATTTCATAAAAACAGATTTAGAGACATGCTTACAATATAAGCCATATCCAAACATGTGTAAGCAAGTTAGTAATGCACTATGAAAGCATTAGAAATAATTTTTGAGAAAGAATGTGAAGAGAAACAAAAATACCATGTAAACATTATATGAAGAAATTTGATGGTGGCTAGGGCTTCCGCTGGGAGCAGCGGTGATCACCCAGGCAATCGGAGAATTCACGAAGATGAAGGAGATGGACACCCGCGTTCACATACATCCAAAGCGGTGGCTCTAGGCTCTATATCTTAACTTTGCTTCTTACAAGAAGAAACACTCTGATAACACAGGTGGTCACCCGCAGCCAGTAGGCACGTCGTCCATGGAAGTGGAAACCCAATGCGTGTTCGACAGGTTTCCACCTCTCTCGGGACAACCCCCGACTACCAACTCCCTTCACAGAGAACAACAGGCCCTCCTACAAGGACTCCATGGGCCAGGGGTCAAGTGACAACTCCACAACTTCATCAAGATAGATGCGGATGAGAACAAAATCCACCTGCAGCCCTCTGATATTGAGGATTTTGTTGAACAAGGCTTTCCAGCCTTCCACCTCTGCCATGAGGCGTTGGACGAATTACTGAAACCATGGTAATACACAGTGGTCGTGAATCTTCTCTCATAGGAAATAGGCTACCTTACGTTGAGAGATAGGATTAAAGTTGTGTGGAAATCAGTGGGAGGTTTCAACCTAATCAACATTGCAAATGATTACTACATAGTCCAATTGCAAGCAGAAGATGACTACATCAATGCCCTTGCGGGGGGACCCTATCGCATCTATGGACCATACCTTATAGTCCAGAGATGTTCACCAACATTCTCACTGGATAGAGCCTCTCTTCCTCACATTGTTGCATTGGTTCGTATACCCAACCTGCCTATCCATCTGTACCAAGAAGTCCTACTTCAAGAGATTGGAAACCGTATTGGGAGGACCATCAAAGTTGACCTAAATACGACGCTCAAGAGGAGGGGATATTTTGCACGCATTGTTGTTGAACTCAACATGGTAGCCCTGTTAGTTCACTTGATCTGGGTAGATGCTATCCGTTACATGGTGTAATATAAGAACGTCCCCTAATTCTGTCTCCACTGCGGTAGAGTAGGCCACATTGAGAAGGACTGCTCGAAGAAAATAGAAAAAGAGAACGCCGCCATACGAGTAAGCGTAGAAGTCAGGTTGCTCATCCTCACCAACACTCACCGCATAGAAGGTTTCTAAGAGGATATCCATGCCAAGCCAATATTGAGGAAGTCAAAGAAGCAACTGGCCACCACCACACATCAGAAGACCTCCCAAGGACACAATCATTTCAAAGGCTTGACAAAAATGCAGGACGCTGATGAAGATTTCCAGGAAATCATTGTTGTAGACAATGTCATGGGTAGGATTACTAGAAGTATTGGTATTGACTGGAACCAACAGAAAAAGAACAAAAAGCTTTCTAAGAAAACATCAGAAACAAAAACCCCTTCTTGAAGCCACACATCCAATGAAGCATAAAACCAAGACCCCAAACCACCTCTGACATCCATGGCAAGCTCAGAACACACAGTAGCAAGATGCTCAGGTGATGCCGTCCTTGAAGGTCGAACCCCTCAACCACATCCCTTTGTCACTGCCCAGTTCAGTCTAGGTAATCAAGGGTTGGCGTATATAAAATACAGAAGTCCTACAAAGTCCTCTATTTGCATTCACCTTAGAAACAGGAAGGTGGTCCACACTGGGGACCCCGGACGTGCTTCTATGAGTAAGAGGGGGAAGCAATCCCACCTCCAAGATCTTGAGAAGGAGGTGCGGGAGATGGGCACATCCACCCTGGAAGAAGATCATCAATGAAAGTTATGAGATGGAATGTTTAGGGTATCTATGATGAAGATACCCAGAACAACTTGAAGAACCTTATCAATAGTGATCAAGTTTTAGTTGTAGGAATCTATGAACCTCGTTTTAGCGGTGACAGGGCCACTACCATTATAAAGAAGTTGGGCTTTTCCCAATCACATAGGGTCGAGGAAGTAGGATTCGTCGGGGGGATCTGGTTCTCTGGAAGGAAAGCGTCCAACTGGAGATCCTCTTTTCACATAAATAGTTCATTCATTGCAGCATAAACAATAGCTTCTTGTGCACCTTTGTGTATGGGGGAACGACTAGGGGAAGTAGGAAGTTTCTCTGGCACCACTTCAACAAACTAGCTACTGTCATCGCCAATCCTTGGGTTGTGGTGGGTGATTTCAACATCATCATGTTTCAATCCAAAAAATTTGGAAGTGACTCCTTTGACATGGAGAATAGTTGGGATTTCATTGACACCGTAGCCTCTATCTAAGCACAAATGGCCCTCACACCACTTTCAGGAGAGACCTTCTCCACAAAAACTTGATAGAGAATTAGGCAATGAACCATGGCTTGAGTTGGGAACTACCACGCCAGTCATGGTGATTGATAGGAATAACTCCGACCACTCCACCTTGATGGTCACCTATTCTTACACTCACCACAGACAATCTTCCTTATTCGGAACGACCACTAGTTGGAATGAGACAAATGGCTTTGATAGTTTTATCCCAAGCTCTTGGGACCCTACCACCTCATTTGGGGTTGTAAGTTTGAATTTCCTTCAGGCTTCTACAACCTGGATGAGGAAGAAGATGAAAGAAGACATGAAATCACAGGATCGAATTGGGAATAAAATTTGATGGAACCAACTGCAACTTGCCCTCAACTTTGATCACAACCTGGCCAGAGACACTGTGGACCTCCAATGTGAGATGAATGAAATTCCAGAAGAGAAAAGATGGATTGGAAACAAAAGGCAAGATGCACTTGGGTCAAGCTAGGTGACAACAACACCAAATATTTCCACTCTATTGTCAAGGCTAAACGCAGCAGGAACAGGCTCACATGACTGAAAGACACCAATGGAAACTAGATTGAAGACAATGATGATGTGAATAAGTTAATTCTTTCCTTTTTCTCTAACATTTACTAGGAAACATTTCATGAGATGCGTCGCTATGTGAGAAAATCCTTCATCGGGAGCTTCTTTCCCCCTACTGACGAGGCGACGGTAGCACTTTCCTATACTCTAGACATGGCCAAGATACATTCATCCTCGATTCCATGGTACCTTTGAAAGCACCTGACCCGAATGGTATTGTTTCCTCCTTTATGTAGAAGAACTAGCATCACCTTCAACAACAATTATGTAGTCTCATTCAGAGTCCCTTCACCGGACAACAAATCGAAGCAGGATGCGCAGACTCGACGCTGATACTCATCCCCAAAGTGTAACAACTTGAGATGTGCTCATAGCTAAGACTAATATCCTTGAACAACGTTTGCTCAAAATTGTTGTCTAAGATCATTTCCAACAGGATGAAGCCTTTCCTCCCATCCTAGATCTGTCCATACCAATCTAGCTTCATGCCCGTGCGTAAGATTGGGGACAACATAGCCCTCATCAAGGAAATCATCCATTCCATGGAATTCAAACATTGTTAAAAGCACTATTGTTCTATCAAACTTGACCTGATGAAGGCTTTTGACAAACTCAACTGGCCCTTTATTGCTGATACTCTCAAAAGAACTCACATTCCAAGAAACCTCATTCACATCATCATGCAAGTCATCACCTCGGGCACAACATCTATCCTATGGAATGGGGAAGTTGTAGGAACCTTCAAGCCATCATGTGGGGTGAAGCAAGGCGATCCCCTCTCCCCCTACATCTTTGTCTTATGTTTGGAACATTTTAGCCAGTTAATCAAGGATGAAGTTTCCCTTAGCCACTGGAAGCCTGTGCAGTTGACGAGACAGAAGCTAGCCTTCTCCCATGCTGGTTTTGTAGAATTGGTGAAGCCACTGTATGTCAAGCAAACACCATCATAAGATTCCTCTCTCATTTTAACAAAGCCTCAGGCCAATTCCTTTCCAATGAAAAATCCTTGGTCTTCTTCTCTTCCAACACCCCCAGGCTCCTACGAGTAGAGATATGCAGATCCCTAGATATTTAAGAAATGACAGACCTTGGTACCACCTAGGGATTCTGATTATCCACAAGCAAAAGAGTAAATCTCATTACTGGTATCTTGTCGACACGATATTCAACTAGATTAATTCTTGGCAAAATCACTTCCTATCATTGGCAGACAGTGTCACACTGGCTAAATCGATATTAACCTCCCAAACCTACTACACAATGCAATCTTCACTTCTACCTACAACCACAATGGACAGAATCGACCAACTCACAAGGAATTTTATCTGGATCTTTACACATATATAACTCAAAGATCTTGAACCTTGTCACATGGGTACATATCATCAAACCTCCTCATAGGGGTGGGCTTGGAGTGAAAGCAGTTGTTGGCTTTAACAAAGCCCTGTTAGCAAGACCAGTGTGGGAATACTTTTAGGAGAGTTGTACGCCTTGGATTATTCTTATGCATAGCAGATATTTTTTTTTTATTAAGCCAGGGGACCATCTATTCACCCCACTCCCCTCGTGTGGGCACAACAAAAAAAGATCATACAGACCCTGCTAAAAGTAGGTCATACCCCCAAAGACCCACAACACCAACACAAAATGATCAAGGTGATCGAGAAACAACACAACCTCAGACAACAAACACGATCAAAGCAAGAACACCTCAGAAACGATCAAAGATCTTCCCAGCTGAAGAAAAGGTATGGAGTCTTGGATCTTTCAAGAATATTCATCCCATGTATCTGCAAAGGAATCGAAAACTAATCAGTAGTAATGAAGCTTACATCAGAGGTGCATCCCCATCTACCTAACTATCTGGGAATCGAGTTGATGATCTTCGGGCATAAAGAACCCATGATGGCTTCAGCGTCCATGAATTCTCTAATTTCTCTGATAATGTGAGAAATGTGCCAAGGACCAGCATCATTCTGCCAAATGATCTTGTAGACGTGAGGATCATCCACCTCGACGTTGGATATAGTGAGATTATGATCATCAGCTAGCTTCAGCGCAACCAAAATACCACTGATATATGCAGCAATGTAGTCATTCGCATTGAGCCACGTTCTGAAAGCTAAACGGAATCTACATTGCCTATCTCTGACCACCCCAGCAACCCATCTCCTCGTGCAACCATCTATCCCTTTGTGCTTCCCAGTAGTAACATTCATTTTTAAAGAGTTGATATCAGGAAAGTTCCAACAAACAAGGCTCATCTTTCTGATCTTGAACTTTGGTTGGATGATGTCCTCCATTAACAGCTTGTGGAAGAGGTCGTGATCTCCAGCATGTTTGAAAGAATGTAGATGACTGTAAAAATTGATAACGTCTGTGACGTTCTTCCAAATAACTCTAATATCATGAGGTTTGTTGTCGTATCTCGACACACATCTGGACTTCCAAATCTGCCAACAGATTAAAGTCATCAGCTCAATGGTTAACCATCCTCTGAGCGTTTTCCGACTTTGTCTGCTACCTCTCAGAAGGAGGTCTTGTGTATTGCTCGGAGGAAAGCTTGAATCCATCATTAACAAAGAGGCTCTTTGCCAAAGACTATTGGCAAGCTCACTGTGGAAAAAAAGATGATCATCATCTTCACTGTTGTAATGAGCACAACACTCGCATCTAGAGACAATCATAATGTGACAACTGGAAATTCTGTCATCAGTGGGAAGCGCTCTCATACCCAACTTCCAAGTGATAACACTAGCCTTGGGAGTGGATGCACACCATATCCAGTTCCAAACTGAATCAGAATCGTATGGAAAGCTGCTAATAACCTGAGTGGCCGACTTCAGGCTGAATCTGCCATACGGATTAGGGGTCCAAACAAGCTGATCAGAATGATGGCTTATCTTGGATTGCGATCTACGTATGAGGAGGCAACCATCATCGTCAATGATCTGTTCAATAGTGTCCCAGTCCCATTCATTCGAAGAAAGCCATAAGTCCTTGACGAGGAAGTCTCTCTGTCTATCACTCTGACTAAGAGCATACATATGTAAAGGATGCTCGCACCATCTTGTGTCCCAAAAGGAGACATCTCCCAGACCAATCAGCCATCTAGTAAGGGGCATGACTTTAGGGAAAGATCTCCAAATCTTTTTCCAGCGAGGTGAAGGCTTAGAACCAAGTTTCAAATACGGAGGATAGTAACCTTGGGGGTTCCTGAATTGGGATTTATATTTGATTCTGCAGTATGTCACCCATAAGGATGTGCCTGAGGTGATCTCCCAGCAATCTTTGTAAATGTAAGCTTCTTCAAGGTGTCTAATCGGCGTGAAATCAAGACCTCCATTCTGAATAGGTTGGGTGAGGCGATCCCAAGCTATCCACGTTCTTCTAGATTCATTCTTCCTGTTGGTCCACAAGAACCTAGAACACAATGCTTCTATGCGCTTAATAATACCTGCGGGCAGACCCACCGTAGCGGTAGTGTATAAGGAGATCGAGGATAAAGTGTGCTTAATGAGGAGCTTCCTCCCAGCAAAGGATAAGAGCTTCGCCTTCCAGGAGGCAATCTTTATCATAATCTTCTCAAGCAAGTGGTTGTAGTCAATGAGTCTGTTAGGACCAGCAGACAACGGAACGCCAAGGTATTTTATAGTGCGTTCAGCAATGGGAATGTTCAGGATGTGAGAAATATCATCGAGAACAGATGGATCGGTTTTCCCAACAAAACAAGATGATTTCAAATAATTGACCTTCTGCCCAGTTGAAGAGGAATATAAGTTGAGAGCATTGTTAAGATTATTCATCGATGAGGTGTCCGCATTGAAGAACATGATTAAATCATCTATGTATAGAAGAATGGGGGGCGGACTGGCTGCGCCTCTGGTTGAGAAGGTACTAATAGCTCCATTATCAGTAAGACTCTTGATGTACCTACAAAGCGGCTCCTCGAATAAAATGAACATAATAGGAGAAAGAGGATTTCCCTGTTTCAAACCTCTGCCAATGGGAAAGAAGCCATTAGAGTAGTCACCAACAAAAATCGAGACCCAAGTATCACTGAAGAATCTCAGACAAAGATGAATCGCTTCTGAGCTCATGCCAAATGCACGAAGAATCAATCTAAGAATCGACCACTCGATCCTGTCGTACGCACACGACATGTCATATTTGATGACAATGTTAGGGTGAACATGACCATAATTCAGATCATGACTTATCTCTTTCGCCAGCTTAATGTGATGCTTGATATCACGACCTCTCACATATGCACCTTGCTCTTGAGATACGAGCTTCGGGAGGATCATAGACAGCCTGTTACTAATCACCCTGGCAAGGATTCTCAAAGAAACATTTTCGATAGCAATCGGCCTAAAATCGGTCTGAATATGCTTAGGATCGTCAACCTTCATGATGAGGACGATCTTGCAGGCGTTCAGGCTTCTGTGACAAGCTTCTCCTCTACAGAACTGGGTGACCAGCCTCATGAAGTCGTCTCGGATGATGCTCCAAGCAGAAAGATAAAAAGGGATAGTGAGTCCATCAGGACCGGGGACAGTCTTGTGATTCATGCATTTGATGGTTTCGAGAACCTTTTCAGAAGTGGGATAGGTAGTCAAGGTGATATTATCATCAATGTTGATCATCTGATCAATAAGGCCCAACAGGTCGTCGCAAAGAGGATCATCTCTCTCAGACTTGAAGAAATGTTGATAGTGATTCGCTGCAGTCTCAGCAATGAGGGTAGGGTCTGTGATATCAGTACCATCTTCATGGACGAGCCTGCGGACATGGAGTCTCTTTCTCTTCGACTTAACAACAGCATGGTAGAAAGTCGTGTTCCTTTCTCCTTCAGAAAGCCAGCTAACTTTGGATCTGTCTCTCCAATAATTCTCTTCAAGAGATAATAAGTCATTCAACTCCTCTTCAGCGGTTCTGAGCGTGATATCATTAGCTTGAGTAGGATTATCATCATAAGCAATCTGGGCAACATGAACAATGTCTTCAACATCTAGAATGTGTTGTTTCAAGTGTCCAAAATGTAGAGTACTCCAACTTTTGAGATGAGCTTTGAGCTTCTTGGATTTGGAAAAGAATGTGAAAGAAGGATCATCATCCATTTCATCTGACCAAGCGGACGTAATAACATCAAGAATCGTAGGATGCTCAAGCCAGGCGTTATTGAAGACGAACTGTTTCGGACTACCTCTCATGGCGGATGTGCTGGCTGCTTTGATCAAGATAGGACAGTGATCCGACACTCTAAGTCTGGTAAGGTGTCGAGATTCACTAGAAGGGAAGTGAGCATCCCATCTAGGGTTAAGAAGAGCACGATCCAACCTCTCCCAGGTAGTGGGAGTACTTGTCTGCTTATTTACCCAGGTAAATCTGCTACCAACGAATCTAGACTCAATGAGCTGAATATCATGGATGAAGTTGTTGAACTCACACATCAATTGGAAGTCAGGCTGCTCTCCTCCTCTTTTCTCGTTAAAACATCTGATAGCGTTGAAATCACCCGCTATAACCCAGGGATAATCTCCTACGACGTCCATGGTGTCAACGAGATCTTGCCACAGATCCCTCCTGAGAACCATGTTGCAGCTGGCGTAGACAGCCGTAAAGAAAACGAACTGATCACTTGTCGGCTCAAATCTGAGTGTGATGTGCTGACGATGAGACTTGATCATAGTAGGTCGAAGGGAACTGTCTGCATAACACTAGATTTTGCCATTCTCAATCTCGTTGTTAGTGACCCAATCAAGACGAGTGATATCGATCAATTCAATGGCTCTCTCCGCGTGAACGAACGGTTCAAAAATGGCAACACATTGAGGCTTATATCTTCCACAAATTCTAGATAGAACTCTCCTGGTAGGATTGTTCGTCGCTCCCCTTAAGTTCCAGCTGAGAAAGCTGACGTCTTGCATCACCAGGGCACAACTCACCACTGCCTGAACCACCAACAGCAAGTCAAACGTTGTTCGTTCTCTTCAGTTGTTAACTGTGGAACGAGATCCTCTCTGTCGTTCTACCTTCATCATGTATGCCTTCTGACCAGTCTTCCAGACTCGATTCATCCTCATGTCTATTCTGCCAATGACCAAATTCTATTGTCCTCGAATTAAAACTATCGAGGTGTTTTCCCCTTCTACGAGTATTGATGGCTGTCAAAGGTAGAATGAAGTCACTGAGGTTTCTATGATTTAGAAATCTTCTTCTGCCGTCGGCGTCGGTGATGGTTCTCTTCTCAGAAACTAACACTGCTCGGTATGAACCTTGCTCATCTCTTAGTTCAGATCTCGGTGTATCAACTCTTCCTCTGGGTATGGGAGCGGTGTCCTCGATCAGCATATCTTCTGTGGGTTGATCTGCCACTTCCTCTATGACAGAATGAGTGATCTCGTCAGGTGTGATATCATCAGGTTGAACATCTGGATTATCTTCATTAGGAGGTACTCGCAGCGCAGATAGGGGGATACGCATATCTCTTCCGATCTCAGTCAGCTTGTAAACGTTATCACGAAGCTGTCCTTTAGCAACAATATCAAGTTTCAGATTAGATCTAAAGACCTAGTCTGAGAGGCCAATGAATTGGGGTATATCCTCATTGAAAGCCTCTATGAGAATCAGGATGCCCGAAGCATCATCCTCTTCCTTTTGCCAATTGGAGATCCATATCATATCTCCGAAAGAACTGACGATCTCTCGAATGGATTCTTGATTTCTACAGTACAAAGGAATATTTCGAACCCAAAACCAGACGGCCTCCTTGGTGTGGTGCATACCACCATCTCTGAGAGATAAAAAGGAAATCGTTGACTCATGCATCTTCACCGTCTGAACTTGTTGATGATGCCAGGCCTCATACGATGACTCAAAGTATACCACCGCCCTTTTATCCTCATACCTGAAGATCTCAATGGCCTGCGGCCATCTCTTCCAGAGAAACTCAGACAGATCTCTCCATGCTATGTTATCGACCCATGAAACCCCTAGAGCAAGGTCAAGGGACCTCAAAAAGTCTTTTCTGATGGGACAATCTGGGTTAAGATGCACTGTTGTTCTCTTCGGGACGTGGTTAGAGTGTCCTCTCGGTGCAGTCTCCCTCGACAACGGAGGAAAGGCGACAAGATCGGGTTTTGGCGGCGTGTCCTGCTTTCTGTGGCACTGTCTAGATATGTGTCCCGATTGTTTGCAGTGATAAAAGACCCTAGGGTTGTTACACTGAGATATCCAATGTCCTCTCTGCAGACAACGATAGCAAGAATCCTTCGGAACAAGAAAAGAACGTGATCCTTCCGATTGATTATTCCGGTTCAGAACCCTGTGAGATGAAATCTCAGATCTGTGTCTTTGTTCTCGATGATCGTTCATGGTGAACCGATCACGAGAATCCGATCTCCACATACGATCAAGGTCTTGGATGACGTTGTCCGTGGGTATCTGCGATGAGGCAAACCTTCTTCTTCTATATGACACCGCTGCTCTCACGATATGGCTAGTCATCCTCCGTCAAGCGAACGCGGACCTATGCATAGCAGATATGGAAGGTAAGGGGAACATTCCTCCTATGGGTCACATATATTGAGTGGCATTAAATCACTGCTTCCCTTTATCTGGAACAACTCAACAATAGCTGCAATTTCAGCTGTCAATACCAATGTATGGTCTGATAACTGGGTTGTAGATAATACAAACCCTTCTTTCAAACCAGGTCTTACAATCCTTGAGGATCTGAAAGACATGGTTGTAGCATGCATTGTTACTAATTCGGGTAGTTGGGACACATATTTCACCAACCACTGGTTCACCGAGTCCTCAGCCCAATGCATTCTTACAATGCCTCTGCCAAAACCTTCCTACAGAAATGATGGTACTCGCATAGAGTAATACATTCAATGTTCAAGCTTGAAATGAAGCCCAAGAGGTCCTATTTATAGACATGGATGCCTCTTAGCCTTTGGGCACTTAAGAATGAAAACCAGCCATTTTGTGGCTTGTAATGGATATTTTTTTATTGTTGTAACTCCACAACAACTAGAAACACTTTTCTGCACTTTTCTATACAGTGCAATCAATTGAGTTTCTATAAAGGTGACTCGACCAATCCCACAAAGAGACAAGACAAATTTAGGCTATTGGTCAAGTTTGTCCTAAAATAACTCGACCAATTCACTTAAATTAGTTTTGGTCTGCAGAGGGATTGGACATGTTTGGTGAAATAAAAACATGACCAACTAAAAGTCATTTTCAAGATCCAATCAGGATCAGTCAAATTTTGTAACTTGACCGATGAACATCCTGATGTAAATTTTGGAAAATGGATTTTGAGTGCTTAAATATTCAATCTAAGTGCTCGTGATTTTTTTCATTTTAATTACAAGTTATACAATAATTACAAGTGATTTACAACATGATTCTAATGGAATTACATCTTATTCTAAAAATGTGCACTTGTATTGACTTTGACTTGTGTTTTCTTCAAGTTGAGATGCGCAAGTTAGGGCATTTGGAGTGTGTCTATCCATAATCTGAAATCATTCAAGTAGAGACATTAGACACAATTGATTGGAATGGTTTAGTCATATCATCAAAACAAGGGTTTAGTCAATTTAGACCTTGAGTCAACACTTTCTTCTTCTTGTTTGGCTAAAGGTTGTTAACCTCTTTCTTGAGCTTTTCTTTGATCATGGTGTTTTTCTCTTCTTGAGGTGACCTTGTGGATTAGGTGTTGACCCAAGTTGGAGTTATTTGTCCCTCTTGGAGCTTGATTCTGTATGTTATGTGGGTTATATAACTCTTTTCCCTCTTCTATTATTGCACCATAATTTTGTTTGCATGTCCCTATTTTCATATAAAAAGCATGAAATTAAGATGCTTTATGATTTTATCATGATCTAGGGTTTATGACTTTGTAGTATTCTTATATGGATTGCTCTCTTTCCTAAACCCTATATTCAGGTGCTCAATTTCTAAGTGATGTTGAGGTGAAGTTATTACATGCATCATGATCCTTGGTTTTATCATCATGCCATGGTTTGGTAATCATGTTTTACTTAAAATTATGATCAGTTTTCATGAGCTTGATGCATGGTTTCTTCTCTCTTATCATTATTGTTCCATGTATAGTATTATGGTGATAATTTTCAGGTTTTTGATGTCCCTCTTGTATGGAGTCTTCCCTCCTTGATAGTGATCAATGTCTGTGATGGTTATCATCTATTTTAGATGTGGTTTAACTATGTTTTAAGGATGGTTATGTGTTGTTTGAAGGTGGCTTGACCTTGAGGTCACTACACTTTGCATTTATGCTTATCGTCAATACACTCAACCTAATGTTGGGGTTGCTACCCTATCGGTTCTTGTTGCGGTTGATGCATGTTGTTTGAGTAAAGTAATGTGTACTAAGTGAGGTGTTGTGGATGCTACATGGGATAACCTAGTTCACCCTTTTATGGTACACCTTGTACCCTTGATGGTCGCCACACCTTGAATTTGTTTCGGTCGACACACTTTGATTTGGTTGAATGGTCTCTACACATCTTTGCTTTGATCACAACAGGTTAGTGTATCGGGTTGCTACATATGGTTGGTGTTTACTTCAGTCGTAACAAGTCACCTTGATGTGCTAACAGACACTACCCTGAATGGTCTCTACACCTAGGTAAGCATGTTGGTCGCTACAAGGTGTTATCATGACAGTCATTATACATATGTGTGTGAGATGGTTACTACATACACCTATATGATTGATGGTCATTACACATTGTTGTTTATAAGATGATGTTTACATGTTCAAGAAAGTAGTCTAAACCCTAATGGGATCCAAGAATCTAGGAGATGGTGTATCTAAGAAACCCTAATTGGCCTTAAGAGAAACCCTAACCCTACTCAAGTACAGTATATACTTATTGAGTTTGCTTGATTTAACAAATTGAGATGATGTTTTCTCTCTCATACTTTTGTAATCCTAACCATGATGGTAAATGAATGTCATAGATATTGATTGCTATGGCGTGTATGTGATGTGACATGAGTGAACATTATGAGACTTGAAAAGACATGTTGATATCATAATGATGTGATAGGTCTTATGACCTGACAGAGGCTTAATGCCTAGTGAGACGTGGTATCCTCTAGTAATGAAATGAGGGATTGGTATCCCTTAGTGGTAGGATAATGTTGGTATCCTTGTATGGTAATGGTATTAAGTGGTGATGTGACAAGATTATGTCTCATACATTTCATATCTTATGGAGTTGTATCATACCCTTAGTTTTGTAGAATTTATTTATGGTTTATATATTGTAACTTGATTGATTCTAAAAGATACTGAACTGGCTTCACTAATCAAGTGAAACCCTAATCATGTAGTTGCCCTGTGCCATAGATCCATCTTCAGCGTTAGTACTTGACCAACCTAAATCATACTTCCTGAAGGAGCGGATTCAGAGTAGTCAGACTTTTAAAGAGATAATCCGACTCTCAGGCTGCCACAACGACAAACGAGATCCAATGTAGTGATCAGGTTTGAACACAGGGATAAGGTTGGCAGTGTTAAATGCACAGAATCTAACACTCTTATACTCCAGATAACCAGGGGTATATTAAGGGGTGTTCCCTAAGGAACGATGGTGCTCAAACCAAAGTCAAGGAAAGTAAAACAAAGATAAGAAGAACGAACTAAAACAAAAATAATATGAAACAAGTATATGGATGAAAACTCAGGCTGGGGTTCATTTAATAGGACTTCTCACCAACACACAACATCATCTCTCTCTCACATGTACTTATCAAAATTACAAGCAACCATCAATAGCGTCTTTTCCACTCTCTCTCGACATGAGGATAGATCTAAGTCTAAGGATAGCCCCTCTCTTGAGATGGCCAAATGTAAACATTGTAGCATAACATATGATTAAAGCTTTAGCATGCCAACAGTCTCATGCATTTGTAATACTCCATATCACATGATAAAAGTGATATTACTCTCTTAAGATATCAACTATCAAACATTGCATAGTGGTAGCTAAGCATACAAGTGAAGAATTAAAATAGGTGTATGGAGATAATCTTGACAAGGATGTATATATATTCAATAGAAAGAGACAATATACATGTTGGGAGAGCATTAGCGGGTGCTCCAAACCCAAGCTAAAGTGTGTAGCTGCTCATGCTTGCGGATAGCATGACGATGTCACAGAAAGATGGATACATGAACTCCCATGAAGAGAGGAGGAAAGTATAGTGAAATGGAATGATAGATCTAGATGGAGAGAGAAGAGACATGATATGACATGATACTTCTTTAGATCTGGATCTAGAACGTCTATGGCACAGATGATCTTCTTCTCTCAAAGGAGTGTTCAGTCTTCTCTCTCCTTAGCTTCTACCTTTGGAGATCCAAGACTAGTGGATGGGATGGAATGGACTGAGTCTAGGATGCAACAACACTTTGTGGTCCTCGGGATATGATCTATGATGCCCCCTTTGACAAGATAGATGGGTGGCCTATTTATAGGCGCACTCCACCGACTTAAGCCTAGACCACAGTCACAGTCTGGGTCGAGGAGGTATGAGACTGCAGTCGTGGTCTACTCTTATTCCTTCTTTCATCTCGGTTAAACATGGGCACGACCTAGACGTGGCTCGCAGTCTATATCTGGATCTCCGTCACGGTTGACTCGTGCATTGTGTTGGAGGTGTCGAGGTCACGGTCTCCCCATTTGGTCACGGTCTGTAGGGATCACGAACCCTTTTGGATTGCAGTATTCTCTAAGTCAAAGTTGAACTTGGCATATGTGGTCTCCAAATAGATCACGGTCCCTGGTCTGACTGGTACCTCTGTACTGATCGCGACCTCCATTGTGGTCATGATATAGCAGTGATCACGACTTTGATCTGATAGCAGTCTGTCTTGAATGTAGAAGGACCTTGATCTTTAAAGCATTTGAAGACCTCAACCGCCATTGTTGAACAAGAGGGTCGCGATCGAGGTAATAACCGTGACTTGGGCTATAATTGTACCTAAAAATAGAAAGATGTGTAAGTGACTATTTAGGCAAAAAGATGGTAAATTTGGGGAAATCTAATAAAAAATATACTAAAATATTTATATAATATATACAAAAAGTACATAAAATGAAGTGTTATCAACTACCCCAACCATAGGATCAAGCCTGTTGTCAGGCTAAGTGTAGGTTTGAGAACTCAGAGAGAGAAAAAGAAAACTTATGTGACAAAATTGTAGAATATAACATGACTAAAATATCTCATTCATGCATCAAGATTATTGTGGTATGTTTTCTAACCTTTAGGACTCATTCCTCCCTCTCAACTAGAGTTGAATAATTTCATTTTCTTACCATAGCCTTCAATTGTAAAAGGTTCCCCCTTCTCAACTTATCACCCTTTCCCCTTAGGTAATAACCATACTAATACAATATATTTTTGAGGGGTAGCCTTCACACCATTTTTTAATTTCACTTGGCCCTATGCTAATGTGTTCGGGTAGGCTTAAGGGTTCAACTGTTTTCCTCTTCCCATTGAGCTCCTCACCCACAACTGTTGTAAGAACAATGTCACCCTTTTTTGGGCTTCTGACTTTAAGTCAGGTGGTTTTGTGAGTTTCATTCAGGATTGGAGGTGTGTAAACTTGTCTTCAAGATTCCACTTACGGGCACAATATATCTGCATTCATGAGTGCAGAAATACATCGGCCGTGTGGAAACTTTTGGCATATTTTTGGGCACAACTCTCATTATTTTTTTCTTTCTTTTTAGCATTTTACATCTCCTTTCAGGCTTGGGTGTGAGGGATTTTTAAGTGGTATTCTAGGTGGCCAAGCCTCTTTTTAGATATGCTTTGTAAAGGGTAGATGTTTCCCTCTATACAAAGATAAGGATTTTCTGGTCAAAAAAGCATTAGGTGAGGGTGGTTAGTCAGGAGTATGGCTAGGTGAAGTTCTCTATTCTCTGAGGGTTTCATGAGTTAAGGTCATCACATTTACAATATCTTATTACCAGATGAGATAGATTAGTATTTCTATGTTTCTTGTTTTACTCATATATATATATATATGTATATATATATATATATATATATTGGTTGCTCATTTATTTCTCTCCAAGAGGGCGAAAGTACTAAAATTTTGAAAATTTAGTAGGAGAGGAGACTAGATTCTGAATTTGAAAGGTAACTTTTGCAAAAAAAAAAACTGAAAAAATTGAGAATTTTAGAGAGGTAAAAAAAAGATGGTAAATGTACTTCGCTAGCCTGTTTATGACCCCTCCCCCAAACATGCCCTACGCCACGTCTCGGGGTGTCAAAATTTGAGTGAGACGTATAAACGGGCTTCCTTTATTGGTTCTTGTTGTTGTCAGAGGTCCAATCTTACTTGAGGAGTATGCTTGTGTATACTCCTCGTAGTGCGTGGTACTATTTGTATTGCATTCTCTCCACTTTGGCATCCATATTTGCTAGGGCTACTGTAACGTCTATTTCGAGAAAACAAGATTAACTAATGTGGAAGCATTCACTAAGCATCAGATTACCAGAAATCACTAAAAATTTAAAACTTTTTACGAAGAGATCTTTTAAAGGTAAAGCTTTCTCATAAAGCAACATAATAAGTTGTTTACAACTGATCCATTAGTAAAACTATGTAAGGCAAGATACAAAAGTCTCTAAGGACTGGATCAAAACTCGAAATCACTAACTATTACTCCTAGGACCTGAGAGTACAGAGACGACACATAGGACTCTAACTCCATCTACACATGACATAGCAGCCAAAGTCTCCACCTGAAGCTTCACTGCTGACCCTGATACTGTTGATGTTGCCCTTCACCTATTGAAGGGTTTCTGCCTCCTCGTCCACGTACACCTAAAGGTTGAAATCTACGGGGTGAGACAAAATAAAGATTGTACCAGCGAGAGATATAACTCTTCGCCAGAAATATAATTATTGTGGCTTAAGAGAAAAGATGTACACAAAGGAATTATATATATGTTTGGGAAAATCTAAAACAAAGTTTAACAGATTAAACTATTCTTTCTGTTAAAACAAAGCAACTATAAATAGATAAACCCACATGTCACTTATCTTTCAAATAAGAGAACATGCACAACATCTATTTATTATAGAACCATTATCACAGTACTAATTTTCATCAGACTTAGATCTTATATCTATTGCCTGGCATTATTGTTGTGGAAGAATCATGGCCTGTAGCCATACTCTTTCTCACGAAGTGTTAGAATTCCAATTCCACAATACATCTGCATGTTTAGTACATATGACATCATACTTAACAATACTTATGTAATACAAGGGTTGTTTACATTCATAACCCATTAGTCTGAAGTTAAGCCTTTCATAGGATTATCCTGTAATAAAGTTTCACATAGAAACACATAGTATTTGGATCACACCTCATATTTTAATATTGGGATATCAATCCTTAACCATCTTATCAATTGATTCAGGAATGTGGGAATTCAAACCCCTGAACCAATCATTGAATTTGTTACCAAATAACATCTCATTCCATCTAGTCATCTTATTAGTATGACCTTCGATTATCAACAAAGCATATTTCCCATGGCTCATTCAGCCTATCAAGCTCATACGTTATCACTTACGAGATAACATGACATATAGTTGTACTTGAAGTATGGGTCTAGAGTGTTCTTAATGCAATTAGCATTATAATCATTACCTGGACCTGATCACCTCTTTATGAAACTTGTCAAGCTTAACTCTCATTAGTTATTGGATAGATATTAATTCTAAATCATCTTATCACTATGATTCAAGAACATGGGTGCTCACACCCTTATATCATCATAACACTTGTTATCAAGTGACATGTTAGCATCAAGTCATCTAATAACACGACCTTGATGTTATGCATGGCCCTTAAGGCATATCAGTCTCTCATGTTGCCACTTGCATCTGGGAAACATAATTATTTCTATTCATAAAGCTAATAACATGCTTTCAATGAATATAAAGTCATAACCTTTACCTGGCTATGATTACTTCTTTCTAATCACCTGCATGATTAGTATAACTGAGAAAATGCATGTATACTAACATCATCACAATACTCAAGATATTCAATTTGATTTATGATGTACCACGGCCGTGCTTCCTTGCACGGTCGTGCAAAGGAAGATTACCACGGTCGTGCTTCATAGCACGGGCGTGCTGTGAATCAGTACAACTTCACTGATTTTAGGGTTTGGATATCATCCCTCTTATCATGGGGTGATTGAACCTCTTGATCTTACAAGATAAATAGATTCATCTTACTTCAACTTGTAATTAGGGTCTCACATTCATAGGTATAACCTAGAGTCACTTCATATATAATCTCAACCCAAATTAGGGTTTACTATTCACATTACAAGTTGTTACCCTAGAATTAGGGTTTACTAATCACCTCATAGTGATTTGAGCTCATATCATCATCATGTACGAGAAACATCATCATTGATGCCCTTTGATTAGGTTATGATGCATCAATCATCTTAATTAGGGTTTCCATGATCTCACCTTGATGGATCATACCCTAAACATGTACATTCTTATATATTAAAGATATGTTACTTGATTCTCAATCATATTAGGCGCCCTCTCTCTCCTCTTACTTCTAGATGATGCTTACATCACTCTAGATTAGGTTGGGCGAAGTCCTCATTGACTATCATACACCAACACATCACTATCATGCAATTAGGGTTTGATTAGAACAAGGTATTCCTCGATTTAACCCTTCAAGGGCATTTAGGTAATTTACACCATTGATCACCATCATGGGTCAATCCATTAGTCACTTGGTCCCTTCAAGTCCTAGGGTACCATTAGGGTTTAAATCAAACCATCATTGAACCAATTGCACCTTCAATTGATCAAGTACAAACAACCTTGCAAACCTCCAAACGGTTTCAACCTTCAATCCACCAAACGGTCTTGAGACCGTTTGCCCCCAAACGGTCTTGAGATCATTTGGACTCAAACGGTCTTCAGACCGTTTGAGTGCGTTGACTGTTTGCTAGGTTTAACATCCAAATCGTTTGAGCTTATGCGGTTTGAAACCGTTTGATCTCAATCGGTCTTGAGGTCGATTGGGTCCAAACGGTCTTGAGGTCGTTTGAGCCCAAACGGTCTTGAGACCATTTGGCCCCAAACGATCTTGAGACCGTTTGGCCCCAAACGGTCTTGAGACCGTTTGGCCCCAAACGGTCTTGAGACCGTTTGGTCCAAATGGGCTCAAGCCGTTTGGACCTCCAAAGTCCATCAAAGGTCATGATTGATTATGGTTATCTATGTTGAAGCCTCCAATTGGCTATAACCATGCTAACCACTTATAATTTGAGTCAATTAGGATTAGCCTTAATCACTTGGACATCAAATTGACCCTCAATTGAAAGCCAATTAGGGTTGAATCCGTCTCAATTAGGGTTTTCAATCGGATACTCATCAATGTTCAACAATGTGAATCAATTCAAGGTTGAACCCATCAATTGACCTCCAGTTGGGCCCAAACATGGCCCAAACGGTCTTGAGGTCGATTGGACATCCTCCAAACGGTCTTGAGACCGTTTTCCCAAAGTTTGACCAAAAACTAAGTTGATTTGATAAGGGTTGAACCCTAATTAGGTAACAAATGAGCATTTTTCATCAATTCATCAACATCTTGTGATTGGACCCTCAACCCATCAAATTCCTTAACCCTAGACCTTAAAACGGTCTTGGGTTGTCACCAAACGGTCTTGAGACCGTTTGAGTGAACCCCCAAAAGGTCTTGAGACCGTTTGGGTCTTTCAACTTAAAGTTCACCAAAACCTATCATTGAAATCATCAACTCAACCCGATTAGGGTTTAGGAGGTTGAAATGCCTTCAACTTGAGATTGGTTTGGAATTAGCTTATGATTCTTTGTAGGAATTAAATTCAACATGTTACCAACAGACCCTCAAACGTTCTTCCCTTGGTCAACCCTACCAAACGGTCTTGAGACCGTTTGGCCTCAAACGGTCTTGAGACCATTTGGTCCAAACCGACCCTCAAACCGTTTGGAAAAGTTGGATAAGGACCAACATAGATATTAACGTCCATCATCTTCTACCTTGAGACCAAGGGCAGTTCTTCATGGAAAAGCTTGCAAGAGTGCAAGTAAAGGTGGGGAAGAAGAAGAACAAGCTAATATGTGCATAAAAGAACATATGCTTATCAAAGTGAAAGGGTTAGAGTTATAAAACCCGCCTCAAACATTGTTCCTAGAGCTCCAAGCTTCCAAGCTTCAAACCTTTAATGGCGTATTGAGCTCCATAGGTTGGTCCAAGGTGATTCTCCAAGGAAAAGATGGAGATGATTGGCTAGAACAAGAAACCTAAGTGAATTAGCCATGAAACCAACCTTGTACAAGAATTTTCACCATAAATCCAAGCTAAAAGGTGGTGTTATCTTACCTAGAACAGGTTGGTCGCCCCCCTTGAGCTCCAGAGCTTCCTTAGACGGTTTGAGAAATATAAGAAGTGAGGAAGTGAAGGGAAACGTTGGTTTGGTTTGGAAAGAAAGGTGCTTATATAGTTTAGGCTGATTTTCACCATAAGGACCTCTAAAGCATAGAATTCTCATCTATGTCCCTCCTTATTTCTAAGGCACGTCCAAGGATGGTAATCTTATGCAAAGTCCATCAAAACTCAAGATCTAGGGGTAGAGAAAATCAACATGCATACTAGGATACACATATGAAGGGCCTTCTCACTCATACTAGGTGTTTTCACTACACAGGTCACCCTTCTTATCCAATAGTTTAATTGAAGCTCCCCTCTCATCATATCTTCTCTAAATTATGTTAAGAGTTATAAAAGATATACTAAAAGGTATATTTTACAAGTTGCACCCCATATTTTGGGTAAATTGCACTTTTACACCAAAATCAGGGTTTTAAGCACAAGGATTGTTCCACAAGCTGCATCTTGGCGTCCAAGCTTGGAGAATCCATCATACCTCAACATATTCATTCATATGATGTCTCATCATCAAAGGAACATCTTAACATGTGAAATTTGCAAGTTAACCCTTCTAATTGGGTAGTTTGCACATAGGTCCCTGCATAACAAACAATATTGCAACATTGTTTTAAAAGGACAAAAATGAATTTATAGATTCTTCTAAAGCTTAATAACATATCAAGGGGTAATGATAAGACTCTAATCATATTTTAAGCAAAACACCTAGGGTTAGTTCATAACCCAGGTCAGGGATGTTACAACTACCATCCTGGGTAAATCAAAGAAGCCACATTCATTTGATAGGGGAACCTGTTGAGGGCTCCTGTGACAAAACTATGTATTTTTGAAGTCTTTTCCCGCTGTATGCTTGTACCCTTTGCCATGGCTTTTTATCATATCAATAATCGCCTTTGCACATGTGTTTGCCTTTTCTTTAGTCAGAGTCTTTGCGCTCGTCATGTTAGTCTTTTTATTAAGTGTGACGGATACATATGAGCTGGTGTAGAGGATTACAGTCCTTTTAACGATATTGACAACCATCAAAGTCCAGTGATTGTCATGAAGAATCAACAGAAAAATATATTATGGTAGGGATGTTATAGGTGTTGTTGCAGGCGCTCCTTTTCACCTAAGAGTTTGTCTTTCTAGATATAATCTACCAGTAGCAAGTATAACATGTGAGCATTTGGTGTGTCGTCACTGAGTAGCACCTAGTAAGCTGACATCATGCTTACTGAAAGATATCGTCCTGTTTTCAGTACACAAATGTCATCTCTCTCAAAGATGGCATCCCCCGGTGAATCACCTTCTTTCAAGGACCTCATAATGACATTCAATTCTTCTAAGGATAGGATAATGCAGCTCCATCTATTGAAGTCCTTAAAAGACGATGTAATTTCACCTATCAGTCCGTATGGTTTGACATCAATCAGGTCTTCTTCTTCAACCACTCCCACCTCAGGCTATTCAATTGAAGGTTGTTGTTTTGGTGTTTCTTCTATTGGAGGTTTTTCTAGTTCGTTTACTGATGCGTGTTTTACAACTTCTCCAGTGCTTTGATTGTAGCGTTCATTCCAAGCCACAACCCTGGGTGACTCTATTGGTTCCACCCATATGGTCTTCAGTTGTACCCTCCAGGTCACCTTTTCAGATAGAGGGATGTCTTTGTGAAGTCTCTGAGGTACATCTTCTGAAGGCGTCATCGGGTCACTAAAGAATGGATGATCGTAGATGACCTCTATAGCATACACACCCCACAGTCCATGCAGGTCCTCATTATCTATATCTTCTAGGGGGATGCCCTTGTTGATAGATTCCATCATTCACAACACTATGAAGGTGCTATCCCCCGATCCAACCTCTTCTTCGGAGACTTTTTTGTTGACGGAGAAGAACTTCCAGAATCCCTGAAATTTGTCATCTTCTTTGGATTGCTCATTGTAGACATAGTGGTATCTTTAGGTCATCTATGGCATCTTTCCTTTCATAAATGAGTGAGGTGATGTCCATTTCGGCTGTGCAACAGTTGATCACCATCGTTTTCCACTCTAGCAAGTCCACGATGATTAGTGCCAAAGCCTTACATTCCTTATGGGAAACACTACATATATCATTTCTTTTCTACAAATTGTTGCTTTAAGTTCAGCAACATCTGCTGCCTTGTAATCTTCTTTATAGAGGAGGCTAGCCAGATGTGTCATTCCATTAAAGATTGTATGTGGCTTGTCTGGGTGTAGAAATTCTTCCAGGAGGGTAGCGCAAAGCACCTTGAACAACCTTTTATGTACTCATGCCTTTTTCAGGAAGATCCCCTGGAAGTGATCCCTAGTTAGACGTCTACCCTTGTTATTATATAGAATATCTAATCCAGGTAGATCATCATTGAGGATGTCTACCATGATATGGATGTATCTACATGTAATCCGTGATACTACAGACATGTCCATCTCCTTCATTTTGGATGGTAGGGGAGGAGCCACTCCAAGTGTTTCTCATTAAGTTGGTGTACTCCACTCCCTCGTGGGCTCATTTGCAAAGAAAGTTGATAGCCCACCATCCTCGTAATCCGATGTTCCTTTGTGTGTAGAAGGTGTCAGAGTTTCTTCGATTTTCAGCATAGTTGTAGTCACTTGTTTAACTTTTTTGAATGACAGATGTGTTGTGGCCACCTGTTCTTCTACTTCTGAGGATGCTTCTACAACTATGTTGTCTCTGATATTACTTCCCTAAGAAGTTTGGCCCAGTTTGGTATCCGCCAGCATAGCTAGAACTACCTCCATCTTTTTGATCATAGAGGTAGTCTTTATTCTCATTGTCCCTTTGGAATAGGAGGAACTCATTTCTCTCTTTGAGGCTGGAACCCAGCTCAGCTAACATATTCTCGAGCTCACCGACCCCTGTTGTGTTGAAGTTTGTCATCGACGTAGTGACTTCTTCTTGATGGGCTATAGCAAGTTGTTCTTCTTGCGTCAACTTACTTGTCGGTAGGGTCATCCGCCATTATATATGTACACCACTACTTTTGTTAGTTTCTTTCTTCCCTTCTTCAGGGATGCTATTGAGATCAAGCTCCCTTGACAACGTTGTGGTTTTCATTGTGTGTTTGTCATTGGGGAGCTCCATTGTGGTAAAGACTCATTCTTCTTCTGCTAAGCTTTTGGTGCCATATTTACATTGGCACTCTCTTCTTTCGACACTTATACTCCCATGTTGATCCCTCCCGCATTGTCATCATTGTCATCATGGCTGGAGGGGCTTGATGAGGAGTGTTGGCTTGCTTAACGCCTTGCCTTTTTTTCTTATGCCTTCTCTCGATTTCTTCACATTCCTTTTCAATTTTCTAATGGTCCTCTTTGAGGTATTGTCGTTCTTCCTCGAGGATAGCCATCATCACATCATAGCAGCGATGCATATGCTCATTGTCAGCTCAGATGGCATGCCTCTCCTTCCTCAGGTTCTCTATTTCGTCTTTCATTTCCTTTAATACTCTCATTATCCATTGGTTGCCTAATGCTTCTTGGATGAGGTCAGGGAGTGCTTGAGTTCTTTCATCGAGGACATGTACATGCGTTGTTAGAACAGATAAAGAAGAAGAAATATTTGTATTTATTGTAGTGGCTTGATGCATGTATTCCCACATGGCACCAAACCTTGTACCGAATACAGCCTTGAAGGAGGGTGTATGTTGCTACTATTGGTGCAGCTGGTGCTCCATGCACATCGTTTATGTGCTTGGCATGGTTGGTTGTGGAGTTGATGGCAGTGGACCTTGTTCTTTATCCTTCTGCTTGTCCTGTGGGTCCATGTCAGCTCCAAGGACTTTTGGTTCTGGTATGACTTGGGAGTCTTGTTCCTTCGGCTGTACCTCTAGCAGATTGTTGGGTTGTAGGCTAGCCACTACGGTTTCTTCTTTTTCTCCCTCTAGCTCCACTATAGATTCTTGTGGCTTCACGGGTTTGGGTACTTTATTTTCCATAGTTTCTTCTAGAAGGGGAGTCGTTGGGGTCAGTGGTTCTATAGTTTTTGTCTTTGTGATTGGCGAGGCTGGTGCCTTTGATATCTGCCTCTTCTTTTGCACTACTAATATCTTTCATTGTTCTTTACTCTTCTTCTCTTTTATTTGTCTTGGGCACTGCTCTCCCCGACTGTAGTTGTTGGCTGAATGTTAGCTCACATTGCCCTTGAGAACATTTTTTCAATGTTCTCGTGAGTTGGCTACAGTTTGTGGGCATCATCAAATGCCATCTTTGGAAGCGGGAGTAGCCTCTTTGAGCCACTATGCTTGAAGCATAGTTTCTCTCCCTTCTGTGCCACAATTCCCATGTTGAGGAGGGACTTTATATCTATTTTTACCTGTCCCTTCATCTCTTTATAATTCAGGATCGCTCCTACATCCATAAGGTATTGTGTGATATTTGTTATGTGACTGTCCATGCAATATCTCGAGTTGCTTTTTACTTCCCCTCCTACTTCCATAGATATCATCGACCATATTAGTAATAGATCCCCCTTGGTTACACTTCCCATCTACAACCTCGTGTAAATGGTGTAAGTTGTAATTTTATGGATCGTGTGAATGAAGCACGAGGTGATCAGGGAGGCCTTCACGTTCTTCGAGCTATGTTCTTCTTCTCTGGTCAGCTCTTTCCACAATTGGTGGCTATCATAAGTGACTAATTCCTTCTCACCTGGGGCGGCAGAGCAAGCTTTGGCTTCTTCCTCTATCTTTGTGAATATCTTATTTAGCATTGCCTATGTGATCATATAAGTCTCACCCCTAATCTTACCTCTAGTTTATAATCTCTACCGCCCATGTGCCTTGTTTCCTTAGTCATGGGGATTTTGTTTAGGGAATATAGGAATTTTGTGGTCAACTTCTTATAAGACTTGGCCTCAGACATGCATAAGGTGTGTAAATTTGTACCTTCTAGGAATTTGACTACCCTATCGTAGATTCCCATTTTCATGAAATCATCTATGTCCAAATTATGAGTCGGGCTGAAGTCCTTGTTCTGATGTATCCAGTCATAGGTGGACTAGTGTACCGAGTCTCTTGGCACAAACAGTGGTTCTCTAGACTCTATTGATGTCTCTCTTATGACTTCTTTCTCCTCATTGGCCTTCTCTACCTCCTGCTCCCTTGATTTCTCAACAACCATTGACTTTGCTTTCTTCTTGTCTTTGGTCTCCTTGGGTGTCTCTTTCCTCCTCCTTCCCTAAATTTGGGTCTTAGATTCTTCTAGTTGGTAATCATAGGTCTCCATTTGGTATGTTTGTTCTATTTCTTGTTGAGAGTCCTCCGGTGTCAGGTGATCCAGGACTCTTTGATATTGTTCAAGTTTCAACTGCAACCCAACTATTTTGGCCACTGGCAGAGAGGTGTTCCTCTTTAGTGATGCTATCAAGCTTTCCACTATCTTTTCTGCCTCCTTCAAGGATGTTGCCTTCCTGTACATGGAGTCGTTGGTCACGGGAGAAGACATTCTACAATGTTTTCACAATGAATTAGTTTACAATTGATCTAACAATGATTAGTCTTCTTTTGGGAAATTTATTAAGTTTAAGCATATTTATAGGGACCACAAGTCATTCTTGATGGGTATATCTTTACTAAAGAAAAGGGGCCTGACCATCTTGTTCTGAGTTTTTTAAGGAAAAGCATGATGCTCGGATTAAATAGAAGCAATTTATCCCCCTCACAGACATCCTTATTCTTTAGGTGGGCATCATGCCACACCTTGGTCCTTTGTTTATAAATCTTTACATTCTTGTAAGCATGCAATTTCAGCTCTTCGAGTTCTTGTAGTTGTAAGAATCTCTTATGGCCTACTTTCTCCAGATCCATGTTCAGGAACTTGATCGCCCAAAGGGCTTTATGCTTGAGTACAAGCAGTAGATGGTAGGATTTACCATAGATTCTGTACAACATTGTTCCTATAAGTGTCTTATAAGAATTCCTATAAGCCGAGAGAGCGTCATCAAGTTTTATAGACCAGTCTTTCCTAGTACGGATGATCGTCTTTTCCAAATTTTTTTTCTATCTATGGGACACTTCCACTTGTCCTGAGGGTTGAGGATGATAAGATGTAGTGACCTTGTGCCTTACCCCATACTTCTTTAATAGCGCCTCAAATTATTTTTCTCCAAAGTGTGATCCTCCATCGCTTATGATAGAGCGACACACTCCAAAGCGTGGGAAAATGGTCTTCTCAAATCGCTTGATCACCAATTTAGAATCACAAATCATAATTGCTACTGCCTTGACCCACTTGGATAAGTAATTGACGACAACAAGAATGTATTGGTATCCTTTGGATGACGGGAAAGGTTTTGGGTTTTGTGGAGAAAACATGAGTGGCAGATGTAACAAAAAAGATTTCACACAACCTGAAATAGGATCTCATCGACAACTGCATATTTAGAAAGAGTGTTTGTGGGATATATCTTATCGTGGGGCAAGTCTGGCGATGTCTCGCTGCATGATGGTGTGCAACGTTGCTCACAGAACTTCTCTCCCATTCGCTGAGTGTGTCACAGGAAGATCTAATGGTGCTTCTTTCATGCGGTGATCTACGCTGCCCGTAGCGTGTATGGATGGTCATAGATGTCCTTCAAAAGTAGGCGTCTTAGAGTCTACCTCTCTATTTCGTCCACACAGATGGACTGAGACTCCATGTCACGCTTCCTAAGATGGCAGGAAGGAGTCGTCTCTGTGCGGCGGCGTGCTAGCATCGTGGTGCTCTCCTTTCTCTCCCGAGGATGGTGACGGACTAGGGTTTACATACATGAGCGTAAACTAAAAAGCCTCTCTCTCAATATCTTATATAGATATCAGTCGTGAACCCTTTTAAATAGGAGACGAAAAGAAGTATGGTTTCCTAAACCCATCGGTAAATAGAAACACTACGTTAATTAAAATTCTCATGGATTAATTAGAATATTCTAAAATTAATTAATTAACCAAATAATCACATTAATTGATTAATTAATATCTGACTCCTTGCAATAGCTCAGGATGGCTCTATGGGCATATTATATATATATATATATATATATATATATATATATATATATATATATATATATATATATATATATAGACTCCCACTTGCATTTAGAGCCAGTCACTCCAACTAATTGGCTCAAACATTCCAATATTATTCTCATGGATTACATAAAAATTTTAGTAATCAATGTGATTTGGAGAAATTCCAATCAAATCTACAATTATACGCCTATTCCAACACATCCTATGTGTGTGACTTAGTAGGCTCCAAATGACGTTGGCAGTTATATCTATAATCATATTATAATTTCAAAATCAATGATTGGTATCTAGCAAGACTTCATTGCCACCCAAGTAATTGGAGAAGTTGGAGAACAACTTAACCTATCATTCATGATTGGCGTTACAGTGATTGTATAGTTCCTTTGTTGTTGATATCCAAATTGAACTTGAGTCATGCAAGTGTTATCCTTTTCAACATTCAATATATGTTCCTTGAACTAGAGAAGACTGTCTGAGATATATGTAAGCTCAATATCACATATTGACTCACATCAGTATGGCCATGCATTTCTCAATCTCCCTTATCAATTGGATAGAATATCAAACTCCCCTAGCAAGGACAAATTCCATCCACATCACTCACAGTCATCCCCATGTGTCACAGTGCACCCAAGAACCGTCTTTATGGCAATCCTATATAGGAACACAATGGATGATGTCAAAGTACACCGAACGACATGTGATAAGTATAGTGACTTCAGGTCTAACAACCACAATCACCACCATCATTATGAGATGTGACTCTCACTATCAATCATGGTATCCGTGTGTCACTCTCGAGGTGGGTCTTTCTGATACAGTGCTCTCTAACAAGTATCTATGTATTTGGTTTGATATCTCCATATCATGGATAATGAGATTCTTCCATCAACCAACATATATTCTAATCTTTTTTTATTAGCAAGAGAACTTCCCCCGTAGAAGCGTCACATTAGTGACCCCCCCAGACAGCATAAACTCTCTGTCCTTGAGCATCCCGCCCACTCGAGAACCGATCAAAGTGCACACTGGGCCGGCCTGCGTGACGGGTACCATTTCGAAGATGGCCGCTAGGTTTCGAACACGTCCCTTCATGAGGGGACACCGTGCCGAACCACCTGAACCACTCCTCCCCGGCCATACATTCTAATCTTATGTGTAATTGATGTCTATGGATATTTCCACAATAACAACTGATTAGGGACAAAATAAGAATACATACTCTTAACATACATATGATCTTACTGTTCAGGTCATCAACCCAAAGACATATGTCATTGAGTATATTATTTTATAGACATCTATAAGTAGTATCGTCATCTCACAATATAAAACACAAACATATAGATTGGAAACTTGCCTTTATTGATATGATCAATGTAGTATTACAAATCATTTACATAGCATCCCATTACAATCATCAAATCTTAGTCTCAATGGGCATATATACCAACATATTCCCACTTGCACTTATACCCAGTCACTCATGAATCTCAATCCAAGTGATCGAACATGTACGTCATGTTTCTGTTGTGAAAGTTCTTTTGTGAGCGGGTCAACCATGTTGCTTTCTGTAGGTACTCTGCAAATCTTCACATCTCCTCACTGTACGTTGTCTCGTATGAGATGGCACCGTTGTTGAATATGTTTGGAATGTTGGTGCGATCTTAGTTCTTTAGCCTGTGCAATTGCTCCATTGTTGTCACAAAACAACTCAATTGCATCACCAACATTTGGAACCACTCCAAGTTTAGAAATGAACTTCTTGATTGACACAGCTTCCTTTAAAGCATTAGATGCGGCAATATATTCAACCTCTATTGTAGAATCCACAACTATCTCATGTTTGGAACTCTTCCAGCTCACATCTCAGTTGTTCAGGAAAAACACAAATCCAGATTGCGATCTATAGTCATCTTTGTCAGTTTTGAAGCTAGCATCAGGGTAACCCTTTACCACAAGCTCTTCCTCACCAACGTATACTAAGAATTGAGCCTTAGTCCTTCTCAAGTACTTTAGGATGTTCTATACAGCTGTCTAGTGACATTCACCTGGAGCTGACTGATACCGGCTCGTCATGCTCAAATCATACGACACATCAGGATGAGTACATAACATCACGTACATGATAGATCTAATTACTAATGCATACAAAATCTTACTCATACACACCCGTTCATCACATGAACTAGGACATTAGGCTTTAGAGATCGTAACCCCATGGGATATGGGAAAGTTACCTTTCTTAGAACCCTCCATGCTAAATCGCTTTAGCACCTTTTCAATGTATGTGTTCTAGCTTAGGCCTAGAATCCTTCTAGATCTATCTCTATAGATCTTGATCCCAAATATATAGGATGCTTCACCTAAATCCTTCATAGATAAGGTCTTCCCTAGTCAACCTTTTACTGTATGAAAAGTAGGGATGTCATTTCCCATCAATAGTATGTCATCCACATACAATAAGATAAATATGATTGTGCTCCCACTAACCCTTTTGTAAACACAAGGTTCATCTTCATTTTGACTAAAGCCAAACTTTTTGACTACTTCACCAAAATGTAGATTCCAGCTCTGAGATTCTTATTTCAATCCATAGATTGACCTTTGTAGCTTACATACTTTATTGGCTTCCTTCATATTGAAAAAACCCTTAGGTTGTGTATGTACACATCCTTGAGTAAATTTCCATTAAGGAATGTTGTTTTAACATCCATCTGCCAAATCTCATAGTCATGATAAGCTACGATGGCAAGCATGACCTTGATGGATTTGACCATGGAAACTGGTGAGAAGGTCTCATCATAATCAACACCTTGAATTTGACAGAATCCTTTTTCAACCAATCAACCTTTATAGGTTTGAACATTTCCATCGATGTCAGTCTTCTTCTTGAAGACCCACTTGTACCCTATGGGTTTTACCCGTTTGGGTGGATCCACTAAGATCCATACTAGACCTACGAGATTTGGCACTAAGACACCTTACTAGCTTCTTGATTTGAAGTTGTCTCATCTTCTATGCCCAATTCGTCATTGTCTTGAGCCATGAGAAATCCAAATCTCTCAGGCTCAAGTTGTGTCCTACTAGACCTACGAGGTTCCTGTGTTACATTTAGAACTTGAAATTCCATAGTAATTTGTGAGTCTTCATGTTCCTTATGTACCCGCTTAGGTTCTCTGCTTTCTTATTGGTCTCAAACTTCTTCAAGCTCTACATTCCTCCCACTGATTCCTTTGGAAATAAATTCCTTTTAAAGAAATACAATAGTCCTAGAAACACACACTTTGTTGTCAGTTGGTGTGTAGAAGTAGTATCCTTGAGTTTCCTTGGGATATCCAACAAAATAGCATTTTTCAGATTTGGGTCCAAACTTTTCAGGGGATTGTTTCTTAACTTAAGCTTCACATCCCCAAATCTTTGACATATACAAATTTGGACGACTCCCATTCCATATCCCATATGGTGTCTTTTGAACCGATTTGGAAGGTACGCGGTTAAGTGTAAACATTGCACTTTCAAGAGTGTTTCCCTAGAACGATATTGGAAGTTTGGCTAAACTCATCATTGATCGTACCATGTCTAATAATGTACGATTTTTCTTTCTGACACAACATTATGTTGTGGTGTACCATGTTATGTTGTGGTGTACCATGTGGAGTCCATTTTGATACAATACCATGGTCTCTGAGAAGGTCCTCAAACTCTTAGCTTAAGTATTCACCACCTCAATCTGATTGGAGTGCTTTAATACTCTTACCAAGTTGCTTCTCTACTTCATTCATGAAAATCTTGACCATTTCAAGAGTTTTTGACTTTTTTTTATAAGATATACATAGCCATACCTACTGAGGTCATCAGTGAAGGTAATGAAGTATTGATAGCCTCCTCTAGCAATTAATTTAAAAGGTCCACATACATCAGTATGTATGAGACCTAGCAGATCAATGGTTCTCTCACAGTGTCCAGTGAAAGGAGTCTTGGTCATCTTCCCTAATAAACATGACTCACATGTCCCTAATGATTCAAAATAAAAAGAGTCTAGATAACCATCCTTATGGAGTCTATATATGTGCTTCTCGTTTATGTGTCCAAGACAACAATGTCATAAGTATGTTTTGTTTGAGTTGTCAAGTTTTAGCCTTTTAGTATTTATTTTGTATATGCTAGTCTCATGTTCTAACAAGTAGATACCATAAGACATAGGGGGATTGCCATAAAATATTTTATCTTTAGAAATAGAAACATTCCATTCTTAATGTCAAATTGAAATCCACTCTTGTCCATACAAGGTACAGAAATAATGTTTCTATTAATGGTAGGCACATTATAGCAATCCTCTAATTCTATTACAAGGCCTGTAGACAAAGATAAACTAATAACTCCAATAGTGGTGTAAGCAACTCTTTCTCCATTAGCGACCCGCAACTCGACTTGGTCCTTTCGTAAATGCTTACTTTTTATCAGATCCTGCATATTAGAACATATGTGAGATCCACATCCGATATCCAATACCCATAATGAATAAGTAATTAAGTTTATCTCAATGATATATATACCTAAAGTAGAGATATTTATCCCCTACTTCTTCTTCCTCAGTTCCTCCAAGTAGAGAGGACAATTTCTTTTCCAATGTCGAGCCTGGTCACAATGGTGACAATTGCCTTCTTTGGAGATCCAACCTTTAGCTCTAAGCACAGATGACTTTGGCTTCTTCCCATCTTTAGAAACTTTCTTAGCCTTGTCTTTACCTTTTAACTTTACCTTTGTCCTACTGATCATCATCACAAACTTGGTCTTGTCTTTCTTCATTGTGCTTCAGCTATCCTCAACATGTCCAATAATTCTGACAATGGCTTGTCAAAATTGTTCATGTTGTAGTTCATGACAAAATGACTATATGATTTAGGAAACAATTGTAGAATCACATCATTGGCCAACTTTTAACCTAGGGGAAATCCCATCTTGGATAGGCTTTCCACGTACCCAATCAAAGTGAATATGGGTGCCAACTGAGTCTTCGTCTTTCATCTTGCTCCTGAACAACGCCTTGGAGACATCATATCTCTCATGTCTTGCTTGATGTTGATACATGTTCTTGAGATGTGTTACCATCTCCATGACATTCGTGTTCTCATGCTACTCTTGCAACTCATAGTTCATTGAACATAACATCAAGCACTTGACATCATTGGCAAACAACACTTACACTTTCTCATTGCGATCGGTCCTTGAGAAGGACAAACTTACTGGAACCAACTTTCAAAACTGGTTTAGGACGCTGAGAATTGTTCTCACACATGAGCGTAAGCTCTATGTCCTTGAAACATTTTGACTTGTCAAGATTGAATAAATGAGATTAATTAGGCCTTTAATTAATTATGATCCCACTATTTTATTCAAATTTATAGCCCTCACTATCAACTCAGAAGATTACAACAAACAACCTTCTAGTAAGCCATGATCCAAAACAATTGGATTAATGCCCAGCCAACATCGGCGTCAAAGACCAAATACTAAGGTAGGCAACTTTTGCCAATTGCATCATATGCAACTCTTGGATATATGATCATGCACAACTCCTTGCCATGATTCATCTGTGTGCCTATAGCTACATGATCCTATCAAGGTTCCCTAGTTAAGTCCAACCCATAAGACAACACGATGAGTGTGCACCCTACAGAGGCAGACCCACACACCCACCATCACTATAACATCCCTCTTTTTAGGAGTAAAATAAAACCTTTTATGTAGTTTTCTTTAAATGATATTTCATTACAGACCTTAAGGAAAAATTTCCAAATTAGTTTTACTTTTAGGATTTCAATGCAAAGAGAAATAATAAAAGGACTCAGAATAAGTTTTTCCTTTATTTTAATGTGTTGCAAATGATTGTGTGATATTGGTAATGTGTTTTCCCTTTTTCTTTCATCAAATAAATCTAAAAGTAATGAAAGATAAAGAGAAAGAGAAAGAAGCAAGAAATTTGAAATTCAAACCACTTGGGAATAAGTGTGCTTTTTCTTTTATAGATTTCAAGATAAATCCTTTAATGTGCATTTTCTCTCTCTCTTCTTGGAATTTTCCAAAAAGAAGTAATAACGTCCTCCTTATTCATTTATTTCAAAAATATGAGAAAATATATTCTCTTGGCATCACTAGTCCACTTTTGCTTTTATTTTTATAAAAACATAGGAGGGAAGTGATATTACCTCTTCTTTTCTCTCTCCTCCAAAGAAAATGCATAAAAATGCAAGGAATGAGTATTTATGACTTTAAAAGAGACAAATAGTGATAATATCAAATTTAGGAGTCAAAATCCACAAAGGAAAGTTTCCCCTTAATTATTTAACTAGTTTGTGCATTTAAATTAAGAAAGAGTGACAAAAATAGAAATCATAGACTTAACGTTGAAGAAACCTAAATCTAATTTTCTAGGAATACTCTAGACCATTTAATTAGTTAGTCCAAATTTGGAGTTTGTTTGACCCTCCAATTAAAATAGGAAAGTTTTTATTTAATTTGATTAGATTTACAGTTAATTGCACTCGAGTTCATAAGGTCTAGGCATTTAATCCCTATGATGCGCTTTAATTTTCTCTTTTTTCCTTTTTGAGAATGATTGGACAGTCCCAATTTTACAGAATCAAGATCCAATGGTCAAAAACCCTTCTCATTCCTCTGTTTCTTTTGCCGGTCTAAAACCAATTCAACACTTTCCCTTCCTCGATCGATTTCTCCTTCCTCAGTGATTCTTTTTGTGAGATTTTCACTACGTTGGCTCCCTTTCTTTCCCCCACACCCGACGAGCCTTTTCTCATGGCCTGTTATGGAATATAGATAAAATGCCCATGAGGGCTAGACTCTCCCTCTCTGTTGTTTTGCATAGCCGCCACCCTAGCCCTCTCCACTGCCTGACAATCTACCAAAAGAACAACTAGGCTCTGACATTTCTCCCTCCACCTTCAATTTCCTCTTATGTGCCCCCATGCACAAGGACCTACTCAACCTCATTCCCCAAGGATTTTGGCCTAGAGCGTGCTACTTCAGCCACCTTAGTTCGATCGAACCCATAGTGAGCATCCTCGGCCTCCTCCCTTCATCTTCATGTCGCCATTTTGTCTCTTCCGTTTGCCTCACTGCACCTCCTAGAATTATTCTCGATTGCTTTTGGGTGCTTTTCTGCATCTTATACTTTGGTCTTTGACTCGGGGTGTTTCCCATATTTTTACGGTGTGGCAAAGAGTAGTGCCTCCAGTGACTCTTCTCTTCCTCACGATCGGACCCCAGTCTCATGAGCTCTTCTATCGAGTTTTAAGGGCTTGGGTTTCCCTCCTTCCCTCTTGCTTTGTTTTCCCTTGCCATGCCAAGATCTGCAGCTTTTCCAGTGAGTCAAGAGTGTCGTTCCGGCCACGGTTTGACCCTCAGTAAGGGTCATTGTCTTTGTGACAACTAGACTGAGTTAATTATCCTCTTCTTTTGGATAGAGGTGGCTTGGCCCATGAGATCATCTACAAGGATCACCTGCGGTTGCTGCTCACAACACAAGACCTCGAGTAGGGACAATTCAGACCGTGAAATGACAAAGATATCCTCGTGTCACGCTATAGTGAGTAAATGCCCCTAAGGGCATATGAGTCTTTCACCGATTGACCGCATCCTTTGACCACTAATCCACCTGGGTGAGACCCGCACCTACGTGGCAGGATCTCATTCGCCTACATCAGTCGGGCCCAGGATCCTAGCCCAAGATCCTCGTGGATAAAAAGGTTGCATATGTGGCATTTTTCTTAATTTCAATTGATCCATTTTCATTAATTCATAGTAAATTGCTCGATGTGCAGAAAAAATGAGAAAAAATATGTTTTGGAAATGGTTTGTTGAAAGGAATATGAATATGTAGTTTTTAGAGTCTATTTATATATTACCAAACATTGGTATTATAGAAAATCGAAATTAGGGTTTTATTTGGTGAATAAAATGTATAATAACGTGAGATATGTTGCAAATAGGATAATTAGGGTTTTTTATGACCCAAGACATGATTTGGGTTTTATCCAACCTAGGAGAGAGAGAATATACTCTCCAAGTGAAAATGTAAGTGGTTCATGGAATTGAACATAGTTAAATTGATTGGTTTAATCATGCATATATGAAGTTTGCAATGAATGTCATGTTTAAGTTATTTACTGTTCCTAATTGCTAAACATAGTAAAGTAAAGATGCATTGAATTGCACATTATGTATGGTACCATTCTCATGATTCTTAATGGTAATGTTACAAATAAAGTTTAATGTAAAAGATAAGATTTTTAAGAGAAAGAAAATGTTAAGCTTATATAAGTACCTCATAAGAGAAGAGGCACTTCGGTGCATAAGAGAAGAGGCACTTTGGTGCATAAGAGAATTGACACATTTGTGCAACCTGAGGTTACTTATATAGGTTACGATGAAATAAGTTGATATAAAAGGAAATGCATGTATTTTCAATGTTTAATGTTTAATGTTAATGCTTATTTTAAATTTTCAAGTTTTGTTTATATTATAACATGTTCAATCCATTTACCATTTGTTTGATGCACGACTAGGGGTGTGATTCCCATAGGTTGGAATCTAGCTAAGGAGGGAAGGTCATCTAAGGAGGAAACCCTAGCTCAAGGACCCTCAATGGGAAGAGCATTGGTGAGGTGCCAGCCATACCTAGTTTATAGATCTTTTCCTTTTTTATAATTATGTGCATGTAAACTTTATTAAGATTTAAGAATGAGACATTGTGATTTTGATCTTGTGATGGTTTATTTAAACTCTATTTTGTGCAATGAATATCATGGTTGTGACATCCCCATTGATGCGATTGAATATATGTGCTTCTGCTATGGATGGTATAAGTGGGTGTTACAATAATGGTATCAGAGCGAAAATATGGTTGGCACCAGGTTTTTCTCATGAACTCATGTAGATTACGTCTGTTTCACAGTGATGGCTCCTAATAAGAAAGGTGAGAATGAAAAGGTAGCCATGGGTGGGGATGAAGGTGAATCTGTTAGCATGGGAGAACATTGAGAATCTCCACTTCAAGAAATCCCCATGGTGCCCTTTGATGTCCTTGTTAGATCTCTAGCCACAATATTGGGGAGAAGAGAAGACCAATTGCGCAACCCTAGGGTCAACCCTGAGCTTTCCCTAGTCAACTTTTTGAAGATCAAGCCAGACTCCTTCACTGGAGAGGAAGAGGTGGACGTGGTGGGAAAAGTTGAGAGTTGGTTGTAGCACATGGAACACTGCTTCCATGACCTAGACCGTCTCGACCACTCCAAGGTCTATTTTGGGACACATATGCTCAAGGGTGCTGCTAGGACATGGTGGGAGAACCTACTAGGTTATCGTGAAGCTGATGCCCCTCCATTCACATGGGAGGAGTTTTATAAGGCCTTCAAAGACCACTACATATACGAGTCCATGATCAAGAAGAAGGAGGAAGAATTTCATAAACTACGTCAACATGGTGACATGATGGTCACCCAATATGCGATGAAATTTTAGATCCTACAGAAGTATGGCTACGACTACGATGAACGTCACAAAACAAAGAAGTTCATTCAAGGACTCAAGCTAGAAATTAGCTTTGCCTTGTCAGGACGTGGGCACCATACACTCAAAAGTGCCCTAGATGTTTCCCTAGAGTTAGAGGATCATCCAGGAAGAGCATGGAAGAAGGAGAGCCACCAGAATCCAACCACCACAATGACAAGAAAAGTAAGGCACTGATTGAAGCTCTTCCAAACCAGCATGCAAACCAACATGCAAAGACCTAGTGTGCAAAATGTTCCAAGTATCACCTAGGTGAATGATGATTTGTAATGGGTGTTTGCTATGCATGTGGTGAATTAGGCCACCTAAGGCCTAACTGCCCTAAGTTCCAGAAGACAGAGCCCATGTTAATCCACCACCCAGAGAAAAGAGGCATGCTAGAGGTTTTGCTGACCAGAGAAGGAGACACGAGTGGGACGGGGTATGGGGGAGGCGTGAGGGGGACGATGGCATTCTGCAGATGGGCATAGGGGATGTCAGCGCTCACCTGGGGAGTGATGGGGGAGACGACGGTGTGTCAGCGGACAATGAACTTTGCGTTTGGAGGAAGCCAACATGAGGTAGAATTAAAATGAACGTCGATGGCTCTATGGGTGAGGATGAAGGGGCGAGAATTGGGATAATAGCTAGAGATGATAGCGGATGGATGGTGGGAATCGTGGGGGAGAAGGTAAGCTCAGGGATGGATGTCGCCATCACGGAAGCATTAGCAGCGAGAGCAGCGTTGCTATGGGCAAAGAAAGAGGGATATGACAGCATTGAAGTAGAAATGAACTCTTTGGAGGTTGTCCATGCATGCACAAGTAAGAATACGTGAAGGGACTACCTAGGAGTGATCGCTGAAGATTTTAAAGCTTTACAACTTCAGTTTTCCTTCTGTAGTTTAAATTATGTCAATCGTAGGTGTAATAGGGTTTCACATGAGGTGGCCAACTCTTGCCCGTAGGGACCAAGTAGCTAGTTTTTCCTTTACTCAATCTTTCCCTTTGAACCTTTTATCTATTGTAAACCTTGATTTAGTTAGTTAATAGTAGTCACGGGGAGCCCCAACCATAGGGTTCCCCGCTCCTCTTCAAAAAAAATGCTAGAGGTTTTGCTATGGTAGAGTAGAGTTTTGTAACGTAGTTGTTTTCTTTTCGAAACTTTTCTTTCATGCAATGTATGAAACTATGGTTTTACATGGGAATAATAGTATATCAATATTTTTGTGTTAAAGTTATGAAAATTCCTATAGTGGGTAGCCTAACAAAATTTTGAGGATGAAATTTAATTAAGGTGGCTAGAAATGTAACATCCCTATTTTCAGGAGTAAATTAAACCTTTTATGTAGTTTTCTTTAAATGATATTTTGTTAAGGATCTTAAGGAAAAATTTCCAAAATAGTTTTACTTCTAGGATTTCAATGCAAATAGAAATAATAAAAGGACTCAAAATAAGTTTTTCGTTTATTTTAATGTGTTGCAAATGATTGTGTGATATTAGTAATGTGTTTTCCCTTTTTCTTTTTATCAAATAAGTCTAAAAGTAATGAAAGAGAAAGAGAAAGATAAAGAAAAAGAAGCAAGAAATTCAAAATTCAAACCACTTGGGCAATAAGTGTGCTTTTTCTTTTGTAGAATTCAAGATAAATCCTTTAATGCTCATTTTCTCTCTCTTCTTCTTGAAATTTTCCAATAATAATAATAATGTGCACCTTATTCATTTATTTTGAAAATATGTGAAAATATATTCTCTTGGCATCACTAAGCCACTTTCCCTTTTATTTTTATAAAAACATAGGAGGGAAGTGATATTACCTCTCGTTTTCTCTCTCCTATAAAGAAAGTGCATAAAATGGCAAGGAATGAGTATTCATGACTTTAAAAGAGACAAATAGTGATCATCTCAAATTTAGGAGTCAAAATCCACAAGGGAAATTTTCCCCTTAATTATTTAACTATTTTGTGCATTTAAATTAAGAAAGAGTGAAAAAAATAGAAATCATGGACTTTACATTGAAGAAACCTATATATAATTGTCCAAAAATACTCTAGATCATTTAATTAGTCAATGGTCCAAATTTGGACTCATTTGGAGTTTGTTTCACTCTCCAATTAAAATAGGAAAGTTTTTATTTAATTTGATTATATTTACAGTTAAAGCACTCGAGTTCATAAAGTCTAGGCATTTAAACCCTATCACTGACTTTATTTTTATCATTTTTCCTTTTTGAGAACGATCAGATGGTCCCTGTTTTACGAACTCAAGATCTGACAGTCAAAAACCCTTCTCCTTCATATGTTTCTTTCGCTCGTCTGAAACCAGTTCAGCGCTTTCCCTTCCTGGATTGATTTCTCCTTCCTCGGTGATTCTTTTCGTGAGATTTTGGCTGCATTGGCTCCCTTTCTTTCCCCCACACATGACTACCCTTTTCTCATGGCCATTTGTGGACTATAGATAAAATGCCCATTAGGGTTGGACCCTCCCTCTCTACCATTTTTCACATCCGCCACCCTAGCCCTCTCAACTGCCTGACAAGCCACCAAAGAAACTACCAGGCTATGTTTCTCCCTCCACCTTCAATTTCCTCTTCCGTTCCCCCGCGCACCAGGACCTACTCAACCTCATTCCTTGACAATTTTGGCATGGTGTGTGCCGTCTGACCACCTCAGTTCGATAAAAACCCACAACGATCATTTTTGGTTGCCGCCCTTCATCTCCATGTCGTCATTTTGTCTCGCCGAGACCACAGTTGTTGTACCCTGTAGGGTTGAGCCCCCTCACTCACTTATGACTACGTCCATGGCATCTTAGTGAGACTCCGACCCTGGTGTCACTTTCATCCACCTCGTTGTACCTCCTAGAATGATTCTTAACTAATTTTCGGTGCTTTTCCACCTGATGTACCTTGGTATTCTCCTTGGGGTGTTTCCCCTATTTTTACGATGTGGCGTGAAGTAGTGCATCCAGTGGCTCTTCTCTTATGTGTGACCCGACCCACCTTCACATTAGCCTCATGAGCTCTTCTATTGAGTTTGAGGGCTTGGGTTTTCCTCCTTCCCTCTTGATTTGTTTATCCTCGCCATGCCAAGATCTGTAGCTTTTTCAGTGAGTCAAGATTGTCGTTCCGGCCATGGTTTGACCCTTAGTAAGGGTCATTGGCTTTGTGACAACCAGACGAAGTTAACTCCTCTTATTTTGGTTGGAGGCATCTTGCCCTATGAGATTGTCTACATGGATCACATGTGGTTGCTGATTACAACACAGGACCACGACCAGGGAAAATCTGTACCCCGAAATGACGAAGATATCCTCGTGTCACGCTACCGTCAGTAAATGCCCCTAAGGGCATATGAGTCTTTCTCTGCCTAACCACGTCCTTTAACCACTAATCCACCTGGGTGAGACTCGTGCCTACATTGCAGGCTCTCATTGGCCCACATCAGTTGGGCGCAGGATCCCAGTGGATAAAAAGGTTCCCTATGTAGCATTTTTCTGAATTTCGATTGGTCTAAGTTCATTAATTCATATTAAATCACTCGATGCTCAGAAAAATGAGCAAAACTTTGTTTTGGAAATGGTTTTTTAGAGGAATCTGAATATGTAGTTTTTAGAGTTTGTTTATAAATCACCAAACGTTGGTTTAATAGGAAATGGAAATTAAGGTTTTATTTGGTGAATAAAATATAAAATAATGTGAGATATGTTGCAAACATGATAATTAGGGTTTTCTCTGACCTAGGATGTGATTAGGGTTTTACCCAAACTAGGATGAGATAGAATATACTATCCAAATGAAAATGTAAGTGGTTCATGCAATTGAACATAGTTAAATTGGTGGTTTAATTATGCATATATAAATTTTGCAATGAATGTCATGTTTATGTTATTTACTATTCCTAATTGCTAAATATAGTAAAGTTAATATGCATTGAATTGCACATTATCTATGGTATCATTCTCATGAATCTTAATGGTAATGTTACAAATAAAGTCTAATGTAAAAGATATGAGCATTAAGAGAAAGAAAATGTTAAACTTATATAAGTACCGCATAAGAGAAGAGGCACTTCGGTGCATAAGAGAAGTGGCACTTCGGTGCATAAGAGAAGAGGCACTTTGGTGCATATGAGAATTGGCACATTTGTGCAACCTGAGGTTACTTATATAGGTTACGATGAAAGAAGTTGATATAAAAGGAAATGCCTGTCTTTTCAATGTTCAATATTTAATGTTATTGCTTATTTTCAATTTTCATGTTTTCTTTATATTATAACATGTTCAATCCATTTACCATTTGTTTGATGCACGACTAGGGGTGTGATTCCCACAGGTTGGAAGCTAGCTAAGGAGGGAAGGTCATCTAAGGAGGAAAACCTATCTCAAGGACCCTCAAGGGGAAGAGCATTGGTGAGGTGCCATCCATACCTAGTTTATAGATCTTTTCCTTTTCTATAATTATGTACATGAACTACAAAAAAATATGATTTGGCTACAATTATTATGACTACATATGTTGTATTTGAAGTTAAAGCTATTTTCCGCTACAAATTTTAATATTGTAAAGAGTACAAATATAGTCCATTCCAATGACTACAAATTTACATACTCTTTCGAATGCATGTCTCTCCCCCAACTTCTCAATTCTCTCTTGCTCAAATAACCGAACATTTCCCAAAATTTGAACTTTTTTCACGGGTTGATTCCCCCCTACAATTGGCGCGACTGGTATTCCCTCGGCTCTTCCTACCACACGTTGTGTGAATGCCCCTTCCTCTCAATAGATCATGAACCTCCCCTCTCGTGAGCACCCTATCCCTATTGCATGCACCCAAAGACACTCTCCCTCTCACTTTGTTCTCTTCTCAAAGTAGGGTGTGGTCGTGCTCTTCTTCTCCTCCATTAGCACCTGACCTTGTGAAGCATCAGAGAGGAGGCACCAGATAGTCAAATTCCTTCAGGAAATAGAAAAGAGGGGAGCAAATGATCTAGGATGAAGACTTCTGATTCCACAGTAGATGGATTGCAGTACTGGGGTCTCAGATTGTACACCCATTTTTCTCCATCTCACAGTGAGGGTACCGGTAAATTGTTGAGCCTATGGAATTTACACTATGTCCAGCATCATAATTCCCACTCAACAGACATCTTCCTTCTCTAGAGGTAACATCACCGATGTACTCTTTTCTTCTATTGTATTTTACACGGGCAATTACTTCTAGCCGTATTTTGGTTAAGTTGAGGTTTATTCATCTCATATTGGCTTTTTCTGATTCCTTGATAATTGGTTATCTACTGCTTCTATCTATTTTTGGAGTGTTTAAGTAGGCTCGAGGTTTCACCGTTCATGTAGTTTATTCCTCATGCTATGGTAATCTGAAGACTAGTTTATTTCTGGATGGTTTATTTTGATCCAGTCACTTCTGTCAAATATAAATTGACTGTCAATTGCTGAATCTTCTCTCTTGATTAAATTTGTTGTACTATTCAATTATTGAAAAGGTTTTGATTTTTCTTGTATTTCTTAGGCATGACATTTTTTATATCTGAATTCAGGAGTGCTCTTTTTTAGAGCTTTGAGGTTGGTGAATTAGTTTATTTTGGGAATGGATTTCCCATGTTGGTGCCTGGGACTACTGTGGTCTCGATATTTTTCTACCCCCTAATTCTAAAAACTAGGAATCCTACATTGTTTTTTTCTTTGGTTACTTAGATGAATGTTTAAAAATCTTTAGGATGATGTTGTCATCCAGCTATACTAACTCCTATATATTATAGCTTAAGAATTTTTTTTCTTTTGTGATTATGACATTACTCTTCAGTACTTAGGTTCTACAACTTTGTTGCTCTTTTTGCTGAAATTTGTGTTTGAAGGGTGTGATGATTCTGAAGTTTTTATATGGAGCTTCATATTTCTAGTTTGCAATGATAATATAAACCCCTAACAATCTAGATTTAGAGAGTGTATTGGTATACCGTGGATCCTCTATTCTCCTTAATATTTGAATTTTTATGGATATAGTTGCTAATAATCTGCTGACCTTTTATGGATATAGTTTGCTTTCATGATTCAGACTTGCCATCATAACTTTATCAGGTCTAGGAAAATATAATGGTTCCTACCATTTAACCTTAATATCCACACTGAATCTTTCCAACATGATAACATGTTATCACCAACAACAATTATGATGCCATTGAATCTGCTTTGTAGAGCATATTCCCCCTTAAGATCTCATCTTGAAACCTAAATAAGAACCTCAAGTCGTCCATCATGAGATGGGTTGCAATGTTCCCAGAGGAATCCTTCTCAAAGCCGATGAAACCATGTCTCTCTTCTTGTCTTGAAGGTTCAACATGCACTCCTTAGTTGTATCTTCACTGGTGAGTCTATGGACAGTGATAGACCGAGTCTGTCTGATATGGTTTGCCTTGTTAATGGCTTGATCTTCACTTGTCATATTCCCCATTAGATTTACAAGAATGCATGACATGCTACTATCGCATTAAGGCCTAGATTGCTAGCTTTCAGTGACATTAACATCATAGTCACCTCTAGGTATGTGTTGAAATCCTTAACAACCTGATCCCATGCTTGGCCTTATCGTGTTGCATATAACAAAATCATTTAGGAGGTGGTATTCATAGGATGTAGAATTAGTGAGGAGAGTTTTATCATGGACAAATAGATTTTTATACTGGAGGAAATGGAGGATGCAATTTGTCAAGAAATTTGATACACAAGGTAATCTTGTCATTCTGATAATAAGGGCCATTGCTGGAGACAAGCTAACATCTAATTTTGTTAACATGGTTTTTGAGTTGTTAGATAGCTTGCTCGTTGTAATTCATACTTATATGGTACTAGATGATACTAATGCACTAAGAAAAACTATATTTTGTGGAGTTTAGTTGCAAATTACATATATGACATGCTTGTCAGAATGATTTGTCATGCAAGATTAATTTTTTTTTCAAACGTTCCTTTTAAGGAAGAATTGTTTCATTGGAGCTGACATATATTGTAGCATAGGAAATGCATTTTTAGACTAAACTCATAAATTGTTGTTTTGCTGCCAAGTAAAATGAGTTTTTTTGCGACTGTCTTAATCTGATTATATTGTTTTAGTAACATGATCTGGTGATGCTTTCTTTAGCTTGTATAAGTTAATGTTTGTTCATATTGAGCCTCCTTGCACAAAGGTCATAGATTAATCACTATATCTATGACCATGTTCGAATCTATTATTATCTTTTTTCAACCCAGTCTTATCTTTAGTTTTCGACTCTGTTAGTCTGATTGACTAGTCCATTTTTTTGTTTTGCCTTGGAGATCCTTACTGGTTTTGTCTAAAGACAGAAGTATAGGTTGAGCAAGGTTCTTGGGAAGCTTTTCTAGAATATATAGATTTCTTGTTACATATAGAGCCTGTTTTGCAAAAAGGTTGTGCTTTCTTCAAATGGGATGCTCTACTGAGTACTGACCTTTGTTTGAAGGGTGTTGATATGAAGATACTTAAGGTGATGAGTTTATACAGTCTATATCTAAGCTTGACTCTATGTTTAGTAGCATTCTCATAGACAACTACCTATTTTCATGGAGTTTTATTTGGTTAAGCTGGTTATTTATTTTTCTTGGAGCATCTTACCAGTCTTGTTTGGAAATATTGTAGTAACATTGTATAGGATATGTATGTTGTTAACAATTGAGTTCGATGCATGCCTATCATTTTCATGCTACTTGGAAACCGTAGAGCATATTCTAACCTATATAGTTTAAACAATCTCATTTTGTGAGAAGACACATAATTCAATTGTCTTTGTGGATGTCGTGTATGAGGTCATATTCTATCTGCTTGTAGTTCAGTTTTCTGGCAGTTTTGACAACTTAGAAGTATGTTTGTTGATAAATTCATTTGGGTGCAAAAAACCTCTAATAGCCTTCGGATTTTCTTTTACCATTACTGGTTATTGATATTCTTGTTCATGCTCAACTTGGAGTCCACTAAAAATTCTTATCAAATGTTACAAAGAGTACACTTCTTTCCTATACATTTTGTAAATTCGTACTAATTTTTTCTGTAATTATTACTAATAAATAAATCATCTCCAAGTCAGACAGATGGATCTCCAAATGATCACAAGGATTATTTTGATCTCCTTAAGGTCATAAAGATTATTCTAATCTTTTTTACGTACTTGGTTCGCACAAGATAAGAACATGGTGTTGTCAACAAGTATTTTATTGGTCATCACCTTGGTCATTTGTTTGAATGACATGATTAGCCTTTAAATGTCTCCAAATAGATTACTAATATTACATATCCTATTTAGTATAATTGTAGGCAGTAGTTGCTAAACTCATATATCAGTTATGAATTTCAGATGGGTGGGTTATAAATTTAAACTATAATTATTCATGCTTAGCTTGGTGTCTGATCACAATGTTCATGGCAATCTTCTTGATGGATCTGATTTGTTGTCCAACTGGTTTTGTAAGTTTTTGGAACACTACTCTGTTTCCACTTCATTAGATGGTCCACAAGGATGTTGTTTAACTCTGTAGCATATTTTGGTTTAGTTGAGCCCAGTTGAGTTTAAAATTAGTTGAGTTTCGGTTTAGTTGTGCCTAGTTTTGTAGGTTACTCTTGAGTAATCCAACTCTATAGGATGAGGTTCTCTATCTGTTATATACTTTCCAAAGGACTTAGCCTTAGGTGGGTAAGATGTTTTTAGTGATTTGCTATTTATATTTATCTGCCATCAGATTTCTTCAGTGTTTCTTCATGGTAGTAATGAGATCCTAGGATCTTTCATGAGGATTGCTTTGTTCATCTCCTTCATGGATTTGATTTGATCTGTAATTATGATCAACATCATAGGTATCAACTTATGATCTGTACTTGTGATCAGCATCATAGGTATAAACCTCTGATCAAAGATATCTTGTAAAGCTGAATTCTGGGTAGTACTAGTATATTAGATGTTTCCTTCCAATGCATGTTGAAGAATCCCAGTCTACTTGAAATGGGTCAAGCCCCTGTAACATGAAAGTGTTGAAATGAAGAATTTGATGGAATAGGAAAATTTACTAGTTATCTCAGCATTCCTGGATTATTCATGAATTTCTCACACTACACAGAGCATCCTATTAAATGTGTCATACACTTTTTTGGTCGGTCCAAAAAGCGTGTTATTGTATTACCAAAACTTTAGGTACAAAATAATTTGCGCCCCCATTACAACCCTGGATGAACACATCCAAACAACCAGAGAAAAAAACTAAACACAAGTTACACAGTAGCCATCTACCTAGATAAAAGAAAAGGACGGACCCGCACTACTAACTCAAGAGATAATAGAGAAACTGAAATGACTCTCCAAACTACACATGCCAACACTGGCAATAGGCTCATCCTATGAAATTGTGGCAACATGGGCAGCCGAAAACATCACTTCAGCAACCTGGGAACCTCAGGAGAAATATAGCAGAAACCTCCACTGCTCTCATCCAGGTCTTCGAGTTTCTGGCAAGCAAAGGTAACCACCAAGAGGACCAGACTATTTCTTTATGCAAGAACCAGATACCAAGCATCGAATGATGTTGTTTGCATAGCAACACCCCACAAGCACCCAAGGGGTGAACCTCCTGTCAATCTATCTTCTCAAAGAAGACTCCAGAGAACAACTGAACAGACCAGAACAAACCTCCATTCAGCCATCATATTACTCCTTCACACATGGCAGTATAATCATCCTCTGAGGTTAGTGGTCAGAAATTATACAAGGCTTGAATGCAGGCTCCAAACAGAACTGAATAGAGTCTTGGTGAATTGGACGAGCCAATAGAGACAGAAACATGCAATCGCAGAACCTTCTGTTTGCACGGAAGCATCACGACAAGAGACCCGAAGGCCCTGTCATGTTGGAACTAAGCTACCAATAGCCACATAGTAGCACTGAGCATATCAAGCCTAGTAGGAAGGGAACAAGGCACCAAGAAGGTTGCATCTTCTTCCTTCGATCAGCTACACCTGGTCCAGCAACACGCAGTAGAAGGGGGATACAAGGAAAGATAGAAAACAACCTGACGCCCTTCGAATCCGACCCCACAAAGGCCACCAGTTTGCAGAGTGGCCCCTCCTCGAACACCTAGAGAGCATCCGAACTCTTGGTTCTAGAGAAGCACACACAACGTCATCCATCCAGTTCAATGAGAAAACCCAACCAACAAATTGTACTGAACACGTAGGTGAACTGATCCCCAAAAGCACTCCTTCTCGCATGGCATCATGTTCACCTTCAGAGTAGCAAGCAGGAGAGTAAGGGAAAGGTGCACACCACTTGTCAGCATAGACTAGAGCCTGGATAAACTCCTCAAAATAGAACAGGCCAGAGACCTGAGCAGTAAGAACCAACCCAGGCCGCCTGCGAGCCACCGGACTTGAGGGTGCCACTGGTGGAGAAGACACGTGCCTGAACAGATGACGCGCTTTGGTTAGCCAGAGCCCCAAGTATGGGGACGCCACCATGTTGATGCCGCCGAGACGGACATTGGGAAGAGCACAACACAACGCCTCTTCAGGTGCGAAGATGAGGGCACCGTCGGATCGAACCTGTCGGAGGAGGGGAACCAGGTCGCCCACCAAGCTTGGCGAGTGGACACTGATAACACCAAATTTTGTGATGTTTTTGTCCCTTATTTTGTTATCAAATCTGCCCCTTTTAACTGTTTTCCTCTTCTTTTTGTCATGTTTTTGAATAAACAGGCTTCGCTATGCTCTAAACTCAATTTATCATCTTTTGTAGAGTTTTCCTCGCTTTTTGACTCTTTTATTAACAAAAAGACTCGTCCCGGCCCACGAACGTATTCCACCTGCATCAGCCTCATTAGCAACCAGCCGGCCGATATGCTCACTACCCGACACAGGGCAGCCCGTTATAGTGCAAGAGGAAGAGGACAGTCGATAGGCCGTTTACCCGGTAGGGAGCCGAACCTGGCACGACTTCCGAAGCGTGTCGGGGGATACAGGCCACCCACCGGCAGGCGCCACTCGTCACGTTGACTGATAGCCCGGCATCCTTGCGCCGGACGACATGCATATCGAGCATCCCTGAAGCCGCAATAATGGAGCTAAAGGAGGACACGTGGCGTCCGGAGGACTATAACTTCCCCCAACTGCTTCCTATAAATAGCGGCTACATGACTCCGATGGGACAGGTCGGGGGGGAACAGACCGGAATCTCTCAAAAGCCAACTTAGGAAAGCCTCTAAGCTCGCGTGTCGTGCCTCAGGGTGTACTGGGTGATACTAGGTGAGCAATTCCCCATCCTGAGAGGGAGGGAATGGTTCACTTAGGGTTGGGCCCAAGCACCGCTGCAGGCCAATATCGGCCAATAAGGATGCCTGATAGGAGTGCCCGATTCTGGAAGCAACACTCTAGCCCCACGATACCAAACCCCGATACGCGTCACCCGTCACGGCGTACCGCGTGAGAGGGCACCGCCTGACATGAGAGTATCGGGCGTGGGTGACCCGCGCGATACATCTACCCGTCATGAGCGTGCCGCCCGAGAGGGTGCATCACCCGACACAGGTGTATCGGGCAAGGCACCTACCCGGTATCAGGCTGGAGTGTCTGTTGTAGCCTGTCGCCCGTCTAAATCAAGAAGGCGACCTTTATATTTACTTATTTCAGTCATTTACTTTTTTTTACTTATGCAATGTAACCTGACCCTTTTTATGCGAATGGAATCAGAAGAGTTTAGTTATTTACTGCTTCATGTATGGTCCCTTTTATTGGATGATTGCTATGTTTGACATCTAAACTCTATCTTGTATGCTTGGATCGCGTTTCGATTAGCTACCGAATCGTGTTTTCCCGTTGCAACAGTCTTGAGAGAGGTGTTGTGGCTCTAGTGTTTGGTCCGATACTGGAGTACAAGACTTCCCAGGATCGGAGTTGCTTTAGTAACCTTTCCACTCCAACTTAAGTCCAGAAACCTCGAAAGGGGTGTTGATGCTTGGTTAGAGGTACCTGCTTCGAGAGGAGGGGTACATGAAGTTTCTGCTGTCACTTGTTTTACCGAAGCTTCCTCCTTTGTTCCTTACTACAACATTAATGTTATCTCTCTATTTCCATTGCAAGAAAACCCTACAAACTGATAAATGCTTAAAACCTTAATTTTTACTCGTAACTCCAGTTGGAGATAGTTTCCTTTTGTTTTATTGGTCTTTGCTTGTTACCCCTTTGGGGAACTTTATCATCTCCTTACCCTTACCGTAGTGTAACGTGTCGATTCCGCATTCCCAACACTACCACCCTTGTCCCTGTGTCTGACCCCGTATATCTACTTCAACCCCGTAAACAAAGTTGTGGGGGCTTAGAAGGTTTCGGGTTATAAATTTAAAAGTCTGATTACTTCAAATCCTCCTCCACTTTTCATACGCGTGATTTAGGTCGGTCAACCATTTGGCGCCGTTGTCGGGGAAAAGGCAAAACTGTACTGTTGACGAACCCGAATCCACTAACTACACTCCAGTGCCTCAAGCTTAGAAATGATCTTGACATCACTATCTTTTTCCTTTTATATATCTTAACCTGAAATGAGTAATTCTTTTTATACACATAGGTTTTGTAATTTGATTTTTCATGCTATTCAGCTATGCTGAAGGAAGGCATCCCGCTTAACTGAGAACCAACATCATCAAACATGCCACCTCGCAATGAACAACCTCTTTCAGAAGGTGAACGCCAAGGGAGAGCTAGACCTCCCTCGCCCCCGCCTGAAGATAACGACCGCTATGACGGCAATGATCAGCATGACGATCAAGAAATGGAGCCGTTTGAGGACGACCATTGCCGTGATAGATGCCATCATCGCCACAAGCATAGGGGGATTACAATAATCAAGAACAGTACCAGGGTCATCAAGCGACGAACGCCAGTCGAGGACAAGACAAAGTTTCAAACCAGCCATACTTGGTTGGACTGTTATTTGATTTTGTAAAGAGACAAGATACAGTCATTAACCAACTGGTGCAGAGTGCGTTTTCCAGTCCAGGAGCTGTAAACTCAATACAGTTCTAGATGGCAGATATGCAAGTGCGCCAACGATAAATCGATCAACAGTTGGCCCAGATGGCAGATTTGGTAGAGAACCCTTCGAGAAAGATACTCTCCAGCCCCGAATCTACCAGAATGGCAATGCTGAAATCTGGGAGGGCAGTGGAGCGTCATGAGGAGGCCAGACCAGAACCTGAATCGAGGACGGTGGGTGTGAATCCCGTAGAAGATGAAAATCAAAAAGCTGATGATAGGGAGCCTGAAGAAAGATCCTTTGAGGAGCTACCTGGTGGGGGAAGCCCTTATGCTCCCAGGCTACCTTTCCCATACAAGCTGATAAAGACAAACTTGAAGAAGCGTCACGAGAAGTTCATCGAATCAATCAGGAAACTTTATCTTGAAGTTCCCTTTTTGGACGTCTTAGAAGAGATGCCAACTTATGCCAAGTTTCTCAAATATCTGATTACTAAGAAGAGGAGAGGAGCAAGAATTGAAACTGTGCATCTAGCAAGTGTGTTCTCTACTTTTGTAAAACCAGATTCACCCAACAAAAAGAAAGATCCTGGGGCTTTCACAATTCCTTTCGCCATCGGAGATAACGTCAAATGCCAGGGTCTTGCCGATTTAGGGGCTAGTATTAGCCTTATGCCCCTAAGCTTTGCGCAGAGGTTAGGTTTGACTGATATGGTCAGAACCAATATGAGGATTGAATTAGCAGATCATACCTTTAAAAGGCATGTTGGCGTTGTTGAAGATGTGCCAATCCGGGTAAGAAGTTTCTTCATCCCATGTGATATAGTTGTCATTGAGACATTGGAGGACCCCCACTGTCCTATTATCTTTGGACGCCCTTTCCTGGCTACAGGAAGGGCGTTGATCGGTGTTTCTGAGGGAACAATCACTCTAAGGGTCAGAAACGACCACTTAGACTTTAAGGTAATGGATGCGATGAGAGGGCCATCCCTGTCGGAGCTTGCTTGCTTTGCGGACAGCTACAACCAGTTCTGCAAAGAGGTAGAGAAAGGCATCCTGATGGTGGACCCTCTCGTGAGGGCGATAAGCAGTCAAGATTCTGACTTTGAAATCCCAGAAGTTGTGGAGTTTCTCAGCTTTGTAAACCAGTCTGATGAAGACTTGAGCAACAAGGATGGGGTGGTGAAACTGTTAAATTTGCTTCTCTCGAGGAGGCACCGCAAGAAAAGTCACCCAGGGCAAGGCCTGAGTTGAAGTCATTACCAGAACGGTTGAAATATGAATTCATAGATCAAGAGGAAAGGAACCCTATCATCGTCAATTCCAATCTTGCAAGAGATCAGTTGGACAGGCTTCTTGAGGAGTTACGACTCCACAGGCGTGGTGTAGGATACTCAGTAGAAGATATCAAAGGCCTTAGCCCTGCTTTGTGTATGTATCACATCAATTTGGAGGAATCCTCCCAACCTCTGGCTCAACCCCAGAGAAAGTTGAATCAGATGTTGAAGGAAGTCGTCAAGAAAGAGGTAATCAAGTTGAGGGATGTTGGGATCATTTACCCGATCAACGACAGTAACTGGGTAAGCCCGATCCACGTAGTACCCAAGAAAGGCAGTATAAAAGTGGTAAAGGGAGATAAAGGTGATGAGGTGGCGGTTAGGACCGTCACAGGATGGAGAATGTGCATTTCCTATAGGAAGCTAAACCAAGCTACTAAAAAGAGACCATTTTCAGCTACCTTTTATTGATCAAGTTCTTGAAAGATTAGCGCATCATGACTTTTACTCTTTCTTGGATGGTTTTTCAGGATTCTATCAGGTACCCATCCGGCCAGATGACCAAGAGAAGACGACCTTTACCTGCCTCTATGGCACCTATGCCTTCAAAAGGATGCCCTTCGACCTCTGCAACGCTCTCTCTATGTTTCAACGTTGCATGATATCAATGTTCTCGGATTTTTTGGAAGATATCGTGGAAGTTTTCATGGATGATTTTTCTGTCTGTGGAAAAGACTTTGATACCTGCCTGAAAAACCTCTCTTTTGTTCTACAACGATGCGAGGAGAAGAGTGTGGTCTTAAACTGGGAGAAGTGCCATTTTATGGTACAACAAGGCATCATACTGGGGTATAAAGTTTCAAGGCGTGGCATCGAGGTGGACATCGGCAAGGTTGAAGCCATATTTAAGCTTCCTCCACCAAATTCTGTGAAGGGAGTGAGGAGCTTCCTCAGGAACGCCGGCTACTATCGAAGATTCATAAAGGAATTCTCAAAGATTTCAAAGCCGCTAAGCAATCTTCTGGTAAAAGATGTTGAATTTATTTTCTCTGATGATTGTCTAATCACTTTTCAGGCTTTAAAAGATGCTCTTGTCTCACCACCTATCCTCCAAGCTCCTGACTGGGATTTACCTTTTGAGCTTATGTGCAACGCTAGAGACTATGCAGTAGGAGCGGTCCTGGGGCAGAAAAAGGATAAAAAGCACCACATGATCTGCTATGCTAGTCGCACGTTGGACAAAGCTTAGGTAAATTATACAACTATGGAAAAAGAGATGCTTGCGATCGTCTTCACTTTTAATAAGTTCAGATCGTACCTCATCGGGGCAAGGGTCAAAGTATACACAGATCATGGGGCTATAAGATACCTCATGTAAAAGAAAGATACAAATCCCAGACTATTGAGGTGGGCCTTGTTGTTACAAGTTTCGACCATGAAAATAGTCGATAAGAAGGGCGCAGAAAATGTGGTCGCTGACCACTTATCAAGGATCGTTGCAGAAGGACAAAGGGAACCTCCCATTAATGACAATTATGCCGAAAAAGCTTTAATGATGATCGAAAACAAGGAAGAGAACTTACCCTGGTTCGCAGACATCTGTAACTATATTGCCTGTGGAGAACTGCCCCCGACATAACTTACAACCAAAAGAAGAAGTTGTTCGCAGATGTGAAAAATTACTATTGGGACGATCCTCTCCTTTTCAGAAGATGTGCTGATAACTTGTACCGGAGAAGCGTTCCCAAAGAAGAAACCCCGAACATCTTGAAAGAGTGCCACGCCTCCCCTAGGACATCTGGGTCGCGAAAGGACTGCTGCCAAAGTGTTACAATCAGGTTTTTACTGGCCCTCTTTATTCAAAGATGTTGCACAATATGTAAAGGTCTGTAAAGAGTGCCAATTGACGAGCAATATTGGGAGGAGAAACGAAATGCCCATGGCAAATTGGGTCGAAGTGGAGATCTTTGATGTATGGGGAATCGACTACATGGGTCTGTTTCCCCCATCTAAAGGATATCAGTACATTCTAGTGGCGGTAGATTATGTATCCAAATGGTTAGAAGTTGTTACAACTCAAACGTGCGATGCTAAGTCAGTGATCAAGCTGTTCGAGAAAATGATCTTCCCTCAGTTTGGTGTACCACATACTTTAATAAGTGACGGTGGGTCGCATTTCAGAGATAGACAGTTTGAAGCGCTCCTACGAAAGTATGGAGTTAAGCACAAAATCGCTACGCCCTACCACCCACAGACTTCCGGGCAGTTAGAGGTTTCGAATAGACAAATCAAGTAGATTATGGAAAAGACTGTCAACCGGACTAGGAAGGATTGGTCAATGAAGCTTGACGACGCACTTTGGGCCTACATAACTGCCTATAAAATGCCCATTGGAACCACCCCCTATAAGTTGATCTACGGAAAATCCTATCATCTACCCCTTGAACTGGAACACAAGGCCCTTTGGGCAATTAAATTCTTGAATATGGATCTAGAGAAAGCGGGAGAAAAGAGATATTTGTAGTTGCAAGAACTTGAAGAATTACGGATGCATGCTTATTAGAATGCAAAGATCTATAAAGAAAGGATGAAGGTGTGGCATGATGCCCACCTGAGGAGAAAGGACGTAAGTAAAGGTGATAAAGTTCTATTATTTAAGTCTTCCATTCATCTTTTTCCAGGAAAGTTACAAACGCGATGGTCCGGACCGTTCACTGTGTTAAAGATATACCCATCCGGAATGATGGAGCTATATGACAAAGATGATCCGACCAAAGTTTTTCCAGTGAACGGAAACAGGGTAAAAAGGTATTATGAAGATGAAGCTTTATTAGAAGGGCGGAGATCAACTTGTAAGATATGGATGTTGTTGAAGACAAAAAGTAAAGGACCTTGATCAGTCGAGATGGCGACGCAAACCACAACGCTCCTCGGGATGCAGCCCGAGCATTTATTTTCCTAGAATAGGATGTTATTTACTTTCTTGCAAAACAAACATTATGAACATTTGGACTGTAACAAGGCCCGAGTCAGTGCATGCGCCACGTGTGCTTACTCTTCTGTTTTATGGGCCACCGCTTTGTTTTATGAGCGTGGATGAGTAATACTATCTGAGGCCGTGGGCTTAACCTTAGGCCAATGATGTTTTACCCATCAATCACTTTTTCCTTTGCTTTGTTTTTCATCTAGATTTGGTCCTCAAAGCTTCGTATCAGGCAGCAACTCAACCGGCGCGCAGAACACGCCCGTATCGTGCGACGGTACAAAGGGCATCTCGTAAGCCGTTTAGGACGACATGCCCAGGTGGCAAGCACCCATATAGGGTGAGATTAGTAATTACCCTTGATTATACTAATGGGACCGCTCGTCTCGGGAATGGCTTGTCTCAACAGCCGACACGCACCCCGGATATACCCGTTTACCCCCAGTTGAGATTTCTATATATAGTACGAAGGTTTTACCGTGTCGGGCCATTACTTTTGCTCTTCTAGCTACCCGTATCATGTAGTAATTTTTTCCTTTGCTCTTGTTTCGTCCAGGGTAGCTCCAGATAGCGAAGGTATAGCCCGAAAGCCTGCTTGCCCGACACGAGCTTCATATCGCGCGCAGCGTATCGGGTGGACGACTTTAGCTGATTTTACTTGTGTCAGCCGACACGTGTGCCGCGCGATATGTTTTTTGTACGTGTTTGCCCAATACGCCACGTCGGGAGATAACCGTGTCTCCCATTCTTGTGCCGCATCTCTTGTTCTTGTTATCGGGTGACATGTTTTTCTCTCTCAGGGAAGTCCCTGTCGGGCAATGTGTTTCACGCAACCGTATCACCCGACACACGCGTGTCGAGTGATGGGTATGATGCGCAGTTTTCTTCGTATCGCCCAGTGTTGTATCGCCTAAGATATTCTTTTGATGAGCGACAACCGGGCTTTGTATCGGGCCGTATTTTATCGTGCAATCAATTTTCTTTTAAAATGCCAGTATCAATTTTAAATGATCAATGAGCTTGTTTAATGATAATAGATATGGCTCATACGAAGCAAATCGCCATTCGAGCTAACAAACACGGTAGGAGGATCGACACAATGGCCGCAACTGAAGCAACAACAGTCGGGAAGAAATGCCCAAATCCAAAGTCAGTTGGACCATCAACCACTGAGAAGAGAGCAAGAACGGAAGAAGTAACGAGTCCATTTTCTTTCCCAGAAGATGCAGTCAGAACAAGTACAATCCAGAAGCCACTAGAGAAAGACTCCCACTAATTTTCACTTTTGAAGATGGTCCTAAACCACCACAGAAGACAAACTATGATAAGGAAATGGACCTCTCCTTGGGGCTATCTAATCAAGAAAAAGTATTGGAAGAGATAAGTGGACTTCACTGACGAGTTCAATAAATGATGATCAGACCTTTTGTTCATGTTCACAATGGAAGTATCCTAAAAAGTCTACCTGGTTTAAAGGAATGACCGATCTCATTGAATCTTGCAACTCTGAACCATCAATTGCCTTCTGGTACAACTGACTGCAGCATCTTCGTCTTGGAATGGATATCAAATAAAGACACGCCTCACTAGCTCCACCACATCGACTACCAAAGCAAACGAGGAGAATATGTGTGGGAGCTTCTATCTGGCAAAGGCACGCTCACCAGTTAAAACCCTCACTGAGTTAACAATACCCTACCTTATCTATTTCACAACTCTGGGACAGAGTGTGGAGTAAGTTTGGGGGGGTACCATGTATCAGTGAGGGAGGTACAAAAAAATTTTCTTTTTTTTTTGCTCTTCTTGTTCTTTTTCTTCAACATGTGTACATACAATTTTTGCTAAAAATTTGAATATGTTGAAAAATTCTGCTTATTTTTGTCTCCATACATATGTACAAAGACGCTTTATAGTAAAAACCTGATGCGACTTCTTGCTGGTTTGTTTTCTCTATGTCTAAGGAGGAGCAAGCTTTTTTATGTCTTTTTGAAAATGTAGCCTCAAACAACAATTGACTACGACTTTCCATGCCAAGAATTTCGAAAAAATAATCTTGTGACAACTAAGAGATGTGTATGCAGAAGGAAAAAGCTGCCCAAACAGCAAAAATTTCTCTTGTTTTCCCTTACCCAACAAAAATCCCAAAAAGAGAGACCAGCCTTATGAGAATGAATAAAAGCATGAGATTTGTGTCAAATGAAAAGAAAAGAAAAAAATATATATACACACTTGTTTTCCAAAAGTACCCATCTTTAGGCATGGTAGATCCAGGGCAGTGGTACGTAGGATGTGAAATCACTGCTCTAAAGCCAACTGACTTGGACTGTAGGGACCACTTGCTCGTTAACGGACCCATACCTGGATGGACTAATGGGAAACAAGAAGAAAAACTCAAAAAGCCTTAAGCCTACCGAAACACACAACTTTCTGCCCCAAAAGTTGTTTGGTGTGAAAGCTAACTTCAAGAATCTACTCCCAAGTCTCGCTGAAGTTGTGGAGAAATTTTTGCTTAAATAAGGCAGGAGAAGTAAAGTCTATTGTTTGTGGTCGGGCCGTATACTCCGTAAGACATCTCAATGCTCGCTCAAACCTTTGGTCCGAAAACTATACCGGTCAAGAAGAAGAATCACAAAATAATGTTTTAAAAAGATTGATTGAGGACAATCAAAATGCTAAGTTTGGGGGAATTGGTAACACTAAATTTTGTGATGTTTTTGGCCCTTATTTTGTTATCAAATCTGCCCCTTTTAACTATTTTCCTCTACTTTTTGTCATTTTTTGAATAAACAAGCTTCGCTATGCTCTAAACTCAATTTTATCATCTTTTGCAGAGTTTTCCTCGCTTTTCGACTCTTTTATCAACAAAAAGACACGTCCCGGCCACAAACGTATTCCACCAGCATCGGCCTCATTAGTAACCAGCCGGCCGATATGCTCGCTTCCCGACATAGGGCAGCCCGATATAGTGCAAGACGAAGCAGACAATCGATACGTCGTTTACCCGACAGGGAGCCGAACCCGCCACGACTGTGGAAGTATGTCGGGCGATAAAGGCCACCCATCGGCAGGCGCCACTCGTCACGTTGACCGACAGCCTGGCATCCTTGCGCCGCACGACATGCATATCGAGCATCCCTGAAGCCGCAATAATGGAGCTAAAGGAGGACACGTGGCGTCTGGAGGACCATAACTTCCCCCAACCGCTGCCTATAAATAGCAGCTACAGGACTCCGATGGGACAGGTCGGGGGGGGGGGGGGAACATACCGAAATTTCTCAAAAGCGAACTTAGGAAAGCATTTCGAGCTCGCGTGTCGTGCCTCAGGGTGTAATGGGCGATACTAGGTGAGCACTTCCCCATCCCGAGAGGGAGGGAATGGTTTACTTAGGGTCGGCCCCAGGCACCGTTGCAGGCCGATATCGGCCATCAAGGACGCCCGATAGTAGTGCCCGATTCTGGAAGCAACACTCTAGCCTGTCACAATACCAAACCCCGATACGCATCACCCGTCACGGCGTATCGCTCGAGAGGGCACCGCTTGACATGATCGTATCAGGCGTGGGCGCCCTGCGCGATACATCTGCCCGTCATGAGCGTGCCGCCCGAGAGGGTGCATCGCCCGACACAGGTGTATCGGGCAAGGCACCTGCCCGGTATTGGGCTGGAGTGTCTGCTGCAGCCCGTCGCCCTTCAAAATCAAGAAGGCAACCTTTATATTTACTTATTTCAGTCATTTACTTTCTTTACTTATGCAATGTAACCTGACCCTTTTTATGCGAAATGGAATCAGAAGAGTTTAGTTATCTGCTGCTTTATGTTTGGTCCCTTTTGTTGGATGATTGCTATGTTTGACATCTGAACTCTAGCTTGTATGCTTGGATCGCGTTTCGATTAACTACTGAATCGTGTTTTCCCGTTGCAACAGCCTTGAGAGAGGTGTTGTGGCTCTAGTGTTTGGTCTGATACTGGAGTACGAGAGTGCCCAGGATCGGAGTTGCTTTAGTAACCTTTCCACTCCAACTTAAGTCCAGAAACCTCGAGAGGGGTGTTGATGCTTGGTTTGAGGTACCCGCTTCGAGAGGAGGGGTACAGGAAGTTTCTACTGCCGCTTGTTTTACCGAAGCTTTTTCCTTCGTTCCTTACTACAACATCAATGTTATCTCTATTGGTATGTATGCCCTGAGAGCCAATCATAGAATGATTGGTGGGATACATTAAGATTGATTTGATAAACATCAAAGGCAAGCTTCCAATTCATTCTGGTTCAGTCATAAGAGATAGTGATAGAACAGATTGAATGTCTAGAGGATGACAGTACTCAATGATGTATGCTTTCATGTTAAGGACCTGAACGATGAGATCATACGGATGCTAAGAGTTTGTACATTCTTGTTATGTCCCTGGTCGGATGTCATTGTGGAAGGTAGATAGACAGTAATGACACACAAGACTAGATTGTGGTGTTGGTTGATGACAGAATCTCATTAGTCATGATATAGAGATATCAAACCAAACACATAGGTACTTGTTAGAGAACAAGGTACCAGACAGACCCACCGTGAGTTTGACACATGGAACCATGATATGGTAGTCACAGTCAGTACTCACAGTGATGGTGGTGAGTGTGATTCTTAGAGCTGAAATCACTACACTCAACAAATGTCGTTGGGCACACTTTGACATCATCAAACGCAGTCCTGAAACATGGGTTGTTATAAAGGTGATGATTGGGTGGCTTTGACACATGGGGCTTTTGAGTTCGTCTACTTTTTAAAATTATTTAATCATTTACTGATTTATATTTGTTTATCAACTGAGTTGTACTTTTTTGTCTATTGCTTTGTATTTGTTTATGTACTAATTATATTTATTTATCTAATGCTTTGAGTTTACTTATTTAGATGTTTCTATTGTAAATCAACCTAGGATATGAACAAATCTTGTACTTGCATATATTTGTAAAATGTTCAAGGCAATTTGTGTCCTGGTTAGAAATCTTGGTATGTTTAATAAGATTCACACTCATTTTCTCTAAACTGCTATAAATTTATACAATCCCTCTTGTCTTTGATGATATGAATGCTCAACTAGGTATGCATGACATTCGTAGTTAATTTGAATGTGTTTGTTTTTAAATTTATTAGCAAGTTTGTAATCTTTCTTTTTAACTCCATCATCTTGATCTTAATGTTTTTAGTCTTCATAAGTTTTTCTAGTTTGCAACAAGTTTGATTGACAAATACCTTTCCAATCCTAACATTTGATGATTTTAGTAATGGTATACGACTTTATGGTAGAATGACCATGTGCTGGTTAGTCTGTCTACTAGAGTGTGGAGAATAACCATATGTTGCATGTAGTTTATAATATTGAATTCTTTGTTTATTATTTATTATTAATGTGATCAGACACGCCTACTTTTGAGTGGTGTTATATTTTGTTGGACTAGAAACCCGTCCAAGATTTACTCATTAGGAGTAAATCTTGGATAGTCCCCAGTTTGCGACTGTTCTTGAACACCTAATCTCAATTAGGATGTAAGTGTGTAATGTGTATTGGGTTTTCAATAAAATTTCGGCGGTATTTCCCCGTTTGTTCTCTATGTACATATGTACTTGGAGAACAACGGGGAAATGCTGTCGAAATTTTCTTGAAAACCCAATACACATTATACACTTACTAGTGAGATTAGGTGTTCTAAAATGTGATAGGTGGTACACATTTATTATATATAAGAATGACAACACATGTATTTTTTGGCATGGAAACCCGTCCAAGATATACTCATTAGGAGTAAATCTTGGATAGTCCCCGGTTTGGGATTGTTCTTGAACACCTAATCTCACTTAGGATGTAAGTGTATAATGTGTATTGGATTTTCAATAAAATTTCGGCAGTGTTTCCCCGTTTGTTCTTTAAGTACATATGTACTTGGAGAACAACGGGGAAATGCTACCGAAATTTTCTTGAAAACCCAATACACATTATACACTTACTAGTGAGATTAGGTGTTCAAGAATGGGATAGGTGGTACACATTTATTATATAAAAGAATGACAAGACATGTATTTGTTGGCTTAGAAACCCATCCAAGATTTACTCATTAGGAGTAAATCTTGGATAGTCCCCAGTTTGGGACTGTTCTTGAACATTTAATCTCACTTAAGATGTTTTAACCATTAATTATATATAATACCTTAAACCCTAAAGTTTTAACCATAAAACCAAATCTTTTAACCCTAGACTGTAATCTTGTTCTAATATATAATTGTTTTCTCTTTGATCATAGAATGGATAGATCATGGTTGTCCATTCCAAATCGTTGCACCCTCGAGGAACATAGGAATCAACTTGGAGATAGGTTCTACTGTCCATGTAGGCATTATGGTAACAACTTGAAAGTCAACACTGGTGATGAAATCAAAAGTCATGTCATGTGCAACGGGATTGTACAAGGCTATACAGAATGGCATTGGCATGGAGAGATTTCAAACCTGAAATCAGTAGATGTCGATAGTAGTGCTTGTGTGGAAGAAGAAATTGCCTCCAATGACGTAGATGTGAATGAACCAGTTCCAGTAGACATTGTTGATTCAATGCTGGATAGTTGTGGGGTAGCGCACATCGATCCACCTCCCATGTTTAGAAACATTGTGCATGATGTTGAGATACCGTTATACACATGTTGTAAGTTTACAAAGCTTAGCGCTGTGTTGAGATTGTATAAACTAAAAGCTAACAATCGATGGAGCGATAAAAGCTTCACGTCATTGTTGTCTTTGTTGAAAGAAATTCTTCCTGGAGGAAGCGAGCTGCTGATCTCAACATACCGGTTAAAGAAATTTTTGTGCCCAATGGGAATGGAGGCCAAGAAGATACACGCATGCCAGAATGATTGTGTATTATTTCAAAAGGACTATGTAGATTTGAAAGATTGTCCAAAATGTGGTGCATCAAGGTATAAATTGACGACTTCGGGGGAGTCCAAAACTAGTTCTCCTGTCAAGGTGATGTGGTATCTACCTATAATACCACGGTTTCAACGCTTGTTTGGCAATCCTATAGATGCGAATAATTTGAAGTGGCAAGCAGATGCTAAGAAAAATAATGATGGGATCCTGCGACATGCGTCTGATTCCTCATAGTAGAAGAAGATTGATTTATTGTACCCTGAATTTGGTGAAGAATACAAGAATCTAAGACTTAGGCTTTGTACAGATGGGATGAATCCATATGGGACATTGAGCAGCAAACATAGCACTTGGCCAGTTATGCTTGTTATATACAATCTTCCTCCCTAGTTGTGTATAAAAAATAAGTATGTTATGTTGTCATCTTTGATATCGGGCCCTAAACAACCTGGAAATGATATCAACGTTTATCTTGAAACTATGATTGATGACTTGAAGAATCTCTGGGGTGAAGGTGTGATGACCTATGATGATTCACGAAGAGAGACATTTTGTTTGCACACTATGTTGTTTTGCACTATGAATGCCTTTCCAGCGTATGGGAGTTTGTTTGGATATAGTGTCAAAGGATCTAAAGTGTGTCCTATATTTGAAGAGAACTCTGATTCAATACGACTAAGACACAGCGGCATGACTGCATATCTTGCTCATCGAAGGTTTCTTCTAAAATTTCATCTGTATCATAGGTTGCACAAAGCATTCAATGGACAGAATGAGGAACAGAGTGCACCTAAACCTATATCAGGGGAGGATGTTTATGAAAGAGTAAAAGACATCACCAATGAATTTGGTAAGAGATCACAATGTATGATGGCCACACGGAGTGACAAGTTTTTATTCAAGAAGAAGTCAATATTTTGGGATATTCCTTATTGGATTTCTTTGATAGTTGGGCATTGTATCGATGTCATGCACGTTGAGAAAAATGTATGTGATGGCGTCATCGGTACTCTGTTGAATATACCAGGTAAGACTAAAGATGGGATAAAATCCAGAATGGGCCTACGTGAAATGGAAATAAGGACAGAATTGATAGAAGTAGTTAGTAGCGATCGGAGAACATACTTACCTCCTGCTTGTTACACGTTGTCTAGAAAGGAGAAGAAAGCTTTTTGTGAATGCTTGGTAAATGTTAAGGTGCCACAGGGTTACTCATCCAACATCTGTACATTCGTATCAATGAAAGATCTGAAGTTGATAGGACTTAATTCTCATGATTGTCACACTCTAATGCAACAAATATTGCTCGTGGCAATTCGATCGATATTGCCGAAGCATGTATGGTTTGCAATCACCAGACTTTGTTTCTTTTTCAACAGTCTGTGCAACAAAGTTATTGACATTGATACTCTTGATAAATTGCAAAGATAAGTGGTTGTTACCCTATGTCAGCTTGAGATGTATTTTCCTCCATATTTCTTTGATATCATTGTACATCTTATTCTCCACTTGACTAGGAAAGTGAAAATGTTGGGACCAATTTTATTGCATTGGATGTATCCCTTTAAACGATACATGAGCATTTTAAAAGGTGACGTTCAAAACCGTTATCAGCCTGAAGGGAGTGTTATTGAGGGTTATGTGTCAAGAGAGGTTATGGATTTTTGCAATGACTTTCTGAGTGGTAATGACGCTCCTGTGAACGACAAGAATATTGAGGAGCATTTTGGCAAAGGAATTTTGGGATCACGGGTGAAAGTAATCAGCCGTGAGCAGTTGGAGAAAGGTCACTTGTATATTTTACACAACATCGACAAAGAGAGTGTTTATATCGAGGAACATACCAATTTCATCAAGAGACAATATCCTCGATCCAATTCAATGTGGCTTGCTAGAGAGCATACCAAGACATTTATTAAGTGGTTTGAAGATAAAGTCTTACATAAACTTCAAACACCAGATAATATTACGGAAACCATCAAATGCCTCGCCTTTAAACCAAAATTGAATGTTATGTCTTATGAAGGGTTTGACATAAATGGATTCTCATATTACATAAAATGTCAAGATGATAAGAGTGTCGTCCAAAACAGTGGGGTCACCCTTCAAGCGTCTTCATTGTTTTTTTGCAAGTGCAAATGATAAGAGTCCACGTGAAGCTAAAATGTCATATTATGGTATCATTGAAGACGTATGGGAGTTTGACTATGTAGATTTCAGAATTCCGCTCTTTATATGTAATTGGGTTGACAACAATAAATGAGTTATAGTGGATGAATTGGGTTTCACGTTAGTGAACTTTGAAATGATTGGTGAGAAGGGTGAACCATTCATATTGGCATCACAGGTGAAACAAGTATTTTATATCGATGATCTTGCAAATGATAAATGGTCGATTGTTCTTCATGGTAAAAGACAGTTCATTGAAGATCCTATAGTTGAAGAAGAGTATTATGATAAGTATGATGACTCCAATCCATTCTCAGTTGGGTTGCCAACACCACCAAACATTGAAGCTGGGGATCACAATGACTTGTTTGTTCGCGGGGATCATAATGAAGGATTGTTAATTGATAAAAGATCACAATATTAGAGGCATGAATGTTTATTTTTTTATATGTTTTATTTTTCTGAATGTGAACTTTACAATGTGAATGTGGACTTTATAATATGAATTACTTGACAATGTGAATGTGAACTTTACAATGTGAATATGTGCTTTACAATGTGAACTTTACAATTAGTGTTACTTTACACTGTGAAATTTATAATTTGAATGTGAATTTTCAGATGGCTGAGCATTCCCATGATGACTGTGTTGATGATCACCGTGAGGGTGAGGACGTGCTTGCGCCGCCTGACAATGTAAGTTTTAAGAATATATCCCTGAGGTTTCTATCTATATGTTCATTTATAATTATATTATGTAAGTGTGTTTTTTTAATCAAATTTTAGGTTGGTGATGTACCCCCAGAAGTATGGGTCTAAGAGGATATGCAGGCATTCGCCAAAGACTACAGGCTGAGTCTGCTCAGTCTACTGCTACTCAAGAAACTGCAGAGTCCTCTATTGCTGCTCCCGCACCTCTGCCTCGCCATGTTATGTGGATAGTTGGGAGGCAAAATAAGAAGGGAGACATACCGCAGCTCGCAACTTCTGAGGCGGCTGCCAAAATAGTAAAAATCAACTCTTAGAGCAATCAATCGATATTGATTATTGTTATATTTACTTACTAATTTTTGTTGATGGTGATTAGCGGGAGCTGCATGAGTAGAGGAAGGAAGGAAAGTTCATCCCTTAGTGAACAAGGGATGAACTGACAGTTGCTCTGAGTAACCTAGAGCATCCTGGACGTATTAGGGGTGCATGCACTGGTGTGGGCATCAAAACATTCTTTGGGCCATCCCAGCGCAAACATGTCCCAAAAGCGGGACTTTCACAAGCTGAGGTAACCTATTCTTATTTTAGAATGTTATTGTGAAAGGGGATTCAATAATCAGAAGCTAGCATTTCTTTTATCCATGTATAGGTAGATTCGTTAATTGATAGGAGAGTTGAGGAAGTACTTGATAAGAGACTCCATGAAGCAATTAGCAAGTGGAAGGCATCTCAAACTTCCACTCAGACAGTACATGTGGCATGCCACTCTTCTCCTACGGCTCGTACTGTAGAGGTTGGGAGTAATCCTATAGACCCACAACCTAGCACATCCTCTGTAAGTATTTTTATGACATAATAGCTAGTCTGTTCAAGATGATATGTTTGTGTATATATGCATATAATATTCTTTACGTAAATTTGTAGGGATTGAAGCCATGCCGACTAAAAAGTGAAGAATATATCATTGCATAGGCATCGACTTACCCACCACTTAAAGGGTGCATGTTTCATGGGTATCCAGTACCAGATGGTGTGGTACGTGTGATCCTGATATATGTACTCCCCGACTGGACGGATCTTGTACTGCCTCATGCACACCCAGATGCTGAAACACTTGGTGAGACAGTAGGCAGAGTGATACTGTGGCCCAAAGCGGATGTCCTCTATACTGATTGTGTATGATAAATTTCCATTACTTTAATTTGTTAGTGTGTATATATGAGTCAGTTGATCTAAAATTATATATATAGGTAAAAAAGACGAGACCTGCTACATCTCGGCCTCCACCTCCTCGACTACCAAGTTGGCTTCCAAGAGACCTACATGCCTCGATAGGTCCTAATTGTAGGAGTGTGGCAGTATGGATCGACGAACATAATCCAAATTTCCATATAACTTTTACTATTCCGGAGAATGTTGTAGGTAAATCATATGACAACAATCTATTTATACAAGTTTAGTGTACATATTAATGCATACATAATACAAGTTTTGCATACTATTAATGCATAGGTATTAATGCAGGTCAATCATACAAAAACAACATATTTATATAAGATATTTTGGAGTTGTTTAGTTATGAATGGCTGAACACATCTATGATAGAGTTGTGGATATGGTGAGATCTTGCTTATACATCCATATACCTTGTTTTATATACGGTGATCTGGTTTCTTATATATTAATGCATACGTAATAAATGTTTGTAGCCACTTACACAAGACATGTACAGATTTTGGGTTTTGCCATGTGGGATTTTTGGTTCCATCTTTGATAAGTCATGTAGATACAGACCCATATTCAGTTACTTCATACTGCTGTGATGCTTTTCAATATTTTTATAAAAATAATAAGAAAGTGATAATAGCTCCATTCAATGTCGAGTAAGTTTACTTTGCTTGTAATTTGGACTTAAGAAAATTACATTTTTGTTGTGGATTTTGAGTTATTAATTTTCTAATTTCTTACCTATAGTGGTAAACATTGGGAGTTACTAGTTATTGTCCCCAAGACGTTCATTGTCTATTATCTAGATCATGTGGGGAATGAGTTGGATACATTATATGGACATGCAATTAAAAGGCCATTATTCTTGTGAAAAATATTTCATGTTTTTATACCTGTTAACATCTGTTACTACATTACTATTTAATTAGGCAATTTAATGTGTTACATTAACATTTGGGCTTTATAAGAGTACAAAAAAGCTGGAGGAAAGGACTCCAAGAAAAAGGATCTGTCACTAATTTGGGAGAATGTGAAAGTAATTTCCTGACTCTAATGTATATATTATTTATGTGAACTGTGATTATTTGTATTTTTGCATATTTTGTATGTTTTAATTTATAGTGTGCTACACAAGACAATGGATGGGCATGTGCCTACTGTGTGATGCGATTTATGGACCTAATCATCAAACATGCCATAATGGAAATCGATACGATGCAACAGGTATTATACACAGTCTCATTAGATAAAATGAAATATATCAATGTTATTATATATTATTAATTATATATACGTCATTCTCTTTGTAGGTTTTAAAAACTACTAACTTCAACACAGGTGGAAAGTGTTTCGATGTACATACTCCATATACGAGAGATGAATTAGATGTTGTAAGAGAATATTGGGCAAAAGCCCTACAGAGAGTGGGAATTTTTAAATATAATTTTATTGACAATGATGACAATGATGAATAAAGAAACTTTGTTCTCATAATTATTTTTGTGTGAATGTGAATGAATTTTTATGAATTGTCATATGTGCATGAAGATGATCAATACATGAATGTTTCTACATGTGTCTTAATGTAAAAAGAGATGAAATGAATGGAATTGCATGTTGCTACTGGTTTCTACATGTGTGTGATGAAAAAATAATATAAATTAAATGTGCTTATATATGTATGTGAATCTTATATATATAATATTGTCCATCTTGTTAATGTTGCAAGTGTGTGACTTGTTGTTGGCTGATATCAATGGATGTCATAAACCTGCAGTTCAAAACTGAACTGCAGGTTTTGCATCCTGCTGACCAACCATACCGCAGGCCTGCAAATTGATAAGAAAAAAAATCATAACATAGGCAACGATTATTTGAAGAAAACCGACACCAAAGACTTAAGACAATGGTTTTTGACAAAAAACCGACGTCTATGTGGTCAGGAACCACGGTCGTACTGGGAAGCACGGCCGTGGTGGCAGGGGATATGGATTCGGTTACTAGAAAAAAAAACCGACGTCTATATGGCAAGGAGCCAGAAACCACGACCGTGCTGGGAAGCACGACCGTGGTCACAGGGGATATGGCGTCGGTTATCAGAAAAAACTGACGTCTATGTGGCCAGGAACCACAGCCGTGTTGGGAAGCACGGTCATGGTGGTAGGGGATATGGTGTCGGTTACAATTAAAAAACTGACGTCAGTTCAGCTGATATGGCGTCGGTTATCTTACGAAATCAACGCATATAGTCCCTTTGATGGCGCGTTTTCGGTGGCGGGAATCATTTTGGCATCAGTTTTTTTTAATAATCAACGTTTGTAACCATTGTATAGTGTTAGTTTTCTTAAATAACAAACGCCTATAGTCTCTTTGCTGGCACGTTTTTGGTGGCGGGAATCGTTTTGGCATCGGTTGGGAACCGACGTCGAAGGGGTCCACCTTTAGCGGTGCCCACTAGCGTCCATTACAATGACGGTCACCAATATGAAGAACACGAGGAAGAACATGAAGAGTGATGTGAAGATGACCATCGTGAGGATGACTGTCTCCACAAAGATCGTCGCCATTTCTGCATACATAGAAGGAACCATTACGGCTGTGAGTGGGATGGTGAGAGAAATCACAACCGTAGGGATAGTGATAGTGAGGATGGTGAAGAAGGGAAGACTATTCATGAGTTGGCAGCAACAAGGGCCAATTAGTTTAGATGTCCGATCATCATACCAAACTTTAATGCAACAAATTTTGAGCTAAAACAAGCTGTCGTATCAATGATCTAGAACAAACCTTTTCATGGGAAGTTAAGAGAAAACCCATACCATCATTTTGATGCTTTTAAAAATACTTGTGATCCCATCAAGATGAGGGGAGTCCCACAAGAGGTGATTTACTATAAGGGTTTCAAATTCTCTTTGGAAGAAAAGGCTATATCTTGGTATCTAATTCACCCCCACCAATCTATAGATGGGTGGAGACCCCTTGCAGATGCTTTTTTTACTAAGTTTTATCCTACAGAGAGGACAATCTGTAACATGCAGAAGATTACCTCTTTTGCATAGAACTCGGGAGAGAACTAACACAAAGTATGGGAACGATTCTAGGAGTACCTTAGGGATTACCCACACCATAATTATCGCAAGGGGTTCCTAGTGACCACTTTTGATAAAGGGCTAACTCATACGAAAAGGACTTGGTTGAATGTTGCGGCTAGCAGTGATTTCCTCAAAAAGAAGCCAAGGAAAACCACGGAGATAATAGAAAACATTGTTGCACTACAAGAAGGCATAGACTATGACAGGAATGACAGATGGCCAACGAAGAAGGTAAGATCTGGAGGACCATCTATGGAAGCTAAGGCTTTAGAAACCATAACAACACAAATTTAGAAAATAGCAACTGATGTAAAACAACTGAAAGATACTAGAGTTAAAGGTAAGAAACACACTGAGACAGTCATGAAGTGTGTCACCTGTGAAGAAGGAGGACATGGGATTGATAATTGTATCTACACCAAGCTAGAGGAAAGTGACACAAGTGAAAGTGGAAAAGAGACACAAACATTTCCTATGCCAACTTCAAGAGGCAAGGCCACCCTAGTTTTAGCTACAGAAACAAAGATGTAGTCGAGAATTCACACCTACAGAACAACTCATAAAAACTACCGTTAGGTTTTGAAAAGATAAGAGGACATACTCAGTATACTCAGACAACCAATTAGTATACCAACAAGAACAACTACTCAGGGCAAGGTAAGAATCGAAATTATCAAGGAGCAGGACCAAGCCAAGGATCGAACCAAGGCCAAGGGTCATGGTAAGGGAAGGATAACAGCTAATAGGACTTAGTTGCCTAACTATTCGATTTTGTAAAGGAGAAAGCAATAGTGAACGATCAACTAGCCCAAAGTGCTCTAGCTAATTCTGGGGTCCTAACAACCATGCAAGTTCAGATGTGTAAAGACCCGATCTTTACGATCAAATATTTACAAAATAATATCAAAAACATAAATAATCTTTATTACATTCATGCTTGTACATCAGAGTCACGGAAGCTTACAAATATGATTACAAGTTCAAGAAATAAAATTAATTCATATATGGTCTTCAACAGAGGACTACCCACTGCATGTCTCTTCAAGCTCTTCCATCTACCACCTTTCCATGAGTTCTCAAAGGGAATGAAACCACACATGGGCCCCATTGAAAGGAAAATAAAGGGGCAACAAAGCTGGAACTAAATCCAATTATTGAAGTATGCACAAAATAGTACTTAAATACATGATAAAAGTAGGAAGGGACTATTTGGTGGACTAAAGGTTAAAAAAAGAAATTCTAGTATCAATTTCAAAATAATAAGTCATGCAGAAGAATATAACCAAAGAAGATTCAACATTATGGGTATACAAAATTTATCCAAGCTATTCAAAAAATATATCAATTTCAAGATATTCAGTTTAACAAGCTTTGGCATCTTTCTATCACATCTTTTCTAGGGCTAAGTGCCTCATGTTCTCATACTCTAGGAGAGAACGAAACTAATGCCTTATTAGCTATTCCAGTTAACTAGGAGGCAACTAATCCATATCCACTGCATAAGGTTGTGGGGTACTTGACCCACTCAAGTGAGTCAAAGCCCTATAGGGCCAAAGCCTCGTGTTCTCACACTCTAGGAGAGAACGACACTAATACCTTATTAGCTATTCCAGTTAACTAGGAGGCAACTAATCCATATCCACTGCACAGGGTTGTGGGGTACTTGGCCCACTCAAGTGAGTCAAAGCCCTATAGGGACAAATCTCGAGGGACCAAAGTCCACAGGGAGTCACAACTGCAATAGATCAAGTCCAGCGCCAAAATTATTATCAACAATATTTCATCAATTTCAAAATGAGAATGGTGAACTTTCAAGAATAAATAAAGGTTTCAAAACTATATAAAATTCATCATGAATCAAGATATATGTGTGTCCATCAAGAGGGAAAATAGTTTAACAATGAGATAGAAGATATAGTACCTCATATTATTCCAAGTCGCATAGATCGTTGAACCACATCAAGGCTCCAAGAGTAAGAAATCTACAAAGTAGTATCATGGTGTTATCATTTGGTTTGGAATAGATCTTTTTTTTGTATATTTTCTTTCTCATCTAGGTTATCTTGATTTGTTTCTATTATCTCCCTTTCTAGGGTTTCTAGTAGATTTGCATATATAATTAATTCTACTTGTTTATTTTTTTCACCCTCTAGATAATCACTACCTCATTTTATTAGTACTTCGTTTTATTATCCCTTCTAAGGTTTCTAATCTATTTAATTATGAATAAATATATATGCTTTGAAATTGTATCCAAGATAAATTAGTATGTGGGATATTCTTTATTGGTTCATACTAGAACTACTAATCAAATTGATTAATTAGTGAACTACCTAGTGCGGTGAACTACTAGTATGATTGTATAATGTGTATACTAGAGATATGTACTTTAGAAAATAAATCTGGATTGATACAATTGTTGCATATGAAAATAAGGTGATTATATCATCTAATAGACTCGTATATATATAGCAGTGGTAATAGTTATATACAGAACTTACATGAATCTATAACCATCTTACTTACTAGATATACATTAGGTATAGTTCAACCACTTCTTACAAATAATTTGTTTAGCCCTGATGTACTTACTCATATGATTACATTGCTTAATTTTCAAATTAATTATAGTTTTTGTGATCATACGTAAAATCAGATGCATGTTTTTATAATACACTACCTTCTACGTGCTTGATGTCTGCAGTTGCATTGAATTCGTTTATACCCTGAATTGTATGTTCCCAGACTCTTATATAATTGATTGTTACATTTTTTTAAAATCTTTGTAAGACTAACATTTAATCTTTATTAGAAATTACTAATCTAACCATGGTAATAGATTCAATCCATGCTGACCATCGGTAGCAGAGCTTGATCTAACCACATCGTTAGGCTTCTTCTAGTGTCCTTGGACGTGGTATCAATGTCAAGGCGGTTGAAGGAGTCCTGATTCCTTTGTTACTCTAGCCACTGGTAGAACGGAATATACATCTTCAGTTGGAAGATTGGATAATATCGTCCAAAGGGGAAGTTTCCACTGATGACGAGGCCTTAAGGTCCAGGCAGAGACAAAGGTATCATGCTGGAAATAATTGAAGACAAGGCCAACTGAGGTTCTCGTTAGTTGCTCGTGCAGTGGGTCGACGAGGCTGGGTTTGGAATATGGTGGCTTGGCAGAACGATCACAGAGTACTACAATCTGTGGCGCTAATGGAGGAGCAGACAACACCGGTGGTGGTGTTGTTGTTTGCGGATGGGTTGCAGGTCGTCAGGATTCGTTGCTGGCGAGGGAGATAGGCGGCGTCGGGTCTGAAACTTTGAGTTATAGTCGGAGGTTGTTGGGATGCTTGCAGGGTTGGTGACAACTATGACCGGACGACGTTACTGGTTGCTGGCGAGGAGAGGGCCGACGACGTCGATTGGTTTCAAACAAATAATCCGCGGGAGTCTGGGTCTTCAGACGGAGGTGGGTGCTTTGGCGGGTAGGGAGATGATCGGAGCTTGTGGGGATCAGGTTGAACCGGATGGTCACTGGCGGCAGGGTCTGATGCAGTTCGGATACATGAAGAAGGCGGCGCCCTAAAATGGGAACACTGTCATTTCCTGGCGAGGTTTGATGGTAGCCAGTAATGGCCACACTGTCGTTTCTTTGGCTGCAATGCGGAGATCAGGATGGGTTTTACTCTCACCAGTTGGGGAATCTAGGGCAGAGATGGTGCGGAGGAGCCCAAAAGGTAGTATTAGTGTTGTTGTTTGCAATGAGATCAGAGTCTGTATACGATCAAGGATTCCATGGCGAGGAGATGCAGTTGCAAGTGACGATCGATGTTATAGGACTGTCAGTGTTGTCCGACGGCCAGACTGAAGGGCACAAGGAGAGAGGGGTAGAGGCGGCTAGGGTTCTGGTGAGTCGAGTAGCCCATGGACGGTAGATATAGGGAGGAGGGGAAAGAAGGAAGATGTGGAGGAGATGAGAACGGCTTGCGCTGATGGCGACCGTTTCACTCACGAGGGATCTGAGGTTTCTGTAAACGAACATCAACGCGGCTTCATAGGTTAGGGAAAATGGGTTCCCTTAATTGGCTTGTAATTAATATATGCATTAGTTCATTTATGTGTAATTTAACTCCTATATTATAAAGCCTCGTTACAGTTTGACCACTCTTTTAATTATCAATATCTCTATAGATCCACTCCAAACCACGTATATTTATATACCTAAATTCGATAGAATTTTTACACATTTACTAGAATTGACCCCAAGCCATTATGTACAAGGGAGAGGGCATTTTATGAACGTGGGGTTTAATGTTCATACATCAATGACTCAGATTGTATTAATTGACATCCCTTTCATTCACAAAGCTAAATAGAGGGACCCATTTGTAAATATTTTCATGTGAGGAATATGAAATAAATCAAAGACAAGAATTTCAAAAGATGACTAATTTGTAGATTTAATTACAACTAACTGAATAAGTATTAAGAGGAAGAAATAAATTCAGATTAAGAAAATTTTGAATCATATCTCAATAAATATTTAATACCAAAATTTGGTATGTTACAACTCTTCACCCCTTCGATTGGATTTCGTCCTCGAAACTAGTAAGTTCATGGTCTAGTTAGGTATGATTCTTCACCCCTTAAAAGGATTCAACTAAAAGCCTAGGGATGTAAAAGGCTATGCCAACTAGTGTCTATTATTTTTCAATTTCTCTTAATCATCACCCTGCACCAAACTCTTGGTTTTGAGGTTTTTTTTTACTCTCCTATAGTGTTTTCTCCTATCTCCATGATTGTGACTTAGCACAAGAAATCATCGATGAAGTTCAACAAAATTATGTGTTTTTATACATTTAGTAATATAAGGAAAATAATTATTCAATGGGAAAACTTTTTGATGAAAAACTTAAAATTGGCCAAAATCAATGCGAGAACCAAGTCACAATCACCTCATGTCTATATTCTAACCACTACTACTTCATCCTTTCAACTATTTATGTTTTGGGAGTCTTTGATTTCCATCATATATAAAGGGTCAAGTGAGTACCTAATGATGCTCGATCCATATAATCTATCTAAGGTCATGTACACCTCACTAGGTTAAGAATCTAAATTATGAGTATCAAATTTTTTTGTTACACAAAAAGAAATCATCAGATAAACTCCAGTTATATGGCCAAGATTTATAACTTTACTGAATTTTATCAATCATTAATCTCTAAATGACATTTTATCAGACATACTTTACTTTTATTTCTCTATTTTATTTTATGCTTAATTCTCATGAATTATTCAAAACTTTAAATATCTCTAGAAATAGGAAGTTATAAAAAAATCTAGGGGTCTAAATATTTATCACACTTTTTTTACCATTTAATTATTTGAATATAAATTGGGATGCGATTCTGAATCTCATATTCTTTTTACATCTATAATGTTGGCTATATATCCCCTTTTTCTTCAAGCTTCACAAATATCATAATTACATATAAAGGAGAGCCTATTATCACATGTTCTATGGGTTCTATGTCAATTTTTATTTTCCGAACAAGTTTTTTTCTAGTGTCTAAATTCTAATGTATTACCATATGTTTCCTCTCGTTATGAAAAGTGATGAAACCTATATATGTTTCTTTTTCCATAGTATTTTTTTGTTGCAATCACCTATGGTTGTACCTAGATAAAAAGGAACTCTAGGGCACTCTCCAATTTGTATACTTATTGTAATGATGTAGATGTTCCAAAAGTTAGATGTTCATGTGTCTCAAAAGCTTCTTCCCCAATAATATTTCCAAATAAGTCTATGTCTAGTGGAGTCAAAATTTAGTAGATGGTCTAATTTAGTATCTTGAATTTCCAAACTAAAGTACATACTTTACATCCTAGGTTCTCAGTATTTCCCTTTTGTAGTCTAGGTATATGCCAATTATGGAGCCAACAATGCTAGGGTTTTGTTGTAAATATTATTCTAAGTTTGAACTATTGTATTTTGTCCCTAACTAAACCTAAATTCATTGAGATATGCATGAGCACCGACCTTTTATGGCTCTAATACCATGATGTAAAGACCCAATCTTTACGATAAAATATTTACAAAATAATATCAAAACATAAATAATCTTTATTACATTCATGCTTGTACATCAGAGTCGCGGAAGCTTACAAATATGATTACAAGTTCAAGAAATAAAATAAATTCCTATATGATCTTCAATAGAGGGCTACCCACTACATGTCTCTTCAAGTTCTTCCATCTACCACATGCCCATGAGTTCCCAATGGGAACGAAACCACACATGGGCCCCATTTAAGGGAAAATAAAGTATCCACAAAGCTGGTACTAAATCCAATTATTGAACTATGCACAAAATAGGTCTTAAATACATGATAAAAGTAGGAATGGACTATTTGGTGGACTAAAGGCTAACAAAAAGAAATTCTAGTATCACTTTCAAAATAATAAGTCATTCACAAGAATATAACCAAACAAGATTCAATATTTTAGGTATGCAAAATTTATCCAAGCTATTCACAAAATATATCAATTTCAAGATATTCAATTTAACAAGCTTTGGCGCCTTTCTATCACATATTTTCTAGGGCTAAGTGTCTCATGTTCTCACACTCTAGGAGAGAATGACACTAGTGCCTTATTACCTATTCCAGTTCACTAGGGTACAAATAATCCCTATCCACTACGCAGGGTTGTGGGGTACTTGGCCCACTCAAGTGAGCCAAAGCTTTATAGGGCCAAAGCCCGAGGGACCAAAGTCCACAGGGAGTCAAAACTCCAATAGATCAAGTCCAGTGCCAAAATTATTATCAACAATATTTCATCAATTGCAAAATGAGAATGGTGAGCTTTCAAGAATAAATAAAGGTTTCAATACTATATGGAATTCATCATGAATCAAGATATATGTGTGTCCATCAAGAGGGAAAATAGTTCAACAATGAGATAGAAGATATAGTACCTCATATTATTCAAAGTCGCATAGATGTTGAACCACATAAAGGCACCAAGAGGAAGGAATCTACAAAGTGGTATCATGGTGTTATCATTTGGTCTGGAATTAATCTTTTTTTTATTTCATATTTTCTTTCTCATCTAGGTTATCATGATTTTTTTTCTATTATCTCCCTTTTTAGGATTTCTAGTGAATTTCCATACATAATTAATTCTACTTATTTATTTATTTCATCCTGTAGATAATAACTACCTCATTTTATTAGTACTTCGTCTTATTATCCCTTCTAAGGTTTCTAATCTATTTATGTATGCATAAATATATGTGCTTTGAAATTGTATCCAAGATAAGTTAGTATGTGGGATATTCTTTATTGGTCCATACTAGAACTACTAATGAAATTGATTAATTAATGAACTACCGAGTGTGGTGAACTACTAGTATGATTGTATAATCTGTATACTAGAGATATGTACTTTAGAAAATTAATCTGGATTGATACAATTGTTGCATATGAAAATAAGGTGAATATATCATCAAATAGACTCGTATATATATAGCAGTGGTAATAGTTTTATACAGAACTTATGTGAATCTACAACTGTCTTACTAGATTTACATTAGGCATAGTTAAGCCACTTCTTACCAATAATTTTTTAGCCCTGATGTACTTACTCATATGATTATGTTGCTTAATGTTCAAATTAATTACAGTTGTCGTGTTCATACGTATATTCAGATGGATGTTTTTATAATATACTACCTTCTACGTGTTTGATGTCTGCAGTTGCATTGAATTTGTTTATACCCTGAATTGTATGTTCCCAGACTTTTATCTAATTGATTGTTACTTTTTTTAATATTTAAGACTAACATTTAATATCTTATTAGAAATTACAAATCTAACTAGCATGGTACAATAATAATAAAGAACTTAACTTGATAGTTTTCTATTGATCGCTAATAGATTCAATCCATGCTGACCATTGGTGCAGAGCTTGATCTAACCACATCATTAGGCTTCTTCTAGTGTCCTTGGACGTGGTATCAATGTCAAGGCAGTTGAAGGAGTCATGATTCCTTCATTACTCTAGCCACTGGTAGATCGGAATATACATCTTCAGTTGGAAGATTGGATAATATCGTCCAAAGGGGAAGTTCCACTAATGACTAGGCCTTGAGATTCAGGCAGAGACAAAGGTATCATGCTGGAAACAATTGTAGAAAAGATTAACTGAGGTTCTTGTTAGTTGCTGGTGTAGTGGGTCGACGAGGCTGGGTTTGGAATATGGTGGCTTGGCAGAACGATCACGGAGTACTACAATCTGAGGCACTAATGGAGGAGTAGACAACACCGGTGGTGGCGCTGTTGTTTACGGATGGGTTATAGGTCGTCGAGATTCATTACTGGCAAGGGAGGTAGGTGGCGTCGGGTCTGAAACATTGAGTTGCAGCCGAAGGTTGTTGGGACACTTGCAGGGTTGGAGACAACTGTGACCGGACAACATTGTTGCTTGCTGGAGAGGAGAGGGCCGGCGACGTCGATTGGTTTCAAACAAATAATCAGCAGGAGAGTGGCTCTTCATACGGAGGTGGGTGCTTTGACGGGTAGGGAGATGATCGGAGTTGGTGGCGATCAGGTTGAACCAAATCTTAGATTGAGGATATTGATAGATAATGGAGTCATTGGCTGCCTACTTACATTGTCTTAGTAGTGGGTATTTGTAACATACTAAAATCTCCTATGTACCTCTTTGTACTCTTTTCTATAAGCTTTGACCTTCATTTTCGTTCCATTTGTCCTTGGTTTTGATTTAAAAGAAATTCAGATGGTTATTGGATAAATGTTTCCCATATATTCTTATTTCAAGGTTGCATGCACAAATACCTCATTTAGAATTAGATAATGGGTCTAAAATGCAATTTCACATTTAGTAATAAAAAGAATAAAATAATTCATCCTAGAACTTTCTAGTATTCCCTAGAATATGAGAGATAAGAAGGAAATCCGAATTTTATATAAGGGAGAAGATAAATGTAATAATTAATGGTAATATGAGAATTTATGGGTAAAGAAGATAATTAGAAAGATTTTTGCAACAAATATTATAATCTGAAACCATCATGATAATTTGATAATTAAATTCGTTTCCTTGAGCAAAAGGGAACTTAAGGGCCAAGTATTATTTAAAATGGAACATAAATATAAATATTAATAACATTATCAAAAGAATATAGGAAATATGCCAATAAAGAGAAATAAAATACTTAATGTTCTCAAATCAGGAAAATACCTCCAAATTCGTATTCTAAACATAAAAATAAGCCTCTGTGCAAATTTGCAACTAATTTGGATAATATATGAATAATGAGTAAAATAGGAGAGAGAGAAAGTGTGTAGAATGTTCTATTTATTTAATAAATATAAAGATAATTTCAAAATCGTGTTCCAAACCTTTAAGGAGACTTATGGGTGAATTTACACTAATTTTAGATAATGTTATCACCTCTTTTGAAGGAGGAAAGAGAAAATCATATATTAATTATTTCACATATCAAACTTTCTCAAAATGCAAAACTAACTCCATATTTGGATTCTACGCGTTGAAATAAGTCAGGATATAACATTTCATAATTTTTGGACGACGTTTGAGCCTCCAAATGAAGAGAGAGAAAAACATTTAAAAATTTAATAGATTTAATCGACTTTTACTAAGGGTTGTTTCCCTGATCTAACGCGAGATCGGACGGCTCAGAATCCTTGACGGACTCGGGTCCATCGATCGGACGATCCGGGATCGTCTTCCACCTCTAGCCGGACAAGGAAACAGGCCCTTGTTTTCGTTTTTTTAAAATCGACATATCTCGAGATTTACTCGATGATTTTCGCTCAAATCAGTTTCGTTAGACTCCTTGAGAGTTTCTGAACCGAATTATCCCAAAAAGTTTGGGATTAGACGCGTTTTTGAGAAACCTCTAACTCGGCCGCCGACCTCCTTACTTTGATCCTACCTACATCCTAGTCTAGGGTTCCTTGCCTTATAAATAATGCAACCCCAACAACCGCCATCACCTTAGCAACTCATTCGTGATCTTAATTTGGAATTTCGTGGACGAACCAACCCCCAACAGGCCGCCGAAGATCCCTAGCTTGCGGCGCCTCTCCTGCTCTCCTCCGTCGACCTCGTTTCAAATTGAAGGTACCATTAGATTCGTCGTTCTTTTCTCTTTCTTTCGAGTACCTGATTGTCGAGTTTGGTCGAGTATCACGAATTTGCCCAATTTGGGCCGAGCGAGCTGCTCGCCGCTCATGGGGATCGGGCAAGGGAGGAAGAAGACTCCCTGCCATTTTACTATTTTGCCCCCGCCTATTTTCTTCTTTCTTTTCCTTCGCTCGGGGCAACACCGTCTTTTCTCCGTCCGCCTGACCGCACCGCGCGGCTGGTAGCGAGCGGCTGTGAGGCGCGGGTCACCGCTGCCGAGCGCTCGCCACCGCTCGGCCATCCGGCCTTGCCTACGTGGCAGGCTGTGATTGGTCGAGATAAAACGTTTTCTATAAATTAATCTGTTGGTCAAAAATTAAAAATAAATAGTGTTTTGAAATCAAGAAAACGAGATCTATTTAATAAAAATGTTTTTGAGATCTGGTTTTGAGGTTTGCGAAAATGTGTTTTTAAAGTTAATTTAATTATCTTAAAATCATTAAAATTAACCCTAAGAATCCACATTTCCAAAATATACAATATTATATGTTATTTTGATCAGGAAAACCTAACTAAGATGGTTATGAGGTTTTTGAAGTCTGAATCGAGAGTTTGCACAAAAAGTTAGTGAATTAGGGTCTTCAACCATTTAAATGAATGTGTGTAATTCTAATTTATGAATATAATGATGTATTAGGGAAATTGGGTTTATAATTCATGTGAAGAGTTGAAAAGGGGAATTCTAGAACACCTGAGGCTAAGGTGTGTGTTTTGATTTTGCATCTACCTATCAGTTGGGAAATCATTAGTCCATTACCTATTTTCTTTATGAGGTTTAACTTGATCTAAACCCTTAAATCTTGAAACCTAAATTGCTTATTTGCTTCAAAAGTAGATGTAGTATCCTCTTGCTTGGGTATTCATACCCCACTGCCATGTTATATATTCTTTTGCTTATTCTTGCCATAAATCTTTTGTTAGCATGAAATTAAATGTTCTATTTAATGTTTAAGTAGTGGTACTTATGTACAACCACCCATAGAGGGCATGTATAAAATCGCCCTAGGGGAATGTTTATTATTCTCCCCATTAAAAATTGTAGGTGATTGGAAATGTTTTTAATTCTTCCCTCACCTAAGGTTAGAGGTCCGGTAGGTGCCTCAACCCTACTTAATTAGGTAGACATATTAATTGACATGCTAAAACCTTTATTTATTTTGTTAATGGCAAGTTTCCTTATAAGAACCTCATACTCTTTGATATCTCTTTTCACACCAAATATCTAGCCTAATTTACTTGTTTCAATTCCCTTAGACATTGTTAGATTATTCTTGTAACACATACTTTCTTTGTTTTCCCTCTTGCTGGGTGTCTTCCCAACCACCCAGGTGTTGGTGCTGAGCAAGGTGAAGGAAGGGCTTGAAGAAAGGTTCCCTCTGTTGTTGATCGTTAGCTTGACAAGAAGGATGGCTAGGTTGCTATAGCTAGATCCTCTTATCTATCTTATCTTTTCTTTTAGAAAGCAATTATGTAATAAACAATGAAGCCATTAGAAGGCTTATTATTTCTTTCTTTCCGCTGCTATTGACATTTTATTATGTATCTGGAATCATGCTTATTTACTTGGAATATTATGCAATCATCCTCAAAGTCTAAAATTTAGTTAAAAATTGTGGATGTTTGTATTTCCTTTAGATTTTAGTAAAGGGGTGATCTCGCCTCTTTACAGCATGGTATCAGAGCCTTTAGGCGACTATTAGGGCATGCAGTTGAGGCAAGGGTGTCTAGAAAGGATCAGGGCATGGGGGCTGGCAAGATTTTCCTCCGACCCACTAGCTTGGTATACGAGGACTCCCGTGCCCATATGATCCGGCATGGCCTGCGCCGAAATGAACTGCCCGAAATAGTATGCTTTTAGGCAATAGCATTCTAGTTATCCTTTTCCTCATCTGTATTTCTTTTCCCTCTCATCTATGATTCTTTACTCCTGAGAATTTAATATGTTAACCCTAATTTCAGGAGAGGTGACTTGTTTGACAACACAAACCAGGAGTCCACCACTGACAACCCCGACACTCCTGCGACTCCTGCTGTTAACCAACCAGCTTCTGGTGTTCCCGCCTTCACACATGAGCAAGAACTGGCGATGTTGCGACAGTTGTTGTCCTCCACCATGATGGGACAACTCAACACCATTGCTGCTGTTGCCGCCAAGCCGAGGGAGTTCACTCTCACTGATTTCATCAAGATGCAGCCACCCTACTTCAAGGGTGAGAGTGAGCCTTACATGGTGGACAAAGCCGACGACTGGGTGTTGGCCCTGGATCGGACCTTCGAGGGTATGGCATGCCCTCCTCACCAGAAGGTTCGGTTTGCGACGTACGTGCTGGATGGACCAGCGCGTGTTTGGTGGAACGGTGTTGCCCGCACTCGAGACACCTCCTCCATGGAGTGGACCCAGTTCCTGAAGTTGTTCAGAGAGAAGTACATCTGCCTTGCTTTTCGGAGGAAGAAGGAGGTTGAGTTTTACAGTATCAAGCAAGGAAGCATGAGCGTGGCCGGCTACGTTCAGAAATTTCTGCTGTTAGAACGTTACGCCACCGACCTTGGAGCTGACAGAAGAGCGACCTTGTTCTTGGAGGGCTTGAACTATCATGTTGGTTGAAGCCTCGTTCCACAACTGCCACTCACATTTCAACAAATGGTGGACAAGGCTCTCGCCATCGAGTCTTATCCGAGGTTTCAGGCTTCCAATGGTTTCAACAACAACAAAAGGAAGAATCCGAACCAGCATGAGAACCGTGGACATGATTGCTGCAACAGATGCAATCGCTACCATCCTCCTGGAAGATGTCCCGCCAATAATGCACCTACTCGTGTTGGCAACCGTCCTCCATCAACCTGCCATGAGTGCGGCCAGGTTGGGCACATCCGACCCAACTGCCCCCGTTTCCAGCAAGGGCAGAATAATGCTCCACAGCCGCAACAGCCGAGACAGAACCCGCCACCGCGGAACAACAACAACAATAACAACAACAACCAGAACCCGAGGAGTCCGCCAGCTAAGAGGCAAAATGGGAGAGTGTTTTCTCTCAATGCTGAAGAAGATGGTGAAGGCAATGAAGTGATTGAAGGTACACTACACCTCAATATGCATCCCTTAAAAGCTCTGTTTGATTCTGGTTCCTCCAATACCTTCATATCTAGTCAGTTTGCCTCTATGCTTAAAATCAAATCTGAGTTTATGGATCATGTGTTAGATGTAAAAACTCCTAGTGGAAAAATCTGCTCCTCGTACCTCCAAACTCCTACCTTAAACCTCTGTATATCCGGAATAATGTTTCCCACAGTTTTTTTCTTGCTTGATATGACCGTCTTTGACATCATCCTGGGTATGGATTGGTTAAAGAAGTATAAAGCAGTTTTGTTCTGTGAGGAATCCATGGTTAGTCTGTTTCATCTTGATGAAGGTAGAGTGTGTGTCAAGGGCAAGAAGTGAGGAGAGCGACAGTTCGTCATCTCTGCCATCAAAGATGAAAAGCTCGTCTCACAAGGATGTAGAGCCTTTCTAGCCTCCATAGTTCTCGATGCTACACCTCCTGCTCTAGAACATGTTGATGTAGTGAAGGACTTCCCAGGTGTCTTTCCTGAGGAGTTACCCGGGTTGCCACCAAATCGCGAGGTGGAATTCTCCATCGAGCTCATACCTGGAACTTCACCGATATCGAAGCTACCTTACCGCTTGGCTCCTGCTGAGCTGGTGGAGTTGAAGAAGCAGCTTGAAGAGCTTCTCGACATGGGCTTCATTTGCCCCAGTGTTTCCCCTTGGGGAGCCCCTGTCCTGTTCGTGAAGAAGAAGGATGGCTCTTTGCGGATGTGTATGGACTACCGCATGCTCAACCAAGTGACAGTGAAGAATCGTTACCCGTTGCCGCACATCGACGACCTATTCGATCAGCTGAAGTCAACCACCGTGTTCTCCAAAATGGATCTGCGAAGTGGCTACTACCAGATGTGTGTGAAGGATGATGATGTTCCTAAGACAGCGTTCAGAACTCGCTATGGGCATTATGAATTTATGGTCATGCCTTTTGGTTTGACGAATGCCCCAGCTGCGTTCATGGACTTGATGAACCGAGTATTCCGCCCATACCTTGACAAGTTTGTAGTGGTGCTTATTGATGACGTTTTGGTTTATTCTGAAACGTTGGAACAACATCGCGAGAACCTGTAGATTGTACTCAACACATTGCGAGAAAATCAATTGTATGCAAAATTCTCAAAATGTGAGTTCTGGATAAAGGAAGTGATGTTTCTTGGTCACGTGATTTCTGTCGGCCATATAGCTGTTGATCCTACAAAGGTAGAAGTTGTGACAAAGTGGAATGCTCCAAAAAACCCGTCAGAAATCCGTAGTTTCCTTGGTCTAGCTGGTTACTATAGGAAGTTTATCAAAGGGTTTTCTAAGTTGGCTTTACCTTTGACCAAGATAACTCGGAAGGAGGTCAAGTTCTCATAGACCCCTGAATGTGAGGACAGTTTTCAGAAGTTGAAGATGAGTCTGACTTCTGCTCCCGTGCTTGCTTTGTCTGTTGAGGGTATACCCTATGTCATCTACACCGACGCATCCCGAAAAGGCTTAGGGTGTGTTCTGATGCAAGACGGAAAGGTGATCTCCTATGCTTCTCGACAGTTGAAACCCAATGAAGCTAATTGGCCTACGCATGATTTGGAGCTGGCTGCCATAGTTCATGCTTTGAAGATCTGGCGACACTACCTCTATGGAGAAAAGTTTGAAGTCTTTTCTGATCACAAGAGTTTGAGATATCTGTTGACTCAGAAGGATCTCAACTTGCGACAACGTAGGTGGATGGAATATCTTAAAGATTACAACTTCACCATCACCTATCATCCTGGTAAAGCAAATGTCGTAGCTGATGCTTTAAGTCGCAAGAAGGATGTTGTTTGTGCTGCTCTGAGATGTTCTATGTGGGAAAACCTTGGACATGTGGCCAGTTGGAGACCTCAGCCTGTCGATTCAGTGGATGAAGATAAGTTGTGTGTTCATATGGCCAGTTTGACCGTTACACCAACCTGGATCTCAGAAGTCATGTCTGCACAGTTGGAGAGTTCCAAGCTTGAAGAGTTGAAAGCTTTATCTGAGAAACCGCAATCTGACTTCTCTGTCGGAGTGGATAGTGCTATCCGCTTCAGACAAAGGTTGTGGATACCCAATGTTGGTGATCTGAGACAGAAGGTTCTGAGTGAAGTGCATGGTTCCAAGTACACTATTCACCCTGGCACAACCAAGATGTACAAGGACTTACAGCGAAGCTTCTGGTGGAAGAACATGAAGAATGATATAGCTCTGTTTGTAGCAAAGTGCTTGACATGTCAGCAAGTCAAGATTGAACATCAACGACCCGGTGGTCTTCTTCATCCTCTTAAGATTCTAGAATGGAAGTGGGAGAAGATCACAATGGACTTTGTTACCGGTTTCCCTAAGTCCAAGAAAGATTATGATTCTGTTTGGGTGGTGATTGATCGGCTTACAAAATCTGCTCATTTCTTGCCTTTCAAAACCACATATAAAGTTGCTGAGATGGCTCAGTTGTATGTGGAGTGGATAGTTTGTCTGCATGGTGTCCCTGCTGTGATAGTTTCTGATCGAGACCCGAAATTCACTTCTCGTTTATGGGGTCAGATTCAGGAAGAGATGGGTATTGCTCTGCGTTTCAGCACTGCTTACCACCCGCAAACTGATGGTCAGTCCGAGAGAACAGTTCAGATTCTGGAGGACTTGCTACATGCTTGTGTGATGGATTGGGGTGGTGCCTGGGATCGATATCTACCATTAGCAGAGTTCGCTTACAACAATAGCTACCAAGCCAGTATTGGTATGCCACCTTTTGAAGCTCTCTATGGTAGACCTTGTCATTCACCTTTGCACTGGGATGATGTTGGTGAACGTTCCCTAGTAAAGACTGATGACATGCAGATGATGCTTGAGAAGGTACAGTTGATAAAGAAACAGATGAAAGCTGCTTAAGACAAACATAAGATGTATGCTGATAAAAAGAGGTCTGATGTAAGCTTCTTAGTGGGAGACTATGCATTTCTAAAGATCAAGCCTATACGTTCTATTGCAAGATCTAAAGTAAAAGGCAAGTTGAGTCCTCGCTATGTTGGACCATTTGAGATCTTAGATAAAGTGGGGGATTGTGCATATCGTCTAGCTTTGCCTCCTACTTATGATAAGATTCATAATGTGTTCCATGTTTCTGTGTTGAGGAAGTACGTTAAGGATCCGTCTCATGTGCTCACCATTGAACCTGTGGAGATTAATGAGAATCTGAATTATGAAGAACTACCTGTGAAGATCCTTGACTCCCGAGTAAAGCAGCTGAAGAGTAAGGAGATAGAGTTAGTGAAGGTTTTGTGGAGATACCATGGTTTAGAAGAAACCACTTGGGAGTTGAGAGATGAGATGTTACGTACTCACCCTTCCCTCTTTGTATGAGATTTCGAGGACGAAATCCTTTTTAAGGGGTGGAGTGTTGTAACATACTGAAATCTCCTATGTACCTCTTTGTACTCTTTTCTATAAGCTTTGACTTTCATTTTCGTTCCATTTGTCCTTGGTTTTGATTTAAAAGAAATTAAGATGGTTATTAGATAAATGTTTCCCATATATTCTTATTTCAACGTTGCATGCTGATAACCTCCCATTTTGTGACGTTATCTTATTAGTTTTCCTTAATTTTCCATACTCTTTCTTAGATAAATTAGATAGAATCATTAACTTTTTACTTTATTGTTGATATACCAATAAACTAACCTCTCTTCTTTATCATTGCAGGAAAATTCAAAAAAAAAGATTACAAAGAATCCATACGGTCTCAAGACCGTATGAGCCCATGCGGTCTCAAGACCGTATGAACTCATGCGGTCCCAAGACCGTATGAGCTCATGCGGTCCCAAGACCGTATGAGCTCATGCGGTCCCAAGACCGTATGGGCCCATGTGGTCTCAAGACTGTGTGAGCTCATGCGGTCTCAAGACCGTGTGAGCCCATGCGGTCTCAAGACCGTGTGAGCCCATGCGGTCTCAAGACCGTGTGAGCCCATGCGGTCTCAAGACCATGTGAGCTCATGCGGTCTCAAGACCGTGTGAGCTCATGCGGTCTCAAGACCGTATGAGCTCATGCAGTCTCAAGACCGTATGAGCTCATGCGGTCTCAAGACCGTATGAGCCCATACGGTCTCAAGACCGTATGAGCCCATACGATCTGAAGACCGTTTGGGCTCAACTTCAGCCTATAAATAAGACCCCAAAGGTCACTTCAAAGAGGGGAAATCTCAGACGCCCAAAGGCTGCCTCTCCAGTTCCAGAGCAATTCCATCCTTCATCCATCGCCCTGAGGCTACCGGTTTGAGGTCCGCGTCCCATCATCAAGCTACCTTCTCTCTCATCAACAAGAAAGGTGGGAAGAGAAGATCCACCGTCAAGCAAGCCACAAAGGGTGAAGATCATTGCTCTCTCCACCAAGGGTTCAACCTTCCCTCCTCCGTGGAGATGTTGTTCTTTCTCTCTCTTCTTGCCTCCTCCCTTGTTGCTCCCTCTATGAGGAGCGAGTAGTTCCATTCACTGGGGCGCGGGGACTAGCCCCGCTGCCCATGTTTTGTATCTTGTACTAAAAAGATGTTATCATTTCATTTTAATACTAAATCGTTTCATACATGCTTGGATGTTGGCCACGTTCTTGTATGCATCTATTGTCTTTCGTTGTGGTTTGTCTACGACCGCTCTTGAGACTCGAATACCGATTTAGTGTTGGTTTCTGGTGTGTGTATCCACCGCGCACCCGTTTCGGTATCTAGGAACACTTTCCAAGGAGTGGAGTAAACTCACCTCCATCGTTGTACTTTTGCACTATGAAATGGAATCAGTTGACATGCAAAAGTGCAACCTTGACAGGTCGAGGAACACACTCCGAGGAGAGAGTGATGCAAAGTACTTGACCATTCGTTCGGGAATGAATGACGTTGCAACACTCTCACATTTCTCGTAACTATATCCTCGAAAGAGGGATAGTCTATAAGGATACTAATCGATTTGGTAATTATCGCTCGCTTGTTAGTTTTCCGATGCACGTTTCACGAGGTTGAGTAAGATTTTCTCTTCGGAGACTACATATCTTCATTGACACGTAGATACGTACCGAATGAGAGTTACTCAACCCATGAAGGATGTATGCATTACTCTTGTCCTATAAGACATCGGTATTGCGTAACATCCATGTATCTTGCTTACAAGTCTTGCTAAGTTTGGTTCAAGTACAATTCATGTGTATTGGTGGTGAATACCTGCATAACCCCAGTGATCCATCATCATTTGCTAATCTTAGTTTCTACTTTCTTTCTTTTTACTTTCCTTGCATCTAGATTAAACAACCAAATCAAACTTTTGGTCTAAATATCAATTTTTAAGTAGTTAAGTAAGGCTAAAAGGTTTTCCATCTTGTTTAAACTCTAAACAAGACTGTTGTCCTGTGGATTCGACCCTTAAACTATATTACGATAAGACTTCCGCGTGTCTTTGCACACGCAGGTGGAGATCTTACCATAATACAAGCAAGGCTAAACTTAGAGACTCATCATCTCTAAGATTTTTAGTGGCGTTGCAAAACTCCATCAAAAATTGGCGCTGTTGCCGGGGACAACGGAACGTTTTAGCTTTTACTTAACAACTTCTTGGTTGATTAGGATTTTACACTTTTTCTTGATAACTACTCCAAATCTTCTTGATTTCTTCATTTTCTTTCATCATCTTAACGTGTGACTTTCTTTCTACTTAGGTAGAAAACGTGTATGCAAACCCCGCATCGCATCGGATTCTCCCCTGAGCCAGAGTACGACTCTGAGGTAGAAAGAAGTTTCCACCAAAGGATCAGACTTAATCACCAATGAGCCAGACAGATGGCTGACGAGCAACGCCTCATTGCGGAAAGAGTTAACGCTGCCTTAGAAGCCCAAAGAGCACAACTAATCGCGGACACTCGTGCTCAAGTACAAGCCGAGATTCGAGCTGAGGAACAAGCTCGCATCCAAGCCGAGAATGATGTTGCTCAATTAGCATTAAGAAGTAAGCAACTTTGAGATTACGCAGTCCCAAAGAATTACGAAGATGATCACCCAGTCCGACCACCAATTATCAACATTCCAAACTTCGAAATCCGGACACAATGGATCCAGATAATGCAGGGCATTTCTTTCTCTGGTGGACCGGGTGACGATTGCATGGACCATCTTAAGAGATTCAAGTCACTCTGCCGACTTGTACCTCAAGCAGGAGTTGCCCTTGAAGCTATAATGCTACACCTCTTCCACTTTACCTTGTCTGGGAGGGCTTTAAGCTGGTACAATGCTCTAGATAGGCATCCTATCATCACTACCTGGACTCCTTTAGAAGAAAAATTTCTTGAGAAATTCTTTCCACCTTCACTAACCTATGAGATTAGGGGCCAAATAAATCACTTTACCCAACTGCCTGGAGAAACACTTGCGGAAGTATGGGAAAGATTCAAGGAACTCTTGAGGAAGTGCCCTCACCATGGCATATCTCAAAACCAACTGATTGAAACATTCTATAGAGGAGTAAGTGATGATATTAAGCAATTTTTAGATTCCTCATCTGGAGGAAACTTTATGAGAAAGAATTATGAAGATGCTTGGAACATAGTTACGATAGGGGCCGAGAACCAATCTAATTGGGGAAGGTCAGCTAATCACACCAAGGGAGTTCTTAAAGTTTACAAAGCTGAAGAATCCATGGAACTCAAGGCTATTGCTGAGGCCCTGAAGACTATTGCTAACAAGCAATAAGCTCTCGAAACTTCTTTCGGAGAGTACGACAAGAAGAAAAGCTCTCAGGTTCAACAAGTGAAAGCTGCTACCGGAACTTGTGAAGCCTGTCATGCATCTGATCATCCCACATTATCATGTGGCATGCTATACAATGTTATGATGGATTTACAACCACCAGTGCCGCAATATGAACCCACTATTGAACATCCCGAAGATCAAATGCCGGAGCAAGTTAACTCCATTCACTCAATACCCGACCAAGTGTATTATAATCCAGACAAACCAAGAAATCACCCTGGTTTCCAATATGGAAATCCTGCAGGAACTGCCAATCCTCAACAACAGACGCAAGGTGGATCTTTCAACAAACAACCACCTGGATTTCAGAATAACTTCACCCAAAATCAAGGGAATTATAGAAATGGGCCCCAACGATCCAATTATCCTAGGAATCCCTCTTATCAATACTCAGGACTGCACCCACAGCTGCAACAACCTCAGTTGCAGCAGCCACAACAACCGCAGCTGACAGCACCTCCACAACAACCACAAGGATAGCAAGTCACTCAGTATCAACAGAGGGGTGCTCCTCCCCAATCATCTGATGAAATATCCTTGATTAGACAAATGCTTCAATCTCAACAGACTATGCTTGCAAACCAGCAATCTCAACAAAAGGTCGTAGAATCCCAACTGGCACAGATTGCCGCTGAGTTGAAGCCACAAGCCGGCACTTTTGCTAGGTAACCTGAGGCAAACCCGAGACATAACCAAGACAGACCAGAACAACTGAATGTCGTCACCACACGATCTGGTCATGTCCTGCCTGATGTCACCAGAATCATCCATGATGATGATGATGTAGCCATTCTTTCCCCAACAGGAAACTCAAGCATTGAAACAGAAAATTCTACTCAGAAAGAAAAGGAAAAGGAACCAATGCCATAGGTCCCACCCAGAGTTCCTTATCCGGACAGGCTGAAAGGGACCAAAATGGATACTAGGTTCCAAAAATTTAAAGAAGCTATGAAAAAATTATACATTGATATTCCTTTCCTCGATGCTCTTTCCGAGGTACCCGCTTGGGCCAAATACCTTAAAACCCTCTTGTCGAGAAAGTATATGACAGAAGAGCATGAAACGGTGAAACTTGCTCAGACCACTTCAGACATTTTGCTAAATAAGATGCCAAAGAAAAAGAAGGATCCGGGTTCCTTCGGTATCTAGTGTTCTATTGGAAATGGTTCCAGCAAGAAAGGTTTGGCAGACTTAGGAGCAAGTATATCTATTATTCCCTATTCGATGTGTAAAAGATTAGTCTTCACTGATTTGTTACCTACGACAATGACAATTCAGTTAGCCGACTCTACCATAACTGCCCCTCTTGGAATTATCGAAGATATTCCCGTCAGAATAGGAAAGAATTCTTATGTCCCGTGCGATTTTGTCATTATGGACATCAAAGAAGACCTGAGATACCCGATAATCTTTGACAGACCTTTCCTAGCTACTGCCCGAGCACTTATCGATGTTGAAGCAGGAACTATAATCTTGAGACTTGGGAAGGAAGCTTTCCAGTTCAGAGTTCTTAACAGCATGAAGGGTCCAAGCATTCAAGAGGAAGTTTTTCTCCTGGATGCTATATATCAAATGTCGCAATTAGAAATGTCTAAACCAACCAATGAATTGGAAGATACCCTTACAAATCCGGATGTAGAATTCTTGGCAAGTGAACTAGTGCAACAATGCTTTCAATGCTTGGAAAAAGCTGAAGAAGCCCCGACAGACACATTCGAAGAACTTAAGGCCGTCACAATTATAGAAGCTACCGATCCACCTAAGGCTCCGAAAATGAAAGCCCTACCCGAGGGGCTCAAACATGTTTTTCTTGATGAAGAGAAGCTCTGTCCAGTAATCATCAGCTCCACTCTGGAGGATGATCAAGAAAACAGACTCCTCGATGAACTAAAGAAGCATAAGAAAGCCATTGGGTATAAAATGACTGATTTGATGGGTATAAATCCCGCTTTATGCATGCACAAACTGCCCATGGTTGAAGAGTTTAAACCATCAAGAGAACACCAGAGAAAGTTAAACCCCAACCTCAAGGAGGTGGTTCACCTTGAGGTCCTCAAACTTCTAAAGGCAGGTATCATCTACCCCATCTCGGATTCTCAGTGGGTTAGCCCAGTGCAGGTGGTCCCAAAAAAAGGGGGGACCACTGTTGTCCTTAATGATAAAAACGAACTAGTACCCACTAGAACCGTGACGGGGTGGAGAATGTGCGTTGACTATAGAGAACTTAATAAATCCACGCGAAAAGATCACTACCCCCTGCCTTTCCTAGATGAGGTCCTCGAGCGCTTAGCTCATCAGAAATTCTTCTGTTACCTTGATGGTTATTCCGGGTTTTACCAAATCCCTATACACCCGGAGGATCAAGAGAAAACTACTTTCACCTGTCCTTTTGGGACATATGCTTTCAGAAGAATGCCATTCGGGCTTTGTAACGCGCCAGCCACTTTTCAGAGATGCATGTCTGCTATCTTTGCAGGATTAACAGAATCTATAATGGAGATATTCATGGATGATTTCTCAGTATATGGAAACTCTTTCGACAACTGTCTGCTCAACCTGGTTCAAGTCTTACAAAGATGCGAGGACACTAACCTCATCTTAAATTGGGAAAAATGCCATTTTATGGTAACGGAAGGTGTTGTCCTCGGACACAGAGTGAGCAACAGAGGGATCGAGGTGGATCAAGCAAAAATTGACGTCATCTCAAAATTGATGCCACCAAAAGACGTAAAAGGGGTACGTGCTTTCTTAGGTCATGCTGGGTTTTACAGAAGATTTATCAAAGACTTCTCAAAAATTGCAAAACCCATGACACAACTGCTAACCAAGGACACGGAATTTAACTTTAACCAAGAATGTTTGCAAAGTTTCACAACTTTGAAAAATGCCTTGATTTCCACACCCATCCTAAGAGCTCCAGATTGGTCACAACCATTCGAAATCATGTGCGACGCGAGCGATTATGCCATAGGGGTCATATTAGGGCAAAGAATCGACAAGAAACCCTATGTTATATACTACGCATCTAAAAGGCTGGATGAAGCACAGAAAAATTACACCACTACAGAAAAGGAATTCTTAGCCATCATCTACGCATTCGAGAAATTCCGCTCATACCTGATTGGAGCTAAAGTTATTGTCTACACCGACCACTCCGCTATACGATATCTAATTCAAAAGCAAGATGCAAAACCTAGACTGATCCGCTGGGTATTAATGCTTCAAGAATTCGATTTGGAAATCAAAGACAAAAGCGGGGTGGAAAACGCCGTCGCTGACCATCTCATCCGTATTAGAGTCGAGGATGAAGACAAAGTACCTATCCGAGACTCCCTCCCGGACGACCAACTAATGAAAGTCGCTAATGGATTCCCCTGGTATGCCGACATTGATAATTATTTGGCAACAGGATTCATTCACCCGTCCGCATCCTATCACGATAAAAAGAAGTTCATTCACGACGCTAAGCAATATTTCTGGGACGAGCCCTATCTTTTTCGCTTATGCGCAGATGGACTCTTTCGTAGATGCATTCCAGAGACGGAAATCACTTCGGTTCTTGAGCACTGTCACTCAGGCCCCACTGGGGGCCACATGAGTTCTAAAAAGACAGCTCTTAAAGTCCTACAATTTGGCTTTTATTGGCCTACCATCGCAAAAGACGCACATGAATACGTGTGATCATGCTACAAGTGCCAACTATTTAGGGGGAATTACCAGAAGAAATGAAATGCCATTGAACATATGGCAAGAAATCGAACTCTTCGATGTATGGGGAATAGATTACATGGGCCCTTTCCCCTCATCCTACGGATTCATGTACATCTTAGTTGCTGTGGATTACGTGTCCAAATGGGTAGAAGCTCTACCGACCACCTCTTGTGATTCAAAACCGGTAATCAAGATGTTTAAAGAGATAATATTCCCCAGATTCAGCGTCCCAAGAACGATAATATCTGACGGCAGATCACATTTCTTGGAACGGAGATTTGAAGCCTTATTAAGAAAATACAGAGTCAACCATAAAGTTTCTACACCATATCATCCACAGACATGTGGACAGGTTGAAGTTTCCAATAGGCAAATTAAAGCTATCTTGGAAAAAACTGTCAATCGGCACCGCACCGATTGGTCCACCAAACTATCTGACGCTCTATGGGCCTACCGCACAGCTTTCAAAACACCAATCGGAACAACACCGTTTCGATTAGTGTATGGGAAGTCTTGCCATTTGCCAGTTGAATTAGAGCATAAGGCCTGGTGGGCCATTAAGTAACTAAACTTCGATCTCAAAGGCGCTGGCGAATTCAGACAACTTCAACTCCAAGAACTAGAAGAATTACGAATGACAGCCTACCACAATGCAAGAATCTACAAAGAACAAACCAAGATGTGGCACGATGGCAACATAAAAAGAAAGGATATAGTCGTCGGAGACAAAGTCCTCCTGTTCAATTCCAGACTAAAAATTTTCCAGGAAAATTGCGTACTAAATGGTCGGGGCCTTTCACAATCAAACATATATACCCGACAGGAGCTGTCATTATTTTCGATGATAATGGAGGAGAAAGGACCGTCAATGGTCACAGATTAAAAAGATATTACACTCAGGAAGACAAAATGCATCGACAAACCATCAACATCAGAGATGTTACGCCAACAACATAACAACCTTACAAGTTCGTCGAGCCAGCGACGTTAAACCAAGGCGCTTCTTGGGAGGCAACCCAAGATTTCTACTCTATGTTCTGTTCTTTAATTTTTCCTTAGCTTTATTAAAATACAAAAAAAATCTACATAATCAAAAACTACAAAAAAAAATAATCAAAAACAAACAATATAAAAATACATAAATCTAAATACAAACATAAAAGTGTCATACGGTCCCACGACCGCATGAAGGTCATACGGTCTTGAGACCATATGAGCCCATGCGGTCTCAAGACCGTATGAGCCCATGCGGTCTCAAGACTGTATGAGCTCATGCGGTCTCAAAACCGGATGAGCTCATGTTGTCTCAAAACCGTATGCGCCCATATTAAAAAAAAATCCTTTGTGGTTAGGGGCGCACCCCATAACCCTTAAATACCCCCCTCGCCCCCCGTTCTTTCTTCTACCTTCTCGAATTCTCGGCTTCCTTGTTTCATCCCAGCACCTCGTTCTTGCGCTCGTTTCCTTCTCTGACGCTGCCGTCGTCTCCACCTCTGTTTCATCACCTCGCCGCCGACTCAGCTTCTTCGCTGGTCGTATCCGGCTCCGTCGTCGTCCCCGCGCATTGCCACGCTGCTGCTACTCGCCGCGCCCAGCTTTCTCGCCGCGCCCAGCTTTCGCGCCGCCCTCTTTAACAGGTAGACTCCTTTTCGTCGGTTTTCACTCTACCAGCCATTCAGGGTTTTTCGAACCTTATCGTCGCCACCATCGCTGTCGGCGCCGTCGACGTGCTTACCACTCGCCGTCGTCACAGTCCCCTGCCAACGAACGGTCGCGCGATTCATCTCCCTCGCGATTCTTCTCCCTTTCGGTCTCCTAACCGTATGGGACCTTTCGGTCTCCTAACCGTATGGATCCATTCGGTTTCCAAACCGTATGGATCCATTCGGTTTCCAAACCGTATGGATCCATTCGGTTTCCAAACCGTATGGATCCATTCGGTTTCCAAACCGTATGGATCCATTCGGTTTCCAAACTATATGAATCCATTCGGTTTCCAAACCGTATGGATCCATTCGGTTTCCAAACCGCATGGATCCATTCGGTCTCCAAACCGTATGGGACCATTTGGTTTCCATCACCTTCTTATAATTTCAAATTTAATAAAACCAATCTAATAAACCTCAAACGCCAATACCATTACTTTGATTACAATTTCAAATTTAAGCATTCTAACTATTATTTTCTTGTCAATAACTTTAGAATGACATCACCTTCCAAGCGAGGAACAGCTGACGCCCCTTTCTGGACAAGGGAAAAATTAGAGGCTGATCGTGCCAAACTACAACAAATCGTAGATAACTACGAAGCAACTGGAAAGGTCCCGACAAAGGTGAACCTTCTCAAAGTCATGCATGATATCAAACACCTCAACAGATGCTTGGGCGAGGTGCACTCCGAAGAAGAAGTTGAGGAAATTTCATCCGACGAGGACTCAGAATATCATCCTTCCTCCGAAGCAAAATCACCCACTGAAAAGTCCAAGGAGAAAAGAAAAGCCCGCACATCCACATCAGAATCAGCACCCAAGAAAAGGGCTAGGAAGCAAGTTCACCCTGCCACCACAAGGGAACAAACCTTGGTAGGGTACATCCCACCATCCACCACCACCACCCCTGCCACAATCACCGTTCCCATTTTCCCCCCCATCACCACCACAGCACCACCACCTGACAATCTTTCTCTCAACAACATCCCTTCCATCAGCCAAGTTCTTAAAACAACTAAGTATGTCTACCCAAGCATACTTATGAAGATGGGGATCTATAATAGAATCCTCACCCTGCTTGACAACTCCAATCTTTCTCGGTTATGCTTTGTACCCGAAACTTCCTATATTGAGCCAACAACATAATTTTTCACTTTTTTCCACAAAGAATCGGTGGACAGCATGGATAGAGAAAGGGACGATGGTGACCGCAGAATAACCACCAGGATATTTAACAATGAAGTGGTCATCACTGAAAATTTGCTGAATGAAATCTTCATAGATAAACAAGACCAAATGAAAAAAGCTAAAGCCGCTGGTACAGAACACCACAAGTTCAACAAACATAACTTCTGGAAATCACTAACGGGGATACCAAATTTTGATGCAAAGACAAGCAAGGCCTCCAATATTCATTCTGGCTAGTGCGCACGCTTCACAAAATCATCGCTGGCGCACTCTTCCCTAGATCAGAAGGAGGAAATGTACTCATATCTGACCTCTTTGTTCTCTGGTCCGTCCTTAATGGAAGGGTAGTTAACATTGGACGTCTTATGCTCTTCAAACTATCAACCTTCGCCCTAGGAAAAGAAATTTGCATGGGTGGTCATATCACATCCATCATCAAATATCTTAAGATGGATAGACTTCTACCCAAATGCACCCCAATAAAGGGCGACATCCTTACCAATGAACAAACATTAAAGAACTCCTATATCATAAAAGACAAGGATGCAAAACTACATTATGTGTTCTGCCCCCCAACAAAATCCTCCAGAACCCTGCTCCCACTTCCAGAACTTGCTGACTATGACAAGGACAAGCTCCTATTCTCCGACAACGAGATCGCCAAACTCATAGTCTCAGTCAAGGCCACAGAAGAGAAAGCAACAGCAGGGCAGGCAGAGCTCAGCATAAATGCCCCGACAGCCAAAATAACAAAAATTCCAGTCAAACGACCCTCCAGGAGGCTTCTGAAGACGCACGAGCTGTCAGGGACACCAACATCAAAACCCCACCCCGAATTCGAGCCCTCCCTTCCAGACGAGCATATTACAACCTCATCACTAGACTCTTTTATAATGAGTCTAAATGTTGAGCTCACTACCACCTCTCCACCTTTCACTACCCCATTATCCACTACCCCACCACCTTCAACCACCCCACCATCCTCCATTTATCCACCTTCAACCACCCCACCATCTTCCATTTATCCACCATCAACCACTCCTCAATCATCCTCCACACCACTCTTCACCACACCACCCTTCTCCACAACCATACCACTACCCCCACCCTTCTTCACTTCGGGCATCCCTTTTTCCGCTACAACGCCTGAATTCACCTCCTTCACCTCCACTGCCTTTCCATCAACATTCCTGGATCCATTCCGCTCTCCAGGTATGTCACCACCTTTCCCATCCACCACCACCCCGAGATCACTGGTGACCCCATCCATAGTCACCACGCAGTTCGCGGGTCCATCAATAGTGTCTTTTCTGCCCGACACTACCATTCCACCCCGACCCCAACCACCTCACTCTTCATTCACTGGGGTCCCTTTTACTAACGTCGGTGAGGAATTCAGACGTTAATTCGACACCATACGAAACCTCCTCACCGACCCCTCTAACATTTTAAATTCTATTTTTTCTTGTGTGCAGGGTCTAACACAACAGGTCGCCCAGATCGACGAGCAGAACCGCGCCTTGCCAAGCATCCTCCAAGGAATCCAACAACGCCAAGATTTAGTGGCCAAGCAAGTCGACCACATCGACAGCCACTGTAAAACCTTGCCCGCGTTGATCCATGGAGTACAACGCCAGCATGAAGTGTTGTCAAAGCATGTCGATAGGATCTCTACGCAGACTCAACCTCTGCCAGAGACCCTCCACGAGCTCAATCAGCAATAGCAAGCTTTCAGCACGCGCCTGGACGACATCAACAACACCCTCACACAACTACATCAACGCCAAGAGGAGTCATCCAACAATGAGCTTAGTCAACTACGAGCTCAAGTAACGGACCTCACAGCCCGACTCCTCTCAGTCGAAGAGCGTTATTCTGATCTAAAAGAAACCCACGAAGCACTGCTCAAAGCACACGAGCACGTGCAAGTGGCATACGATGAGCTACAAGCCCTTCATCGTCAATGCAAGAAGAGAGCACATAGGAAACCAACTGATAAATCAGCAGCAGATGAAGCTGATAAAGATGATGATGAAGATTTTGATTCCTCCGCTGACTCAAATAACAGTACCCACTCAGCTGATGAGTCAGATAAGCCAGATGATGTTGGGGCGGGCCCCAGCCAAGGAACAGCACCAAAACAACAGAAAGATCACCAAGCTGGTGATAAAGATCCCAAATCCCCTGCTCCCACGAAAAACGTCAACATATATTATGGGGATCAATTCCTAAACTACTCCATGGGATCTTTAGGGGAGGCTGCGAAAGAAGTGGCTTTTGCTGAGTTCGAAAAATGTATCATGGGAACCAGCAGCAGTACACCAGCCACAACAGCTCAAAAACTATCTGCACCTGAGCCCTCAGTACCTGAGAAGGAAGAATCAGAAAGAGTACGCCAAGACACTGATGAAGAACTAGATACTCCTTCTGATTCTAACAAAGATGAAGATCTGCAGCACTACATGGACAACTTAGAGCAGACTTTTACCCCCACACCGCAAGAACTACCCCCGCTGCCACCTCTACCTCATAAAATGCATGACCTCGATATGGCGGCCATCTCTACCTTAGACCCACAGGATATCTTCATCCTAAACACTATAGTAGATGATGCCAAGGAAGGGGGGGATGTTATCTATCAGAACACAAAGACCAAGCGCAAGTTGACACGTGAGGATTTCCGCTCCATCCTCCGACTCCATTCTGAGGTGAAGATGGCAACCTTCCGCACCCTTCTTGCCAATTCCATCGAAATTTATAGAAGTCCCAGGTGGAAGCAACCAGTTCTGAACACCTCACCAGCTCTGGGTTTGTGCTTACTATACAAATAATTACAGCACAAATCCATTGAGCGGTTGCATAGGGGATTAGCCAGAAGACCACGTTTTATAACCGTGCCATTTCAAGTCTGTGGTCACTGGCTGCTTATGATCGTGGATACCTCAGCTAAAGACGCAAAGGTGTACAACTTCTGTACTAGTGAGCTGAAAGCCGGAATAATTAACTTCATCGGCACTGAAGCTGGGGAGGCAAGATGCATCCCTTTCCGGCTTCTAAAACTCATATGGGCCGCGTGCCCTTCTCTCCGCCAGGATTGGGGTCAACCCTGGATTAGAATAATCAACTCCCAAGTCCAAACAACTACGGGATCAGGGGACTGCGCTTTCTACGTTATACGACACATTTTAGCGCTCAACCAGCAAGTCCCATTCACATATCTTATTAACGAAGATTTCCACTCCTTACAAGGGCGGTACGCCATGGAGCTTATCTGCGATAGAAGGTTCTTCAACGACCCTACTATGGCGCCAGATGACATCCCTCGTTACCTTTTTTCATCCATCCAACATCCGCAGAGGAGACCATTCAGACAAACCCTAATGGAGTTGGAAAAAGAAAAGCAGCCAACCAAAGTCACCAAACAAAGACAATGGAACCATTTCATCTTCGACCTAGCTCCAGATAAAGGTGATGTTGATTTGATATCCGGGGCACCAATCAAGAAATCCACACTACATATGGTGCCCCCATCTGCCATTGAACCATCATTTCCAAATTTCGATCGAGAAGCTTGCAGAACTCTTTCAGCCAATGAGCTCCGGCTCATAATGTCACGGCTATATGCCGAAAAGGACGACCTTGTATATATCGACGGGGATATCCTGGTTATGGAAGATGTCCTCCGCGAAACTGTACAGATCAAAGGTTCCATGTCTGTCAGTGTAATGACTGCTTATCAATACTTGCTCGCACATAATCACCACACAGTCTATATGGTGTCAGCTTACATGAAGGATGATCTTTTAGGGCTGAAGAACTTCGGAACAACGGAGCCACTCATCTCTTACCTTCAGCATACAACTCCGAAGTTCATCATGCTACCCTTCCTTCATCAAGAGCACTGGATGTTACTGGCAACTAATCTTCATGAAGGAACAACAATAATCTACAATAGTTCTGACAGCCAGTATGATCCGGAACAGAAAGAATATACTACAATTCCAAAGACACCAACAGAGGAGGTGGCGAAGGGGTGTGCTGACAAACTACACGATCTTTTGGGTCAGCACACATGAGCATATGACAAAGATCACTTCAAACCACCAGCTTTCTGCCACAGGTGCCCCCAACAAATTAAAGAATCCAAAGACTGCGGTTTCCACGTCCTCTTCTGGATGTATACAATCTTGGCCCTTCACAAGCCTATAGAAGACATGACAGAAGTGGACTACCACGCACTACGTGGAAAGCTCGCAGCCACCCTACTCAGAACTCATGGGGCAAATAAAGGATTAACAGAAGCCTAATGCCCTTGTCCATGCACTTCTCAACCTATCACTTTGACACTCTGTGGACAGAGTGAGTGATAAGTTAGGGGGGAGTGCACTGGACAAGGGCGAGGTATCATTCTTCTTCAACCCTTCTATCTCTACCTTTTCCCTTAACTCATACTTTTCCACACATCATTTTCAAACTTCTTGTTCATATTTAGACTTTTTCCAGCAATTTTTTTTTCAATAAAATAACTCTTAAGTATAACTTTCATCCAAGAAAGAATCACCCCTAGCTAAGTTAGAGATAAAGTAGTCCTCAAGAATAAATAACAAGATTAGCACATAGGCATGAATGGCGAACTTATACATTACATCCACAATTGGTTTTTATGCTTTTACTTCAATTCTATCTCAAACTCTTCACAGGTCAGCTTCAGGGCCAAAGCAAACCAAAAACTCTCAAGGTCAAGAGGGAAATTAGGAGGAAACCCAAAATCAAGAAATCTCGCAAGCGAACCACCAAATAAAAATAAGTGCATGTCAGGAACTCTAAGAACAGTTTTCTTCTTTCAATAAAAGAGGCTTGGCCGCCCAATCAAAAACCGTAAACCCACCTCCTAAGCCTGTGAGTTTCGAATAAAAGCCAGAGTGTTGAATAAAAACATGAGAGTTGTGCCACGCATAAGGACCTATATGAAGAGCCGATAAAGATCTCACCCGGCCGGTACATACAGCTGCCCTCATTAAGGCAGATGTGTCGTGCCCGGTAGTGGAATCCTAAGGTTTCCTAATATATGAAAAGGCTGATAAAGGATTCGGCCGGCCGGTACATTCAGCTGCCCTCATGAAGGCAGATGTGTCGTGCCCGATAGCGAGACCCTAAAAGCATAAGACAAACCCTCCCCCACTTGAAGGGGGAGCTACACAACAAGCCTTTTAAGCCAACCCTCATACCCACTCTAGCTGCCGGTAGGTTTCTCAAAAGAAGTATAAAACTGATTAGAGTCGATGACATGCATATAATAAGAAAGGTGGTCCCAATGCGAGACTCGCGATATGAAAGGAACCTGAAATCCATGCAACTCTTGATACCCGAAAGAGTTAGTGTAAGCTGAAGCCCTAACAGGACCTCGGTAGATCTCTGATCTAGAATTGAAGCAAGAGTATGGAAACCCCAACTAAATATAATCGCCTCGCCACTGCATGCCTTAGCTCTATCTAACTTGAGGACAAGCTAGACTCTAAGTTAGGGGGGTGATAACCTCCCATTTTGTGACGTTATCTTATTAGTTTTCCTTAATTTTCCATACTCTTTCTTAGATAAATTAGATAGAATCATTAACTTTTTACTTTATTGCTGATATACCAATAAACTAACCTCTCTTCTTTATCATTGCAGGAAAATTCAAAAAAAAAGATTACAAAGAATCCATACGGTCTCAAGACCGTATGAGCCCATGCGGTCCCAAGACCGTATGAGCTCATGTGGTCCCAAGACCGTATGGGCCCATGCGGTCTCAAGACCGTGTGAGCTCATGCGGTCTCAAGACCATGTGAGCTCATGCGGTCTTAAGACCGTGTGAGCCCATGCGGTCTCAAGACCGTGTGAGCTCATGCGGTCTCAAGACCGTGTGAGCTCATGAAGTCTCAAGACCGTGTGAGCTCATGCGGTCTCAAGACCGTATGAGCTCATGCGGTCTCCAGACCGTGTGAACCCATGCGGTCTCAAGACCGTATGACCTCATGCGGTCTCAAGACCGTATGAGCCCATGCGGTCTCAAGACCGTATGAGCCCATACGGTCTCAAGACCGTTTGGGCTCAACTTCAGCCTATAAATAAGACCCCAAAGGTCACTTCAAAGAGGGGAGATCTCAGACGCCCAAAGGCTGCCTCTCCAGTTCCAGAGAAATTCCATCCTTCACCCATTGCCCCAAGGCTGCCGGTTTGAGGTCCACGTCCCATCATCAAGCTACCTTCTCTCTCATCAACAAGAAAGGTGGGAAGAGAAGATCCATCGTCAAGCAAGCCACAAAGGGTGAAGATCGTTGCTCTCTCCACCAAGGGTTCAACCTTCCCTCCTCCGTGGAGATGTTGTTCTTTCTCTCTCTTCTTGCCTCCTCCCTTGTTGCTCCCTCTATGAGGAGCGAGTAGTTCCATTCACTGGGGCGCAGGGACTAGCCCCGCTGCCCATGTTTTGTATCTTGTACTAAAAAGATGTTATCATTTTGTTTTAATACTAAATCATTTCATACATGCTTGGATGTTGGCCACGTTCTTGTATGCATCTATTGTCTTTCGTTGTGGTTTGTCTACGACCGCTCTTGAGACTCGAATACTGATTTAGTGTTGGTTTCTGGTGTGTGTATCCACCGAGCACCCGTTTCGGTATCTAGGAACGCTTTCCAAGGAGTGGATTAAACTCATCTCCATCGTTGTACTTTTGCACTATGAAATGGAATCAGTTGACGTGCAAAAGTGCAACCTTGACAGGTCGAGGAACACACTCTGAGGAGAGAGTGATGCAAAGTACTTGACCATTTGTTCGGGAATGGCTGACATTGCAACACTCTCACGTTTCTCGTAACTATATCCTCGAAAGAGGGATAGTCCATAAGGATACTAATCGATTTGGTAATTATCGCTCGCTTGTTAGTTTTCCGATGCACGTTTCACGAGGTTGAGTAAGATTTTCTCTTTGGAGACTACATATCTTCATTGACACGTAGATATGTACCGAATGAGAGTTACTCAACCCATGAAGGATGTATGCATTACTCTTGTCCTATAAGACATCGGTATTGCATAACATCCATGTATCTTGCTTACAAGTCTTGCTAAGTTTGGTACAAGTACAATTCATGTGTAGTGGTGGTGAATACCTGCATAACCCCAGTGATCCATCATCATTTGCTAATCTTAGTTTCTACTTTCTTGCTTTTTACTTTCCTTGCATCTAGATTAATCAACCAAATCAAACTTTCAGTCTAAATATCATTTTTTAAGTAGTTAAGTAAGGCTAAAAGGTTTTCCATCTTGTTTAAACTCTAAACAAGACCGTTGTCCTGTGGATTCGACCCTTAAACTATATTACAATAAGACTTCCGCGTGTCTTTGCACACGCGGGTGGAGATCTTACCATATTACAAGCAAGGCTAAACTTAGAGACTCATCATCTCTAAGATTTTTAGTGGCGTTGCAAAACTCCATCACATGCACAAATACCTCAGTTAGAATTAGATAATGGGTCTAAAATGCAATTTCACATTTAGTAATAAAAAGAATAAAATAATTCGTCCTAGATCTTTCTAGTATTCCCTAGAATATGAGAGATAAGAAGGAAATCCGAATTTTATATAAGGGAGAAGATAAATGTAATAATTAATAGTAATTTGAGAATTTATGGGTAAAGAAGATAACTAGAAAGATTTTTGCAGCAAATATTATAATCTGAAACCATCATGATAATTTGATAATTAAATTCGTTTCCTTGAGCAAAAGGGAACTTAAGGGCCAAGTATTATTTAAAATGGAACATAAATATAAATATTAATAACATTATCAAAAGAATATAGGAAATATGCCAATAAAGAGAAATAAAATACTTAATGTTCTCAAATCAGGAAAATAACTCAAAATTCGTATTCTAAACATAAAAATAAGCCTCTGTGCAAATTTGCAACTAATTTGGATAATATATGAATAATGAGTAAAATAGGAGAGAGAGAATGTGTGTAGAATGTTCTATTTATTTAATAAATATAAAGATAATTTCAACTTGTGAAGATAATTTCAAAATCGTGTTCCAAACCTTTAAGGAGACTTATGGGTGAAGTTACACTAATTTTAGATAATGTTATCACCTCTTTTGAAGGAGGAAAGAGAAAATGATATATTAATTATTTCACCTATCAAACTTTCTCAAAATGCAAAACTAACTCCATATTTGGATTCTACGCATTGAAATAAGTCAGGATATAAAATTTCATAATTTTTGGACGACATTTGAGCCTCCAAATGAAGAGAAAGAAAAACATTTAAAAATTTAATAGATTTAATCGACTTTTACTAAGGGTTGTTTCCCTGATCTAACGCGAGATCGGACGGCTCAGAATCCTTGATGGACTCGGGTCCATCGATCGGACGATCCGTGATCGTCTTCCACCTCTAGCCGGACAAGGAAACAGGTCCTTGTTTTTGTTTTTTTAAATTCAACATATCTCGAGATTTACTCGACGATTTTTTCTCAAATCCGTTTCGTTGGACTCCTTGCGAGTTTCCAAACCGAATTATCCCAAAAAGTTTGGGATTAGACGCATTTTCGAGAAACACCTAACTCGGCCGCCGACCTCCTTACTTTGCTCCTACCTACATCCTAGTCTAGGGTTCCATGCCTATAAATAATGCAACCCCAGCAACCGCCATCACCTTAGCAACTCGTTCGTGATCTTAATTTGGAATTTCGTGGACGAACCGACCCCCAACAGGCCGCCGAAGATCCCTAGCTTGCGGCGCCTCTTTTGCTCTCCTCCGTCGACCTCGTTTCAAATTGAAGGTACCATTAGATTCGTCATTCTTTTCTCTTTCTTTCGAGTACCTGATTGTCGAGTTTGGTCGAGTATCACGGATTTGCCCAATTTGGGCCGAGCGAGCTGCTCGCCGCTCATGGGGATCGGGAAAGGGAGGAAGAAGACTCCCTGCCGTTTTACTATTTTGCCCCCACCTATTTTCTTCTTTCTTTTCCTTCGCTCAGGGCAACGCCGTCTTTTCTCCGTCTACCTGACCGCACCGCGCGGCTGGTAGCGAGCGGCTGCGAGGCGCGGGTCACCGTCGCCGAGTGCTCGCCTCCGCTCGGCCATCCGGCCTTGCCTACGTGGCAGGCTGTGATTGGTCGAGATAAAACTTTTTCTATAAATTAATCTGTTGGTCAAAAATTAAAAATAAATAGTGTTTTGAAATCAGGAAAACGAGATCTATTTAATAAAAATGGTTTTGAGATCTGGTTTTGAGGTTTGCGAAAATGTGTTTTTAAAGTTAATTTAATTATCTTAAAATCACTAAAATTAACCCTAAGAATCCATATTTCCAAAATATACAATATTATATGTTATTTTGATCAGGAAAACCTAACTAAGATGGTTATGAGGTTTTTGAAGTCTGAATCGAGAGTTTGCGCAAAAAGTTAGTGAATTAGAGTTTTCAACCTTTTAAATGAATGTGTGTAATTCTAATTTATGAATATAATGATGTATTAGGGAAATTGGGTTTATAATTCGTGTGAAGAGTTGAAAAGGGGAATTCTAGAACACCTGAGGCTAATGTATGTGTTTTGATTGTGCATCTACCTATCAGTTGGGAAATCATTAGTCCATTACCTATTTTTCTTTATGAGGTTTAACTTGATCTAAACCCTTGAATCTTGAAACCTAAATTGCTTATTTGCTTCAAAAGTAGATGTAGTATCCTCTTGCTTGGGTATTCATACCCCACTGCCATGTTATATATTCTTTTGTTTATTCTTGCCATAAATCTTTTGTTAGCATGAAATTGAATGTTCTATTTAATGTTTAAATAGTGGTACTTATGTACAACCACCCATAGAGGGCATGTATAAAATCGCCCTAGGGGAATGTTTATTATTCTCCCCATTAAAAATTGTAGGTGGTTGGAAATGTTTTTAATTCTTCCCTCACCTAAGGTTAGAGGTCCGGTAGGTGCCTCAACCCTACTTAATTAGGTAGACATATTAATTGACATGCTAAAACCTTTATTTATTTTGTTAATGGCAAGTTTCCTTATAAGAACCTCATACTCTTTGATATCTCTTTTCACACCAAATATCTAGCCTAATGTACTTGTTTCAATTCCCTTAGACATTGTTAGATTATTCTTATAACACATACTTTCTTTGTTTTCCCTCTTGTTGGGTGTCTTCCCAACCACCCAGGTGTTGGTGCTGAGCAAGGTGAAGGAAGGGCTTGAAGAAAGGTTCCCTCTACTGTTGATCGTTAGCTTGACAAGAAGGATGGCTAGGTTGCTATAGCTAGATCCTCTTATCTATCTTATCTTTTCTTTTAGAAAGCAATTATGTAATAAACAATGAAGCCATTAGAAGGCTTATTATTTCTTTCTTTCCGCTGCTATTGACATTTTATTATGTATCTGGAATCATGCTTATTTACTTGACATATTATGCAATCATACTCAAAGTCTAAAATTTAGTTAAAAATTGTGGATGTTTGTATTTCCTTTAAATTTTAGTAAAGGGGTGATCTCGCCTCTTTACAGTATTTATAGGAAATAAAAAACATAGGGTTGTGGGAGAATTACGACATGTTGTCATTTACAAGGATAACATTGCAGGAGACGAAGAGATATGCACAATCTTTGAGTATAATGAGATATCTTTACAACCCGCCCGCAAGTTGAGCCGAAGAGAATCGAAGGCCCAACTTGAGAAGAGTATGTCGGAGTGAAGCATTTGTTGAAGCGCTTTGAAGCAAACTGCATGTTGCTTTATAATGGTCTTTTGTTGTCCCTCGTGGATCTTCTCAGTATTCTTTCATTGTAGATGGTGTGCCTGGTGCCACCAATATATTGTTTGGGCATGACATTAGGTTTTGGATATGTCGAAAGAACAATTTGATTTGATTTGTTGGAGAGGAAAGGTTATCTTTTGGGCAGAGTAACAGAGGAAAAGAGGGAAGATGTTTGGTTGTTTGGAACCTTTGATATCACTATTGAGGTTGAAACATATATTAGTGCCTTGGGAAGCTTGGTTAATCTAGCAGATTTCTAGTCAAGGTCATGTGTAGTCACAGTGAGTTTTCATACTGGTGTTGGTAAAGTTGAAGAGGATTTGAGGTTGGTTTCTAGACTTAAGGGGACATGAAGGGGCTGGGATTGGCACACAGTCTTTATATATATATATATACATACATACATATATATATATATATATATTTCTTCTTTTGGACGAAACAAATGGATCTCAGGCTTGCTCATCGTGGAATCTAGAAGAGGATAGATTTGTTGTGGAAGGAGTAGGAAGTGGTCAGAAGATGGTGGTAAGAGGGAAGAGTGGCTAAGGTTGGAAGAGGTTGAGGTGTTATTCTGGTTGAATGGGGGCATGGAATTTGATTCCCCACCATTAGTCGATGGTGGTGCTAGTGCTCCACGGGTCCTCTTGCGGCATGAAGGAGCAAGAAGATGGTGACGACAGACATTTAGAGTTGCGGCTTCAGGTTGGTGCACATGTCGAATGGGGGTGAGAGGGAGTTGGCCCAAGAGAAGAGGGCAGAGATGGATGGGGGGTTGGTATGGTTGTTGTGGGTGGAGGGTGACCTTGCTGGGTGATGGTGGCAGCGTTAATGCCCATAGGCGGAGGTGTAGTGGGTGTTGCGGTGAGTTGTTGAGGTTGTGCCATGGAGGAGAGTGGGGGTCAGAGATGTATGGAGCTGGGGTAGTGCCTTGTGGCGGCATGACTTAGCGGGAGAAACCTCGACCGTCTGTGCAGATGGTGGTAGATGTGACTGCTGGCGGTCGCTGTGTCGGGATCTACTGGCGTGATGTAAGAACTACGGAAGCGAAGGGCGGCAAGGTTGACAACTCGATGGGGGCATCGACTGGGACGGAGAAGCGGAGGGTGGAGTTCCAAGTCGAGTTCTGAAGCCCTGTGCGGTCAGCCGCAATGTGCTGCCTGGTGCGCGGATCGCTGGAGACACTGGTGTCGTCTTTTGCTACAGGAAGAGGATTAGGAGAGGTAGGGAACCCGTTGACGGTGCTGGAGGGTTATGCTGGTGAGGTGTGAGGATGAGGCGAAAAAGTGTTTCTGGTAGCTGTTTGTTTAGTACGCTAATTAGATTTATGGGCATGAACTTGGATGGTCATGGTACAGAGGGTTAAGAAAGTGAAGGATGTAGAGGAGCGAGAGAGGCAAAGCTAGATGAAGCATAGCTATGGAGGGTAGAAGACGCCATGTTGAGATTTTGGTTTGGAATAACAACATGAGGTTGTGAACTGAATAGGATTCACGTTGTGCAAGAAAAGTTGGGGTGGCGACTGAGGGGAAGGGTTTGGAATGGGGGAGGATTGGGGGGCGGGTCCCTGAAGTACGTTGTTTGGACAATGTTGCGGAGGTCGTTCTTGCTTACGTTGTACACCTATGGTTTCTGTTGTGTTTGCTTTGTGATGCGGCTGTTGTTGTTGGTGGGATTGATATTGGTGGCTGGTTCTGTGAGAGATCGAGTGGGGAGGTATGGGAGGCAGAAGGATGAAGAAGAGAAGGTGGGGTAGTAGGTTAGGGGGAGAGAGGGGATGGTTAAGGCATATTATGGCTCTGATACCATCTTAGATTTAGGATATTGATAGATAATGGAGTCATTGGATGCCTACTTACATTGTCTTAGTAGTGGGTATTTATAGGACATACAAAAGCATAGGGTAGTGGGAGAATCATGACATGTTGTCATTTACAAGGATAGCATTGCGGGAGACGAAGAGATATGCACAATCTTTGAGTATCTTAATGAGATATGTTTACACCAGACGGTAACTGGAGGTGGGGTCTGATGCAGTTCGGATACATGAAGAGGGCGGCGCCCTGAAATGGGAATGTTGTCATAACCTAGCAAGGTGTGATGGTAGCCAGTAATGGCCAAACTGCCGTTTCTTCGGCTATAATGCGGAGATCAAGAAGGGTTTTATTCTGGCCGGTTGGGGAATCTAGGGCAGAGGTGGTGTGGAGGAGCCCAATAGGTAGTATTAGTGTTGTTGTCTGTGAGGAGATCAGAGTCTGTAGACCATCAAGGATTCCATGGCGAGGAGATGCAATTGTAGGTGACGATCGGTGTTATAGGACTGTCAGTGTTGACTAACGGCAAGACTGAAGGGCACAAGGAGAGAGAGGGGTAGAGGTGGCTAGGGTTCTGGTGAGTGGAGAATCCATGGAGGGTAGATATAGGGAGGAGGGAAGATAAGGAAGACGTGGAGGAGATTAGAATGGCTGGCGCTGATGGTGACCGTTTCACTCACGAGGGATCTGAGGTTTCCATAAACGAACATCAATGCGGCTTCATAGGTTAGGGAAAATGGGTTCCCTTAATTGGCTTATTATTAATAAATGCATTAGTCCATATATGTATAATTTAACTCCTATGCTATAAAGCCTCATTACAATTTGACCACTCTTTTAATTATCTACCTCTATAGATCCACTCCAAACCACATATATTTATATATTTAAATTCGATAGAATTTTTACACATTTATTAGAATTGACCCCAAGACATTATGTTCGAGGGAGAGGGCATTTTATGAACGTGGGGTTTAATGTTGATACGTCAATGACTCAGATTGTATTAATTGACATCCCTTTCATTCACAGAGCTAAATAGAGGGACCCATTTGTAAATATTTTCATGTGAGGAATATGAAATGAATCAAAGACAAGAATTTCAAAAGATGACTAATTTGCATCAAGGACAATTGATTTAATTATAACTAACTGAATAAGTCTTCATATGAAAGTACAAATTCAGATTAAGAAAATGTTGAATCATATCTCAATATAGATTTAATACCAAAATTTGGTATGTTACAACTCTTCACCCATTAGATTGTATTTCATCCTCAAAATTAGTATGTTCATTCTCTAGTTAGGTATTATTCTTCACCCCTTAAAAGGATTCAACTAAAATCCTAGGGATGTAAAAGGCTATGCAACTAGTGTCTATTATTTTGCAATTTCTCTTAGTCATCACCATGCACCAAACTCTAGGTTTTGAGGGTTTTATTTGACTCTCCTATAGTGTTTTCGCCTATCTCCATGATTGTGACTTAGCATGAGAAATCATCGATGAAGTTCCACAAAATTATGTTTTTTATACATCTAGTAATATAAGGAAAATAATTTTTCAATGGGAAAACTTTCTGATGAAAAACTTAAAATTGGCAAATATCAGTGCGAAAACCAAGTCACAATCACCTCATGTCTATATTCTAACCACTACTACTTCATCCTTTAAACTATTTACATTTTGGGAGTCTTTGATTTCCATCAAATATAAAGAGTCAGGTGAGTACCTAATGATGCTCGATCCATATAATCTATCTAAGGTCATGTACACCTTCCTAGGTTAAGAATCTAAATTATGACTATCAAATTTTTATGTTACACAAAAAGAAATCATCAGATAAACTACAATTATATAGCCAAGCTTTATAACTTTACCGAATTTTAATCAATCAATAATCTCTAAATGACATTTTATTAGACATACCAAACTTTTATTTCTCCATTTTCTTTTATGCTTAATTCACATGAATTATCCAAAACTTTAAATATCTCTAGAAATAGGACGTTATAAAAAAATCTAGGGGTCTAAATATTTATCACATTTTTTTACCATTTAATTATTTGAATATAAATTGGGATGCAATTCTGAATCTCATTTTTTTACATCTATAATGTTGGCTTTGTATCCCCTTTTTCTTCAAGCCTCACTAATATCCTAATTACATATAAAGGAGAGCCTATTATCACATGTTCTAGGGTTTTTATGTCAATATTTATTTTCTGAATAAGTTTTTTTGGTTTGTCTAAATTCTAATGTATTACCATTTGTTTCCTCTCATTATGAAAGGTGATGAAACATATATTTGTTTCTTTTTTCCATACTTTTTTCTTTAGAGGAGAGAGAAAAAAGAGGTAACATCACTTCTCTCCTATGTTTCTATAAAAATAAAAGGGAAATTGGCATAGTGATGCCAAGAGAATATATTTTCTCATATTTTCAAAATAAATGAATAAGGGGCACATTATTATTTCTTTTTGGAAGATTTGAAGAAGAGGAGAGAGAAAATGAACATTAAAGGACTTATCTTGAAATCTATAAAAGAAAAAGGATACTTGTTGCCCAAGTGGTTTGAATTTCAAATTTCTTGCTTCATTCTCTTTCTCTTTCTCTTTCTCTTTCTCTTTCATTACTTTTAGATTTATTTGATAAAAAGAAAAAGGGAAACACATTACCAATATCACACAATCATTTGCAACACATTAAAATAACAGGGGGAACTTATTTTGAGTCCTTTTATTATTTCTCTTTGCATTGGAATCCTAGAAGTAAAACTATTTTTGAAATTTTGCCTTAAGGTCCTACACAAAATATCATTTAAAGAAAACTACATAAAAGGTTTTATTTTACTCCTGAAAAGAGGGATGTTACATTTCTACCCGCCTTAATTAAATTTCATCCTTAAAATTTCGTTAGGCTACCCACCTTAGGAATTTTCATCTCTTTAACAAAAAAAATATTGATATACTATTATTACCATGTAAAACCATAGTTCCGTACATTGCATGAAAAAATGTTTGTAAAAGAAAAGAACTACGCTACTAAACTTTACTCGGTCTTATCATCCTCACTCTCATCTACCATAGAAAAAACTCTAGCATGCCTCTTTTCTCTGGGTGGTGGATTAACATTGGGCTCCTTCTTCTGGAACTTGGGGCAGTTATGCTTTATGTGGCCTAATTCACCACATGCATAGCAAACACCTATTCCAAACTGGCATTCACCTAGGTGATACTTGGAACATTTTGCACACTGGGTCTTTGCATGTTGATTTGCATGCTAGTTTGGAACAACTTCAGCCGATGCCTTCCTTTTCTTTTCATTGTGGTGGTTGGAGTTGTGGTGGCTCTCCTTCTTTCATGCTCTTCCTAGACGATCCTCTAACTCTAGGGCAGCATCTAGGACACTTAAAGTGTACGTTGCCCACGTCCTGACAAGGGGAAGCTAAGGTCTGGCTTGAGACCTCAAATGAACTTCTTTGTTTTGTGACGTTCATCGTATTCATAGACATACTTCTGTAGGATCTAAAATTTCATCGCATATTGGGTGACCGTCATGTCACCATGTTGACGTAGGTTCAGAAATTCTTCCTCCTTCTTCTCAATCATGGCCTCAGATATGTAGTGGTCATTGAAGGCCTCATAAAATTCCTTCCATGTGAATAGTGTAGCATCAGCTTCACGAGAACCTAGTAGGTTCTCCCACCATGTCCTAGCAGCACCCTTCAGCATATGTGTCCCAAAATAGACCTTGGAGTGGTTGGGTCAATCTAGGTCACAGAAGCAGTCTTCCATGTGCTGCAACCAACTCTTCTTTTCCCACCACGTCCACCTCTTCCTCTCCAGTGAAGGAGTCAGGCTTGATCTTCAAAAAGTTGACTAGGTAGTCTTCTCTTCTTCCCAAGGCAGTGGCTAGAGCTCTATCAAGGACATCAAAGGGCACCCTGGGGGCTTCTTGACGTGGAGATTCTCGATGTTCTCCCATGCTAACAGAATCACCTTCATCCCCACCCATGGCTACCTTTCCATTCTCACCTTTCTGCTTAGGATCCATCACTATGAAACTGACATAAACTATATGAGATTGTGAGAAAAGCCCAATGGCCAACCATATTTTCACTTTGATACCATTATTGTAACACCCTACTTATACCATCCATAGAGGAAGCACATATATTCAATCAAATCAAGGGGGTGTGACAACCATGATATTCATTGCACAAAATAGAGTTTAAATAAACCATCACAGGATCAAAATCACAATTTCTTATTCTCAAATTTGAATAAGGTTTACATGTACATAATTATAGAAAAGGAAAAGATCTATAAACTAGGTATGGATGGAACCCCACCAATGCTCTTCTACTTGAGGGTCCTTGAGATAGGGTTTCTTCCTTAGATGGCCTTCCCTCCATAGCTAGATTCCAACCTACGGGCATCACACCCCCAGCTATGCATTAAACAAATGGTACATAGATTGAACATGTTATAATATAAAGAAAACTTGAAAACTTAAAATAAGCATTAACATTAAACATTGAACATTGAAAAGACATGCCTTTCCTTTTAGATCAACTTATTTTATCTTAACCTATGTACATAACTTTGGGTTGCACAAATGTCACAATTCTCTTATGCAATGAAGTGCCTCTTCTCTTATGCACCGAAGTGCCTATTCTCTTATGCACCAAAGTGCCTCTTCTCTTATGAGGTATGTATATAAGTTTAACATTTTATTTCTCTTAAAGCTCTTATCTTTTACATTAGACTTTATTTGTAACATTACCATTAAGATTCATGAGAATTATACCATACATAATGTGCAATTCAATACTTCTTAACTTTACTATCTTTAGCAATTAGGAACAGTAAATAACATAAACATGACATTCATTGCAAAATTCATATATGCATAATTAAACCAACCAATTTAACTATCTTAAATTGCATGGACCACTTACCTTTTCACTTGGAGAGTATCTTCTCTCTCTTCCTAGGTTGGATAAAACCCTAATCATGTCCTGGGTCAGAGAAAACCCTAATTATCATATTTGCAATATATCTCACATTATTATACATTTTATTCACCAAATAAAACCATAATTTCCATTTCCTATAAAACTAACATTTGGCAATTTATAAAAAGACTCTAAAAACTACATATTCAAATTCTTCTTAAAAAACTATTTCCAAAACATATTTTTCTCATTTTTTTTAGGATCGAGCGATTTACTATGAATTAATGAAAATGGACCAATCGAAATTCAGAAAATGCCACATAGGCAACCTTTTTATCCACTAGGATCCTGGGCCCGACTGATGTGAGCCAATTACAGCCTACCATGTAGGCACGAGTCTCGCCCAGGTGGATTAGTGGTCAAAGGATACGGTCAGACATTGAAAGACTCATATGACGTTAGGGGCATTTACTAACTGTAGCGTGACACAGGGATATGTTTGCCATTTCGGGGTCTAGATTCTCCCTGCTCGAGGTCCTGTGTTGTGAGCAGCAACTGCAGGCGATCCCTACAAATGATCTAATAGGGCAAGCTACCTCCCACCAAAAGAAGAGGAGAATTAACTCTTTCTGGTTGTCACAAAGCCAATGACCCTTACTGAGGGTCAAACTGTGGTCAGAACAAAAATCTTGACTCATCGGAAAAGCTACAAATCTTGGCATGGTGAGGGAAAACAAAGTCAGAGGGAAGGAGGGAAACCTGAGCCCTCAAAACTTGATAGAAGAGCTCACGAGGCCAATGTGAAGGCGGGGTCCAGTCACATAGAAGTGAAGAGCCGCTGGAGGCACTGCTCCACGACAGACCGTAAAAATAGGGGAAACACACTGAGGCGAAGACCAAGGTATAGCGAGAGGAAAAGCTCCCAAAAGTGGTCGAGAATCATTCTAGGAGGTGCAGTGAGGTGGACGGAAGTGAAATCAGGTTCGGAGACTCACTAAGATGCCATGGTTGTAGTTGCCGACAACGGAGGGGGGCTCTTCCCTACATGGTACGTCAATTGGAGGCTCGACGAGACAAAATGATGACATAGAGATGAAGGGTGACAGCCGAGGATTCTCACCATGGGATTGACCGATCTGAGGTGGCCGTAGCGATGCACACTAGGCCAAAATCACTAGGGAATCAGGTTGAGTAGGTCCTGGTGCTCGAGGGAACGAAAGAGGAAATTGAAGGTGGAGGGAGAAACATAAGAGCCTGGTTATTCTTTTGGTATTTTGTCAGGCAGTGGAGAGGGCTAGGGTGCTGGCTATGTAAAATGGCAGAGAGGGAGGGTCCAACCCTAATGGGAATTTTATCTATAGTTGATGAAAGGGCATGAGCAAAGGCTCCCAAGGTGTGAAGGAGAGAAAGGGAGCCAACGCAGTGAAAATCTCACGAAAAGAATCACTAAGGAAGGAGAAATCGATCGAGGAAGGGGAATCGTTGAACTGGTTTTAGACCAACGAAAGAAATGGAGGAAGGAGAAGGGTTTTTGACCATCGAATCTTGAGTCAGTAAAATAGGGACCGTCCGATCGTTCTCAAAAAGGAAAAATGAAAAAAATAAAGTGCTTGACAGGGATTAAATGCCTCGACCTTATTAACCCGAGTGCATTAACTATAAATCTAATTAAATTAAATAAAAACATTCCTATTTTAATTGGAGGGTCAAACAAACTCCAAATGAGTCCAAATTTGGACCATTGACTAATTAAATGGTCTAGTGCATTCGTAGACAATTAGATAGGTTTCTTCAATGTTAAGTCCACGATTTCTATTTTTGTCACTCTTTCTAAATTTAAATGCACAAATTAGTTAAATAATTAAGGGGAAACTTTCCTTTGTGGATTTTGACTCCTAAATTTGGGATTATCACTATTTTCTCTTTTAAAGTCATGAATACTCATTCCTTGCCTTTATATGCACTTTCTTTAGAGGACAGAGAAAACATGAGGTAATATAACTTCCCTCCTATGTTTTTTATAAAAATTAAAGGGAAATTAGCATAGTGATGCCAAGAGAATATATTTTCTCATATTTTCAAATAAATGAATAAGGGGCACATTATTATTTCTTTTTGGTATATTCCAATAAGAGGAGATACAAAATGAACATTAAAGGATTTATCTTGAAATCTATAAAAGAAAAGGACACTTATTGCCCCAGTGGTTTGAATTTCAAATTTCTTGCTTCATTCTCTTTCTCTTTCTCTTTCATTACTTTTAGATTTATTTGATAAAAAGAAAAAGGGAAAGCACATTACCAATATCACATATTCATTTGCAACAAATTAAAATAAAGGAAAAACTTATTTTGAGTCCTTTTATTATTTCTTTTTGCATTGAAATCCTAGAAGTAAAATTATTTTGGAAATTTTGCCTTAAGGTCCTTAACAAAATTAAAGAAAACTACATAAAACATTTTATTTTACTCCTGAAAAGAGAGATGTTAAATTTCTACCCACCTTAATTAAATTTCATCCTCAAAATTTTGTTAGGCTACCCACCTTAGGAATTTCCATATCTTTAACCAAAAAAATATTGATATACTATTATTACCATGTAAAACCATAGTTCCATACATTTCATGAAAAAAAAGTTTTTAAAAGAAAAGAACTACCCTACTAAGCTCTACTCAGTCTTATCATCCTCACTCTCATCTACCATAGCAAAAACTCAAGCACGCCTCTTTTCTCTGGGTGGTGGATTAACATTGGGCTCCTTCTTCTAGAACTTGGGGCAGTTAGGCCTTATGTGGCTTAATTTACCACATGCATACCAAACACTCGTTCCAAACTGGCATTCACCTAGGTGATACTTGGAACATTTTGCACACTGGGTCTTTGCATGTTGATTTGCATGTTGGTTTGGAACAACTTCAGCCGGTACCTTCCTTTTCTTGTCGTTGTGGTGGTTTGAGTTCTGGTGGCTCTCCTTCTTCCATGCTCTTCTTGGATGATCCTCTAACTCTAGGGCAGCATCTAGGGAACTTTAGAGTGTGCGGTGCCCACGTCCTGACAAGTTGAAGCTAAGGTCTAACTTGAGACCACAAATGAACTACTTTGTTTTGCGACGTTCATCGTAGTCGTAGCCATAATTCTGTAGGATCTGAAATTTCATCGCATATTGGGTGACCGTCATGTCACCATGTTGACGTAGGTTTTGAAATTCTTCCTCCTTCTTATTAATCATGGCCTCAGATATGTAGTTGTCTTTGAAGGCCTCAGAAAATTCCTCCCATGTGAATGGAGGAGCATGAACTTCACGATAACCTAATAGGTTCTCCCACCATGTCCTAGCTGCACCCTTGATCATATGTGTCCCAAAATGGACCTTGGAGTGATTGGAACAGTCCAGGTCATGGAAGTAGTGTCCCATGTGCTACAACCAACTCTCAACTTTTCCCACCACATCCACCTCTTCTTTTCCAGTGAAGGAGTCTGGCTTGATCTTCAAAAAGTCGACTAGGGAAAGCTCGAGGTTTACCCTAGGGTTGCCCACTTGGTCTTCTCTTCTCCCCAATTCTGTGGTTAGAGATCTAACAAGGACATCAAAGGGCACCATGGGGGTTTCTTGACATGGAGATTCTCAATGTTCTCCCATGCTAACAGATTCGCCTTCATCCCCACCCATGGCTACCTTTTCATTCTCACCTTTCTTATTTGGAGTCATCACTGTGAAACAAACGTAATCTACATGAGATCATGAGAAAAACCTGGTGGCCAACCATATTTTCACTCTGATACTATTATTGTAACACCCCACTTATACCATCCATAGTGGAAGCACATATATTCAATCGCATCAAGGGGGATGTCACAACCATGATATTCATTGCACAAAATAGAGTTTAAATAAACCATCACAGGATCAAAATCACAATTTCTCATTCTCAAATCTTAATAAAGTTTGCATGTACATAATTATAGAAAAGGAAAAGATCTATAAACTTGGTATGGCTGGCTCCCTACCAATGCTCTTCTCCTTGAGGATCCTTGAACTAGGGTTTCCTCCTTGGATCACCTTCCCTCCTTAGCGAGCTTCCAAATTGCAGGCATCACACCTCCAACCATGTATCAAACAAATGGTACATGGATTGAACATGTTATAATATAAAAAAAAGTTGAAAAATAAAAATAAACATTAACATTAAACATTGAACATTGAAAATACATGCATTTCCTTTTATATCAACTTCTTTTATTTTAACCTATATAAGTAACTTCGGGTTGCACAAATATGCCAATTTTCTTATGCACCGAAGTGTCTCTTCTGTTATGCACCAAAGTGCCTCTTCTCTTATGCACCGAAGTGTCTCTTCACTTATGAGGTACGCATATAAGTTTAACCTTTTCTTTCTCTTAAAGCTCTTATATTTTACATTAGACTTTATTTCTAACATTACCATTAAGATTCATGAGAATGATACCATTCATAATGTGCAATTCAATACATCTTAACTTTATTGTCTTTAGCAATTAGGAATAGTGAATAACATAAACATGACATTCATTGCAAAATTCATATATGCATAATTAAACCAACCAATTTAACTACGTTCAATTGCATGGACCACTTACCTTTTCATTTGGTGAATATCTTCTCTCTCCTCCTAGGTTGGGTAAAACCCTAATCACATTTCGGGTTAGGGAAAATCCTAATTATCCTGTTTGCAACATATCTCACATTATTTTACATTTTATTCACCAAATAAAACCTTAATTTCCATTTCCTATAAAACCAACGTTTGGTGATTTATAAACAAACTCAAAAAACTAAATATTTAGATTCCTCTTGACAAACTATTTCCAAAACATATTTTTGCTCATTTTTTTAGCATTGAGCGATTTACTATCAATTAATGAAAATAGACCAATTGAAGTTCAGAAAAATGCTACATAGGGAACCTTTTTATCCACTGGGATGCTGGGCCCGACTGATGTGGGCCAATGAGAGCCTGCCATGTAGGTACGGGTCTCACCCAGGTGGATTAGTGGTCAAAGGACGTGGTCAGGCAGTGAAAGACTCATATGCCCTTAGGGGCATTTACTGAAGGTAGCGTGACACGGGGATATCTTCATCATTTTGGGGTCCGGATTGTCCCTGCTCGAGGTCCTGTGTTGCAATCAGCAACCACATGTGATCCATGTAGATGATCTCATTGGGCAAGATGCCTCCAACCAAAAGAAGAGGAGAATTAACTTCATCTAGTTGTCACGAAGCCAATGACCCTTACTAAGGGTCAAACTGTGGACGGAACGACAATCTTGACTCACTGGAAAATCTACATATCTTGGCATGGTGAGGTAAAACAAATTGAAAGGGAAGGAGGAAAACCCAACCCCTCAAAACTTAATAGAAGAGCTCCTGAGGTCGATGTGAAGGTGGGGTCAGGTCACACATAAGAGAAGAGCCACTAGATGCACTGCTCCACGCCACACCGTCAAAATAGGGGAAACACCCCGAAGAGAAGACCAAGGTACATCAGGTGGAAAAGCACCCAAAATCAGTCGAGAATCATTCTAGGAGGTGCATCGAGGTGGACGAAAGTGACACTAGGGTCAGCTGAGGATGCTCACTGTGGGTTTTAATCGAACCGAGGTGGCTGGACGACACACACTAGGCCAAAATTTTCAAGGATTGAGGTTGAGTAGGTCTTGGTGCTCGAGGGAACGAAAGAGGAAATAGAAGGTGGATGGAGAAACATAGCATGGTTGTTTCTTTGGTGGCTTGTTAGGTAGTGGAGAGGGCTAGGGTGGCGGCTATGAAAAATGGCATAGAGGGAGGGTCCAACCCTAATGGGAATTTTATCTATAGTCCACATAAGGCCACGAGCAAAGGCTAGTCAGGTGTGGGGGATAGAAAGGGAGCCAACACAACAAAAATCTCACGAAAAGAATCACTGAGGAAGGAGAAATCTATCGATGAAGGGAAAGCGTTGAACTAGTTTCAGACCAGTGAAAGAAATGGAGGAAGGAGAAGGGTTTTTGGCCGTCGGATCTTGAGTTCGTTAAATAGGGACCATCTCAGTGTGCTCAAAAAGGAAAAATGAGAAAAATAAAGCGCGTGATAGGTATTAAATGCCTGGACTTTATGAAATCGAGTGCATTAACTGTAAATCTAATCAAATTAAATAAAAACTTTCCTATTTAATTGGAGGGTCAAACAAACTCCAAATGAGTCCAAATTTGTACCATTGACTAATTAAATGGTCTAGAGTATTCCTAGACAATTTGATTTAGGTTTCTTCAATGTAAAGTCTATGATTTCTATTTTTGTCACTCTTTCTTGATTTAAATGCTCAAACTTGTTAAATAATTAAGGGGAAACTTTCCTTTGTGGATTTTGACTCCTAAATCCAAGATGATCACTATTTGTCTATTTTAAAGTCATGAATACTCATTCCTTGCTTTTTATGAACTTTCTTTAGAGGAGAGAGAAAACAAGAGGTAATATCACTTCCATCCTATTTATTTATAAAAATAAAAGGGAAAGTGGCTTAGTGATGCCATGAGAATATATTTTCTCATATTTTCAAAATAAATGAATAAGGGGCACGTTATTATTTATTTTTTACAAATTCTTAGAAGGGGAGAGAGAAAATGAACATTAAAGGATTTATCATGAAATCTACAAAAGAAAAAGCACACTCATTGCCCGAGTGGTTTGAATTTTGAATTTCTTGCTTCTTTCTCTTTCTCTTTCTATTTCATTACTTTTAGACTAATTTGATAAAAAGAAAAAGGGAAAACACATTACCAATATCACGCAATCATTTGTAACACATTAAAATAAAGAAAAAAACTTTTTGTGTCCTTTTATTATTTCTCTTTGCATTGAAATCCTAGAAGTAAAACTATTTTGCAAATTATGTCTTAAGGTCCTTTACAAAATATCATTTAAAAAAACTACATAAAAGGTTTTATTTTACTCCTGAAAAGAGGGATGTTACATTTCTCAACACCTTAATTAAATCTGGTCCTCGAAATTTCGTTAGGCTACCCACCATAGGAATTTTCATATCTTTAACACAAAAATATTGATATATATTATTACCATGTAAAACCATAGTTTCATACATTGCATGAAAGAAAAGTTTTGAAAAGAAAAGAACTACGCTACAAAACTCTACTCAGTCTTATCATCCACACTCTCATCTACCACACATAACCTCTAGCATGCCTCTTTTCTCTAGTTGGTGGATTAAAATTGGGCTCCTTCTTCTGGAACTTGGGGCAGTTAGGCCTTATGTGGACTAATTCACCACATGCATAGCAAACACTCGTTCCAAACTGACATTCACCTAGGTGATACTTGGAACATTTTACACACGGGGTCTTTGCATGCTGGTTTGCATGTTGGTATGGAACAGCTTCAGCCGGTGCCTTCCTTTTCTTGTCATTGTGGTGGTTTGAGTTCTGGTGGCTCTCCTTCTTCCATTCTCTTATTGGATGATCCTCTAACTCTAGGGCAGCATCTAGGGCACTTTAGAGTGTACGGTTCCCATGTCCTAACAAGTTGAAGCTACAGTCTAACTTGAGACCTCAAATGAACTACTTTGGTTTGCGAAGTTCATCATAGTTGTAGCCATACTTATGTAGGATCTAAAATTTCATCGCATATTGGGTGACCGTCATGTCACCATGTTGATGCATGTTTTGAAATTCTTCCTCCTTCTTCTTGATCATGGCCTTTTATATGTAGTGGTATTTGAAGGACTCAGAAAATTCCTCCCATGTGAATGGAGGAGCATCAGCTTCACGATAACCTAGTAGGTTCTCCCACCATGTCCTAGCACCACCCTTGAGCATATGTGTCCCAAAATAGACCTTGGAGTGGTTGGGACGGTCCAGGTCATGGAAGCAGTATTCCATGTGATACAACCAACTCTCAACTTTTCCCACCACGTCCACCTCTTCCTCTCCAGTGAAGGAGTCAGGCTTGATCTTCAAAAAGTTGACTAGGGAAAGCTCAGGGTTGACCCTAGGGTTGCCCACTTGGTCTTCTCTTCTCCCCGAGTTTGTGGCTAGAGATCTAACAAGGACATCAAAGTGCACCATGGGGGTTTCTTGACGTGGAGATTCTGAATGTTCTCCCATGCTAATAGATTCACCTTCATCCCCACCCATGGCTACCTTTTCATTCTCATCTTTCTTATTTGGAGCCATCATTGTGAAACAAACTTAATCTACACGAGATCATTAGAAAAACCTGGTGGCCAACCATATTTTCGCTCTGATACCGTTAGTGTAACACCCTACTTATACCATCCATATCAGAAGCACATATATTCAATCGCATGAAGGGGGATGTTACAACCATGATATTCATTGCACAAAATAACGTTTAAATAAACCATCACATAATCAATATCACAATTTCTCATTCTCAAATCTTAATAAAGTTTACATTACTACGAAAAATATGGTCTTTAACTACAAAAAAAAAATTCTAGCGAAAACCCCAAAATTTGTAGCTAAAAGCTTTGGCTACATTTATCCTACATTTAGAATATGAAGCTAATACCCATGTAGCTAATTATTTAGGCTATATTCTTCAAAGTCGTAGTTAGTTATTCCTAAGGCTACAAATTCATAAGTAACCCTAATTGTAGGTAAAAAACGTCCTTACATATAAAAATGTAGTATGCATTGTAGCTAAATATATGACTACAATTCAATTTGTAGCTATGATATGTAGGGAGAGATGACATTGGTTACAATATGTATATGTAGTTCATGTATAGCAAAACTTAGCACTTACTACACAGGTAATTATAGCTAGTGTGTAGTGAAAGACACCATGTACTATGCATGCATATGTAGTAAGAGACATTATGTATCGATTCAGTCTCTTGTCAATATAGAGGGGCTTTCAAAAAGATAAAAGATGAATGTTAATAACGATTGAGTTGTGATTACAATGTCAACAATGATACTTTTATTTATATTTGAAGAATGATTACACATGGGGAGGACATTCACCTGGCCCCTATTTTACAATATGCATGGAAAAAAAGATACATGTATACAATATCTTCTTCTGACTGCCTCTATCCACACCATAGACTCTATATGCCACATGATCAAGTGCATCTTCTTCTATCTTGATTTTTCTTTTATATTAGTTCTTCCATTTGTATCATCAACGAATATGATAACATTGATAAACTCATAAGAAGAGAAAGACTACTAAGGTATTGATCTTCTTGATTGAAAATAGAGAACTTCCATGTACATGCTCTGCTCCTATAGTTGATATTGATATTCATGTATATTCTTGAAAGACAAATCATATCTCATCATCAACCAGAAGTTCCATCGGGTCCCCAAGTTTGAGGTTTCCATATATATAAGCATATATTTTGTGAATCTGAGACTATATATTGGATAATTCATTTGTCCTCTATTCCTTTTGTTGTGGCAGTTGTTCTCGTACAAGAGATATGACAGCCAGCTATAAATTAACCTGCAATAACATAATTTGTGTTATGCGTGTGAAAGTAAGAGAATATAACACTAATTTTGAGAAAATGACGTGTACTAGAACAAACCAATGAAATTATTGCATAGTTTACCTTTCACATGTACATGAACACCAGTTTATGATACTCCAATCAAAGTTATGCAATGGGTTATTTTGTCTAGGATGAAGATGTGATACGATGGCCTTCTCTACAATCATTCTTGGCATCAAATAACCTGACCTGCAAAAAAGGTCATAGTGAATGATCAAGTTGCCTTTGTAAAAGTTATACATATCAAAATTTATAAAAAACGTAGCTATATATGAGTTATATTGGCATCATTGTTTACCAACAACTGTTGCAACAATGTGGTAGTTAGATCATAACAAAACTTGTAGCATATGTTAAGAGTGTATGATGTGTTAATATAACTATTTTGGTATACCTTGTCTTGATAGGTTACCATAGTAATATTGTAACATTTGGATGTTTAATAGGGTATCCTTCAAATAAAATAATGTGCAACAATTCAAATAAAATAATGTGTCACAATTTAATACTTCTTAGAGGAGTTATTAAGGTGCTTGTCATTTGTAACATCACATGCTTATCAAATTCAATAAAATATAACAATTCAATACTTCTTAGAGGAGTTATCTATACAACCAACATAGTTGATGCACTCTACGATCTCACCAAAGCATGGTTTAACACAATAAAACAAATGCTAAACTAATAGTCTTTGAGGAACATGTTTTAGCCGAACCAATAACTATACAATAAGTAATCTATCCAACAATTTGTCTATCCTATTACCCATATTTAACTAGTTCTACAACTTTGTGTAGATTTAAAGGCTAACTAGACCACTAATGTCGCCCATCTGTGGTCCTTTGCATTGGCTTAGTCACTAATGTTGAGGGATGATCATTCAAGAATTTGGATGACACATTCTTTGTCAAGCCACATGCCTTACCAACTGACCTCCTCCACTAATGTAGGTATCTCTATCCTCCCTCTTTCTTAGTCTCAATGTTCTTATAGTAGTACCCTAGAGAAAATCGGAGGTGGGGTTTTCAAGCATGTACATATTTATGTGATTATAATATCCGTTCATTTCCTTTAACTTGATTATATTGATGTAATTGTTGATCAAGTGTATGATATATATACCACATAACAACTAACTACATATAATCTTCAAAATATCTGATCAAAATATCAATTGGATACCGAATTACTGATCACATTTGTCTTCATTTCTCTTACAAACTCTATATGTGAATATACTGCATTATATGTCGAATTCAATTAGAAACCATGTTGGTATTCACAATAATACTCAGTCAAATAGAAACTCTAAAATAATGATCAATGTGATAGTACTAATGTTTTTTCTAGTTGTTTATAAATTCACATTCTCAAAGTTCTCACAACATGTCATGACTTACAGTAACATAAACTTAAAATTTTAGTTCAATGATTAGATCATACAAAAGACATACTTATTGACACAAGTTTTATGCTTTATAATGATCAAAAACATCAATTCCATGTTATCTTGTCTTGGATAAGCTTGCAACATCCACATTCTCACAGTTCTTGTAAGCACAACTATGGCCTAGGATCAAGACCTGATATTGGTTCCTATGATAAGTGAAAAGTTGAAGAGAGATAGATAGATTACACTGGCTTATGAATAGCCTACAAATAGGTCATGAATACAAACAAAAGAACCATGGCAGTCATAATTAGTGGAGGGATAACACAAAGTTGACAAAATTTACAGCAGTAGCAAATGAAATTTACTGAAGCCTTCAAAGAAAGGATTTTGACTCATCTTCATTCCCATAATTCTCAACAAGTTCTTGATTCAACTACTACAATTGGTGAAATGAACCCAACCAACATAGAAGGTACCATGAACAAGAGGTTTGTCAATCCAGATCAGATATGGCATGATTTGGTATGGCTTAGCCACATATTATCCAAAAAAGAAAGTGCAAAGTCATCTCATACCCAACAAGAGGTTTCGAATCAAGGACAATTAAGAAACCTTTTTAAATATTAAATATCTGATTGATGAGGTTCAGTTGCTATAATGATAAGGAACATATCAGAGAGAAAATTGGAGGGAGTTTCCAAACATTATCAATCATAAGAAATCCGTAGGAAACTACTATGGGTCTACTACAATCATACACAGAGTATCAGTTGTTCTAATAATCTTAGTTGTATGTTAGAAACAAACACAATAAGATGCACTTGCTACAGATAAAAAAATTCTGCCAACCCAATCCAAGTCCCGCCTCCAGCCCAATTCTCTAATATAACTGCCTTATCTATTTTCTACTTGACTAGACCATTTTACGATAACCAACTCATCTATGTACAACCTGAGAAACAATTACTTAATTTCTAGTCCACAATTTCTCTACAGCAGATTACATCATTTTCTAGTGATATACAGTTCAAGTCCCTGATGAAATCATTAGATTCTATGTAATCATGATAAACAATCCAATGACTTGACCAAGAAAACACATTATGTTCCACTTGAAAATTAATAAGATTATATTGGAGTAGTTTGATGCTTCCTCTATTGCAACACATCTACCAAATCCCTAGTTTCCTAAGTTAGAAGTATTCCATACTTCAATTATTTTGTTGGTGGATATGAAAGTATTCAATTCAGCAGAACTGGTAAGTTGTATGGAGAAAAGCATCTCAGCTAATGAATGAAGTTGCAAATAAGAAAACTTTCCTAAAAGGGATACCTGATTATAACATGAAGGAGCTATTATTGCATGGATTTACATGCAAAACCAAGATCACCACAACAATAAATGGAAATTACAATGTTGACTTTCAAAAATGGTTAAAGATTCCATAGAAGAGGCGACTAAGAAGTAGCATAATGTTGGCTAATATATGACTGACAATGTAGTGTCTAACTTTGTAGTAGATCGTTTGTTCTACCTTTCCCTGTTGCAAAGGATGAATGTGGGTTTATCTAGAGTATATCTAAACAAAAGTGTGTTCGAAATAATTTAAATTATATATAAGTAAATGTTCTTACTCAATAAAAGCATATCCCCGAGGATTTTGGTCCCATTATCATGTATCAAACAAATCTGTATAATATAATTTATAGGAATGTGATTTAGTATATAGAGATTTAACCAAATATACAATTCCTAGTTTACTTAAAAGCACACTAAAGAGTGATGGAATTAATTCATAACCATGCCACTAATTGTACTCACCGATCAAGGTATACAACTTCCATGAGCAAGATGATTCACCAAAATCCCATTCAATTGACCTAAAAATGAATATAACCTGTGACAGGATCTGAAAACCCTCTAACTAGGGTAGAGTTTCCATTCTTGTATATGTTGAACAAAGGCAAACTTGTAAGAGAAGAGATGAGCATCATCAACATTAGTACCACCTACATATGCAGCATGATATTAATATTTTTGTGAACTAATGTCGGATGCAAATCAAGATAAATCAATTACCACATGGCTCCTTTGAGCATCAAATTGTCAAGTGAAGATAAATTAGTCAATAACTTTACTCCAACATATACAAATGCCCCCTATGACTTCTCTATTGTTTGTGAGATGGCAACAAGCATTGACCTGTGGGCATGTACTTCGTCTCAACCATAATATGCCTCATCCTCTTTGTACTTTGCTTATGTTGATAGCATGACCAGCAGTAGCACCATCTGACTAGTTGTTGTTAAACTGCATTTGCCTTTGGCTACTAAAATGGGAGGAAACATATAGCTATTGGTATCATTGCTAGGACAAAGTACAACATCACCAGATATAGGAATTCAGACATGATATAGAAACCCCAAGTGATAATAAAAAATTAGTTTACATACATATTTACTGATATGGCATATGTAATCCAACTCAATGTGATCATGGCCTTCAGAACTAATGGTGTCTTCTATTGGACCAATGGTTGGCATTTGGAAACTATCAATTTTTGATATTTTCAGATTCTTGGTACATAACTTCTCTTTTCTTTTATATAAATAAAAATCATCAAACAGAACATACAATCAATCATTCTAAAGAGAGAAAATAATTATAACAGAAATATATAATAAATGGCTAGCTTTGTTAGAGAAGAAAAGGCAACTAATCCAGAATAATGCAATTTCCATGGAGCATAAAATTTCCATGATAGAGTAGTTTTTGACTGAAACATAAAGATAAATTATTCAAATCTAATTTACCTTGTTACTCCTGACATCAAGAGTGAGGCAATCTAAGAAGTTTATGTTTACAATTTGACTAGATCCATTTGAACTTGAGATATCTAATTTGTGTTGTGAAATAACAACGATGACGTGTCCTTCTCATAGGATAACTTTGTCCAGAGAAGACCTTGTGAGGCAATAGAAACATCCAGGGAAATCCCTAAGAAACTTTGAAGGCAAAACCCTCTTGCATGCTCCATCAACCAACTAAGCAAATAAAGAAAAATTCATAGGAGGGGGCTTCCAGTGGTACTTGGTTCTCTACAGTCACCTTGTTCCCTATGGTTCCATGTTCTATACTTTTTGGATGGTGGCATGGTCGATATGTGTCTGACTTTGCTACTATGGCTTACATTAGGACTATTTCATGCCTTCTTAAATTTATTGCAATGGTTTATGGCTTTGGATCTAGAACATTACTCCTCTATTTCTAGTGTAAATCATGCCATGAATTTTGGTTGTTGACTAAGTTGGCAATCTTGGTCAGAAAGGCTCTGAGCAATGTTGGTTTCCTGACTTCATACATACTTGAGTATGCTTATCAATCATTACATGATCATCACTGGAAATCATAACGCTTCAATTTTTTGGCTCATGTGCATGTTATCCAGTGAATTGTATGGACAACAAACAAACAAATTATTACCAGGACCACTCTGAAGATATTTCAAGTCATGTTAGTCTTATACATAAAACATACCTAATGCTTGCTAGTGGGATGTATTGGCAATAGGTGTTCATGATATCTAGAGACCAAGCAGAACATATGAGACTAGATTGGAAACACCAATAATGAATACTAAAGCATATGTAAAAGGTTTATTCAACCAAGCCAAACAGGTTGTTTACAAGAGCATAAGTAAAGTGCTTCATCCAAGGACAAACGTTCCCACATACTGGAATCTGATCAAGTCAGTAAAAAGAAACATAAACCTCAAATCAGCAGGTTCCTCATGACCTCAAATGTAAAAAATGACAGCTCTAGAACTTAACCTCTAGCTAACTGAGAAAGATATAAACTCAGGAGGTATTAACCAACTCAACTCCAAAAATAATTAAGTGAAGGTATCAGTTCAGCTAACTCCATAAGCACTAAAGAAATCAGCTAGTAGCATACCTTCAACCCATCTGAGTGCAAAGCTCAGCTTCGTATACATTTGACATTTGTGCAAAAGATCATTCAGATACTCACCTATGCTTTTTAAATATTGAAGCTCAAACAACACATACAAAAAAAGATACATGTTAATAGAGATCATAAAAACTAGGGACAAGCTTGATCCAATATATCCCTGAACTGAAATGAGTCTAGCACATATAACATGTAGCATAAAAATAAAAAGTAGCTCCAAAAATCTTGAATTCTACTCAGACATCAGATGCAAGATCATTCCTTAAAAAAATAGAGCATATCCACAGCATAAAATCATATGAACTTCAAGCAATAGATTTTTATTCGTCATGTATTGCTTCTTCAGGAAATTAATGACCTAATCAATTACATAGTTTCTTATTAATATAAGAACAATTTACAAGACCTTGTTGTGGGTATGATTTGGTACCCATAATGAAATATATACAAAATATAAATTCATAGACATTAAAGATATATAATTATTTGACAACCATTTAATCTTTTTATCTACTAACAAAACAAATAAAATGCCTCAAAAATAGAATGAAAAGTTGTGCTAGCCTAGTTACCTTCTTCCATGAGCTGTAGAAACATATCCATCCATATCTGATGCACCACATGCTTCACTCAACCTTCTATTCCTCATGATGCTAAATGACCTAGTATTATATCATTGAACAACACTAGCAGCATTTTGCATTAGATACCAATATATAAGAAGAAAAACTTTTGTAGATTTTGCTATCACATCAACAAGCTGAAATGTAAGCAGTTCTCATCTTTGGGGATCAACAACATTCACCATCTATCCAAGACTATCATTGATGTCTGGAAGAATGGATGTCATTGTCCCTATAGCAAGCAAACTACTTGCCCTTATATCAAAATGTATGCCAAAACTACTTTCAGAGATCACATTATCAAGAGAATGATGGTTTACACATTGCATGAAATCTTGGGAAAGAGTAGAGCTAGCTGTAGGATCTCTAATATTGCCTCATTCTGGTGGAGTTTGCTGCAGATGAGGTAGAAAACCATCACTATTAAATGACACCTAAAATGCATAACAAATAGGAATGTGAGTGATGATCAAGACATCCGCATGATGTGTAAATTTATATGGAAACCATTTTAAGCACCATAAAAAACTCCTCAAGCAAGCATGTGTGTTGTATGGGAAGTACCAAGAAAAAATAATAATGTCGAACACCTAAGTGTATGACACAGATAAGACGTGCCTGCCTCTCTCTCTAGGGTTCTCTGCTCCACCTTCTCTCTAGTTCTTCCCTGACGACTGCCGCTGGGGGGAGGGGTGTATCCTCGGAGCCTTCCTACCCCTGGACTTCACCTCGGTAGGCTAGATCCTGATGTCAGTAGTGGTCTACTCTGGAGCTAGGATCTGACGCCCTGTTTGAGTCATAGGAGCTTCTCTCGACTGGATTGGTTGAGTCAGAGGCAATGTGCTGCGAGGTTGACCTAGAGTGGGGGTTTGGTGTATCGACCATGTCAAATCCATTCCATTCAGGCATGATGGGTGGATAGGAACCGTCCCTTTCCAGCTCTGGGCTCTCGTGTTGCCACTCCAACTTTGTCGACGAAGCTAGGAGTCCCCGCGTCACCTCTATCACTACCTCTCTTCCAGTGGTTGAGGGCTCCTGGCTCTAGGGTGAAGAGGCCCCTAGGATCGAACTCAACTAGATCCTCACGGATCTTGGTGGTGGGAGTGTCTCACCAGCCTAAGTCACGCATCTGAAAAGTGGAGGCGGATTTGAAGCAGTCGGACTTTTAAATTTATAACCTGAAACCTTCTAGGCCCCTGCAACTTTGTTTACAGGGTCGAAGTAGATATACGGGGTCGAACACAGGGACAAGGGTGGTAGTGTTGGGAACGCAGAATTGACATGTAACACTCTGGTAAGGGTAAGGAGATTATAAAGTTCCCCAAAGGGGTAACAAGCAAAGACCAATAAAACAAAAGGAAACTATCTCCAACTGGAGTTACGAGTAAAATTTAAGGTTTTAAGCATTTATCAGTTTTTAGGGTTTTTTGCAACGGAAACAGAGAGATTGTTGGGTTTTAGGGGAGACAGAGAAGGCAGCGGAAACAAAAAAATTTCTCCCCAAACCCATACCGAGGAAACGCGTCAACGTCTATATATTAGGAAAGGATGGTTTGTGGAATCATACCTTGTCCCGAGGCTTGCTCGGCGACAATACCTCGCGGCTTGTGCGGTCTTCAACACCGGTCTTGGACGGCGTCTATGCAGCTCCTGGTCGCACCGGGACTGACCACTCCTACTCAAACCGGACTGTCGGATGACAGTTGTCCTCCTAAGCGGCAGTGTCCTCCCGCCTCTCTATTAGTCAACACGGACCACCGGGAACTCCACTCTCCTTGTCCCACAAGGAAGTGGAAGGAGTCACACCCTCCTGTTGATGTACTAGTCGCCAAAACACTCTCCTGCTGCCAGTTGCAACCGTAGTTGTCCTTCCGTTGCTGCACCTCCCTTTTGTGGGAAGCACTTTCTCGGGCTCTCTCTCGGTTACCAAAACCAAAGAGAACGACAACTTGCAGAGCAACTGGTTGCACTGAGTTGTTCATTGAGAAGCCCCCACTACCCCTATATATATAGGAGGGTCATGGGACAGGGTTCTCTATCCCGGTCAATACGGGACTAAAAGCAGGAGTAGAAGGGTTCGAGATTTTCCACAAAAACCAACTGACCCGGCGCCTGGAACGATCGGTTCGGCTCCTGAGCCGATCGGTTCAGCCACTGAGCCGATCGGTTGGGCCTGAGACGATCGTTTGGGGCACTCCAACCGATCGGTTGGTGCCCTGAACCGATCGGTTCGAGGTCCTACTCGGGCTCAAAATACTTTCCTTGTTTCTTTCCCAATGGGTATCAAATACCAATTAAATTCCCAATCGAATTGGGAAATTCGATACCAAAGGAATACATTTGCCGACATGACTTTCCCAAACGCTCGGCTGCCCCCAGTTGAGCCGATCGGTTCAACCCTTGAACCGGTCGTTTCACCCTGGGTGTGAGTCGATTGGTTGGACACTCCAGCCGATCGGTTCAGCTGCCCCAGCCGACCGGTTCAACACTTGAGCCGATCGGTTGGGAGCACAGGCTGGGCTAAATCATTCAGTTGCGATTTCAATCAATCTGATACTCCAATTAATGCGTCCAACACCTTGAACCATATGATATTGAGCCATCGACTGATTGAGTGTTTAATTGAACTACTAAACTCTTTTAGTAATCAATCTAATCCTTGCTTTGTGGACAAAACTCCTCTTCCAAATTAAATCCTAAGTGTGTGACCCTGCAGGTCCATTTCACGTTGGCAGTGAAAGTTCATAACACTTATGACTTCACAAGCAATGAGTGGTGCCTAGTCACACATCATTGCTACCCAAGTGAAAGTAGAAAGTTGGAATTCAACTTTCATCCTACAATCCGTGAATGGTGTTATAGTGAATGTATAATTCCTTTGTCACTGATATCCCGAATGAACTCAAGGCATGGAACAATCATCCTGTCAACGTTCATTCACATTCTTGATCTCAGAGTAGATTGAAGGAGATATGTATGACATCAATATCATATACTAATTCACACATGCGTGCACACACCTATCTCAATCCTACTCATCAAGTGGCCATGGATATCAAACTCCCTCAGGAGGGACAAATCCCATATCTATCACTCAACCCTCAAAAGCCCCTTGTGTCAAAACCACCCAATCATCACCTTTATAACAACCCATGTTTCAGGACTACGTTTGATGATGTCAAAGTGTGCCCAATGACATGTGTTGACTGTAGTGATTTCAGGTCTAAGAATCACACTCACCACCATCACTGTGAGTACTGACTGTGACTACCATATCATGGTTCCATGTGTCAAACTCACGATGGGTCTGTCTGGTACCTTGTTCTCTAACAAGTACCTATGTGTTTGGTTTGATATCTCTATATCATGACTAATGAGATTCTGTCATCAACCAACACCACAATGTAGTCTTGTGTGTCATTGCTGTCTATCTACCTTCCACAATGACATCCGACCAGGGACATATCAAGAATGTACAAACTCTTAGCATATGTATGATCTCATCGTTCAGGTCCTTAACCTGAAAGCATACGTGATTGAGTATTGTCATCCTCTAGACATTCAATCTGTTCTATCACTATCTCTTATGACTGAACCAGAATGAATTGGAAGCTTGCCTTTGATGTTTATCAAATCAATCTTAATGTATCCCACCAATCATCCTATGATTGGCTCTCAGGGCATACATACAAACAGACTCCCACTTGCACTGCGAGCCAATCACCCTTGAATCATATTCATAGTGATCTTCAAACATGTCCCACATGTCACTCTTCTCTAGTGCCAACACAGTGAGTAATGGCAACACCTTGCCAAAGTCAGTTATAATTGCATGTCTCTCATCTCTTCACTGTACGTCACACGTATGAGATGGAGTTACCGTAATATGCGATCTATTATTCCATATGATAACCTTTAGCCACATTGCATGATCAAGGATTCCAGACTTGTCATCAATGAGTGGAATATAAATTCATCTCATGAACTTTCAGATCCATATAGTATCCACTGTTGTTCACAAACATACAGATACTCGGCATTTTTCCTTTTAAATGGTTTTATTGGAACACTTCCAATTATCAACAAACTTTCACTTTTATATATCATATATATATTGTGATTAATTTTCTGTCTGGTCGGAAGTTCACATCAATGTAACTCTTTACATCGAACTCTTCCTTATCTCCATAGAACTAGTACTTCACAAGTACTTATCAAGTTCGCATGGTATTCCAGTAACCCTTACTGGAAGTAGACAGACATCCACTCGTCATGTCCCACATATGAGTTATCAGGATGAGCACATCATATTGTCATGTCCTACATGCAAGATGATGGATGCATTTTATTCTTGCCATGTCTATTCATGCAAGATAATGGGATGATTACATACATGATAGATCCATATCTATTCTTAGTGTTCCCATTCTTCGTAATAATTGGACACTTGGCCTTGGGATACTAACTCCATGTAGCATGGACAAGTTCTCTCCCACTGAATCTGTGTATACTGAACATTTCAGTACAGATTGCCAATGTATGTTTTTCTCTTCTTTTAGGTCAAGAGGTTCTTGAGAACTATCTCTATAGATCTCTATTCCTATCACATAGGAAACATCTCTATCTTCCTTAAAGATAATTTCCACTTTTGGATTTCCAATCTAGAACATTTCCATTTCACATCAACATGTGGAATGTGAATACGCTCCCACTAAATCACAGATCCCTTCTTTATCTTTGACATATCAGTCAAACCCTTTGACTATATCTTCAAAGTAAAGATCCAATTATGAGTTTCTTGTACTCAATCAATCACATTGATTAGTCCATTGTAACTTATAGACTTCAATTGCATTAGTGGATTCATAAACCTTTTAGGTTGTGTCACGTACACATCCTTGTTTTATTCCTCATAGGAATGTGGTTTTAGTATCCATATGCCAAATGCCTTAGTCATTAAGTTGCAATCAACAAGAATCATCCTTCTCAAAATGTTATCCATGTGTCTTAACACTTAAGACTCATTTGCACTTATGGATTTCATCCAATGAGTGCTACCATCAAGGTCATACCTTATGGTTGACATGGATGTCATTTAGGATGTAATGGCCATAAACCATAACTCAAAATTTGATTCCTCATATTCATCTAGATAGTTTACTCATCATATGAACAACTCATCACATAGATAATTTGAGGTGTATCTGTTAAGGATATAATAACTCACAACCCTTGTGATTCTTAATCCCTTTTATTAGTGTGGGCTATTCATTTATTAAGAAGAATTCAGTTATTTGATAATCATTCTCTAACTCCTTAGAGTGTGATTCCTTCTTGATTTAGACATCACCATGCCTTAATCATGAGTTCACTATGATACACCTATTATAATCACTCAAAAGGATCACAAACATTTGGTCCAAGTATTTCATTCATTGATCTCATTAAGAATTAACACTTTACCAAATTTGTACTTCATCTATGATAATCTTGAACACTTCAAGATATTCATATTGGTATTTCTCTAAACATCATCAGAAGTATTAGCATTTATTCCAATAGGTATGTAAATACATCACATGTATTATACCTAATAGGATAATCATTCTCTCACTACCATTAGTGAAGATAGATTAATCATGTCCAGGATATTCATGTCTCTTATTGGTTCTCTAACCAAAAGAGTCTAGATTTATCCATCACATGGAAACTAGAAATGAATTTCTCATGATTGATGCTAATTAGACTGTTTGAGTTATCTATAACTTTAGGTATCATTTTATCTTATGCATATCAAATACCACAAGATAAACAAGGCATTGCCACAAAGATCATATCTTTATAAATTGAAACATCTCTTTATTAATTGCCATCATTGTCATACAATATGCAAAAATAAAGTGTTTCTATATATTGGCAAATATGAAATAGCAGTTCATAACTGTATTACATGCCTTGTAGGCTGAAAATAAACTAAAGTACTCCTATCTATGGCGGCAACACTTGCCCCAATTATGAGTGCTTTACACTTTACATCTTGGTATCATATACCTCAAAAAGTGTTACAAATTTATTTACATGACACCGTCAAGTAGAGGCTTCAGTTTCCTCCCTCTTCTTTTGTTCTTCCAGATAGAGAGGACAATTCCTCCTCCAATGTCCTGGCTTTTGACAACGGTGGCAGTTTCCTTTCTTGGTCATGCCTCCTTTAGCCTTGAGAGCTGAAGATGGCTTGGACTCCTGGCTAGCTTCAGAACCTTTCTTAGCTTTGCCCTTGCCCTTGCGCTTGGACTTGCCTTTCTTGCTCGTGATCACGATTACAACCGTAGGCTTGTCCTTCTTCATCTGTAACTCGGCTGTCCTCAACATGCCCAACAACTCTGATAGTGGCCTATCAAAGTTGTTCATGTTGTAGTTCATCACAAACTGACTGTAAGATTCTGGCAATGATTTCAGTATCACGTCAGTAGCCAACTCTTGGCTCAGTGGAAATCCCAGTCTTTGCAGGTTCTCCACATACCCAATCATCTTGAGTGTGTGAGGACCAACTGGATCTCCTTCTATCATGACACACTTGAACAGCGCCCTAGAAACATTGTATCTCTGTTGCCGTGCTTGATCTTCATACATGTTCCTGAGATGCTGAATCATCTCTATGACACCCATGTTCTCATGTTGTCTTTGCAACTCATGGTTCATTGAACATAGAATCAAGCACTTAGCATCAATGGCATCATCAGTATGCTTCTTGTAAGCATCCCTTTCTGCCTTTGGTGCATTAGAAGCGGGTTCCTCTGGAATTGGAGTATCCAGGACATAGAGCTTACGCTCTTGAGTGAGAACAATTCTCAATGTCTGATACCAATCATGGAAGTTTGTCCCATTTAACTTGTCCTTGTCAAGGACCGATCGCAAAGAAAAGTTGTTGTTGTTTCTTTCCATTTGTACTACAAAAAGAAAATATGCAATTTTAGTCCAAAACTCATTTTGACTTGGTTGATTGATTTGAAAAGTTGACGATAAAATTAGGACTTTAATTAATTATCACTCCCACTATTTTAATTCAAATTGATAGCCCTCACCATCAATTCAGAAGATTGTAGTGTACAACCTTCTAGTGGGCAAGATCTTGAAATCCTCTAAGTCATGGACCAGCTTAGGCTGTCACCCACAACATAGATCTCTCAGGTAGGCAACTTTTGCCAACTGCATCATATGCAACTCTTGATAAGATGTCATTTGCAATGAGCATCTCCATGCCTCAAGGCGCTAGATCCTATCTAGGTCACCTTGCTAAGTCCGACCCAAAGCAAACACGATGAATATGCACCCTACTTGGACAGACCCACACATTCATCCTTCACGCTTCCACGAGATAGACGGTGCACCACGCTAGGGCGTGCCCACACTTGGTCGATCAAGCTTTTCATGTGTGTCGCATTTGGAAGGCATCTAAAACTTAATATTTTAATGAGGGATTTTGTTTTTATATACATATACATATCCAATCACCATAATATATAGTATGTATCATATACATGCTATATCCCACTGAAAACATGCACAAATGATAAAAAGCGATGATTATGGCCATCCTAATGTGATTCCTCGAGCCAACAGGAATCACGGTCATCTAGGTCTACATCATATGCAACCTGTACAAGATGAACATCTGTGCCTTGCCATCCGAGTTGATCAACTCATCACATGAATGATCTGTACTCTCCAGCCGGTCGTCTGGGTGCCACCAGCCGATCGGTTGGCTCCTCCAATCGATCGGTTTGCCTGGTCATCGTGCATCTTGTCATGTCCGCCACCCGCTCATCTCGCTCCTCGATCCGGTCATCAACCGATCAGTTCACTCCTTGAACCAACCGTCTGAAACGTCAACCGATCGGTTCACGCCTTGAACCAGTCGTTTCAGCTGTCGTCTTGATGTCCGCCGGTCTTCGACATAACAGGAAATAAAATCTATCCTATTTATTACATTGCTTAAAAAGCGAAACCTCGAGTTACATTCGGGGGGAGCAAAGGTAGGAAAGAATCTCGAATTATTTCGAGTTACATTAGGAATAAGAGAAGGGAAGATCGGTGCACAGACCGAGATGCAAGCAACCACACACAACCAATCACAGATAGGGGTTTATAGGCCATAATCATGCTACACACATCCACCACAAAACTCATTTAAGGGTGACGCGTATCGAGTGCATTAATAATACATATCATATATGTAATTAGGGATTTGTGGATTTAGGATTGGACATGCATAAAGACGATATTATTCACATCACATGCAATAAATAAAGGCGACAAACCAAAATCGATCATATTGATATTCCTAAAATATAGAGCAGTTGACGTGGCTCTGATACCACTGCTCGGTTTTAGGGGAGACAGAGAAGGCAGCGGAAAAAAAAAATTTCTCCCCAAACCCATATCGAGGAAACGCGTCAACGTCTATATATTAGGAAAGGATGGTTTGTGGAATCATAACTTGTCCCGAGGCTTGCTCGGCGACAATACCTCGTGGCTTGCACGGTCTTCAACACCGGTCTTGGATGGCGTCTGTGCAGCTCCTGGTCGCACCGGGACTGACGACTCCTACTCGAACTGGACTGTCAGATGACAGTTGTCCTCCTAAGCGGCAGTGTCCTCCCGCCTCTTTAGTAGTCCACACGGACCACCGGGAACTCCACTCTCCTTGTCCCACAAGGAAGTGGAAGGAGTCGCACCCTCCTATTGACGTACTAGTCACCAACACACTCTCCTGCTGCCAGTTGCAACCGCAGTTGTCCTTCCCTTGCTGCACCTCCCTTTTGCGGGAAGCATTTTCTTGGGCTCTCTCTCGGTTACCAAAACCAGAGAGAATGACAACTTGCAGAGCAACTGGTTGTACTGAGCTATTCATTGAGAAGCCCCCACTACCCCTATATATATAGGAGGGTCATGGGACAGGGTTCTCTATCCCGGTCAATACGAGACTAAAAGCAGGAGTAGAAGGGTTTGAGATTTTCCACAAAATCCAACTGACCCAGTGCCTGAAACGATCGGTTCGGCTCCTGAGCCGATTGGTTCGGCCACTGAGCCGATCGGTTGGGCCTGAGCCGATCGTTTGGGGCACTCCAACCGATCAGTTGGTGCCCTGAATCGATCGGTTCGAGGTCCTACTCGGGCTCAAAATACTTTCCTTGTTTCTTTCCCAATTGGTATCAAATACCAATTAAATTCCCAATCGAATTGGGCAATTCGAAACCAAAGGAAAACATTTTCCGACATGACTTTCCCAAACGCTCGACTTCCCCCAGTTGAGTCGATCGGTTCAACCCTTGAACCGATCGTTTCAACCTGGGTGTGAGTCAATCGGTTGGACACTCCAGCCGACCGGTTCAGCTGCCCCAGCCGACCGGTTCAACACTTGAGCTGATCGGTTGGGAGCACAGGTTGGGAAAAATCATTTAGTTGTGATTTCAATCAATCCGATACTCCAATCAATGCGTCCAACACCTTGAACCATATGATATTGAGCCATCGACTGATTGAGTGTTTAATTGAACTACTAAACTCCTTTAGTAATCAATCTAAACCTTGCTTTGTGGACAAAACTCCTCATCCAGGTTAAATCCTATGTGTGTGACCCTGCAGGTCCATTTCACGTTGGTAGTGAAAGTACATAACACTTATGACTTCACAAGCAATGAGCGGTGCCTAGTCACACATCATTGCTACCCAAGTGAAAGATGAAAGTTGTATAGTTCATTGATTTCAATCGATTTGATTCCACAATGTCAACCATTGATGGATCCTCGATTTCAAACCCTAAGTGATGGTTTCTTGATTATCAAACCTAGTTAAATTGGGTTCAAAACCCTAAATTGAAGGTCTAATTGAATGATGATTCAGTGGTCCAATTGATGAATGCTTTAGTGATTCAATTTTTAATTGGTCCATGGATTGAAACATTGAATCGAGTGAGTGTTGAAGTACCGTTTTGGTCCATGTGGTTTTGAGAAGGTTTGGACCAAACAGTCTCAAGACCGTTTGAGTCCAAACGGTCTCAAGACCATTTAGGACTAAACGATCTCAAACCATTTGGTGACCCAAAGTGCAAACGGTTTCAATACCTACTTTGTCCAATTGGTTTCAAGTATAACTTGTTCAATTGATTCTCAACCAATTGATGTATGAGAACCAAGATCATTGAGGGTCTAAGTAATTAACTTTGTGAAGATCAACATGGTTAATCCATTTGAACATCTCATGTAATTGAATGTTCAATATGGTGAATCTATTTAGATACTTAATGCAATTGAAGATTTCAATGGTTAACCCAATTGATCACTTTGTGGAATTGAAAGTTTAATTGGTCAATTCTTTTGAATTCCTTATATAATTGATGGTTTAATTGACTAGACCATTTGGACATCTAATATGCTCAAAGGTCAATCAGCTATGTGATTATTAAAAATGTAGACCCATGATGATTGTGGGGGTTAACCCTAGCTATGTGTACTCAAGTAAAGAGTTGACCTTGATTAATCTTGGAATAGTTAACATCCTAAAGAGGATGAGAGAGAGAATGAGAGAGATGAATGCTTATATAATTAAGCCCTAATTCTCTCATTATGAGTAAACTATGTGATAAGGGTTGATCCATGATAATTAGATCACGAAACCCTAACAATGAGCCTAAACTCTAATTAGAGCAATGCTATATGTGAAACCCTAATTAGAGCAATGCTATGTGTGAAACCCTAATTAGAACAATGCTATGTGTGAAACCCTAATTAGAGAAATTATATGTGTGAAACCTTTATTATAACAATGCTATGTGTGAAACCCTAATTAGAGAAATGCTATGTGTGAAACCTTAATTAGAACAATGCTATGTGTGAAACCCTAATTAGAGCAATGCAATGTGTGAAACCCTAATTAGAGAAATGCTATGTGTGAAACCCTAATTAGAATAATGCTATGTGTGAAACTCTAATTAGAACAAAGCTATGTGTGAAACCCTAATCTAGGGCAAAGCTGAGTGTTATCATAAATCTAGGGTGATGATGTAATCCTAACTTAGTGTAACAATGAAGGAAAACCCTAATTTAATGGGAATTGTATATCCTAACCCTAATTAGAGTATGAGGTAAGATAAACCTTACTTGGATGTGAATAGAAAACCTTAATCCCTAAAATGGGGTAAGGTGCATGAAACCCTAATATAGGTTAGTGCCACTAATCCTATGTGAAGCCTTAACACTGGGTGATGTGTTGTGAAATCTTAATTTCACATAATACTAGGTGAAATCCTGATATAGAAGGATGTTATGAGAAACCCTAGTAAAGAGTGATCCTAGGTGAAATCTATATATGTTTATGAGATGATAAGTGAACCTCAATTATTATGATGGAAATTTTATTCCTACTAATGGAGTAATGATTAATGTATTGACAAATAAAATACCTAAAGGGGTTGATTATGGATATCCTTACACTAATAGTCCCTGACTCAAGGGTGAGTCCATATCTTTGACAATGGTTGTATTTTCTAAAATAGATGAATCATGACCAACACATTGCATAATGAATGTAATGATCTAGTGCATAAGTATTAGGATGGGAAATACCCTAATACAAGCTAAGTGAATAAACTCAGGTATGAGGAAAGTGTTGAGGGAAATGATACATCAAGATATGATAGGTATCACATCCAACACCCCAATTCTGATATACCATGATGTGTTATAAGTTCATTATAATTGGAATAGATGACACATGAAATGTGTCATGACAACTGTTACATTGAGATGTAATGCACTTTGTTAAGTGTAGGATAACATGCCTTATGAAAAGGTTAATCCAAATCAATAGACTATGATACAATCATATTCTGATAAAGATGAGAGAGAAACTCATACTTGGTGTTAATAATACATTCAACGATGAATGATGAGGATATATAAGTATGTTTGAATACTTATGATATCAATTTTTGGTTTCTAGCTTTGATAAGCAATGGAATAGGGCTAATCATTAATAGTATGATCTTAAGAACCCAAGTGGTTATTTATGGAACAACCTAATGAAGGGTGCTGATATAAAAGAGAAACCATGAACCCTAAAGAGGGAACAGTGGTATTACTTAGTGTTGTATGGTACTGATGTGAAAGAGGAATCATGAACCCTAAAAAGGGATAATACTACTTAGTGTTGCATGATACTGATATGAAAGCATTATAATTGTTACCATGAATACTAATCATGCAGGGATGATGAGATGAGAAGCATAGCCAGGTATGGGCTATGATGCTTGTTTATTGACAAAGTTTTATAGGATTTATAAGCCTTCATATGGTTTGTGTAGTAAAAATCAATGAGATGTGTGTACTATGTAAAATAACATTGTATAGCAAGAATTATGGTGTCTTTGGTCAGATGATCTGAAAGTAAAAAGTTACCTTACAAGTGGTAAAAAGTATCCTATGGTGAGTTATGGGTTCAAATACCCAGATGCTATAATCATGATGACGAACTTGTTAAGAAGAGCAAATGTACTTGGTGAGTTGAGGGATTAAGATCCCAACACTTTGTGAAAAGAGTATGGCTACAGGCCATGACTCCACAATGACAATACCAGGTAGTAGATATATGATCTAAGCCTGAAGATAGTTAATTTTGTGGTAATGATGTTGTAGTGAATAAATGTTACACATGTTCTTCATATTCCTTAAAGGATAAGTGACATGTTGTTCTATTAAATTATAGTTGTATTGCTTTTGATAAGAATGATGTTCTAATCTGGTAGACATTGAATTAACTACTACCAAACAAATATAATTCATTTGTGTATATATATCTTCTTAAGCTGTAATAATAATGTTACTGGCGGAGAGTTATATCAATCGTTGGGGAAATTTAAAATTGTCTCACCCCCCCCCTTGGGAATCACATTTTTAGGTGGACGCAGACGAGGAGGCAGAAATCCTTTAGTAGGTGAAGGACAGCAGCAGCAGTAGCAGGGACATCAGTGAAGTCTCAGGTGGAGACACTGGCTGTTATGCCTTGTATAGATGTAGATAGAGTCCTATGTGTCATCTCTGTACTCTCAGGTCCTCGTAGTAGTAGTTAGTGCTTTCGAGATTTTGGCTTAGTTCTTCAAGATTTTATATCGCATGTGTTTAGCTTGACAGGACAGTTAATGCTTGTAATTCTCAAAAGGAGATGACACAGAATATGTACCTTTGAACAAGAATGTAAATGTGTTACTTTGGTTATTTGTGAGAAAGTTTTCCTTTGATGGGTATCTTGATAAAAAGGTTTTAATTTTTAGTGATTTTTGGTAATCTGCTACTTAGTGAACTCTTTCGCATTAGTTAATTATGTTTTCATGAGTTGTATGCCACAAATAAGTGGTATCAGAGCTCTAGGTTCGTCGAGTCTACAGAGACATAGGACTAAGGTTGTAGAGTCTGTTCTAAGTGTCTTCCAGTTTATCTGATAGTATCTTCTGCTCACATAGGAGACGAAGAACTTGAAAATTACTGGAAAACATGAGGAACACATTGCTAAGGGCAATGTTGTAGCAGCAGGAGAGGGTGCATGGGACCAGGCAAGAGGAGAACAAGTGCCTGAGAATTCCCACCTTGACCTAATTAGGATAGAGAATCCTATGTTATGCTCTTGAAGGGCAGGATAGGACAATAGTGATGCATACAGAAGACTAGATACTAGTATTACAATCTAAGTTACCAGTCTTTAATGCATAAACTTTGGGCTTTGAAAGGATTCCTGAGTGACATGGTCATGTTAAAATAGTGGAAATGTGGGAAAGATTAATATATGGTGAGAAAGTAGACTCTTCCATAAGTTTGGACAAATAGTACATCTGTGATGGTAGTACCCAAGGATGGGAAATAAGTTGAGAATTAAGGTAAGGTCTCTGTAATTTTAGAGACATTTGCCTAAATAGTCTGAAAAGCCGAAGTTTTTGGTGTCACCAGTGCAATAAATGCCTAGTGCACCTGGGCAGTAGTCACTAAGAGAAGGCAAAAGAAGCAACATGAGATAACTGGACACTATGTGATGAAATCAACCTAATGTGGTAGGTGACCTTGAGGGATAATACTTAGATAAAATATATTCTTCTTGATACTTAATTTCATGTTTCTATGTGTTAAAGATATGAAAATAGTTGTTTTTGAATTCCTTTGACTAGTCCTATAAGGACACAAGGGAAAGGATAACTTATATCTTACTCAGTGTTCCTTAAAATGTTTTATAATCACCTTTATCTGTGTGTTGAAAGATGAGATACAGAAATGATGCCTGAAGAAAATTCAAGAATGGAAAATCATGTGTGTATAATGATATGAAAAGTGAGGAACATGATAGTAAATAAAGTGCGTACTACCTAATCTCAATACTTGTATACCCTGGCCAGGTATATGATTATTGTAGATAAGGCAAGTATGAAACTCTTAGATTGTAATCTTTTTTATTACTCTGATCAAGTAGTCATTCTGAAACAATCTAGAGAGTATAATGAAATTATATAAGAAGAGCTAAGTGAAATTTTCCAAATAAACTACTTAGTGAACTTACTCAGTGAATTTTCTCAATGAATTTTTCCAAAACAAACTACTTAGTGAACATACTTAGTGAATATTCTCAGTGAACTTCCTCAGTGAATACTTTCAAACAACATACTTAGTGAACATACTCAGTGAACTTCCTCAGTGAATACTTTCAAAACAACATACTTAGTGAACATACTTAGTGAACTTCCTCAATGAATACTTTCAAACTACATACTTAGTGAACATACTCAGTGAGCTTCCTCAGTGAATACTTTCAAACAACATACTTAGTGAACAACTCAGTATACTTCCTCAGTGAATACTTTCAAAACAACATACTTAGTGAACATACTCAGTGAACTTCCTCAGTGAATACTTTCAAAACAACATACTTAGTGAACATACTCAGTGAACTTCCTGAGTGAATACTTTCAAACAACATACTCAGTGAACTTCCTCAGTGAATACTTTCAAACAACATACTTAGTGAACATACTCAGTGAACTTCCTCAGTGAATACTTTCAAAACAACATACTTAGTGAACATACTCAATGAACTTCCTCAGTGAATACTTTCAAAACAACATACTTAGTGAACATACTCAGGGATATTCCTTAGTGAATACTTTCAAACAACATACTTAGTGAACATACTCAGTGAACTTCCTCAGTGAATACTTTCAAAACAACATACTTAGTGAACATACTCAGTGAACTTCCTCAGTGAATACTTCAAACAATATACTTAGTGAACATACTCAGTGAACTTGCTCGGTGAATATTTTCAAAACAACATTCTCAGGGAACATACTCAGTGAATTTTCTCAGTGAATATTTTCAAAACAATATTCTCAGTGAACCTACTCAGTGAACTTGCTTAGTGAATATTTTCCCAAATAAATAAAGGATTGCTGAGTGAATTATCTGTGTTAGATATGTATGTTTCTCTTTTGGTAAATATTCTTGGGAGATGATAGAAGTATGTTCTTTTATGCTTCTTCCTTTCAATAATATGGACATCATATGTTAGGGGTTTATGCTCTGCATAAACATAAACAGTTATAAGGTGGAATTAATGAAAGGAACTTTGTGTGAATTACAGATCCATGGTATCTCTATAATATTAAGATGATATGTGGAGACTTGAGGGCATGATTAATGAATAATCTGTCCCTCCTTTTTCCTGGGATTTCGAGGACAAAATCCTTATAAGGGGTGGATAATTTGTAACATCCCTGACATGGGTTATGAATTAACCCTAGATGTTTTGCCTAATAAGGTTGAGTAAATGCTTAATATTATATTGGGAAAAGTAATTAGGGCTCATGAGAAACTTATGTTTCAGTTTTGGTCATGTTTGAACAATGTTGAAGCAATGTTTGCCTATTTTGGACTAAAATGCAAATTACCCAAGTTGAGGGGTTAAATTGCAAATGTTGCATGATAAGATGTTCCTATGATGTGGAGACATCATAATAATGAATATGATGTAGTGATATGATTTTCACAAGCTTGGGCACCAAGATTAAGCTTATAAAGCAATCCTTGTGCATTAAAACCTAGTTTTGGTGTAAAGTGCAATTTACCCAAAATCTAGGGTTCAATATGCAAATTAACACTTCAATAAGGTCCCTAATGTTTCTTGGCATCATTTAGAGCAAAGCAAATGAGAGGGGCGCCTCATTTGAATTAAGTTGGAGGAGAGAGAATCTTGATATTAAAATAATCAAAATTTAATCCTAAGAGAAACCCTAATTCAATTTAGGGCAAAAATGAATGTATTAATTAAAGGGATTTCAACCAAAATTAAAATGGTTGAATTCATATGTGTGTGGATGATCTTAAGGCCTTGAAAAGGCACGAGCATATCCTAAGGAGGTGAAATTCCACTAACCATTATAATAAGAAAAAGAATTTCCACTCAAATATGGATATTCTTATTATAAGGGTTAAGGTGCTTAATTTATTTTCCCTTAATTCATGGATAATGGAAGGGAACCCGGTGGGGATAGAGATTCCCTTTCATGAAAGAAACCAAGGGTGAAGTGGTGGCAACAATTTTGGAATTAAAATACTTTTATAAAGAATTTCCTCTCTCATCAATTTTCTTATAAAAGTACCTTTTCCAAGCTAAAACAAAGGCTTTTTCGGATTTCCTTCTTTCCCCTTGATTGGAAAACGACCAAGGAGCTGTGGAGGATCAGGAGGACGACCCCCAACCTGTTGGTAAGGTTCTTGATCTCCTTTCACCTTGAATCCATGGTGAAACTCGAAAATCAATGCATGAATTCTTCATATCTCGATCCCCTCTTCAATTCTAACCAATTCTTTTCACTCAAAGCTTGGGGACGACCCTTGGAATTGTAAAAGGAGTTTCATCCACCATTTTTTCCGTGATCTTGGAGATTTGGAGCTCAATTGGAGGCGGGTTTTATAACTTGAACCCTTAATTTTATTATTGCAATCAAGTCCTTATCAATTGGTGATCATTTCTACATTTCCGAAATTAAGTTTGGTTGATTGATGCAATCTCCATGGAAATTACAGTAGATTTAGTGAGTTTGGAGCTTGATGATGATGAAATTATCATAAGCACACACCTCCCCAAATATCTAGGGCAAACGGTTTCTATGTTGGGACCAAACGGTTTCACCACAAACGGTTTGCAAATCGTTTGGTGGTTTGGGTCCCAAACCGTTTGGAATGGCTGACTGTTTGAAATGGTTGACCGTTTTGAGATATATGATGTGGTACTTGGATCTTGATCCAGTGGTTTCAATTGGTTGATCTTGAAGGTTTCAATTGTGTATGATTCCTTATTTGCAAACCCTAATCGGCTAAGTGTTGATTTTGAAATAAATTGAGATGATGTTTTGGGTTGATTGACCCAAACGGTTTCAAAAACATTTGGGGATCACGCAAACAGTCTCAAGACCGTTTGGGGTAACCCAAGACCCAAGACCGTTTGGAGGTCTAGGGTTAAGAATGGCTAAGTGTTTGAAGGTCCAATGGTACCAAATTGAATTGCAACTAAGTGCTGATTTGATAATCAATCCAATGGTCCAAAACCCTAATTGGATGTCATGGTTTTTTATGATGGAATGGGAAAACGATCTCAAGACCATTTGGAGATCAACAAAACAGTCTCAAGACCGCTTGGTGGTCATCCAATACCATTTGAGGTCAGGTCATATCATGTGATGATGATAGTTCATTGATTTCAATCGATTTGATTCCACAATGTCAACCATTGATGGATCCTCGATTTCAAACCCTAAGTGATGGTTTCTTGATTATAAAACCTATTTAAATTGGGTTCAAAACCCTAAATTGAAGGTCTAATTGAATGATGATTCAGTGGTCCAATGGATGAATGCTTTAGTGATTCAATTTATAGTTGGTCCATGGATTGAAACATTGAATCGATTAAGTGTTGAAGTACCTTTTTGGTCCATGCGGTTTTGAGAAGGTTTGGTCCAAACGGTCTCAAGACCATTTGAGTCCAAACAGTCTCAAGACCATTTGGGCCCAAACGATCTCAAACCGTTTGGAGACCCAAAGTGCAAACGGTTTCAATACCTACTTTGTCCAATTGGTTTCAAGTATAACTTGTTCAATTGATTTTCAACCAATTGATGTATGAAAACCAAGATCATTGAGGGTCTAAGTAACTAACTTTGTGAAGATCAACATGGTTAATCCATTTGAACATCTCATGTAATTGAAGGTTCAATATGGTGAACCTATTTAGATACTTAATGCAATTGAAGATTTCAATGGTTAACCCAATTGATCACTTTGTGGAATTGAAAGTTTAATTGGTCAATTCTTTTGAATTCCTTATATAATTTATGGTTTAATTGACTAGACCATTTGGAAATCTAATATGATCAAAGGTCAATCAGCTATGTGATTATTAAAAATGTAGACCCATGATGATTGTGAAGGTTAACCCTAGCTATGTGTACTCAAGTGAAGAGTTGACTAAGATTAATCTTGGAGTAGTTAACATCCTAAAGAGGATGAGAGAGAGAATGAGAGAGATGAATGCTTATATAATTAAGCCCTAAATCTCTCATTATGAGTAAACTATGTGATAAGGGTTGATCCATGATAATGAGATCATGAAACCCTAATCAATGAGCCTAAACTCTAATTAGAGCAATGCTATGTGTGAAACCCTAATTAGAGCAATGCTATGTGTGAAACCCTAATTAGAACAATGCTATGTGAAACCCTAATTAGAGAAATTCTATGTGTGAAACCTTAATTATAACAATGCTATGTGTGAAACCCTAATTAGAGCAATGCTATGTGTGAAACCTTAATTAGAACAATGTTATGTGTGAAACCCTAATTAGAGCAATGCTATGTGTAAAACCCTAATTAGAGCAATGTTATGTGTGAAACCCTAATTAGAACAATGATATGTGTGAAACTCCAATTAGAACAAATCTATGTGTGAAACCCTAATCTAGGGCAAAGCTGAGTGTTATCATAAATCTAGGGTGATGATGTAATCCTAACTTAGTGTAACAATGAAGGAAACCCTAATTTAATGGGAATTGTATATCCTAACCCTAATTTGGGTATGAGGTAAGAGGAACCTTACTTGGATGTGAATAGAAAACATTAATCCCTAAAATGGGGTAAGGTGCATGAAACCCTAATATAGGGTAGTGCCACTAATCCTATGTGAAGCCTTAACACTGGGTGATGTGTTGTGAAATCTTAATTTCACATAATACTAAGTGAAATCTCGATATAGAAGGATGTTATGAGAAACCCTAGTAAAGAGTGATCCTTGGTGAAATCTATATATGTTTATGAGATGCTAAGTGAACCTCAATTATTATGATGGAAATTTTATTCCTACTAATGGATTAATGATTAATGTATTGACAAATAAAATACCTAAAAGGGTTGATTATGGATATCCTTACACTAATAGTCCCTGACTCAAGGGTGAGTCCATATCTTTGATAATGGTTGTATTTTCTAAAATAGATGAATCATGACCAATACATTGCATAATGAATGTAATGATCTAGTGCATAAGTATTAGGATGGAAAATACCCTAACACAAGCTAAGTGAATAAACTCAGGTAAGATGAAGGTGTTGAGGGAAGTGATACATCAAGATATGATAGGTATCACATCCAAAACCCCAATTCTAATATACCATGATGTGTTATAAGTTCATTATAATTGGGATTGATGACACATGAAATGTGTCATGACAATTGTTACATTGAGATGTAATGCACTTTGTTAAGTGTAGGCTAACACGCCTTATGAAAAGGTTAATCCAAATCAATAGACTATGATACAATCATATTCTGATAAAGACGAGAGAGAAACTCACACTTGGTGTTGATAATACATTCAACGATGAATGATGAGGATATATAAGTATGTTTTAATACTTATGATATCTATTTTTGGTTTCTAACTTTGAGAAGCAATGGAATAGGGCTGATCATTAATAATATGATCTTAAGAACCTAAGTGGTTATTTATGGAACACCCTAATGAAGGGTGTTGATATAAAAGAGAAACCATGAACCTTAAAGTGGGAACAATGGTATTACTTAGTGTTGTATGGTACTGATGTGAAAGAGGAATCATGAACCCTAAAAAGGGATAATACTACTTAGTGTTGCATGATACTGATATGAAAGCATTATAATTGTTACCATGAATACTAATAATGCAAGGATGATGAGATGAGAAGCATAGCCAGGTATGGGCTATGATGCTTGTTTATTGAGAAAGTTTTATAGGCTTTATAAGCCTTCATATGCTTTGTGTAGTAAGAATCAATGCGCTTTGTGTACTATGTAAAATAACATTGTATAGCAAGAATTATGGTGTCTTTGGTCAGATGATCTGAAAGTAAAAAGTTACCTAACAAGTGGTAAAAAGTATCCTATGGTGAGTTATGGGTTCAAATACCCAGATGCTATAATCATGATGATGAACGTGTTAAGAAGAGCAAATGTACTTGGTGAGTTGAGGGATTAAGATCCCAACACTTTGTGAAAAGAGTATGGCTACATGCCATGACTCCACAATGATAATGCCAGGTAGTAGATATATGATCTAAGCCTAAAGATAGTTAATGATGTGGTAATGATGTTGTAGTGAATAAATGTTATACATATTCTTCATATTCCTTACAGGATAAGTGACATGTTGTTCTATCAAATTATAGATATATTGCTTTTGATAAGAATGATGTTCTAATCTGTTAGACATTGAATTAACTGCTACCAAACAAATATAATTCCTTTGTGTATATTTATCTTCTTAATCTACAATAATAATGTTACTGGCGGAGAGTTATATCTCTCGCTGGGGCAATTTACAATTGTCTCACCCCCGTGGGAATCACATTTTTAGGTGGACGCAGACAAGGAGGTAGGAATCCTTCAGTAGGTGAAGGACAGAAGTAGCAGCAGGGACAACAGTGAAGTCTCAGGTGGAGACACTGGCTGTTATGCCTTGTATAGATGTAGATAGAGTCCTATGTGTCATCTCTGTACTCTCAGGTCCTCGGACTTGTAGTTAGTGCTTTCGAGATTTTGGCTCAGTGCCTCGAGATTTTATAATGCCTGTGTTTAGCTTGACAAGACAGTTAATGCTTGTAATTCTCAAAAGGAGATGATATAGAATATGTACCTTTGAACAAGAATGTAAATGCGTTACTTTGGTTCTTTGTCAGAAAGTTTTTCTTTGATGGATCTCTTGATAAAAAGGTTTTAATTTTAATGATTTTTGGTAATCCACTGCTTGGTGAACGCTTCCGCATTAGTTAATTATGTTTTAATGAGTTGTATGTCACACATTGTGATTCATTTCATTTTGTTTGTCTCCCCATTCCTACTCCCGCTCCCGAAGAGAAGAAAATCGTCTCCGCTTCCAAGGTCACCTTCCCAACCATCTCCACACCAAAAGAGAGGCAAATCGGCACCCCTTCTTGGACGACGACGCCCAACCACCGTTTTCTTCTTTGGACGGTGTCGATGCCTCTAGATCGACCATCTCCGATGCCATGCACTTTGGATACAACGCCCATCCGCTTTCTTCCTTGAATGGTGACGACGTCTATGGCGTTGCAAGGGTCGTGCACCTTCTTTCTCCAGTTCTTCTCCCGCACAAGCTCCTCCACCGTCCAGTTCTTCTCAAGGTAGCACGGTTGTCTCTTCCGCCTCACTCCTCCATTTTTTTTGTCATGCAACTGACCAGGTAGCACGGACGATGCCTACGGCGTTGCAAGGTTCGCGCACCTTCTTTCTCCAGTTCTTCTCCCGCACAAGCTCCCCCACCGTCTGGTTCTTCTCAAGGTAGCATGGTTGTCTCTTCCGCCTCACTCCATTTTCTTTTTACTGTCATGCAACTGACCAGGTAGCACGGCCATGATGGCTGAGTTGTAGAAACTTCAAAATTTGTAAATTTTGCATTTGTGTTGTTGCAGGTGCTATTGACTTGTTTTTGACTTGCATATATTTCTTCTTCAGCCTACAAGTGAGGTATAATATTCTCACTCTCCTAATGTGCCATTTTTTTACTAGTAAATCAACCAATAATAAAAATATGTATTCTTTCATATCTATATTTTTTTATCAATCACATATGTAATCATTATATACATTCCAGAAATATGAGGGTAGACATTGTGTAGTCTTAGATTGACACTTTAAGGTTTATATATGAGATCATCGATGCATGATGTTTAACTTAATATATGTATACTTGTAGGTTATAAAATGGCAAGTGACAAATGTCAAGGTAACTACTTTGACAACTGCTTAGTCTTATAAGTATTAATTTTCAACTCTTATATGTCAACTGTTATATTTTTATCTCTACTCATGTTTATAGTAGTTTACTATCATTAAGTATGATTCGTTATTTGTAGTGTCCTATACAAAATAATGACTGGGCTTGTGGCTAATGAAATATATGCAAGCTATTGGCAAACAAAGCATCATATGACATTCAGACTATAGATTAGGTAATAAAGAATAACATCATAAATTTTCAAGTGATTTTAATCATTTTATAAAATATTAGCATGTGCATTTTCTATTATAGATCTTTATAACTCAGCCTTACACACTTGAGGACTTAAATGAATTTTGAAAAGAGTGGTCAGATGTTTTTCTAAATGAAGTCAATATAGCATTTGATTAAATATGTCAGCTCCATTTATGTATGTGATTTTAGTACTCCATTCATCTCAGACTTGCAATCTATCATTTTGTAGATTATGATGTGAATATGTGTAACTCAACTGAATATATGAATCATTTTTGTTATTAATGTGTGGTTTGGAATGGTGACGGTTGAGCATCAATGCTCCCCTCTCCCATATCCTGGTTCTTCTTGTTCTTATGTTATGTTTCTATGTCTACCATGTAGCACGTCCGTGTTGGCTTCTGGTAGCACGGTCGTGTTGCTTCTGGTAGCACGGTCGTGCTATGTAGCACGGCCATGTTGGGATATGGTAGCACGTCCATGCCGCGTAGCACGACCGTGTGTGGTTACAGTCTGTAGACATGTAGCATCGGTTTTTTTAAGAAAACTGATGCTACAGGTCTACATATTGATCTTGATAATTGACCTTACAACCTTGGCCACAGTTTCTTCCACATTTTTTAAAGCCTATTGAGTCGGTTTTCTTTGGTTAAAAAAACCGAATCTATAGGTAAAATTCTATAGCGATGCCCACTTAAGAGTCGGTTAAAAAGTGACGCTACAGGCTTAAAAAAAACCGAGTCTACAAACCATTTCTGTACTAGTGATGCCAAACGTGGTGCACCGTCTATCTTGTTGAAGTGTGATGGTAATAATGTGGGTCTATCAAGCAGGGTGCATTATTATGATGTTGGATTTTGGTTCAAACTTACCTAAGTGATATTAATGAGATTAAGCACTTAGAAGCATGCAAATGACAATGTCAAAGAGTTGTGCATACCATCTATCCAAGAATTGCTTAAGATGCAATTGGCAAATGTTGCCTACCTTAATGATTGATTATGGATGTTGGTGTTGTCCAGTTAATAACTCAATTATTTTAGATCTTGGCTCACTAGCAGGTTGTATGTTGCAATCATCCAAATTAATAAGTGAGGGTTATCAATTTGAACAAAAATGGTGAGAGTGATAATAATTAAAAGCCAGATTAAATATCATTAAATTTTATTCAAATCAAATCAAAAGTGTTTTGACAAATGCAAATTTTATCTTGTAGAATCCAATGACAACAAAAAACACATTTTCTTTGCGATCAATCCTTGAGAAGGACAAGTTAAATGGGAATAAGTTCCATGAATAGTTCAGGACGCTGAGAATTGTTCTAGCGCAAGAACACAAGCTCTATGTCCTAGAGACACCAGAGCCAGATGAACCTAATCCTACTGCACCTAAGTCTTACATGGATGGTTAGAAGAAGCATATTGAAGATGTCATTGATGTGAAATGCCTAATGTTGTGCTCCATGAAGTATGAGTCGTAGAGACATCATGAGAACATGGATGTTATTGAGATGGTAACACATCTTAAGAACATGTTCCAAGATTAGGTAAGATAGGAGAGATATGATGTCTCCAAGGTATTGTTCATATGTAAATGGTAGAAGGAGACCTAGTAAGTCCTCAAGTGTTGAAGCATATTGGGTATGTGGAGAACCTTGCTAGATAGGGATTAGAACCTTGCTAGATAGGGATTCCCCTTGGGTCAAGAGTTGGAGGTGTGCTGCTCCAACACAGACAAGTAAACTGGCAAAATATAGTGCCTAAGGGGAGAGTCAACAACACAACTACTAGGTAGCTATGTCTCTTTCTATCCCCAACAACGGTGCCAGAAATCTTGGTGCATTTTTCCTACCTTAGGGTCAAAAACTAACCAATTGAGGTTGAATAAATGCAACCCTAGGGGAGTTTTTAACACTTGATCTCTTTCAAATTTATAAAGCCCTAATAGGCTGCTTACATAGGCTAACACACTTACCCGCAAGCTCATGGGGTCATGTTATAGTATAGGAGGGTGGCAAGTTAGGGTTCAAACCTAAGAGAGAAAAAGGTGAACTAGAGCTAGGTTAGTTTTACGATAGGTTCCTACTGTGGAGTCTAGGGTTTAAGGGTTTGATGGTTGATTTGTTGATTATACTAAGAGTGGAACAAACAAGAAAAGGAGAACAAACAAGAATCAAAACATAAATTACCCTACACAATTAGTTCTAACGAGCAAGGAAAGATAAGATAAGAAAGAAAATGAGAAAGTTACACTAAAACAATCAAGAAGAGATATACACTACACTAAGCTAGCAAACTAAGTATAAGAGCAATCAAATACCTAAACTAGTAAGATCTACGCACGAACAAGGGAATGAAATAACTAAGCAAGTAAAGAGTTGATTAAGCTAACACTAGGTAAGTAAGGAGGAACTTAGGTTTTAATGCAATTCAGAGAAGTGTGGGCATATATGGGGGATGTACTTGTCAATTGGGTTGGTGGTGATAACAAGTAAACATTACTCTTCCATTTAGATTATCAAACCAAATAATAAGTTAGATGCTAATGAATTGCCCTAAACTACTAATTGGCCATGGATAGGGTAAGTGTGAATAGGGGAATTAGTCCCTAACACCTCCTACCCACCCTTATCGGGCTCACATTAATGAGAGTTTAAGTGTAATTCAATTAGGATTTAATCAAGCCTAATTTTGTAGGATAGGAACTCTTAGGGTAATTAGGGGTCGAGGATCATAAAGGAAGGTGGAAGTGAGGTGTTGGACCTCACATCACCCACATTCTAGCCTTGAGAAGGCTCCAAGATAATTACACTAAATGCTCCTATACTAGCTACTTAGATCTCTCACCTATGTGTAGGTGAATTGATTAACATGTAGGAAGGTGAATAGCTAACTAGGGATCCATTGATTGGACTTGGAGCTATTCATAAAAAGAGCCACATATAAGCAAATTTTCTAGAATCTAGGTGATTTCAAGAAAAAACCACTAATCAATTCATGAGTAATGTTATATAAATGGAACATAATAATTATAAAATGAAATCATAATGTTTACATATCATTTTCCCCCAACATGGTATCAAAGTAACATTTTGGACCCTAAACAGCCCACCAAAGGGTCCTAGATACTCATAGAACAAGAGAATACAAGAAGAATGGGTAGAAGAGTGGAAATACATGATGATCTCAGTGAAGACTCCTTCTCCACCTCCTAGTAGCAACAAATGAAGCACCTCCCTCCAAGGTCGGTAGATGGCATGGATGTATGGTGGAAAGTGGCCAAAAATCCTAGAATGGGTGTTTTTGGGGTGGAAGATGATGGAATGGAGGTGAAATGGATTGGGAAAGTATGGGAGATTAAATGGGGGAGCTAAGAGTGGTTTACTAGCCTCGTGCTCCAGCCACTACCCAAGTATATTTAGGTGGTGAGGAAGCATTAGGTTAATTGGGGGTGGAACGGGTAACACAATGCAAAAACCGGGTAGATTTTCAAGTAGCACGACCGTGTTGGGTAGCACGACCATGGTGGGTGTGAGTAGAATGGTCATGGTGGATGGGAATGGCCATGGTTAAAAAAATAGAATGAACAGGGGAATTTTGGGTTTCTGGAACTAGTATCCGATTGTTCTGGCCAGTACGGTCATGATGGGATTTTCTAGCACGACCCTTTTGTCTAGAATGGTTGTTTTAGCTAACTAGGTCATTTTTTAAGGTTTTTCTACTTGGGCATGTCCTGGAATGGCCATTCCTTGGTAGCACATCCGTTTTGAGGTCCTTCCCATGCATTTTTATCTTAAACTTTGTCATCTATGGAGGTTATTGCTTCAATACATTCTTTGATCACTTGAGGTAGGTTGAGAGTCATTTTGGCTTCATTTTGTGCTCCTCAAAGCTTGGGGAAGACCTAGATTCAACCATTATCTCTCTATTCCATCAATTAGTGTTTGGAAGTACCTATAAAACATGCAAAAAAACTCCATAATGCATTTGATAGTAAAACACATATTGAGAGAAATAACATGTAATCTAACAGGGATATATGTGATTGAAGTGAAATATTCCATAAGATGAAGCCCTACAATAGGGTTGCATCACCACCCAAACTTAAAACATACTTGTCCTCATGTATGCTCCAACTGAACCTCTTTTCAATTTTTGAACAAACAAGAAATGACAAATACATAGTGATAGATGTATATTGACAAGATGGCTTCAATGATGATTAAGTACATGGTTTCCAACTCCTCTCCTCTTTCAAAAACCAATCATGATTAAAGCACTGAGCATGCAAACTTCAAATATAGAGCATATAATACACAATCAATCCATATGGTTGTCATATCACTCTAGGTAAACTGCTTCATGGTGGCAAAGATCATAAATGACTAATTTTTCTATTTTACATTCATGAATACAATCTCATATGTCAGTCCACACAAAGTAACCCACGTGGCTGCAAAAAGGGGCAAAATGAGCTAGTTTTGATGTTTCCTAGCTTAATGGGCATGCAAATGGAAGAAAGGGTTGTTGTAAGAGTTTGGAGTGCTATTACATAGGAGCCCTTATTTTTTCTTTAATTAGATGTATTACATAGGAGCATCTCTTATTTTCTTTTTTCATTTTTTCATTTTTTTTCTTTTTCCTTTTCTTTTCCCCTAGTGTATTTAGACCACATGGTGGTGAGAATGAAGGGGGGATATAGATATGGCCACCCCAAACTTTTAGAGGTGACCAAGAATGAATATGTGTACCTTGGCATCCTTTAATGAGGCAGAGAGGTAAGAAGATGATAGAAGAAAAATGAGTTAAAGAGGGGTTACTAGTATGGATTTCAACATGAGATTTCATGCATGAAAGCTACTCCAAAAATTTCATCAAGTAATGACACATCATATGAATGAGCAATATTTAAACCACATTTCTATCATGAGATTCTACAAAACCCTAAGCATTTGTGGCTTGCTTCAATCACAATTGAACCACACAATTCACAGACATGAAAAGGTGGTGCACATGTAAAAAGTCAATATGGAGGCCATTTTTCAATAGATAATGATAAGGTAGCATGCAGTTATCAAAGGTCATTGTTTTCAATCCAATAAGTAGAAATTCGGTCAAAACACACTTTTAGGAAAGAAGTTCTAAATTTGGACAAGATTGGCCAAAATGGTGCCAAATTGTCTTCAATCACATCTAATCCTTCTTTATGGAATAAAATGCACAAAAAAGCAAATCCTACCTACAAACATGCAAAAATTAAGAAAAACTACATGATATGCAATTCATGGAAAAAGGAACAAAAAAATTTATAAGTACACAAAAATTGTATGAAAGTAAACTACACGGCATGCAAGTATGCAAAGCAGGTAAAGTCTAATCTAGATAGAAGGAGAAACAAAACAAAATTAAATGACATGGTGAAATACAAAAAGAGTGAAATGAGGGCATACTACCCTACCACCCCAAACTTTGAATGATGTTGTCCTCAGTATATGAGTGATATGGTAGGTGATCATGGATGCTGTGGTGGCTCCAGTGGTGCTCTCTCTGTGATGGAGGATACTAGTAGTAACTTCCCCAGTAGTCTTCCTATGGATGTGGGTAGGAATCCTGGTAACCCGACAATGCACCCCACCAATCTTCCCCACATTTGGGGTTCCTCTGAACTTGGGCATGCTGAAACAATACATGATGGTGCACCTACTGATGATCCAACCATAATGCAACTTATGTATTCTAAAATCCCTCATGTACACTCATGATGTTGTTCTGAGTCCTCTGGATACCCTCCAATTGTGTGTTTAGACATATCATATGCATTCACTGTGGGTTGTTGTAGGTGTGTCACCTTTGTCTCTTGTCTCCTCACCCTGCAGGCCTCTCTCTCCTCTACCTCTCTCCTCTTCTCTGTTGCATGTGACTCTCCAAGTCCCTCAAGTAGATCTGTGGGCTTCCTCTTCCATGTGTCCCTAGGATGCTTCTCTTCCCACCTCCTCAAAATATCCAAAAAATCTCAAGATGGGCCACACCCCTCTAGGAGAGGTGTAGCATGGTCGGGGACCTCCAGTGAAACTCTTGCACAAGGAGGGTTGACCTGGTAAAAGATCTTTTGATCAATCACTAAAATCATGATTGAGAGAATCAAGTAATGCATGTCCACAAGCTTCCCTCCTCTTGCCTTAGTGTAACCAGATTCATCACGATCCAAGGCCAGAGAAATTGAAGTCACAATCCCTCCCATGATAAATGGGTTCTTACTCTTGGACAAGATTGTCTTCATGTGATTAATGGCGAGCACTCCCAAATTCATATACTTTCCCTGCACCATTCATCCCATCACAAAAATATTTTTCTTTGTACAACTACCTTGATTCTCATACTAGGAAAAAATAATGTTCGCCAAAACCTTCTGAATGTATCATAAAATGGGGTTGTGAATCATACTTATCTTTAATTTACATGCTACAAAGTTAATTTTCCCTATGAGCCTCTTCCACATGAATGTGTAGTTCACATTGGTATCTTTGTGTGCACTCCCTTGATCAAGTAGGGCTTCTATCTCAAGGTCGGGAGTGAAAATGTTGTTGAGAAAGGAGGCAGTGACAAGGTAACTTCCATTTCCCAATATGGCATTGATGGTGTCATGTGAGACCTTCTCTAAGGTGGTGAAGAACTACTGCGTGACCTCAATATAAGTCTCCTGAACTGTTGTCAGTACCTTAAACAACCCAATGGGTTCTAAGATATCCTAGGAAAAAAAGCAAAGATACCCAAAGCCTCCATCATCTCTAGGAAAGAATAGTGAGTGGCCATCACTCTGTGTGTCAGGCACTTCGAGTGTCGTAACTTCTTGACTTGACTATTTCTTGCTGTTAGGACCTCATCACACTGTCCATTTCACACCTCCTCATGTAGTGCATACTGCATAACCTTTTCCTCATCATTCAAATGCATCAACCTCCATGCTTGTGATTGGGGTGTGGTTGTGGTGCTGCTGAGGTTGATGGTCGGGCCGCTAAAGTAGAAGGTCAGGCTGGCAAAGGTGGTGGTGTTGCCCTAGAAGATATTGAATGATTGAAGGTGGATGTGGTGGTTCCCTCGATGATGATAGTGTAGCCATGGTTGAGTGGAAACCTCCTCCATGGTAGGATTTATGTGCGCATCTAGCCCAGCTTCTGAAAAATGGCTATTTCATTGGAGCCGAAGGCGTATGGTGGAGAAAGAGACATTGTCGGGACTAAAGAAGAGTCATTCTTCAGGGTACCCCCATAGTAGATGACCTCCTTGGTCTTTGTCACCACTTGTTTGGTTATTTTCTTCATCTTGGGTGGATTCTGGTGGAGGAAGAGAGGAAATTTAGGTTTTCTTCAAAGAACTGGATTGTTGGGGTGGAATGGAGAAATAGGGTTGATTTGTGGATGAAAATGGGTGAAAATGGTTTTTAAGGTGGGGAAATTGTAGGGAGATGATTGGTGGTGGATTAGGGGTGATTTGGTGGAGAATCAGAGGTGGAATAAGGGTTGCACAGTGTTGCATGGCCGTCATTCATGGAGAATGGGTGTGCAGTTCACAAGAACTGAAATGACTAAGTGAACTAGAACAATTGTTTCTAGTTGGTTAAGTCACTCGATTGGGCCGTATCATGGTTGTGTTATGTGGCATGGATGTTTTGGAATGCTTGTCACATGACCGTTCTACATGCCACAACCGTTCTGAGTTTGCTAGTGGCATGGTCATGTTGTCTAGCATGACCGTTCTGAGTTTAATGTTCTTTTCTTGATTTCTTTGATTCTCCTATTGATTTGAGTATATCACCATGAACATCCATGGTACCACAGTCGTGGTGAGTACTAAAGTAGGTCATTTCAACTTGAACTTCTTCAAAACACCAAATTATTTTATTAAAAATGATTTTTCATGAATCCTTTGTCTAAAAATCATCTAATTTCCTTCATTTCACAACTATTTTTACCTGCACATCTTAAAACTAAATAAAAACTATTGAAAAGAAGTGTGTGTGTGTGTGTGATTTCTTGGAAATATGTAAAAATAACCAAAAGTATAAAATATGAAATGTTGGGTGAAAATTTCCCCAAACCTAGGTGGGTTGCCTCCCACTAGAACTAAGTTTCATGCCCTAAGTCGAGCTTCTTATAGATTCTTCAATTACTCAACAATTTGGCATCATCATGTGTCCATTCTTGCAATAGACACATCCCTCATTTACAATGAACATGTGTTTCCTGTTATGTTGATCACAAAAGCTATCATTCTGGATCCCCTTCTTTCAAATTACTAGTCAGACTCTTGAAGTGACCATGTCTAATATCCTCATCTCGGCTTCGCTGGGTCGGGGTCTTGTACATGTTGGTTTTTATCTTCATGTCCATGAAAGAGACACTCATTTTGCTACTACACACATGTATCAAGGCATCAGTTATAGATAAGAATGGTCTTCCAAAGATGATGGGAATCTTCCTATCCTCCAACTTCATGTCAAGAACAATAAAATCTGCTAGGAACACTACTGCCCTTTCTTTGTCTATCATCACCAAAACATGATCCACTCTTCCTCTAGGAACTTTGATGGAACAATCCACAAATTAGAGAGTGCAATGAGCCAGTTTCAACTTGCCTAACCCCAGCTCCACATAGACACTATATGGCATCAAATTCACACTAGATCCCAAATCAAGTAGGTATTTGTCTATGTGATGTCCCCCTATGTATATAGGCATGAGTGGGGCTCCTGGGTCTCTCATCTTCACTGGAAGTGAGTGTTGGATGATAGAGCTCATTTGTTCAGTCAACTTAATTTTCTTAGGCATTCTCCTTGTTGACTTCCTATTCATAGTACATAGGTTCTTGAGAAACTTGGCATAAGATGAAATCTGCTTGATAGCATCCAACAATGGAATGTTCACCTTCACTTGGAGAAACACCTCTACAATGTCAACATTGTGCTTCTGCCTCCTTTTTACTTCATGGGGTTCATCCAGTCCTTTAGAGAATGGTGGCTCGCTAGCTTTGGCCTTACATGCATCAACATGATTTTTTTGTGGCATGTCATGAAGTGGAACACCATGTATGGTTGAATCTATAGAAGGAGTGTGAGGTGGGGCACATGGTACCAAATTCTCAATAAGAGGTGTCATAGAATCATCTTCAGCAATCTCACTCACAGTATCGCCACTTGGCTACCTTTGCTTTGCTTTATTAACCTTTCTTTGACTCGCAGGTTGCTCAAGAGTTTTCCCACTCCTTAGAACTATCACAACACTACCTTGCTCATGGTGTAGAGAGGGAGCATGTTGTGGCTATGGAGGAGGTGGAGGTGGCACTTGGTATTGAAATTGAGGTGGAGGGGAGAATTGAGGTTGGAAGGTGAATTGGTGGGAAAGTTTTGGTGATGGAGGGGGAGGAGGTGTATAAGGCTTGGGATGCTCTTGTAAATGGTAAATGGGTTGCACTTGCATGGGAGGTGGACTGTAGAAAACTTGAGAGGAATGTAAGGACCCTGACCTCCATTTTGGGCTTATCCTATTTGCTTTGCCTAAACCTTGTGCTTAGTTGCTTGCTAATCACCTCTAGTGGTGATTAAGGTTGTTTGTGACTTGTTGAGAGTTGGTGGTGCAACTTGCAAATAACCCAAGTCTAGGGCTGATGAATAAGTTTGTCACCTTGATAGGTGTTTCTCTCTCTCCTTGCTTCCTCTAGAGTTGAGAGGGAGGGTTGGGCTCATTGCTTGAGTTGCCTTGGGTTTGGTTGAGCTTTGTTGGGCCTTGTTCTGCCTTGTTTGGGCCTTGCCTTGCCTTGATGGACCTTGTTTCGGGCAAGGGTTTGTTTGGGAGCCTTGTGTCGGCCATGGTTGTGTCATCCATGAGGTTGTTTCGGGCAAGGGAGTGTATCACCCATGTTGGTGTGACGGCCTTCGACCATCCTTGACCTTTGGCTTCATTTGTATCGCCACCCTTGTGGACACTTGGTGCATGACGCTTGCATGTGGCAGTTGCCTTGGACATGTGTATGGGGCAAGATAAGGAGGTGGAATTTGCCCATGGACAAGTGTCCCTAGGTGGGCGACACCTTGCCTTGTTTTATCCTTCACCCTCTCCTATATATGCCTCTCCTTTCTCTTGCTTAGGATCCCTTTAGTTGGTGTTGCTTCCTTTCCTTCCTTGGTAAGTGACACACCTCCTTTGCTAGTTTGTGGCCGATCCTCCTCCTTCTCCTTGGAGTCTTCTTCTTCCTCTAGTGGTGGTTGAGCCCTAGAGTGCCTTGTTCTTCTTATTGTGGTGGCCGGAGGTGGTGCTTGAGCTTGGGAGCTTGGTGCTAGGATCTTGGAGCTTGCTTAAGGCAGGCTACATAACTCCTAACCCTAGCTATACTACTTTCTTTTCTTGTTGCATATTATGTTTCACCTTGATCGGCCATGTATCTTGTTGGATATGCTTCTTGTTAGATATATTTCTTGCTCTAGATGATATCTTTGATCTTGTGGATATATGTTCATGTTGTTGGTGTGTTCTTAACCTTGGTGGCTGAACCATATGTATAGAATTTTCTTGGGCAAAACTCCTTTCTCTCCATTTGGTCTTGAGAAGTGAGTTCGACACTAGTGGTATAGGCAACACTCCTTTCTCTTGATTGTTTAGAGGTGAGTCTATACTCTAGTTGCTTGGGAAACACTCTTCTCTCACCATGGATTAGAGAGGTGAGCCTTGGTTGGATGTTGACCTAGTAGAGGTTGGGAGCTTAGCTGATATGGAAATGATCTATCATGTTGCTCGAGATATGTGATGGAGGTTGTGCAAAACCCCTCTCTCTTGATTGTTGAGAGGTGAGCCAACTCTCTTAATCTGTTAGGCTGTTGTGATGGTGATGTTGAGGTTAGTGATGACCGATTTGAGATGAACCTTTGTGTCTTGCACGATACACCTTTGTGGTGATTTTGCCCGACACCCCTCACCTTGGGTTTAGCTTTTCCTAATGTGGTCATGTTGAGTTTGGTTGGCTTTGTGCCCGATATGACCATCTTGATCTTGTTGGTGACCTTGGGCAATATGCCTTGACCGAGATGACCCTTTCTCCTAGTAGGTGTTATCCCCTTGGCCGATATGGTGCTTAGTTGTTATCTCTATAGGTGCCTTTGTTTTGTGCCTTGGGCGACACAGGTTGGTAGGGTTGTTGCCCGATATAGTGTTGAGTGGTGAAACCCTAGTGCTTGCCTTAGTGGTGGTCGATATGGTGTGCTTGATCTTGTTGGATGATAGGCTTCCTTGTGGTGCCCTTGTATCATTTGGTGATGTGTACATGGTGGGTGTTACAGCGTTGGCTTGGGCGCAATGATCTTGGTCGTTGTAGGGGTGAGATGGTTGCTCTATGCAACCCTAACCCTATCCATCCGATAGGGTCTTAGGCGATACTGTTAGATGCCCGATACACATCTAGCTTGGGTACACTTTATGTCCTCTTGACCCAGTTGCACGACACAGCCTTTACCTCTAGCGGCACGACACACCTTAGACCTGGTTTCCCGATGTGCTCTTATTCTTGGGTTGATCGATAGTGTGGCTAAGTGCCTTGGCCAACAGGCCTTTAGTGAGAGATGCTACCCTGCCCGATACCACCAGTGGTAAGGGGCGTGCTACCCGTCACACTTTTAGCAAGGGTATCTAGTACCTTTAGTGAGGGTTATGCTTAACCTGGAAACCCTAGCTAGTGATGTGTTGTCTTGTAATCACACCTATGTTGTTGATATTATATGGATGATGGGTTGTGAATCAGTGCTATGCTTGATGATTAAAGATAATACTAGATCAAATAACAAGATACTTGTTTATGTTATAAGATAAATGGCATAAGTGGATGCTTATGATTCAAAAACCATAATGTAATTGATATAGTTGTATGCCTCATATGATTATAATCATGACATGCACATTTGCAACCCTAATGACATAATAATCAGTAAGATCTATGTCTGGCGATTTTAAGTTATCTCTCTTGATGGGCATACTAACTATGCAGGTGTATCAGGTGAATTCATAGCCAGGTAAGATCTATGAGGTATATGTGTTTGAATAACGCTTCATGATGATAATTCTTGTTGATGAGATAACATGCATCACCGGTATGATGAGATAGGTATGAGGACCTGATAAGGGCTGAGTGCCCAGTGAGGTGTTATCCTCTTGATGATGAGATAAGGGATTGTTATCCCAGGTGATGATGTAAAATGTTGATGCCTTGAGAGGCTGTGGCTTTCTGTGATGAGGGAATGAGATCCCATGATAATGTGATAATGATAGTATTAATGTAATTCAATGTCGTTTATGTTGTACAACTTGGTTGCCTCAACAATTCACTTAAAATATACTAATTAATTATAGTGGAACATATCGTGTAGTTTGCCATGGCCATAGATCCATCATCGTCAGTAGCCTGTGATGGTGAAATGGGTTCTCCTGCGGGTTAACCTGGAAGCACATATTGCTGAATATGTGTGGTTTCTCCTAGCCGAAAATGAAGAGGAATTGAGTGCAACTTCGATTGTAGACTCCAGAGAATGGTTTCAGGCCCGTGGCTCAATATGTTAGAGCATGGTGAATAGGCCCATGGCTCAGGATGTGTGATACGAAGAGCATGATTGTGTTCATGGCTCAAAGCACGGTGATCATGCATGTGGCTCAGTTTCACTAGCGCTGATACCTGTACTGAGGTGGGCTAGGCAGAGGGTAGCCTGAGCCTGTGGCTGAGGCCACTTAAGCATGAGATTGTGGTCCTACGTATTTTGCACTCGTCCACTGACCACGAGGTGGTGAGGTCGTGGAGTCCAACTCTTCCATTGACCTTTTATGGCACTGGCTTGGGTTTCACAACCAAAGGTTGGATCTGAGTAGTACGACTCACTTCCTCAGGGCATAATAATATGTAATCCATCTGAATAGTACTTTTTGCTTAAGACAAAACACAGAACATTGGTTGAGGCCTTGCTTGTGTAGTTGATCTTGTTATACCTTGCAGTTACTTATACGTTAGTTATGCTATGTGGTAAGATCTTATATATCTTATCTTCTCAATCATGTTCCATAAAGAAAATCAAGTTATACGCCTCCCCGATATCTTGGTAAGATTTATGGTAATAATAGTCTTGCTCAGTATGCTGCTCTTATTATATGTCTTTACCAGCTATCTGCTTTAAACCTTCTGAGGTTTTATAGTTTCGGTGGGGAGTTATGTTTCTTGATGGGACTGTGTGTCTCAACCCGTTGGATTACACCCTTTTTAGGTGGTCGTGCTAGATGTGGTGGTGGTCTCTAGGTTGCGGCCGAGCAAAAAGAAGAAGAGCAGTAGAAGGAAAGAGATGGACATGCTGCTGTTTTCGTGGTTTTGTAGTAGAGTCCTAGAGTTATCCCTGTACTCTCAGGTCCTCGGAGGTGTTTTGACGATCTTTTACGATGTTTACCTGATGTAGCCTTGTATATCATGATGTTGGCCTGATGTGGCCCGTTATGTATAAATAGGTGATGAACTCATGTGCTGGCAGGACAGCTGGTTTCCCTAAGTTGTGGACATATATCAGGCTTGTAATATTTATATAACATGTTTCTCTACATGATCTAAATGCAAAATTTCTCTTATGTATGCTTTCCAAAATCGATTTTAATTAACCCGTGTTTTCAGTAATATGTGGTTTCGCACATTTTTGTGTGTCACCTTTCTGTTTGCGTGATGGTGGAGTGTCACAAGGAATGCATTGGTCCACTTGCTTCATTGAAACTTATTATGGGATTTGAAGAAAATTTTTCCTTTTGGAGAGAAAGTATGGAAGATACATACTCTATCCTTTCCTCAAGCCTTGTAACATTCTTTTGGACATCATGAAAGTTTTTCAACCTAGAGAAAGTTTCTTCCTCAAACCTTGAGCTATATCTTGGACTTTGTTGTTCTGGGTAGCTATAGGAGCGAGGTGTCTTCACTTCTTCATCAAAGGAACCAACATAATTAGCATAATGGCAAGGAACATTCCCCACTTGGTTCTTCATGAAACTCATCATTCTCCAAGAATCTTAACCATTTTTGGGCTTGAATCACTATGAGATGGAGTTGTTACACCAAAGGGGCGGTCACCATCATTCATCAAGCTAGAAGCTCAGATCCTTGAACTTTCCACCAACTTCTCAGGAAAAGGGCCACTTCTCATCAGATAGATTAGCCGTAAAATCTCCTCCATAAGAAGAATCCACTGTATCCTGAATTGGGATAGAATTGAATAAAAGGACTGAACTAGCTACCACAAAGGGATCTCATGGTGTGGACACTCTCTCAACATTTTCATAAATCTCTCCCAAGCATCATGGAACTGCTCATTACTCAATTGAGTTAAACTTACTATGGCACTCCACATTTGTGTTATCCTTACAATGGAGTAGAAATTTGTTAAGAAGGAATTCTTCATCTCTTCCCAGCTCATGATGTCCCTTCTTGAGTCATACCAATCTTTGGTTTTGCCTTTGAGGGGGAATAGAACAAGGTCAACCTAATTGTGTCATCACCGGCAGTTGGAATCCTAAAGGTAGAGAATACTTCAAGAAAGGATTCCAAGTGCTTGTAGGGGTTCTCACTCTCCAAGCCAAAGAAGGTGGGCATGATTCCAAGAAGACCTAGAGGAATGGAGAATTGCTCCCCTGGCATATGTTCAACTCTATCAGCAATTGTGATTTGTAGTTGCTAGGCATGAAGTACTCTTGAAGTGGCTTGTGAAGTGCATTTTGGCCTTCCATATTGTCTTGCCCAGGTTGTTGTCACATGTACAAGGCACAACAAAGAAAAAGAGGACAAATCATCAAACCAATATGCAAAAATAATACAAAGAATAAAGAATAGCAATGATGAGGGCAATAGGAAAATTTCAAAGCAAAACTACCAAGCTAGGTCGAGCACCTTTCTCCCCGGCAATGACGCTAGAAAGCTTGTTGTGTTTCTTAAATGTAGTCAAGTAAAGTGGCAAAAGACAGTGCTAAAGGGGAGAGTCAACACCACAACTACTGGCTCTTATTGTCCCTGGTAACGACACTAGAAAGCTTGTTGTGTTTTTCCTACCTTAGGCAACACGCTAGCCAATTGAGGTTGATTAGATGCAACCCTACGAGATTTTCTAATAAACTTGGGATCTTTTGAATTTATAAAGACCTAATAGGCTGCTAACATAGACTAACACATTTACCCGCAAGCTCACATGGTCATGTTATAGTATAGGAGGCAACAAGTTAGGGGTTGAGCCCAAGAGAGAAAAGGAGGCATTAGAGCTAGGTTAGTTTTGGGCTAGGTTCCTACTATGGAGTCTATGGTTTAAGGGTTTAATGGTTTATTTGTTGATTGCACTAAGGGTTGAATAAACAATCAAAGGAGAACAAAAAAGAATCAAAACCTAAATTACCCTAGACAATTAGTTCTAATGAGCAATAAAATACAAGCTAAGAAAGAAAATGAGCAAGTTACACTAAGAAAATCAAGAAGAGATATACACTACACTAAGATATCAAACTAATCACATGAGAAATTAACGACCGAAACTAGCAAGAACAAGGCAATGAAAAAACTAAGCAAGTAAATATTTTGTTAAGCTAATACTAGCTAAGGAAGGAGGAACTTAGGGTTTTCATGCAATTAAGAGAAATGTGGTCTATTTATGGGATGCACTTGTCAATTAGGTTGGGGTGATAACATGTAAACATTACTCTTACATTTAGATTAGAAAATCAAATAACAAGTTAGTTGCTAATGAATTGCTCTAAACTACTAATTGGCCATGGATAGGGTAAGTGTGAATAGGGGAACTAGTCCCTAACATCTCCCACCCACCCTTACGAGGCTCACTTGGATTAGGGTTTAGGTGTAATTCAATTAGTATATAATCAATCCTAGGTTTCTAGGATAGTAACTCTTAGTATAATTAGGGGTCGAGGACAGTAACGGAAGGTGGAAGTGAGGTGTTGGACCTCACATCACCCACATTCTAGCCTTGAGAAGGCTCCAAGGTAATTACACTAAATGCTCTCATACTATGTACTTAAATCTCTTGCCTAGGTGTAGGACAATTGATTAACGTGTAGGAAGGTGAATAGATAACTAGGGATCCATGGATTGGACTTAGGAGCTATTCACAAAAAGAGCCACATATAAGCAAATTTCCTAGAATATAGGTGATTTCAAGCACAAACCACAAATCATTCATGACGAATGAGATAGAAATAGAACATAATCATTAGCAATAAAAATAATGATTTTACATATCATTTCCCTCCCAACATGGTATAAACGTAACATTTTGGACCCAAACAACCCACGTAAGGGGCCTAGCAACACATAGAACAAGTATATACAAGAAGAAAGGGAGAAGAATGAATAGAGGAGTGGAAAGACATGATGATCTCAGTAAAGACTCCTCCTTCTCCACCTCTTAGAAGTAGCAACTCAAGCACCTCCCTCCAAGGTGGGTAGATGGCATGGATGTATGGTGGAAAGTGGTTGAAACCCCTAGAATAGGTGTTTTTGGGGTGGAAGATGATGGAATGGAGTGGGAATGCATGGGAGACAAAATGGGGGAGCTGAGAGTGGTTTACTAGTGGCTAACCCCATGCTTGTGCTACCACCCAAGTATATATAGGTGGTGGGGAAGTAGTAGGTTAAGGTGGGGGTTGAGTGGGTATTACAATGCAAAAATAGGGTAGGTTATCAAGTAGCACAGTTGTGTTGTGCAACATGACCATGGTGGGATGTGAGTAGAATGAGTGTGGTGGATGGGAATGGTTGTGGTGGAAAATGGAATAAACATGGAAATTTTGGGTTTCTAGAACTGGTAGCATGACCATTCTGTCCAGCGCGGCCATGCTGGGATTTGCTAGCACGGCCGTTTTGGCTAGAATGGTCATTCTAGCCAACGGAGTCATTTTTTGAAGGTTCAGCTGCTTGGGGCATGTCTTAGAACAGTCATTCCTTCATAGAACAACCATTATGAGGTCCTTTTTGTGCATTTCTGTCTTGAACTTTGTCATCTATGGAGGTTATTGCTCAATACATTCTTTGATCACTTGGGGTAGGTTTTGAGTTGTTTTGGCTTCATTTTGGGCTCCTCCAAGCTTGGGGAAGACCTAGATTCAACCATGATCTCTCTTTTCCATCAATTAGTGTTCAAAGTACCTATAAAACATGCAAAAATTCTCCATAAGTGCATTTAATAGTAAAACACATATTGAGGGAAATAAAATGTAATCTAGCAGTTGTAGATGTGATTGAAGTGCAATATGACACAAGTTGAAGCCCTAAAATAGGATTGCATCAGTTGGCCACTGATGTGATTTTGTAGTCTCTGCTAGAATCATATAGTCAATTTGTCATGAACTACAATGTGAATGACTTTGACAAGCCATTGATAGAGTTACTTGGCATGTTGAGAATAGTTAAGGCAGAAATGAAGAAAGACAAGACCAAGTCTGTGATGATGATCAAAAAAACCAAAGGGAAAGTCTAAGGGCAAAGGCAAAGATAAGAGGAGTTCTAAAGCTGGCTAGAATCCCAAGTCTTTAACGCTCAAAGCAAAGGGAGGGGTGAAAAAGGGAGGCAATTGTCACCACTGTCTCCAGCCTCGACACTAGAAGAGAAATTTCCCTCTCTACCTGGAGGAGCTAAAGAAAAAGGAGGGGATGGAGATCTCTACTTCAGTTGTATACGTTATAAGATAAATCTAATTACTTCTTCATCTTGGTTATATGATACCAGCTATAGATCTCATTTATGTTTGAATATGCATGATCTGATAAGAAGTAAGACTTTACAAAATGGCAAGGTTGGACTATGCATCAAAATGGAGCAAGAGTTGCTGCCACTAACATCTAAATTTATAGCTGATCTTAACCCAAAGGGCATGTAATGAGTTAAGGAACTTCTATTTCACTTCTTCCAATAATTAAAATAGTTTACTTTCTACATCTAATATGAACAAGGATGAGTGTGAATAAAGAAAAGTTAATATTTTGTTTAAAGGTTTGATCTTGTAAGGCAATGACCCAAATATCTTATGGTCTTTATTTACTAGATCCAAAGATAAATGTTAATGACGTAAATACCTAAATATTAAAACTTGATAAACTCAAACGAGACATATCTATAGCATTGTTAACTAAGAGTATATAGATAAGAAATGCATTTCTAGAATACATAATGATGTTCATCTAGAATCTTTTGGATATTGAACCAATAGAGACATGAAAGTCTTATTTATAAGGCAACATGATAAAAGCACATCTCACTAGATGTAGTGCAAGAGTGAATATTCTATTAATATTTGTACATATTGATGTATGTAGACCTATAGAATAAATTCTAGAGGTAGTTATTTTTACCTATTATATTCAGTTATGATCTCAATGAATACGGTGCATGTATTTAGTGAAATATAAACATGAGTATCTTGAAGTGTTCGAGAAAAGAAGTACATAACCACATTGGAAAAATTATACATATATTTTGAGATCCTTCCGGAGTGACTGTGATAGTGCATCACAATGAACTCTACCTAAAACATAGTTATGCATCAGAAAGAAGGAATCGCATCCTGATAACTCATGATGTGATAATAAATTAATCTAATAAATCTTCTAACTTTCCTTTTAGGAACATGTTTTACACTAAAACAATGTACTCTCTAAAATGGTTCAAAAGACACCATATGAGATATGGTAAGGGAGGTGTCCCGAGATGTCTTTATAATGATTAGGAATAAAACTTATACCAGAAAATAGTTTCTTGAAGGATTTATCCATAAATCACATAAATGTTAGTTGAATACTACCTTTTATCCCAATCGGACAACAAAAGTATATGTTACGAGGATAGTGTATTCCAATGAGGAATTAAATTCCAAAGGAATTAATGGGATCAAAGTAAAACTCAAAAAGTTTGATATCAACAAGAAAAGATTTGAACCTAAAGAGATACAGGAAGAACAATGAGAATCACAAATTGTTGTGGAATCTCAAGTTCCTAATGTAACACACAACCTCATAAATATAGTAGAATGTGCCTTGAGATTAAAAGATTATGAATCTTATAATTTAGATAGGAGGTGAGTTGGTCATAAGATGATGAGCCAGCAATCAACCAAAAATTACTCAGGGACCAAAATCTAATAAATGGCTTAAAGGCCATTGTATCCAAGATGGAGTCCATGTACATTAACAAGGTATGACCTTGGTAGTGCCACCTAAAGGGGTAAAACCCAATGGATGCAAATGGGTTTTTCAAGAAGAAGACCGACATGGATAACCTATAAGAGCATACTGATTGCAAAGGTTTTCAAAAAAGTTCAAGGTATAAGACATAATGAAATCTCTTTATCAACTGCCATGGTTATGTCCATTAGGATCATGCTTGCCACTGCAACTTATCACAACTATGAGATTTTTCATATGGATATTAAAACTACATTCCTTAATAGGAATAATTAGGAGGATGTGTACGACACAACCTAAAGGTTTTATAACTCCATTAATTCAAATAAAGTCTATAATCCACAAAAACCAATCAATATGATTGAAGCAAGCATCTCAGATCTAAAATTTTCAATTCGATAGGATAGTCAAAGAATTTGACTTGAATCAAAATGAAGATAGAATCTATGATTACAAAAGATTTAATGGGAACATATTCACATAATAATGAGGAATAACATTTTGATACTATGAGTATTAAAACCTAGCAAGGAAAGTACCTTCTCGAACAAGGGTGTAGGTGAAGCATCCTATGTGATAGGAATTGGGATCTATAGAGATAGTTCTGGAAAGGTTCTTAATTTAAATAAGAGCACATACATTGAAAATGTTGAAAGGGTTCAGCATGAAGGATTCAATGAGAGGAAACATGTCCATGATTTATGTTATGAATCCAATATTCCAATTCTTATGAAGAATGTAAAACATGAGTAAGATGTCATATGCATTCACAATTGGTTCTATCATGTATAAAATAACGATGCACTCGTCCCATTATCTTGTATGTATTGGACATGACAACACCATATTAGTCAGATTGTCACTGGAATCCATAAGAACATCCATAAGTACTTGAGAAGCACTTTGGATCAATTTCTAAATTATGAAAATAAGGAAGAGTTCAATATAATGAGTTGCATCGATGCAATCTTCCAAAATGAAAAAGAAAATTAATGATCGCGATCTAAAACTTGTGTTTGAATTGTAAGTTGGAAGAGTTTTGAACCACTAACCGTTATTAAAATTCTACAATATAAGTTGAGTACCCTGGTGTTATGAACACAACAAGGGATATTGTATGGATCTAGAAGTTCATATAGATGAACTTATGGGATGTTTCAACCATTATTGACATAGTAGAAGTACTATGACAACAATGGAAATATGGGTAAGGCAAGGAATATTAGATAGCATACTACGACAATTCTATCTTATATGAGAGATCGTACAATGAAGAAATGTGAAACATGCAATACACAAACTAAAGGAAAATGTTACTAAACTGTTGGATTATCACTTGCATAGAAAAAACATGATGGGGATGTTTAAGATCACTTAGAATGAGATTCAGGGGTGATTGGCTCTAAGTGCAAGTGGGAGTATGTTGGTATGTATGCCCAGAGAGCCAATTATATGAAAATTGTGATAGATTATCTTATACATGATTTGATTATGAATAAAGGTGAGTAGTATCCTAGCTGGTCGTAGCTCAAGGCCCCTCACAAAGGGTCCCAAGTTCGACTCCCGATGGAAGCGCTGCTCGGAAATGAATTTCCCACAGCGTCAGCTGGCCTCTGATGCGACTTATTGAGATACCGGTGTGTGGATGTATGGGTCTCCAGGGTTTACCATCCCTTCTATCTGGGCCTCCGCCTTGGGGGTGGGTTTACCCCGGTAATTAAAAAAAGATTATTAATAAAGGCAATCTTCTTATTTATTCTATTTCATTTAGTTATGAGATAATGAGGAAACATAATGAATTTCTAAAGAATGACATTACTCAATGATGTATGTCTTTGGGTTGATGACCTGAATAATGAGATCATACAGATGTTAAGAGTATGTACATTCTTGTTATGTCCCTAGTTGAATGTTATTGTGGAAGGTTAATAGACAAAAATAGCACATAAGACTAGAGTGTTGTTGGTTGATGATAGAATCTCATCATTCATGATATATGATATCAAACCAAACACATAGATACTTGTTGGAGAACAATGTATTAGATAAACCTGCCTTAATAGTGACACATGGAAACCATAGTTTATATTCAAAATCATCTCTCATTAAGATGGTAGTGATTGTTGTTGTTAGACCTAAAATCACTACACTCGTCACATATTGTTCAATGTACTTTAACATCATCCACCATGACTTTGAATAAGGGTTGCTATAAAGGTGGTGATCAGGTACATTGTGACTCTTGAGGATGAGTGTGAGTGATGTAGATGGGATTTGACTTTGATATCCTGGCCACTTGATAAGTGAGACTGAGAAAAGCATGCACATGCACATTTAAACCAATATATGATATTGAGGTCACATATATCTCAGACGGTTTGCTCTGGTTCAGGGAACATGCATTGAACGTTGAGAGGATGATGATTCCATGCCTCAAGTTCAATCTTGATATAAGTGACAAAGAAATTATACAATCACTAATACACCGATTCCAGATTATAGGTTGAAGTCCTTCTCTAAATTTCTAAATTAATTGGGTAGCAATGATTTGTTGTTAGATACCACTCATTGCTCGTGATGTCATAAATTAGTTATGGACATTCACTGCCAATGTTACCTGGAACCTATAGGATCCCACATAGGATACACTTGGAGCTCATTCATGAATATAGTTTAAACTTGATTACTAAAGAGTTAGGTATTCAATTTAAAAAACATTGGTTGAATATTGACTAAGGGGACTGTGAACCGACCGAATCAAGTGTTGAATTGCTCATTTTAGAATATCAGTCCAATTGAACCAACATTAGCAAGTTGGACCATGAACCGACCAGTTCAAGAAATAAACAAATCGGCTCAGGTCCATGAACCGATCAATTTAGGTTGTGAACTGACCGTTTGGATTGATCAATTTGATTGCATCAGGGATTAATACTGACTCATGTAAATCATTAATTGAATATTAATTGCCAATACAATTTCAATGGAAACATGATGAAAGATCCGGTTCAAGGGTTGAACTGATCAACTCACATGCCAACCAATTGGTTTACCTGTGAACCGACCATTTTGCCGCTTGCAAAATGTAAAAAGTCATGAAATTATGTTCCCTTTAACTCTCACTCATATTGGAAACCCTAACCCTAACCCACCTATAAATAGAGGGGGTTTTGGGGCTTCTCAAGCACAACATCACTCGCTTGAACAATTGTTGTCTTCTCTAGTTATGGTAATCAAGAGAACCCCAGCAAGTCCTACCCGATAAATGGAGGAATAAATAGGGAGAACAATTTTGGGAGTGCAAGTTGGTGCTATTACACCGATTACAAGGGACTACTCCTTCGTGCCTGATATTCTATAATGACAAGAGTTCCCGGTGGTCCATGTGGACTACTATAGAGGCAAGGAGGTTTTGCCTGTCGCTTAGGAGGATAAGAACAATTGTTGTTCGTAGTGATCAACCATGAGTTGTTGTTGATGTTTTTAGTGGGTGACTTGAAGAAAGGCACACACTATTGTGAGGATATAGTCATTGGACTTGCTCCGGGACCAGATATGACCTTGCAAACCATCCTTCCCATTAGATAGTTATTGACGAGATCATTAGTTAAAGGGGAATATGACAGATAATTTCTTATTTTCACTACCTATTGGTCATCATATTTCCCTACACATGTCCCAAAGTACATTGAATGTTACATCTCTTCTATAGAAATCAACTGAGCATACACAGTAATTTCGCAACAATAATTACTGGATAGTAATTAACACATAATCAACACTATTTCTAGTTTATTTGATGTAAATCAAGGTTAAGAAGTGATTTTCCACTCACTTTCATAGTTTCTATCTTATTTATCTCATCCTTGACCTAGCCATGTTCAAAATTCACATTGCCCTAGTCTGATCCAAGCTTCAAACCTCAAGAATCTCATCCAAACAGCCACTCAATAGGTTATCGGTCTAGAAGCAGGTCTGTTGGAGGTAGAAGATAAATAATGAAGGTTAACTGGAATTCTTGGTTGATGAATAAGGGAGTTCTAAGAAAGGGAACACAAAGCAAAGGAAGGATCAACAATCAAGAACTACTAACAAAGTTGAATATATGATGAAACCTTCAATTTTTGTTGTTCTTCATATTCTTTCCAAAAAATCTCCTCAAAAGTCACCTTTTGATTCATCCTTTCCATGATTTTAGGATTTGTATGTGTAGAGGATTAAAAACAAATCCAATAAAACTAATTTCACCAAGTTCTGATAAGTATAGAAAAAGTTATGGCTGATTTTGAAATTGTATGTTTGGGCATTTATGTTGGTTAACCATCTGTCAATCCATCAATTTGGACCATTGGAGGCCCGCCATTTGAAGACCTACCTTCGGAATCTACCATTGGAAGGCCCACCATTAGTTTGTCAATGGATGGTATTACGAAGTGAAAACTTGGGGTTTGAATTTGAGAAGCTTTCAAGACACATTGAATCACTATGAAAATCTAGTGGCAATTTAGAAAAAGTGTCACAAGTTCCCCATTTCAACTTTGTTTTGGTTCATTTTTTTTTGGGATTTGTAATTGAATTCTCTAAAATTCTACAAAGAAATTTAATAAAATTATTAATTTAATTATTAATTAATTCCTCAAATATGTTTAATATTCCTCCATATATATGTCATCCTATTGCATATTAAATAGGGTTCAGACTTTGATGTGTTCACAACACATATTTTATTTAAATTATCAAAGAACAAATTTAAGTTAAACTAAAATATATATCAACCAGTTAATGGTGGAAAGTGTTAGTTATATAAAATAAATATGTAATTAACACCAAAAAAAATTTAAACCTCAAATTACCAGTAAAGCACGATATAGGTTGCAACAAATACATTGCACTATTGCTTAGTAATTCAAAATTGAAATTACCTATCCATCAATATGCTAGTTATAGTTATATGAATATGAAGAATCAACTACCCCTAACCCATGTAGGAACTCACCATTCAAAGTCCTATACTAAATAGGCACATCATGTTCATGAGGACCTAACCTCAACATAAACATATATTTCAACATCTTAACCTACTGGTTTTAATTCTACATTTAAGACTTGTCTTGAGTAAGTAGAACTTTTCATTTTTACTTTCAAAAGATATTTTCCTAGTAGGACACCCATTTAATTTCTATCCAAAAGCCCTATCCCGAGTAGAACAACCTCTTTTAAATCCAATGTTTGAACCCTACATAGGGCAACTTAATTTGTATCTACGTACCAGTGTTGCAATGAATAGGTACCACATAGTTTAATCCCGACATTTGGTAAGAAACATTTAGACGATCACACATGCTTTCACCTCTGTATATATTGGCCATAGACTAAGATTAGCAGTGAGTCTACATATCTATATCTATAGATATATAATAAATTGGAATAAGTCACCATGTCAGTTAAAAATTCGACCATCCCACTTTCCCCTAGTGGGGATGTAGTTCAATATATGGTTGATACAATCAAGTGAGAACTAGATCAATAATCCCTTTGAAGGACTCACTCACACGCTGGGGGATAGATGACTTTCCAGTACAAGAACATGTCATGAAGGTTAACCTTATCAGTGGATAATTTCTATGGTACCCAATGTTATCTTTTGTGAATACTTAATTTGTGAAAACTCCCCTATGGAATGATAAATTCTCGAAGACATAGGTGATTAACCAGTACAGACACATGTCTTAGCTATAGGATAACCTTATTGTAGGATAATTATCTATATCCCAATCTTATCTTCAATATGCATTCCCTTGTAGAATGAGATATAACTAAGAATTGTAGTGTCAGAAATAGCAACCTAGAACTTTTTGAACATCTTGTTGACACTCTACAGGGTGAACAACAACTAATGCAGTAACACACCTTGGATACATGCTAACCTTATTGATAAATAATTGTATGAAGCTCATTCTTGACAAGGAATATCATGTATGGTTTGTTTTAAGATCCTATGTTATATAGGTACCCTTAGTGGGTCTTGGAAGTTGCCTAAAATGTACCATATATAAAGCCATATCCTGACAGAAAACTTCCGAGCAACTTAAGTCATACCTTGTCTAGGAATCTATCTACATTTTACCATTTTTAGGTTTGTGACCCTAACCCTAAATTTATTCCATCCTCTAGGTCTTGCAATTGAGCTAACTCACTCATATTTCTAAACATAGAGAGAGAGATAATAATCTTTAAATATATTTCATAATCATACACTTTCTATAATCATTCATGATTAAGACTCCAAATTAAATATAATACATAGTGGTGAATCTCAATTATATCCAACCCGCTCCAGAATCCATCTTTTTTGCATTATGACATGAATTAGTGAGAAAAAAACATGGAATGAATAAAAATAATGACAATGCATGATACACTTTCCAAGTCCTAACTCAACCTAAAAATCTTCCAATGTCTCACTAACTCTCTAGGGGACAAATAAGCAGTCAATTACAGGAACATGTATTGTCTAGCCTTATCTTTAGATAATTGGCACATCTGAGCCACAAGCGTACACACTAACCAACAAGGGATGACTAGATGCACTCTACAAGACCCGAACACATGTGTTGATCTTTCAAAATTTATATTAGCCCTAACCAAGTCAGTCACAGTACCAAATAGGTCACCCGCAAGTGCACGGGGTACTATTGTAGTATAGGTGATGGAAAGTGTAGGGGTCGATCTTGAGGGATAGAGGGGGCACTAGAAGCTATGTTAGCATTGGCTATGTTCCTAATGCAGAGTCTAGGGTTGAAGGGTTTAAAAGGGGTTTGTTTTGTGATTAATCTAAGTGAACGAGCAAGAAAGGCAGAATTGAACCTAAGTTATCTTAAACAAGAAAGTTTAACAATCTAGGTTAACCAACTAACTAAGCAAGAGAAAAGGTAAATTATACTATAGTAGAGGAGCAAGAAGAAATTTAGAAACTAAGTTAACCACTAAAGCAATAAAAGATATAAATTAACCCTAACTATCAAAATTGAGCAATTGACTAGGCTAAGCAAGAACAACTAGACTATACTAGCATAAGCAAGCAAATAGAGAAAGTTGAGTTTTAAACAAGATGATTAAGATAGGTGGGTCTTTTGGGGATGTAACTTTAATATTAGTTGGGGGAGGTTATTGGACAAGCATGGTTCTCATCTTTCATCTAGACTACCAAACCAAACAATAAGGCAAATGCTATTAAAATGTACCCTATACTACTAGTGGAAGACTAGGGTTAGGTGTAATTCTAATAGGATTAGCCAAATCTAGGTTTCTAGTATAAGTGGTATTGAGCAATTGAGGATCGAGGGTAGAGATGGGAGTAGAGATGAGGGTATTTGACCTCATGCCACTAGCCATTCTAGCCTTTAGAAAACCCTAGGCAATCACATCAATCCCACTTATACTAGTAACTTAGGTCTCATACCAAGTAGTAGGAGAAGGGGTAGGCATGTAGGAACAAAGGGGACTAGCTAGGGATCCCCTATTGGGACCTAGGAGTCATACCTAAGATTACCACATGCATACCAATTCTCCTAGAAACATGGTATCATCAATCACTATCAAACAAGTAATTCTTAGCAAAAAGCATGAATCACAAGCATGGCAATGGGATAGGAGACAAAAGTATGAAGCACTCATTATGGATAAAAATAAGTTCATCACAAGCCAAAATTCCCCCAACTTGGTATCAAAGTCACATTTTATCCCCAAACAGCCCACCACTAGGGGCTTAGCTAGACATGATCAAGAAAATAGCAAAATAATGGGGAAGAAGGGGAAGAAACTCCATGGATCTCATGGAAGTAGCCTTATTCTTCTCCTCCTTGCTGTTGGGGACATCCTCTCTCCTCCAAAGGTGTAGATGGGCATGAAGATGTGGGGTATTATGGAGGAAAAGCTAGAAAGCTAGGTTTCCAAGGTGAAATGGAGATGGAAATGGTGGGTGGAGAGCATAAATGCAAGGAACTGCACTAAATGCTCAAGGAGTGGGTGGAGGGGAGTAATGGAGGCTGGGAGAAGCTAACCTAGTGTTGTGTCTGCCACCCATGTATATATAGGTGGTGGTGGAAGCACTAGGATAAGTAGGGGTATTGTGGGAAAATCAGTGCAGAAAGTGGTAGGTTTTGGGTGGCAACACGGCTGTGTTGATGGGCCGCGTGGTGGTATGGGACAGTCACGGAGAGTGAACACGGGCATGGTATCGAAAGGGTGGTGAGAATGCAAGGAGGTGGCCACGAATGTGGTGGATTGCCACGGTCGTGTTGGGTGAGTAGCACCACGACCATGGTGAGTAAAACGGTCGTTTTGGAGGAGGGGACCTTGATCGTGGGGCAGCAACATAGGTGAGTTGATCTTCAAAGGCCATGTCTGTGGTAGATGGCCACATCCGTGGGTGTTCAAGTGCAACTCCCTGTTGATTTAGGGGGTTCTTGCATGAAATTCCCACGGCCGTCTTCTCCTCTGTTGGTCATGACCGTGTTGGTGGCCACGGTTGTGGTATCTTCAAAGGGCCATGGCCATGCTGATGGCCATGACCGTAGTAAAATGGGTGCAAACCCCTATTGATTTTGTCGATTCTTCACCAAAAAGGCACGGCTGTAGGGGTATGCCCTCGGCCGTTTTGGGGTTTGTAGTCAGTAATTGAACTTCATCTTTCATCATCCATGGATTTCTTTGCTTGATGATGACTCTTGGCCATTGGGGGTAGGTTGAGGGAGCTTTTGGGGCCTTCTTTGTACCCCTCCATGAGTGGAGGGGCCCTAGAACTCCTTCCTTCTCTCTCATCCATCCAAGGCATGGTCCAAGTACCTGAAAATAGTGCAAAGAACATCCATAAGTGCATTTGATAATAAAACACATATTGAGGGAATTAACTTGCAATCTAACTTGTTTAGATGTGATTAAAGTACAAAATGGCACAAGATGGAGCCCTAAAATAGGGCTACATCACCACCCCAAACTTGAAACATACTTTTCCTCAAGTATGCTCTAACATAATCTCTCTTTTTAGTTTTCATTCAATATACACGAATGCCAAATGCATAGCAACAAAAAATTATTGACTACATGGTCTGGGGAGTGACTAAGTGCATGTGTTCCACCTCTCTCCTCTCCTATTTCACATGCCAATCATGAAATTAGCATTGAGCATACAAACATCAAATATAAAGCATAGTATACACAAGTTGTCAATATGTCCTTCATATCATTTTGGGTAAACCATTTCATGTTGGTGTTAATCAAAGATGACTAGGAGTATTCTTTTACTTTCATGCATTCAATCTTATGCCTCGAACCACACTAAATGACCCACTTGGCTGTGGAAAAGGGTAAAGTGAGCTAGATTTGATGTTTTCTAGCTCAATTGGTATGAAAGTAGAAGAAAGGGTTGCCATAAGGTTTTTGGAGTGCTATTACATAGAGCACTCATCTTTTCTTTATTTAAAAAAAATTGGTGATTCATTCATCCCATCACCTGGGTTTGAACTCATGACCTCTCTATCTTACATCATCAATTTTACCACTAGGGTGCCACTTCATTGCCATCTTTTCTTTATTTGAATGCTCTTAAACAGGAGCATCCTTTTATTTTCTTTTTTATTTCTTTTTCTTTTATTTTCTTTTCTTTTCTTTTCCCTTGGTGTAGATAGGGCATATGGTGGATAGTGTAAAGCGAGGAGATAAAGATATGGCTACCCAAACATTTGGAGGTGGCCAAGGATGATTATGTGCACTAGGGCATCATTTTATGAGGCGGAGAGGTGTGAAGATGGTGGAAGAATAGTCAAATCAAAGAGGGGTCATTAGTGTAATCTTCAACATAAGATTCCCAATATGAAAGCTAGTCCAACACTTCATCAAATGATGTCACACCACATGATAGAACAACATGACATTCACATTTCTATTAAGTGATTCCATAGACTTTAAGCATTTGTAGCTTGCTTGATTCATAAAACAACCAAAACTTTCATGATCTTGAGAGAAGTGGTGCACATGTAAAAAGTCAACAATCAAGACCATATAGCGATAAAATCTAAGAAAACAACATGCATTTGTTTAAGGATTAAAAATTATCATTTCAAATAGTGGAGATTAAGTCATAACATGCTTTTTGGGCAAGTACATTCAAGTTCGGGCAAAATTGGCCAAAGTGGTGCCAATTTGCCTTCAATCACATCTAAACCTACATTATTGAACTTAAAATAGTAAAGCAAGCAAATCCTAGCTAGAACATGCAAAAAATTACCAAAAATCTACATGATATGCAATGTGTGGCAAAAAGGAGAAAAAATTTAAAAATTAGGAAAAAAATGCAAGAAAATAACTACATGTTATGCAAATATGCAATAAAAAACAAGAGCAAGAAAAATTGAACTAGATAGCACAGGTGGAACAAAATCACAAAGAGATAAAGGGTGGTGTGTACCACCTTACCCACCCCAAACTTTAGAATCATGTTGTCCTTAGCATGATACTATAGTGTAAGGTAGATAGGGAGAATGTCATGGATGATGTGTCTACTGGTCAGACGAGTGAGGAGGATCTAGAGGAGGAGCTGAGCCTACAGGAGGGTGTTGGTAGTCATGTCCCCAGTATTCATCCTTGGGTGGAGGGTATGTCTCTGTATATCCATCTATCCCACCCCAAAAATCTCCACCCCATTCAGGGTTTCTTGCTGCTTGGGCATGGTGTTAGTGATACAAGTGGTTGACCTGGTGGTGCATTTGTTGTTGGTCTTGCCACATGTATTGCTGGATCAGCTGCATGTCGCTCTGTGTCTTATGAATGCTCTCAAGTTGCACCTGGATGGTGAACATGTCGTAGGTATTTGTTGAGGGATGTTTCAACTGGGATGTTCCTTCATCCCTCCTTCTTGTCCTTCGGGGCTTCCTGTGTCCTTCACTTTCTTGTTCCTACCCTTGCACATTTGATTCAGCTATCTCTTCTTGTGCGACAGTGGCTCCCCTAGTGTATGTCTCTCGTGGGTTTTCTTGCTGCCATTTCAACAATCTTTCCTTCAGTTTATAGAAGATCCCCGACACGGATAGAAGTGGCACCACGTGGTATGGAAGCTCAAGCTCAATTCTGGCACACTACTTGTGTAATATATCATCCTTTTGTCCTTCATCTTGATAGTGTGTGAGCACATAAGATAGTTCTAGTCAACAAACACTGCCTCATATGTGTCTTCAAACCCAGAAATATCATACCCCAAAGCGAGTGAAATTGAGGTTACAAACCCCCAATAACAAAAGGTATTTTACTCTTGAAGGGTATGGACCTCATGTGATCAATCAGTAGCACTCCAAGGTCTATATATCATTTGTGGTTCATTGCCATCAAGACAAACATATCTTTTTGAGAAATGGAGCCCTGGTTAACATACCGTCCCACAATGGCATTTGCTAAGACCTTTTGCACATAACAGAGTAGGGGGTTTCTTATAGTGGTAGTTTTGGACCTTCCTATGTTGTAATCATTGTTTCCTGTCAAAGTCTTCCAGAAATGTGCATAATCAAAATCTACCTCTTTTTCTAGTAGGTTGTCATCCATCTTCTTGGCCTCTTCAAAATTTGCAGAAAAAACACAATTCAACTCAGTAGTTGTGAGGGTGTGCATGTTGCCCATCATGGCAAACTTGATAGCTTCACTACCTCTTACCTTTGTCTTCTCAAGGATGGAAAATAACTCCCAAGTCAAAGTGGGGTAAGTTATTTGGGGTGTGAAAAGAACGTTCCACAGCCCCATTTCCTTCAAACTTCCTTCCACTACTTCTTTGATTCCAAGATCATCAATGACCTTCTCACAACCATATCTAGTGGGGATGACTCTCATCATCATGCACTCTGGGTATGTGAGAGAAATCTTTCTTTGTTTGTGTCCTTTTCCATAGGACACTCCTGCAGGGGTCTTTCCTAAGGCCTTCAATATGTCTGCCTCCAAATGTGCCAGAACAGCCCCTTCCTCAGGCATCAGCTCTACCTCTTCCTCATCACTATCATCTTCATCTTCCTCCAGTCTGTAAAATTGGGACCCCAAACTCGTATTGAGGTTGTACCACTGCACAAACTGTTCTTCATCCTGATGCAATTGCCGCGTAGATTGCGGTTGCTCACTATGCTTCACTGCCGTGTGAGATGTCGAGTGGCGTGCTGGAGTAGGCTTTGGCAAGTGCTTTGATGAGGATGGTTCTACTTTTGATCTTTGGCTTATTTTGGCAGCCACAGACTCGACCTCATCAATGATGTTATCCAAGTTGACCTCCTAGAATTCCTCCTCTTCTTCTTCATCTCCCTCATATGTGGTGTCAGTGATGTGGTGGTTGTCGGATGAACGAGAGTGGGATGCACTCATTGATTGTGAGCAATGGAGGAATTGGGGTGCAGAGTTGGTTGGGATTGGGGTATGTGAGGGTACGGAAACATCAGAGGAGACATTTTTGGAATGCCGCTTTCCTCTGGTGATGATGTTGGCCCCCTTTGTGATTGCCTTTCCAATTTTCTTCATAGTTGGGTGTGGTAATGGAGGGTGAAATTTGGATTTTTGTATGGGTTGATATGGGTGTGGATTTAGGTGTATAATGGAAGGAGAAGGAGGTTTATATGGTGAATGTGGGGTTTGTTGTGGATTTAGGTGAAAAATGGAGGGTTTAAGTGGAGGTTTAGGGGAGGAAGGTTGTTGGCCGGATGGGAGATGGAGGATCGATTGAGAGAGGAAAGGTGTTGGAAATGGAAGGGAGATGGATGGGGAATGATTTGGTATCAATTGGGGGTTGATTGGGGGTGTTTTGAGGTGTTGGAGGTGGAGAATGGTGGAGCTCATAGTTGTTGTGCGCCACCACAGTCGTGCGCTTGAGGAAGAAGAGGAAGAAATGAAGAAGGGGTCAGGCTGATGTGTATAAAAGCTATATTTTTTTCCCTGAACCGAGTTGGGCCACGTTCATGGCGGGTGGCCACGATCACGAACAGGGTTTGATGACACGGCCGTGGCAGGGTGCCATGGTCGTGTTGCCGATGAAGTGTGTTTCCCTCTAACCTTGCCACGGTCGTGGCCATGCATCTTCGACACGGTCATGGTGGGTGGCCATGACCCTGGCCATTCATCCAAAAAAACCTGACATCTTTGCAACTTTGATGAAATAAAACCCATATCCATGGCAGAAGGCCAGGTTGTGTTTGACCACTCATGCCACGACCATGTTGGGGGGATTTCTTAAACTCTCTCAACTCAAAATCAAGAACTTCATTTTTCTTTGGTATTCCGTCACAAATTTGCCTTAATGACCATGACTCAACTTTGATACCTCTCTCTTTAGTGCCTAACACCTTCCATATCATCAAAACTCAAAGAAAAACTATTAAACTCAAGTGTGTGTGTATTTTGTAGAAAATAAAACAAAAGTATCAAAAAGTAAGGTTTGAGAATCACAAACCACGTGGGTTGCCTCCCACTAGCACTAAATTTTACGCCTTCAGCCAGGCTTATTGATTCTTGACTTCTATCACTTCCTTGGGATTCTCAAGGCATCCTTGTAGTATATCTCTTTCTCATCTGCTTCTAAACGCATCTCTTAATCAGATTGTTGTTCTTCTACAAGCATCACAATGTCAAAACTTTGGTTGGCCTTATCCGGGCCTACCTCTACAGCTGGCTTCAATCTTTGTCCATTGACGGCAAACTCTTTTGCTCCTTCTTTCTCACAAATCACAATAGCCCCAGATGGATACACTTTCTTGATGAGATAAGGTCCTTCAATCTAGACTGGAGTTTTCTGGGAAAGAACTTCATCCTTGAATTTTACAGGCATACCCACTTGACGGGCTCAAACTCTTTCTTTTTTATCATCTTATCATGAAGAAACTTAGTCCTCTCCTTATATCTCTTAGACATGTCATATGCCTCATGGCGCATTTCCTCCAACTCATTCAGTTGAAACTTCCTTTTCATTCTGACATTTTCTCCATCAAGATCCATAGTTTTCAAAGCTCATAGTGCCTTGTGTTGTATTTCAACCGGCAAATGGTAGCTTTTTCCATAGACAGGCTTGAATGGTGTAGTGCCAATCGAGGCTTTGTATGCAGTCTGATATGCCCATAAAGCTTCATTCAGACGAAGTGACCAATCCTTACGGCCCGATCTCACTATTTTCTCTAGAATGAGCTTTATCTCCTGATTGACCAACTCAACTTGACCACTAGTTTGAGGGTGGTGAGGAGTGGCTACACGCTGGTTTACCCCATGCTTCTTGAGCAACACTTCAAAAGTGCAGTGAATGAAATGACTTCCGCCGTCACTAATCATGGCTCTTGGAATGCCAAAACGGCTAAAAATGTTCGATTTCATGAAGTCACACACCACCTTGTGATCATTCGTTCGGGTTGCAATAGCCTCAATCCACTTTGACACGTAGTCCACGGCAACCAAAATGTAGGCATACCCAAAGGAGGGAGGAAAAGGACCCATGAAGTCAATTCCCCATACATCAAACACCTCCACCACAAGAATGGGTGATAGAGACATCATGTCTGTCTTGGAGATAGTGCCCACTTTTTGACATTTCAAGCAACTCTTGCAAAATTCATGGGAATGTTTGAACAAGGATGGCCAATAAAACCCACATTGGAGAACCTTTGTAGCTATGCTTTTTCCTCCAAAATGACCTCCACATATTCCGAAATGGCACATATTTAGGATTCAGTGCTATTCTATCTCTGGAATACATCTCCTAATGAGCTGATCGGGATAGTATTTGAAGAGGTGAGGGTCATCCCAAGCATAGTTTTTTACCATAGCAAATAATATTTTGCTTTCCTCCCTTATCCATGTGATAGGTATCCTCCCACTAGCCAAGAAATTAGCTATGTGTTTATACCATGGCTTTTGAGTAGACGAGAGTAGGAAGAGTTTCTCATGTGGCATCATTTGCTTGATTCGATTTGTATCATCAAAGGGCTCATCAATTCAGAAGAGATGGTCGGCAATACCATTTTCCACTCCCTTCTTGTCTAAGATCTCCACATCAAACTCTTGAAGCAAAAAAATCCATCTGATCAACCTTGGAATTTAATCTTACTTTGACATGAGGTACTTTAGTATAGTGTGGTCCGTGTATATCACTACTTTGTTCTACAAAAGATATGATCAGAACTTGTCAAGAGCAAAGATGACTGCAAGCAACTCTTTCTCAGTCATTGTGTAATTTCTTTGGGCTTTGTCTAAAGTCTTGCTCGTGTAGTAGATAGCATGTGGAATCCGGCCAACTCTTTGGCCTAACATAGCCCCCATTGCCATGTCAGATGCATCGGTCATAATCTCAAATGGCAGAGAGAAATCTAGGGGCTGCAAGATAGGAGTAGAAACTAGTTTTTCCTTCAAGTGGTTGAAGGCTTCAATGCACTTGTCATCGAAATGAAATTCAACATCTTTCTCAAGCAAGTGGCATAGAGGTCTCGAGATCTTGCTAAAGGCTTTTATGAATCAGCGGGAGAAACCTACATGTCCCAAGAGAGATCAGACATGTCTTATGGTGGAAGGAATAGTAAGAGTAGAAATGAGGCCCACCTTGACCTTATCAACTTCAATTCCATCTTTTGAAACCCAGTGGCCCAGAAACAATTCCTTCGGGCTCCATAAAGTGGCTCTTCTCCCAAGATTGCACTAGGTGAACCTTTACACATCTCTCGAGGACAACATCCATATGAAGCAAGCATTCATCAAAATTTTTAACAAAGATCGATAAATCATCCATGAACTCTTCCAATGATGAATCAAGCATATCTGCAAAAATTTAGGTCATGCATCTCTGAAACGTAGATGGGGCATTACACAGCCCAAATGGCATTCTCCGGTAGGTAAATGTACCACTCGGGTAGGTGAATGTTATCTTCTCTTGATCTACAGGATGCAGAGCAATTTGCAAGTATCCATAGTACTCATTAAGAAAGCAATAGAAGCTTTGCCCCACTAGCCTCTCTAGAATCTAGTTAAGGAATGGGAGAGGGTAGTGGTCCTTTTTGGTCTTTTCATTTAGCTTTTGACAGTTAACACACATTCTCCACTTTGATTGTTCTCTTACCGGCATAAGCTCACCATCTGCATTTTCTGCTACAATGATCCCACCTTTCTTAGGCACAACCTAGATGGGACTCACCCATGTACTATCAGAAATGGGATAGATAATTCCAACATCTAGCAACTTCACAACCTCTTGCGTTACAACTTGTTTCAGCTTTGGATTAAACCGCCTTTTCATTTGGTGGGTTGTCCTTGCATCGTCTTCTAAATAGATCATGTGCACACAGATGGAGGGGCCAATCCCTCTTAAATCAGCTATAGACCATCCAATGGCTCGGATGTTCTTCTTCAAGACTTTCATCAATGCCTCCTCTTGTTCTGGTGAGAGAATGGAGGAAATGATCATCGGGATGGTGTCATTTGCCCCTAGAAAAGCATACTTCAATCCTTCTGGAAGTGACTTCAACTCAAGAGTGGGAGGTTCTTCAAGGGAGTTCTTTAATGGTTCAAAAATATAAGGGAGGTCTTCACTTGCAGCCACCAAAGCTAGCTCATTCTCTTCATTCCCTTCATCATCGTCGTCTGGGAACTCAACTATTGGCTCTAGACCTCTACCTTGAGTGGCGGTCTAAATCCATGTAGGTAGGCATTCCTCCACAATTTCATCTAGGCACTCAATGAGATAGAAATCTACTTCAGTGGCCCCTATTACCTCAGTTGTGGCAGAAGATATAAATAAGTTCAACCGGATCGTCATGTGCATGAATGTCACATACATCGTACCGGTCCTCGCATGAATTACCACATCCGATGTGGCTAGGAAAGGCATCCCTAAGATGATAGACACCCTCCTTATGTCTTTTTCCATGTCTAAGACAATGAAGTCAGTAGGGAAGAAAGCATATGTCTCGTCATCAAGCCTCACAAGCACGTCATCAACACGCCCTCTAGGTGTATTTACTAATCTGTCAGCCAACTACAAAGTACAATGAGCCAGACTCAATTGCCCCATTTGGAGCTATGCAAACATATCATATGACATTAGGTTAATGCTAGAACCGAAGTCTAGGAGGGCTTGGTCTATGCGATGTGCCCCAATGTAGAATGAGATGGTGGGAGTACCAAGATCTTTTCTCTTCCTTGGCATGGTGTGCTGTAAAATTGAGTTGACTTGCTCAGTGAGCTTGACTTTCTTTGGGGTTCTCTCCATGGTCTTTCTCTTGAAGGTGCATAGATCTTTTAGGAACTTAGCATAAGAAGGGATTTGCTTAACTGTATCAAGTAGAGGAATGTTGATTTTCACCTATTTGAAAGTCTCAAGGATGTCTTCAGTATGCTTCTTTCTTCTCCTCTCAACAGAAGGCTCCTTAAGAGCTTCAGGAAACGGGGGAGTTGGGACCCAACATGGTTCAGATCAACAAGTATCTTCAATGGGAATCACAGGAATCATTATATCACCACCCTATATCACATTATCAACTCTGGATCTCATCACAGTATCCTCGGGTTGTATCTCACTATCAACTCGTCCAGTGTCAGTATCACCTCTGTCAACAACAATGGTATCATGGGGGTTCCCTAAAGTCTGACCACTCCTTAGAACAGTCACCGCTTTCACATGCTCATGGGTAGTGGAAGAAGAGGCTTGTGGAGGTGGTTGTGGTTGTTTGGGTGGTGGTGGTCTTTGGTGAGATGAATTTGGGTTTTGGAGGATGAATTGTTGTGGTGGTTGTGGTGGTGGCTGTTGTTGTTGTGGATTGGGGTGGTATTACGGGGGTGTCTACTGATATGTATGAGGTGGAGGTGGAGCACATTGGTAGTTAAGAGGTTCCTAAGGAGGCGGTGGAGCATAGGGATTCATCGATGCTTGGTATGACGGCAGAGCGTATGAACTCTGAGTGTTCCCTGGGAAAGTACCGTCATTATTTGGGTTGGGCATCGGTTGAGACAGAAGCCTTCTTTCTTCCCTCCTAGAAAGAGAGAGAGATATATGATCTAGTCTTTGCTCAAGGTGATTGACGGAATGCCCATGTGAGGACACATCCTTCTTCACCTCATCAAAATTCCTTAATCTCCCAAGCACCTCCTCTTCAAACTTTGAACTATAGCGTGGCTTTGGGTGCCCTTGTCCTTACCCATCCACATTTTGTTTCTTCCAAGAGAAATTTGGATGGTTCCTCCACTCGGGAGTATAGGTGTTGGACATGGGGCCTTGATTGTTTCGACCGCCAAAGGAGTGCAAGGCATTCACTTCTTCATCAACAGAATTGAATGCCATGGTGGGTTGGCTAGGAGAACCACCAACTTGGCTCTTCATCATCTTCATCATATCTGCCATCATCCTCATCATATCGGGGTCATCGGCGTTGTGGTTTGGAGCTACGGAAGAAGGTGGAGGGATGTAGCTTTATCCGCAATGCTCTCCTTTTGTAGAAACACAGTGGTGTGAGTTTTTAGCAAGATGTTCGAACAAAGGCCATGATTCCATGGGTGGCTTTGCCATGAAAGTACCTCCATAGGAGGAGTTGAAGTTGTTTTGGCTCTGTTCTTCAAGCCCGGTGTAGAGGCTTGAACTATTTGCCACAGTGGCACTTCATGGTGAGGGCAGTCGCAAAGAAGTTTTTAGAACCTCCCTTACACCTCATGGAAGGGTTCATTCTCTTTCTAAGTAAAGGAAGTGATGCATCTTCTCATATAGGTTAGCTTAGCAATCGGGAAGAACTTTTTGAGGAATTCATTCTTGACTTCATTCCAGGTTACCAATTCTGGCTTCAAAACATACCACTCTTTAGCTTTTTCTTTTAGGGAGAACAGAAAGAGGGTTCTCTGGATGGAGTCATCAGTGGCGGTGGGGGTATGGAAAGTGGAGCACGTCTCAAGGAATGCATTGATGTGATGGTAGGGATTCTCATTCTCCATCCCATAGTAAGTGGGGAGGAGTCCAAGGAGTGTGGGTGGAATGAAGAACTGTTGACCTGGAATTTGGTCAACTAGGGTGGCAATGGGTGAATTGTAGTTCCCCGGGGTGAAATACTCATGGAGTGGGTAGTGGGGTTGTGGTGGAGGTGGTTGAGCATCCACATGAGGGTTGTTGTCTGCCATCTCGGCTTCTCAATGTTGGTTGAGGCGATTTTGGTGTCTCCTTCTACCTATTTCGGGGTCGTACAACACCAAGTCGGTACAAGTGGAATGCATGTGGCACATGCACATCTATCACCTGCACAATACACAAACAAGAAACCAAGTTAGAATGGAAATATGCAAAAGTGAATAAAGAATAAATAATAGAAACAATGAGGGCAAAAGTAAAGGCTAAGCTACACTAACTAGCTAGGCTGAGTGCCTCTATCCCCGGCAACAGCGCCAGAAAGCTTGGCGCGTCCGAGCCAGAGGCGTACACACTAGACAACTAGAGGTGGCTTGATGCACTCCACGGGACTCGAACACACATATAGATCTTTCAAAATGTATTTTAAACCTAACAAAAGTCAATCACAAAACTAAATAGATCACCTAGAAGTGTACGGGGTACTATTATAGTATAGGTGATTGGCAAGAGTAGGGGTTGATCCTCAGGGACAGAGGGGGCACTAGAGCTATGTTAGAGTTGGCTGTGTTCCTAATGCAAAGTCTAGGGTTAAAGGGTTTAAAAGGGGTTTGTTTTGTGATTAATTTAAGTGAACGAGCAAGAAAGGCAGAATTGAACCTAAGTTATCGTAAACAAGAAAGTTTAACAATCTAGGTTAGCCAACTAACTAAGCAAGAGCAAAGGTAAATTAAACTACACTAGAGGAGAAAGAAGCAATTTAGAAACTAACTTAACCACTAAAGCAAGAAAAGATCTAAATTAACCCTAACTATCAAAACTGAGCAATTGACTAGGTTAAGTAAGAACAACTAGACTATACTAGCATAAGCAAGCAAACAAAGCAAGTTAAGTTTTAAACAAGATGATTAAGGTAGGTGGGCCGTTTGGGGATGTAACTTTAATATTAGTTGGGGGAGGTTATTAGACAAGTGTGGTTCTCATCTTTCATCTAGATTACCAAACAAAACAATAAGGCAAATGTTATTAGAATGTACCCTATACTACTAGTGGAAGACTAGGGTTAGGTGTAATTATAATAGGATTAGCCAAATCTAGGTTTCTATGATAAAAGTGGTATTGAGCTGAGGTCTGATGGTAGAGATGGGAGTAGAGATGAGGGTATTTGACCTCATCCCACTGGCCATTCTGGCCTTTAGAAAACCCTAGGCAATCACATCAATCCCACTTATACTAGTAACTTAGGTCACATACCAAGTACTAGGAGAGGGGGTAGGCATGTAGGAACAAAGGGGAGTATCTAGGGATCCCCTATTGGGACCTAGGAGTCCTACCTAAGATTGCCACATGCATCCCAATCTTCCTAGAAACATGGTATTATCAAGCACTATCAAACAAGTAATTCTCAACAAAAAAGCATAAATCACAAGCATGGCAATGGGTTAGGAGATAAAAGCATGGATCACTCATCATATATAAAAATAAGTTCATTACAAGCCAAAATTCCCCCAACATGGTATCAAAGTCACATTTTATCCCCAAACAGCCCACCAGTAGGGGCTTAGCTAGACATGATCAAGAAAATAGCAAAAGAACGGGGAAGAAGGGGAAGAAACTCCATGGAGCTAATGGAAGTAGCCTTCTTCTTCACCTCCTTATTGTTGGGGACGTCCAATGGGCATGAAGATGAGGGGGATTATGGAGGAAAACCTAGAAAACTAGGTTTCCAAGGTGAAATGGAGATGGAAATGGTGGGTGGAGAGTGTAAATGCAAGCGAAATGCACTAAATGCTCAAGGAGTGGGTGGAGGGGATTAATAGAGGCTGGGAGAATCTAACCTAGTGTTGTGGCCGCCACCCATGTATATATAGGTGGTGGTGGAAGCACTAGGGTAAGTAGGGGTATTGTGGGAAAATCAGTGCAGAAAGTGGTAGGTTTTGGGTGGCAACACAGTCGTGATGATGGGCCACGACCATGGTAGGGGTGGTATGGGACGGTCATAGAGAATGGACACGGGCATGGTATAGAAAGGGTGGTGAAAATTCAAGGAGGTGGCCACAACCGTGGCGGAGTGCCGCGGTCATGTTGGGTGAGTAGCACCAAGACTGTGGTGAGTAACACAGTCATTTTATAGGAGGGGACCTTGATCGTGGGGCAGCCGCACAAGCGAGTTGATCTTCAAAGGCCACAAACATGGCAGATGGCCACGACTGTGGGTGTTCAAGTGCAACTCCCTGTTGATTCTGGGGGTTCTTGTGCAAAATTCGCACGGCCGTTGTGGGGGGGGGGCCATGACTGTCTTCTCCCGTACTGGCCATGAATGTGTTGGTGGCCACAACTGTGGTATCTTCAAAGGGCCACGTTCATGCTGATGACCACGACCATGTTGAAATGGGTGCAAGTCCCTATTGATTCTGTCAATTCGTCAACATAAAAGGCACGACTATGGGGGTATGACCACAGTCGTTTTGGGGTCTACAGTAGGCAATTGAACTTCATCTTTCACCATCCATGGATTTCTTTGCTTGATGACGACTCTTGTCCATTGGGGGTAGGTTGAGGGAGCTTTTGGGGCCTTCTTTAGACCTCTCCATGAGTGGAGGAGCCCTAGAACTCCTTCCTTCTCTCTCATCCATACAAGGCATGGTCCAAGTACCTGAAAATAGTGCAAAGAACATCCATAAGTGCATTTGATAGTAACGCATATTGGGGTAATTAACTTGCAATCTAACTTGTTTAGATGTGATTAAAGTACAAAATGGCACAAGATGGAGCCCTAAAATAGGGCTACATCAATAATCAGCTGCACCTAACCTTATTCCTTTTTAGAAATAGTTTTCCCACCACTCTATCCTTAGAAGGAAAAGATAACATTCACTTTTCATTTCAACTTTTGTGTGACTTTACCACTTCCATTTTTTCCCACTAAGAACATGAGTTAATGAGAGAATAAGGCATGGATTGATAACTAACTAGAATGGAATTGTAAACACTTTCAAAGTTCTGATTCAAATTAGAATCACTCAAATGGATCAATGAGACTCTTGGGGGCACATGATCAGCCAGGTATAAGAACAAGCCTCGGTTAGATGTTAACCTTATCATCGGATTATCACTTGTAACTAATTTCACACTCTTAATAAATGGTTATTGTGGCAACACATCCCACTATCACACAGACAGTGAGGTGTTACGCGAAAATGTGCGGAAATCACCATAACCATCAATTACCAAAAACACAGGTTAATTAAAATCGATGGCAGAAAGTAGATAAACCAAGAAACTATCACATTCAAGTCGTCGTCCTTCAAGAAAACATATTATATAAACATTTACATGTATTGATACGTGTCCACAACTTAGGGAATCAGCTGTCTTGTCATCACATGATTTCATCACATGTTATACATACGTAACGGCCGACATCCGGCCAGCAGTAGGATATACAGAACATCAGTGGCTATACATCGTGAAACAACGTCAAAACGCCTCCAAGGACCTGAGAGTACAGGGATGACTCTAGACTCTATTGCAAAATAACCAAAACAGTAGCATGTCCATCTCTTTCCTTCTACTGCTCGGCCGCAACTCCGCGACCACCACCACGTCTAGCTTGAACACCTAAAAAGGTTATAAACCAGCGCGGTGAGACACACAGTCCCAACGAGAAACATAACTCCCCGCTGAAACCATAAAACCAAAGGAAGATTAAAGCAATAGCAGTAGATAACTGATAAAGCGTAAAATAAGAGTAGTCTATATAGCAAAACTATTCATACCATCAAGCTTACCAAGCTGTACGGAAGGCATATACCCAAGTATTTTTTTATGGAACATGATTGACAAGATAAGATTTATAAAATCTTACCACATAACATAAGGAACGTATGAGCAACTGTAAGTATAACAAGATTAACTACTCAAGCAAGGCCTCAAACAATGTTCTGTGTCTTGCCTTAAGCAGTAAATCCTATACGGCTGGATTACATATTATTATGCCCTGAGGAAGTGAGATGTACCGCTCAAATCCAACCTTCGGTTGCAAAACCCAAGCCGGTGCCATACAAGGTCAATGGAAGAGTCGGACTCCATGACCTCCCACCTCGTGGTCAGTGCACGAGTACAACACAAGCAGGACCGCAGTCTCATGCTTAAGTGTCCTCAGCCACAGGGTCAGCTCCATAGGCTACCCTCTCCCTAGCCTGCCTCGGTACAGGTCTCGACGCTAGTATATCTGAGCCACGGGCCTGTTCACCGTGCTCTGAGCCGTGAACGCATTCATGCTCCCATATCACATATCCTGAGCCATGGGCCTATTCACCATAGTCTACACATATATCCCGAGTCTACAACTGTAGTTGCACTCACGTCCTCTCTATTTTAGGCTACGAGAAACCGTGCATATTCAACAATATGCGCTCCGGGTTAACCCGCAGGAGAACCCATTTCACCATCACCAGCTCCTAACGATGATGGATCTATGGCCAGGGCAAACTACATGATATGTTCCACTGTAATTAGTTAGTACATTTTAAGTGGATTGTTGAGGCAACCAAGTTGTAACACATCCATAACATAAAACTACATTATTACTACCACCATCATGCTATTCCGGGATCTCAACCCCTCATCACAAGAAACCACTGCCTCAACAGGCATTCTCATCACTTGGGATATCAATCCCAGATCATCATCAGAGGATAACACCTCAATTGGGCACTTTAGGCAAACTCGGGTCCTCAGACCAAAACACATATATCATCTCATCATCAAGAGTGATCATCAAAGCAGTGTTACTCAAACACATATATATACCTCATAGCCCTTTACATGGCTATGCATTTGTATGAAACACATGCATGGTTAGTATGCACAATCATCATGGATTGACAGAAGAATCATATTATCTAGCATAGGGCAACATTGAAGATTACATGCTTTATCATTCATGCCTCAACCTATGACCATAGGCATAGGTCATATCATCATGCAAAGCATCTTATGTGCTTACTATTTTCTCAGCATAATACATATAATTCAAGATGATCATAAACACATGTAAAGTCTTGTCAAGTTACATAGAAATAATCTACTACCTCAATTACTATCAAGCATATCAAGGATCACTGTCATAAACCAAACATGATATCAAGAACAAGGTCTAACATATAGATTTCCAGAAGGAACAAGACCCTCACTAGAAGTGCCCACTACCCTCACCAAAGGTGTAACGGGTAGGGCACCCTCACCAAAGGTAGTATCGGGTAGGGTACTCTCCCATATCGTCCAACACTCAAACCTCATAACGGCCAAGCAAACCAGCCACATATCGACCAAGCACTTAGCATGGGTACCGAGCTACCACCTCAGGATGTATCGTGCAACCCTAGGTGTTGTTCACCTATGTGTATCATGCAACATGTGTCCTGCAACCACATGCATTGAACAACCAAGGCATAATGACCACCAGCATATCGTGCAGCTAAGCCCAAGAGACATATCGTGCAACGGTGCGTCGTGCACCTCGGTGTCGGGCAACGTTGTGTCGGGCAACACAGGGTATCGCCCACCCACAGAACCTATCGTGCAGCTGAGCCCATGGGCATGTCGAGCAACAGGCGTCGAGCAACAGGTGTAACGTGCATCCATGTGCAACAGATAGGGTTACTACTACACCATGACACCCAACACAAAGCTAGCCACTGAGCTCTATATCATCAAAGGTGTAACGGGCACTTGATCCAGGCGTGTCGTGCAACCAACTGCTAACGGGCAACCAGGGCGTGCAGCAAAGAAAGCATAATGCTCAACTATTCACATGCTATCATCCAACACACACAGGGCTAGGGCCAAGGGTAACGCCCACCACAAAACTAGCTAACAGAGCTTCCACAACATCAAGGTATAATGATACCAAGCCACCTCCTAGGTTATGTGTATCGGGCAGGGTACTCATCATAGTGTGACACCCGACACAACAAGGAAAGAACCAGATGTGTGACGCCCGACACAAGCACATCATGTCAGCCATGGCTCTAAGCCAAAGGAGGATATCGGGAAACATCACCTCCAAGACCATATTGGGAAAGATGCAACCCAACAAGGTCGTCATCAACCTCAAGCACAAGGGCAAAAAAACCCCAGTGGATCAAGAAGATGGCTCACCTCTCAACAACCAAGAGAGAGGGGTCTTGCACAACTCTTATCACCAATCTGGCACACAAGGATCAACCACAACCAAGGTCCACATCCCCTACAAAGCTCACCTCTCAAATCCATGGTGAGTGAAGGGTGTTGCTCAAGCCACTAGAACACAATCTCACCTCTCAACTCAAACAAGAGAGGAGTATTGCTGATATTACTAGGGTTCAAGCTCACTTCTCTAGACTAAAGGAGGGAGAGGGGTGTTGCTCAACAAGAAACCTTAGAACAAGGTTCGGACAACTAGAAGCAACTAAAGCAAGAAACTCAACTAGCAACAAACATAGCCGATTATGATCACAAGAAACATACAAGAACATAGAAGGTAGTATAGTTAGGGTTAGGAGTTATGTAACCCACCTTAAGCAAGCTCCAAGCTCCTAGCACCAAGCTCCAAGCTCAACCACAAGAAGAAGAGCAAGATACTCTAGGGTTCGGCCACCACTAGAGGAAGAAGGAGACTCCAAGATAAGGATTGGCCACCAAGCTTGCAAAGGAAGGGGGGTGACGTGCACCAAGGGAGAGGGAGACTAAGGAACTAAAGGGATCCTTAGCAAGAGAAAGGGGACACATATATAGGAGAGAATGGAGGAGAAACCAAGGTAAGACAAGGCAAGGTGTCGCCCACCTAGGGACACTTGTCCATGAGCAAGGCCACCACTCTAACATGCCCTAAACACATGTCCAAAGCCATTGCCACATGCAAGCATCAAGCACCAAGTGTCCACTAGTGGTGACACAAACGAGGTCAAAGAGGTCCATGGGTGACACACCTCCACACCATGGCTGAGACACTCCCTAGGCTGAGACACCTAGGTCGACACAAGGCACACCTACCTGACACAAGGTCCAAAGAGGCAAAGGCAATGCATCACAAGGCCCAACAAGCTCAACCAAGCCCAAAACAACTCAAGCAATGGGCCCAACCCTTCCTCTCAACACTAGAGGAAGCAAAGAGAGGGAGGAACACCTCAGAAGGTGACAAACTTGCCCACAAACCCTAAACTTGGGTAGATTGCAAGTAACACCTCCAGCTCTCAATAAAGCACCAACAAACCCTAATCACCACTAAAGGTGATTAGCAAGCAACTAAGCACCAGGGTTAAGCAAAGCAAACATGATAAGCCCTAAACGGAGGTTAGGGTCCTTACAAGCTATAACCCTCTACAAAGGGATTTTGTCCTCAAAATCCGAAGAGAAAAGCGAGGGATACTTCCTCCTCATCTCTTCCTCAAGCTCCCATGTGGCTTCCTCAATGCCACGGTGATGCCAAAGAACCTTAACCATGACCAGGTCCTTCCTCTTCAGCTTCTTAACTCTTCTGTCAAGCATCATCACAGGACCTTCCTCATAGGTCACATCTTCATCAAGTTCAACTTCGACTGGCTCTATCACTGTTCCTGTATCTGGATGACTTTTCTTCAGCATACTAACATGGAATACTGGGTGCAACCTGTGCAACTCTGGCGGTAGATCTAACTCATAAGCTACCTTACCCATATGTGCTATGACTGGGTATGGCCCCATATATCTGGGCACTAGCTTACCCTTCCGGCCAAACCTCAGCACACCTTTCCACGGTGAGACTTTAAAATACACTTTGTCTCCCACCTGGAATTCCAAAGGTCGTCGGCGATTGTCTGCATAAGACTTCTTCCTGTCCTGTGTCATTTTCAATTGTTGTTGTATCACTTTGATCTTTTCTGTTGTCTGCTATACTACCTCAGGACCCAAAAGCTGATATTCATCAGACTTATACCAACATAAAGGAGATTTGCACTTCCTACCATATAAGGCCTCATAAGGAGCGATGTCAATGCTCCGCTGATAAATATTGTTGTAGGCGAACTCTATCAGACTGAGATGTATGTCCCAACTACCTAGGAACTGCAAAATACAAGCTCAAAGGAGATCCGCCAAAGTCTGAATAGTCCTCTCAGACTGTCCATCTGTCTGCAGGTGGAAGGCGGTGCTGAACCTCAACTGTGTTCCCAACACTTTATGCAACTATTCCCAAAAATGACTCATGAACTGAGGACCTCTGTCGGAAACTATCATTGCTGGCACACCGTGCCAACGTACTATCTCATCCACATATACCCGAGCGAGCTTCTCGGTTGTATACATTGTCTTTACAGGTATGAAATGGGCAGACTTCGTCAATCTGTCCACTATTACCCAAATGGAATCATGATTCCTAGTTGTCCTGGGTAGACCAACTACGAAATCCATGGTTATATGATCCCATTTCCACTGCGGTATCAGCAGGGGTTGTAACGTATCTGCCGACTTTTGATGTTCGGCCTTGACTTGCTGGCATATCGCACACCTAGCCACAAACTCAGCTACATCTTTCTTTAAACCGGGCCACCAATACAAGTCCTTCAGACTATGATACATCTTGGTGACTCCTGGATGCATAGCATACATCGACGTGTATGCTTCCTCGAGCACTAGATTCCTCAGATCATCAGCATCGGGGACCACCATCCTATTATGATAGCAAATGATTCCATCCTCGGACTTATGGAACCCATCACGCTTTTCACTGCCAAACTCTGATCTAATCAACTATACTGCATCGTCTGTTTGTTGTGCATCCTTGATTTGTTGTCTCAGCGTAGGCTTGACTTGCATATGTGCTAAAAGTCTTGCTAACAAGGAAACTTCCATTTGAACATTCATCTGTCGCAAAGAGACAAAAATATCCCGTCTATAGAATACCAAGGAACTCAACTGTGCCTTCTTTGAAGGAAAAGAAGAAGATTTTCGGCTAAGCGCGTCAGCTGCCACATTCACCTTACCAGGATGATACTTGATGGTGCAGTTGTAATCATTGATTAGCTCCATCCATCGGCGTTGTCGCATGTTTAGCTCATTCTGCGAAAAGATGTACTTTAGATTATTATGATCTGTAAAAATTTGACACACTTCCCCGTAAAGATAGTGTCTCCAAATCTTTAACGCATGAACCACTGCTTCCAACTCCAAATCATGAGTCGAATAGTTCTCATCGTGTTTCTTAAGTTGTCACGAAGAAAAAGAAACCACATGATCTTCCTGCATCTGCACACACCCTAAACCTTTCTTGGAAGCATCGCAGAAAACAACATAGCCCTTTCTTGGCTCTGGCAGCACTAGCACTGGAGCACTAGTCAGCTTCTCCTTCAAACTTTGGAAAGCTTGCTGACAACGATCATCCCAGACAAAAGGTGCATCCTTTCTAGTCAACTTTGTCATCGGTAACATAATCACACTGAAGTCCTTGATAAACCTCTGGTAGTATCCTGCTAATCCCAGGAAGCTACGGACTTCTTTCGGCGTCTTCGGCTATTCCCATTCTGCAACGGATTCCACCTTCTTCAGTTCCACTTTAACTCCTTCTGCGGATATCACATGACCCAAGAAAGTTACTTCTTTCAACCAGAACTCACACTTACTGAACTTGACATATAAATGATGTTGGTGAAGAAGAGTCAACGCTAGTCGAAGATGTTGCTCATGCTCTTGCCTATCTTGACTATAGATCAAGATGTCATCTATAAAGACTACAACAAACTGATCTAGAAATGCACAGAACACTCTGTTCATCAAATCCATGAAAGCAGCAGGCGCATTGGTTAGCCCAAACGGCATAACCACAAACTCGAAGTGGCCATACCTTGTCCTAAAAGCTAACTTTGGTATGTCATCCGCCTAAATCCTCAACTGATGATATTCATACCGTAGATCGATCTTTGAAAACACTGTAGCACCGCGCAACTGATCAAACAGATCATCTATTCTCGGCAATGGGTACTTGTTTTTTTATCATAACTTTGTTCAACTACCGATAATCTATACACAGTCGCATCAATCCATCTTTCTTCTTAACGAACAACACTGGAGCACCCCAAGGTAATGTACTCGGTCGGATGAAACCTTTCTCCAACAACTCTTGCAACTGCTTCTTAAGCTCTGCCATCTCTATTGGAGCCATCCTATATGGTGTCTGTGCAACTGGTTGTGTTCCTGGAACCAGATTGATCTCGAAATCAATCTTTCGGGGTGGAGGAACACTAGGGAACTCATCAGGAAACACATCCGCAAACTCTCGGACAACTGACACCTCCTCAAGTCTAGGACCTTTCGCCTTGGTATCTACAACATGAGCTAAGAACGCCTTACATCCTTGTCGTAACAACTTTTCTGCCACCATAGCTGATACCAGACACGTCGGAAGAATCTTCCTATCTTCTTGGAAGATCCACTTCTTACCGCCATCATCAAACACAGCTTGCTTGGAACCACAGTTCAAAACAACCTTATACTTCTCTAAGGTATCCATCCCAAGGATCACATCGAAACCATGCATATCAAGTGGTATAAGATCAACTTGTATCATGTGTCCTGAAAAAGATAAGACACAAGATGGACATTCTTCTCGAAGCATCAAGGAACCATCAAGAGGGGTTTCTAACAACAAGCTATCCTTCTTACAGCTAACAGGTAAACGACAGTTTTCAAGCATACTATAGGCGATAAAAGAGTGTGTAGCACCTGGGTCAACCAGAACAGATATAAAGCAAGAAGAAGACACATCAGAATGAAATAACTCCATCTGACTTGTCACCACTCGCGGGTTGACTATCGCCTCCAGATGACTCATAGCATAGAATCGAGTCATTGCTTGTTGTCCACGTCCTCTGCTTCCTTGAGCAGACGATCCCGTTTGTGACGCTTGACCGCATCCTCGCCCTCTGCTACTACTGGGCTGCTATCTATCTGACCCTTGTTGATTCTGCCTCGGCTGTTGCGTCACTTCAACATCTCTATTGGGGCAGTTGAACCTGAAATGCCCGATCTGCCCACACCGATGACATGCCCTATCATCAATCTGCGGCCTAGATGGCCCTGTCACTGCCACAGAAGCTGTACTATGTGCCTTTGACGGTGAAGAAACATAACCTCTTCCCTTACTCGGAGACCACTGCGATGGTACACTGGACCTCTCATCACAGAAGGTGTTGAAAACCTTAGCTTCTTGAAGCCACCAAACCTATGTCCCTGGAACTGAGCAGGCCTCTTTGTAGCCATGGTTTCTCTTTTCTCCCTAACTGACCGTTCGATCCTCCAGACAGATTCCACAAACGTAGAAAACCGCTCTCGGTTCTCCAACGCAGAAGCAGGTGTTGTCAGCTCAGCACTCAGACCCTTCTCAAAACATCTGATCCGTTCGTCATCTGTCGATGCCATGTGAGGAAAAAACCTCAACAGGTCCATGAACTTGGTCTCGTACTCGGTGATGTTCATCGTTCCTTGGCGCAAGCACTCAAACTGACTGATCTTCTCATCCAGATACGTCTTCGAAAAGTATCTGTTGACGAACTCACGCCGGAAAACCTCCCAACCGATCACCTCACTGGGTCGCTTCTCCTCCTCGATGGTCCACCAGTGACCAACACTACCCTTCAGAAGGTAGACAGCGTGCTTTACTTTGTTTGCTTTGGGGATGTCGAGGATTCGGAAAGCCTTCTCAAGATTTGTCAGCCACAGATCTGCATCCACTGGATCAACCGTTCCAGCATAATCTGAAGCTTCGACTCGGCGAAGCCGCTCAAAGGTCTTCCCAATACCCGATGTTTCACCATGGCGGAGGCACTGGCAATATCTCTACCATGAGATTCATCGTAGCCATCATCTGCCCCATAAGCTATTGGTAGGCAGGGTTTTCAAGAATGGCTGAGTCAGGTTGGGGGACCTCAGGCACCCAATCTCCATGTGCCTGCCCTAAAGCTCCATCAACTGATGCAGCATCGCTGTTCTCAGCAGCATGTTCTTCATGGTTTCCAGACATCTTGGCTTTTTCTTCCGCTGAGGGCAGAAGATGATTGTAAGAAAATCTGGAAGACTCAAAAGAACATACACAACCTAGTCCTAAATCCCTATAGACTCAGTGAACCTAGAGCTCTGATACCAAACTTGTGGCAACACATCCCACTATCACACAGACAACGAGGTGTTACGTGAAAACATGCGGAAATCACCATAACCACCAATTACCAAAAACATGGGTTAATTAAAACCGATTGCAGAAAGCAGATAAACCAAGAAACTATCACATTCAAGTCGTTGTCCTGCAATAAAACATATTATATAAACATTTACATGTATTGATATGTGTCCACAGCTTAGGGAATCAGCTGTCTTTTCGTCACATGAGTTCATCACCTGTTATACATACATAATTGTCCACATCTAGCCAGCAGCAGGATATACAGAACATCAACGGCTATACATCACTAAACATTGTCAAAATGCCTCCAAGGACTTGAGAGTATAGGGATGACTCTAGACTCTACTGCAAAACAACCAAAACAGCAGCATGTCCATCTCTTGCCTTGTACTACTCATCTTGCTGCTTGGTCGCAACTTCGCGACCACCACCACGCGAACACCTAAAAAGGTTATAAACCAGCGGGGTGAGACACACAGTCCCAACGAGAAACATAACTCCCCGCCAAAACCATAAAACCAAAGGAAGATTAAAGCAATAGCAGTAGATAAATGATAAAGCATAAAATAAGAGAAGTCTATATAGCAAAACTATTCATACCATCAAGCTTACCAAGCTGTACGGAAGGCATATACCCAAGTATTTATTTATGGAACATGATTGACAAGATGAGATTTATAAGATCTTACCACATAACATAAGGAACGTATGAGCAACTGCAAGTATAATAAGATTAACTACTCAAACAAGGCCTCAAACAATGTTCTGTGTTTTGCCTTAAGCAGTAAATCCTATACGGCTGGATTACGTATTATTATGCCCTGAGTAAGTGATTCGTACCGCTCAAATCCAACCTTTGGTTGTGAACCCCAAGCCGGTGCCATACAAGGTCAATGGAAGAGTCGGACTCCATGACCTCCTACCTCGTGGTCAGTGCACGAGTACAACACAAGCAGGACCGTAGGCTCATGCTTAAGTGCCCTCAGCCACAGGGTCAGCTCCATAGGCTACCCTCTACCTAGCCTGCCTCGGTACAGGTCTCGGCGCTAGTATATCTGAGCCACAGGCCTGTTCACCGTGCTCTGAGCCATGAATGCATTCATGCTCCCATATCACATATCCTAAGCCATGGGCCTATTCACCATGCTCTACACATATCCCGAGTCTGCAACCGCAATTTCACTCGTGTCCTCTGTATTTTAAGCTAGTAGAAACCTCGCATATTCAACAATATGCGCTTCGGGTTAACCCGCAGGAGAACCCGTTTCACCATCACCAGCTCCTGACGATGATGGATCTATGGCCAGGGCAAACTACATGATATGTTCCACTGTAATTAGTTAGTACATTTTAAGTGGATTGTTGAGGCAACCAAGTTGTAACACATGCATAACATAAAACTACATTATTACTACCACCATCATGCTATTCCGGGATCTCAACCCCTCATCACAAGAAACCACTTCCTCAACATGCATTCTCATCACTTGGGATATCAATCCCAGATCATCATCAGAGGATAACACCTCAACTGGGCACTTTAGGCAAACTCAGGTCCTCAGACCAAAACACATATATCATCTCATCATCAAGAGTGATCATCAAAGCAGTGTTACTCAAACACATATGTATACCTCATAGCCATTTACCTGGCTATGCATCTGTATGAAACACCTGCATGGTTAGTATGCACAATCATCATGGATTGATAGAAGAATCATATTATCCAACATAGGGCAACATTGAAGATTACATGCTTTATCATTCATGCCTCAACCTGTGACCATTGGAATAGGCCATATCATCATGCAAAGAATCTTATGTGCTTACTATTTTCTCAGCATAATAGATATAATTCAAGATGATCATAAACACATGTAAAGTCTTGTCAAGTTACATATATATAATCTACTACCTCAATTACTATCAAGCATACCAAGGGTCACTATCATAAACCAAACTTGATATCAAGAACAAGGTCTAACATATAGGTTTCCAGAAGGAACAAGACCCTCACTAGAAGCGCCCACTACCCTCACCAAAGGTGTGACGGGTAGGGCACCCTCACCAAAGGTAGTATCGGGCAGGGTACTCTCCCATATCGTCCAACACTCAAACCTCATAACGGCCAAGCAAACCAGCCACATATCGACCAAGCACTTAACATGGGTATCGAGCTACCATCTCATGATGTATCGTGCAACCCTAGGTGTCATGCACCTATGTGTATCGTGCAGCATGTGTCGTGCAACCACATGCATCAAGCAACCAAGGCATAACGACCACCAGCATATCGTGCAGCTAAGCCCAGGAGACATATCGTGCAACGGTGCGTCGTGCACCTCGGTGTCAGGCAACGCTGTGTCGTGCAACACATGGTATTGCGCACCCACAAAACCTATCGTGTAGCTGAGCCCATGGGCATGTCGAGCAACAGGCGTCGAGCAACAGGTGTAACATGTGTCCATGTGCAACAGCTAGGGTTACTACTAGACCATGATGCCCAGCACAAAGCTAGCCACTGAGCTTTATATCATGAAAGGTGTAACAGGCACTTGAGCCAGGCGTGTCGTGCAACCAACTGCTAACGGGCAACCTGGGCATGCAGCAAAGAAAGCATAACGCTCAGCTATTCACATGCTATCAGCCAACACACACAGGGCTAGGGACAAGGGTAACGCCCACCACAGAACTAGCTAACAGAGCTTCCACAACATCAAGGTATAACGACACCAAGCCATCTCCTAGGTTATGTGTGTCGGGTAGGGTACTCAGCATAGTGTGACACCTGACACAACAAGGAAAGAACCAGATGTGTGATGCCCGACACAACCACATCATGTCAGCCAAGTCTCTAGGCCAAATGAGGATATCGGGCAACATCACCTCCAAGACCATGTCGGGCAAGATGCAACCCAACAAGGTAGTCATCAACCTCAAGCACAAGGGAACCAAAACCCTAGTGGATCAAGAAGATGGCTCACCTCTCAACAACCAAGAGAGAGGAGTCTTGCACAACTCTTATCACCAATCGGGCACATAAGGATCAACCACAACCAAGGTCCACATCCCCTACAAAGCTCACCTCTCGAATCCATGGTGAGTGAAGGGTGTTGCTCAAGCCACTAGAATACAAGCCCACCTCTCAACTCAAACGAGAGAGGAGTATTGCTCATATTACTAGGGTTCAAGCTCACTTCTCTAGAACAAAGGAGGGAGAGGGGTGTTGCTCAACAAGAAACCCTAGAACAAGGTTCGGCCAACTAGAAGCAACTAAAGAAAGAAACTCCACTAGCAACAAACATAGCCGATCATGATCACAAGAAACATACAAGAACATAGAAGGTAGTATTGTTAGGGTTAGGAGTTATGTAACCCGCCTTAAGCAAGCTCCAAGCTCCTAGCACCAAGCTCCAAGCTCCACCACAAGAAGAAGAGCAAGACACTCTAGGGTTCAGCCACCACTAGAGGAAGAAGGAGACTCCAAGATAAGGATCGGCCACCAAGCTTGCAAAGGAAGGGGGGTGACGTGCACCAAGGGAGAGGGAGACTAAGGAACTAAAGGGATCCTTAGCAAGAGAAAGGGGACACGTATATAGGAGAGGATGGAGGAGAAACCAAGGTAAGACAAGGCAAGGTGTCACCCACCTAGGGACACTTGTCCATGAGCAAGGCCACCACTCTAACATGCCCTAAACACATGTCCAAATCCATTGCCACATGCAAGCATCAAGCACCAAGTGTCTACTAGTGGTGACACAAACGAGGTCAAAGAGGTCCATGGGAGACACACCTCCACACCATGGATGACACACTCCCTAGGCCGACACACCTAGGTCGACACATGGCACACCTGTCCGACACAAGGTCCAAAGAGGCAAAGGCAATGCATCACAAGGCCCAACAAGCTCAACCAAGCCCAAAGCAACTCAAGCAACGAGCCCAACCCTTCCTGTCAACACTAGAGGAAGAAAAGAGAGGGAGGAACACCTCACAAGGTGACAAACTTGCCCACAAACCCTAAACTTGGGTAGATTGCAAGTAGCACCTCCAGCTCTCAACAAAGAACCAACAAACCCTAATCACCACTACAGGTGATTAGCAAGCAACTAAGCACCACGGTTAAGCAAAGCAAATAGGATAAGCCCTAAATAGAGGTTGGGGTCCTTACAGTTATCCCATGAGTTCATTCCTCTAAGAATAAGTGATCACCTCTTCTATCTACTTATACATAGATCATCAGAAAAAATATCCCTTACGAGTCTTACATTAGGTCATTTCATTACAAAAAATGTGGGTCAGACTTTAGTCAAGCCTGCATGTCTTTCTCATATCTCAAAATTTGTCTCGAATGTATTGACTCTCAATTTTTACTCAATTGAGAATGATTAGAAAAATGCTCTCTGGCTTGTGGTGAAACTTTCAATTTATAACACATTTTCCCATGTACTTCTGCCTATTTATTCCACGCATTTACCACATTTCCATAGTTCAAGAATTTTATACGTAAGGTATTTCTCTAGGCTTAGGCACAATTTGTCCTTTGATTTTGATTTTTATAATTTGTTTCCCATATATTTCCCATTGGGTTATCATCAGTAAAATATTCATTGTAAATCCTATGTACATGCAATCCAAATTTATTTATAATAAATAAGACTTAATCCAAAAGCTTTATCCTCTTACCTTCCTACACTTTATATTGAATATAACTCTACATATGACTCAATACCACAATCAAAATTACTTTTTTGAAAATATTTCTAGAAATATTCCCTCAAAATCTAGAAACTATGATAAAGAAGTTCATTTTTCATGCCTGAGGACACCCAACAAGTCTTAACCATCAACCAAGTATCATGTAATGGAACCATGTGTTTCTCCATTTGTCCATCCTATGGATCATAGTGATCCACAACCATGTTCCTAAATCTTTCACTCAATCCTTGAATCCTAACTATGTCCTATAAATACCTCCATATATTTACACCTTTTCACTATCCTAATTTAGAGAGACCATTATTACCGTATATATATTTTATTTCTTGAGTGACTATATGATCCTTCCCTAGCACTGCAATTTTTCTGATTTTGTTAGACATCAAAATGGTAACTATTTAATCTATTATGATATGAAACAACTCCTTAACCATTTAGCATAACAATCAAGATCATAATTCCTTCAAACTGTTCTATTACTCTATGATTGTGAGATGCTTAATCAATAACTCCTTAAACTTCTCATCCATATCAGGTGAATGATCTGGATCCACTTTCATATGATATGATCCAATATCTCGATTGTTTTATTAATCTAAAAGATTGAATATTGCCTATATCTAATTACTTGTCTTCTCATCATTTTCTTTTATTACTTACGCTTTGGTACCAATCATTTGGGATGGGTCTACACTGTGGGAATCTTGAGGTGATTGTGATTTGTTACCTATAAAGTTGGGATATTTGGGGTCAGTATAGGAATTCCATGTGTATCTCCATCTCTAAAGATCCACAAACTAAAAATTACTCTTTCTACATATGTTTGTTGAGTATTTTTCTCTTTAAATTAAATATGAAATCCCATTTATATCAAGAAAAAAATCTGATCAGCAAAGGATGTGGGAGTACCCAACACATTCTCCACTTATAATTGGATCTTCATAGTCAATCTTTGGTCATGCTTTCCTTTTTCTTATCCGCACCCAAGAATCAAATTCAATCTTTCTCACATTTTTTTTCAAAAATTTAAAAACAAATCTTAATTTTTTTCTATTATATATATAAAACATGGTGGTGATTATGAGCTTTTTGTTTTTATTATTTTATTGTGTTTATATGACCATCGAGTTAGGTTTGTTTGGAGACTTTTTCATGTATGCAAAATAAGAAAATATACTGAATTATGCATATGTAATTGTTCACATTAAATAAAACAGGATGAAGAGTGGGTTTTCTTAATCATGACTCATCCCAACAAGTTATACAATAAATGAAAAGTACACCCCTTCCCTCACTACCTCTCAGTGTTTTGATGTAAAAGATGTGAATTGTAATTGTTGCTTCTACATTGCTGGCATGGCATGTACTTCCTCTTTGAAATGCATTGCATCACAGCTGTATTTATTACATGATGGATCATAGGGATAAAAATGTTAGAGAGACAAAAATGTCCTTTGGCTAGTATGTTGATGGGGAAAGAAATTTTTTCATAGGGATCCATAGAGAAATTTAGCTTGTTTTGGTTATGTTCTCAAAAACTTAACTTTACACTAGTTAGTAGGACACACACACAAAAGACTTCTTCTAATATCTTAATTTATTATACAAAATTGTTTCCCTTATAAAGAAATACTCTCCTTTGAGCTATATCTTTTGTTAAGATAAACTTTATCAACCAATAATATTCCTCCCTATTAAAAGCTCCTTTGTAAAATTTTATTTCACTGTAGTTAAAATAATTATCGATACTGATAAGTAAACAAATTTTCCTCCAAATCAAACTATGTTGAAATTTAAATTTCGTTTAATTAGAACTTCCTACCAATTTTTGGACCCATGTTCTTTATATGAACTTTTGTTTCCAACTAATAACTAATTTCTCTCCAAGAAAAATGTTTTTCTACCAAGATCAAATTTAAAAACAAAGGATTGATTCCTTTTAAGAAAAATCTCAACCCAATGTTTTTCCTCAAAAAACAAATTCCTACCCAAATTTATTTTTATCAAAGTAGTACCATTCTTATACAAACTTGGTCCACTAACCAAAAATCTTTCACCATATTTTACTTATTCAATTATATTGTGGCGATATTGAAGATTAGTCCCTTAAAAATGAATTTTTTTTGTTAAAAAAATCTCTCCAAGACAAATTCACATCAAATTAGTTTCTATCCAAATAGGCAGGATCATGTTCTTATATAACTTATACAATGAATGTAATTTATATCATTGCCATTTCTTCTTTAGAATTATTATGGAGGTGTGGTTCCTTATAAATGAATATTTTCTCCCCAAATTTTTCCCTCAATAAAAAAAAGGATTTTAGCCAAATAAGTATCATCCAATGGTTGTGACATCATTTAAGTCTGTCAAGTTTCTTCAATGGTGTTTTTTTACAATGACATTTAAGAAACAAAATAGATTAAAGATTCTCCTTTAATTATATAAAAATTAAACATTTATATGTAAAATAAAGCAAGTAAATAGTGTCACGATTATGGTAAAAATAATTTTCATTAAATATGTATCTTGTTAATGTATATAGAATTATACTTATGTATATTACAAAGGAAATTCATTTCCATATTTGTCTAACAACAACACTTTTGTGTAAATTTTCTTCTCTCTAATTCATTTCGCATACAAAAAAAATTAAACAACAATTGTTAGTAACTTTTTCTTCCTCTTCTCCTTCCTCCTTTTCTCTCTTACCACTTTTTCATTAACTTTTTCTTCATGTACCAACACACTTTAATAAAACAAAACAAGGAAACTAATTAATGTTTCCTTGTTATTTATTTGTTTTTAACATTTATACTGCTATAAAAAGAGTGAATAGTTTTCTTTAATTACAACAGTACCACTAACCAATTAGAATGAAACATTTTTGAAATGGTACCAAAATGAGATATACTTATACCTAATCTTGCATGTTGAACCCTTCAACATCTTTCCAATGTATGCGCTCTTTCAAGAATATTTCCAGATCTATCTCTATAGATTTTGATTCCTATCACATAGGATGCTTCGCCTAAATCTTTCATAGAAGGTACTTTCCTAGCCATGTTTTAATATTTATAGGATAAGGATGTTATTCCCAATCATTATGTGGAATATAAATATACTCCCACTAAATCTTTTGTAATCACATATTCCATCTTAATTCTGAATCAACTAAAACTCTTTGACTATCTTGTAAAATAGAAGATTTCCAACTCTGATATGCTTGCTTCGATCCAAATATTGACCTTGTAGCTTAAAGACTTTATTTGCATTATTGGATTTATAAAACCTTTAGGTTATATCACGTACACAACCTAATTATTATTCCAGCTATGGAATGTGATTTTAATATCCATATGCCAAATCTCACAATCATACTAAGTTGCAATTGCAAGCATGATCCTTATGGGTTTTAACCATGGTAAGTGGTAAAGACTTCATCATGTTCAACACCTTGAACTTGTTTGAACTCATTTCAACCAATCTACCCTTCCATATTGGTATTTTCTGAAAAACCCAAATGCACGCAATGGGTTTTACCCCTTCAGGTGGATCCACCAAGGTCATACCTTGTTGGTGTACATGGACTCCATCTTGGATCTTATGTCCTCAAGCCATGCCTCAGGATTTGGTCCCCCAACAGCTTCTACGTAGATTGTTGACTCATCATCTATGATCAACTCATTTCTTTTTTATCTATAAGATGTTATAATATTTCAAGCTCAAGTGGTGTTCTAATAGAAATATGAGTCTTGTGTGTTACATAAGGAACTTGAGATTCCACAACAACTTGTGATTCTCCTTGTTCGAATTGTACCTCTTTAGGTTTAATGTTTTCTTATTTGTCTCAAACTTTTCAATTTCTACTTTACTCCCACTGATTCCTTTGGAATGAAATTTCCTTTAGGAATACAACTATCCTGGCAACAAGCACTTTTTTGTTGAATTGGGATAAGAGTAATATTTAAAAAAATAACATTTATGTGATTTATGGAGAAAGTTTTTCAAGAAACTATTTTCTTATTTAATTTTTCATCCCTAATCACTATTAAAAGACATATAGGGACACTTCTGATTTCATATCTCATATGGTATCTTTTAAACTATTTTAGACAGTACATTATTTTAGTGTATAGCATGTGCCAGAAGGAAATTGGAGTATTGTCTAGTTTTATTGAGAATCGCACCATGACTTAACAAGGTGTGATTCCTTCTTTTCAATACCTCATTATGTTTCAGGTAGAGTCCATTGTGATACACTATCACAGTCTCCAAAAGGTCCTCAAACTCTTGGTTATAAATATTTCAACATCGATCACATCGAAGTATCTTAATACTTGTACCAAGTTGGTTACGTACTTCATTTATGATCTCCTTGAACACTTCAAGAGATTCATACTTCTATTTCATTGAGTACAAGTTTCCATATGTACTAATAACATTAGTAAATATAATGAGGTATTGGTAACTACCTTTAGCATTTATTCTAAAAGGTCTATATACATCAGTATGTATAAGCCCTAATAGTCACTCTCCCACTGAATCTAGTGAAGATGCTTTTGTCATGTTGCTCAATAAATAAGACTCACATGTCTCTATTGGTTCAATAACCAAAAGAGTCTAAATAACCATCATATGGATTCTAGAGATGCATTTCTCATTTATGTGCTTTACATGAAAATGTCACATGCATTCACTGTTTGAATCATCAAGTCATTCAATATATGCGTCATACACTTAATTGTCTTTAGAACTATCAAGTATAATTTTTGAGACATAGGGCTTTTCCATGAAACATAAATTCTCGTCCATACAAGATACATGATGTTTTCATCAATGGTAGGTACATAATAGTAATTCACTAATTCTATTATGTGCCCATGAATGACAACTTCCAAAGTGGTAGTAACCCTTGATCCACATAGTTTTAGCTTACTTCTTATTAGACCTTGAAGTGGAGATCTCTATCTCCTTCTTCTTTATGAGATCCTCTATACAAAGAGGGTAGTTCCTTTACCAATGTCCATCTGGTGACAATGGTGACATTTAAGTGAAAAGGACATATTCCTTTTGTACTTGCCCTTCTCCTTATCTTGAGTGCAGAAGACTTGGACTTCAGCTTAGCCTCAGAACTCTTCTTGGCCTTTAATTATTCCTTGGACTCACTTGTGTTGATCACCATCACATATTTGTCCTTCTTCATGAACATGTCAAGCATTTGATAAACTAGATATATGATTCAGGAAATGATTTTAGAATCGTATATGTGGTCAACACTTGACCTAAGAGAAATCCTAGTCACTCTATTGGATCTCCCTTTGTCAATTTGCACTCAAACTATACTTTGGAGACATTATACCTTTCTTGCTTCACATGATTCTTTAAGATGTGTTACCATCTCAAGAATGTCCATATTTTTATGCAGCTCATGCAACTCAAAGTTCATATAGCATATCATAAGGTACTCAATGTTAATGACATTATTGGCATGCATCAAATAGGCATCCATTCTAGCCTTAGGTGCATTTGGAGTGGGTTCCTCTGGCTCTCATCTTTCAAGGATATAGAGCTTTCCCTCATTGGTGAGAATGCTTCTCAAAGTCCTAAATTGGATCTGGAAGTTAATCCCATTTAATTGTGCCTTCTCAAGGACTAATTGCAATAATAATGTGTTTGTGTTTGCCATTAGTTTCTGCAAAGAAAAGTTGTAACTTTTCAAAACATTTTTTAATTGTTTGATTTGATAAGTTTGACAATAATATTTAGGCTTTTAATTAAGTATCGCTCCTACTATCTTGTTCAAATTGACAATCCTCATGTATCAATTTTAGAAGATTGTTGTGTACAATCTTTTAGTGAGCCAAGATCCATATTTTATCAAATCATGAGTCAGTTTTGGTTGGTTGCACACAACTTGATAGTTTAGGTAGAAAACATTTGTCAATTTCATATTATGCAACTCTTGGATAGATGGCGTGCAAAACTCTTAGTCACAGTCATCTATATGCTTCTAGGTACTTAGTCACATTAAGATCACCTAGTTAAGCCTGACCTAAAAGCCAACATGATAGAGTATGTACCCTACTTTAGAAGGTCTACATACCTACCATCACATTTCCACGAGATAGACGACACACCATGCTTTGGCATAACCTATGGTTGGTCGATCAAACTTTTCATGTGTGTCACTTATGAAAGGCATTCAAGACTTAATATTATATTGAGGGATTTCATATATAAATACACATACATATCCAAACACCACATACTTATAGTATGTATTATATGCATGCTAGAACCACAATAAAAACATGCAATATAAAACACACAAGTGATGGTTATGACCATTCTATTATAATTCCTTGGAGCCACAAGGAATTACTACCACCTAAGGTCCACGTCATATGCAACATGTTGATGAAGATATGTGGCCGAATCAATTTGACTTGATTGGTTCAACTCTTGAACCGGTCGACTCGCCTCTTGTTCTCTCAGTTGGGCTCTTAAAACGGTCGGTTGGTCTTTGATTTCAAGCGACATATGGACTCCTCCAGCCATTTGGTTGGGCCACCAGTCGATCGGTTTATCCTCCTAATGTATGGCCTCCTCGGTCCTCCATTTGATCGGTCCATCTCAAGAATTAGTCGGTTGGCCTTGTGTAGAACATCTTCTCATGACAAGACATAAACTAAAATTATTCTATTTATTATTACATTGTTATAAGGGAAAATATCAAGTTACATTCGAGGGGAAATAGGAAGAAGAAAATTAATTTGCATTTGGAAACAAGGAGAGAGGATTGATATGCAAACTGAGAAATAAATAGGAATAAACAACCACCAACCATACACATACAGATTTAGGGTTATTGGCCATAACCTTACTTCACATCCACCATAAAAACCAACTTTTAGTATATATCATATATGTATGTCTATATATATAAATATATATTAGTTTTTGGAGCATCTATGGTAACTAATCAGATATGTACATTAACCACTTTAATATTCACATTGTATGCAATAAAATAAAATCTGATCATATCGATTTAAATCTGGAAACAACGTAAATTGACGTGTCTCTGATACCAATGTATGGAAATCAGGGTGACAGATAAGAATGCAAAAAGAAAATTTAAAGATCAGATTCTCCTTAACAACAAGATCATGCCAACAACAATATATCTGGGAAGGAAATGTAACAAGAATTATACATGATCCTAGAGCTAGTCTAGCAAAAAATCTTGATGTGGTATCATATTTCTTCTCCAAGTAGTAACACGCTTCTTCTTCCGGCAGCAACACTCAAATAGTCATCAGCAATAGCCTCCTGGTCTGGCACCATGGACAACGGTTGACAACGTCCTCCTAGAGATAGACAATGGCCTCCCACCTATACAGTAGTTCACGTGGACCACTAGGAACTCCATGTTGTACTACAAGAGCCAACGGGAAGCAGTTGTCCCTTTTAAATGCCAATCTTCTAAAGTTAGTTCCCTCTCCCACAATTGTCTCTCCCTTGATATCCCTCTTTTATCAGGTAGGACTTGCTTGGGCTCTCTATTGGTTACCACAACCAGAGAGGACAACAATTATCATAGCAATTGTCATATTTGGGAAGCCCCAAGTACCTTTTTATATATAGGGGAGGCCAGGGTTAGGGTTCCCAATCGGTGAGAGAGTCGAAAGAGACGGATTCACAAATTTTCTAGAACCTATGCAAGGTGAACTGAATTTTTCACATAACCAACCGGTCACTTCATGCATGAACCATTCACTTCACGAGCGAGCTGATCGTTTCATGCAATTTCTATTCTAAATAAAATTGGTAATCAGTGTCCGATTACCATTAAACATTAGATCAACAATAATCCTTGTTCTAATCGAATTGGCAACTGAATTTGGGGACCCGAAAAGTGAACCAATCAGTTCACGTAGTCAAATGATCATTTTGCATGTCTAGTTCAGGCAAAGTTCAATGAATATTGACTCCAATTCACCTGACACTCTAATTGATCGATTCAACACTTGAATCGGTCGTCTGTGACAGTATAGGTCCCAAATTACGTTGGCAGTGAATGTCCATAACCAGCTTATGACATCATAAGCAATGAGAAGTGTCTAGGAACACATCATTGCTACCCAAGTAGTTTGGAAATTTGGATAACAACTTCAAACTACAATTTGTGATTAGTGTTATCATGATTGTATAGTTTCTTTGTCTCTGATATCTGGATTGAACTTGAGGCATGGAATCATCATCCTCTCAACGTTCAATCCATGTTCCTTGAACTAGAGCAGACTATATGAGATGCACGTGATCGTACATATCACATATTGAGTCGCATGAGTATGGCCATACATTTATCAATTTGACTTATTAAGAGGCCTTGGATATCCATCTCCTGTAGGAGGAAAAAATCCCATCTACATCACTCACTCTCTAACCCCATTTGTCATAGTGCACCCGAACACCACCTTTATGGTAACCCTTATTCAGGACCATAGTGGATGATATCAAAGTACATGAACGACATGTGATGAATGTAGTGACTTCAGGTCTAAGAACCACAATCACCACTAATCACTGTGAGAGTTGATTCTGACTACCATTCCATGGTCCCCATGTATCACTCTCATGGTGGGTCTGTCTGATACACTATTCTCTAACATGTACATGTGTGCTTGATTTGATATCACATATCATGACGAATGAGACTTTGTCATCAGTTAATACACACTCTAGTCTTTCATATTATTGTTGTCTATTTTGCTTCCATAGTAATATCTGACTAGGAACATAACAAGAATGTATGTACTCTTAACATTCATATGATCTCATTATTCAAGTCACACACCTGAAGACATACGTTATGGATTAACATCATTCTTTAGACATTTACTACGTGTGTGTCATCATCTCATACCGAGACAAACATAATAGATGGAATTACCTTTATTATAATCAAATCAGGTATTTAATTCCACATTCTAATCATCATATATTTGGCTCTCTAGGCATACAAACCAACATCTTGTTAGCTCAAAAAGAAGTTCTAGTTTCCATATCATGTTTTATCTCATGTGGTGATTTTTATAGTAGATGATGCATATAATAATGTATAGGTAATGGTGATTGGATACATATGGATATATATATATATATATATATATATATATATATATATATATTTCAATCACTCAATAATATTAAATATAAGATTTTTTCATTGTGTAAGACACATAAAAGCTTAATCAACAAAGTGTGAGTACATCAAAGTGTGGTGCACTGTCTATCTCATAGAAGTGTGACAATAGATATGCGCATTTTTTAGAGGGTGGTGCATAGTCTGTTATGTTGGATTTTTGGTCAGACCTTACTACATGATCTGAATACGATTAAGCACCAATAGGCATAAAGATAGGTATGACAAAGGGTAACTATTACCTACCTAAATAGCTATGTTATGGGTGGTCAACTAAGTTGAATCATGACTTAATGTTTTATAGATCTTAGCTCACTATAAGATTTAATGCTTTAATGTTTTGAACTAATGGTGAGGGTTATTAATTTGAATGAAAATAGTAGGAGATTAATTAATTGAAGAATGGATTTATTTTACCAAATCAGATTTTTTTAATCAAATTTACTTTCAAATAAATTTGTTGACTCGTGCAAATACTTTCTATGTAAATCTAATGACAAACACAAACAACAATCCTTTTCCACTGTGATCAATCATTGAGGAAGAAAAACTAAATGGGAATAACTTCAACAACTAGTTCAGGACATTGAGAATTGTTCTCACACTTGAGAATAATATCTATGTCTCAGCAGCATGTACCAGGATTAAGAAAGGCAAAAGAGGCATGGTGTCTCTAAGGCATTGTTTAGGAACAAGATGGCGAAGGTGATCCAGTTGGACCCCATGCACTCAAGCTCATTGAGTATGTAGAAATTCTAGTTAGACTGGGATTTCCCTTATGTCAAAAGTTGGCTACATATGTGATCTTGCAATCATTGTCAGATACATATAAATTTTTGTATCACAAATTACAACATTAACAATTTTGTTAATCCATTGAAAGAGATACTTGGCATGTTGAGAACATCTAAGGGGAATTGAAAGACAAGCTTGAATCCATGATGATGGGCGGTAAAGGAAAAGAAAAGTCCAAGGATATACAAAGGAAAAAAAGGTTCAAAGTATGGCCAAAAGTCTTCTGCACTTAAGAAAAAAGGAGTGGCTAAGGGAGGCAATTGTCACCCTCGATGGACATTAGTGGAGGAATTATTCTCTCTACCTAGAGGAACTGAAGAACAAAGAGTAGGGGATAGAGATCCCCACTTCATCCATATATGTTATAGATATAAACATATCTACTTCTTCAGCATGGGTATTAGATACTGCATGTGTTCCTCATATATAATTAAATATGTATGGTCTGAATAGAAGTAGACCCTTGAAGAAAGGGAGGAGTAAGTATGTGTTGCAAATAGAGAAAGACTTGTTGCCATTGTTTTAGGCACCAATAATTTATCTCTGTCATGTGGCATGTAATAGAGTTCGAGAACTCTATTTTGTACCTGCCATAACTGAAAAAATCATCTATCTATCTTGTTTGAACAAGAATGGTATTGAATTTCTAATTAATAATGGTCTGATTTCCATTTCAAAAGATGATATATTCCATGGTAGTGCCCCAATGTCTTATGATCGCTACTTATTGTAACTTTAGAGACATTTCTATAACATAAATAATAAGAAGCTTAATTTCAATGATTCAAACAAAACTTATATGTGGCATTGTCATGTAGACTGCATAAATGAGAAGTGCAATTCTAAACCCCAAAAATATGGATGTTTAAACTCATTTGATTTTGAATCAATTGGAATGTGCAAATCTTGTTTATTAGGTATGATGAAAAAAACACTTTACTGGAAATAGTGAGAGCACAAGTGACTTACTAGGACTCATACATACTGATGTATGTGGACCATTTACCACAAATGCCTAAGGTGGGTATAGTACTTAATCACATTTATTGATGACCTCGATGGATTTGGATATGTGTATATAATGAAACACAAGTCATATATCCAATTAAAAGTTCAAGGAATTCATGAATTAAGTATAAAATCAACTTGACAAAAGAATTAAGAAGTTTGATTAGATTTAGGTGGTGAGTACTTAGGCTAAGAGTTTAAGGCCCTTCTGAGGGTCTGTGGTATTGTATCACAATGGACTCCACCTGAAACAACATAATGGTGTATCAAACATAAGGGATCACATATTGCTTGACATGGTATGATCTATAATGAGTTTCAATGCTCTTCCAAATTCCTTTTGAGGATATGATCTACAAACTGTAGTGTTTACACTTAATTGCATCCTATCTAAATTAGTTTCAAAAACACCATATGAGACATGGATTGGGTAACATCCCAATATGTCTTTTAGAAGATTTGGGGATGTAAATATTACTCAAGAAATAGTATTGTGAAAAGCTTGAACCCAAATTTGACAAATTCGATTTTGTTAGATATCCTAAGGAAACTAAGAGATGCTAGTGATATATTCCATCTGACAACAAAGTGTCTGTTGCCATAAATATGTTGTATTCCTCCAAAGTAAATTTATTTCCAAAGGAAATTGTGGGAGGAAAATAGAACTTGAACAAGTTCAAGACCAACAAGATAGCATTGAATCTATGAGATTGATAAGAAACAAGAGGAACCAAAAATTGTTTTCGAACCTCAAATTTGTATTGTAACACACGAACCTCAAAGGTCTAGTAGAGCATGTAGTGGGCCAAAGAGATATGCATTTCTTCTGACTGTACAAGACAATTTGTCAGTCATTGGTGATGATGAACCAACAACCTATAGTGAGGCTATTGAGGGAGAAGATTCAAAGAAACTGTTAGAAGCCATGAGATCTAATATGAACTCCATGCATATCAATGAGGCATGGATCTTGGTGGATCCTCCTAATAAGGTAAAAGCCACATGGTGCAAATGGGTTTTCAGGAAGATGACTAACATGGATAGTAATGCAAAAAACTACAAAAAAACTATCGGTAGAAGTTTTCAAACAAATTTAATGTGTTGACTAATGATGAAACTTTTTCACTAGTTATCATGCTTATATCAATCAGGATCATGCTTTCCATTACAGCTTATCATGAGAACAAACTCTAGTAAATGAATGTTAAAATTGCATTCATTATGGAACTCTCCTTGAGGATAGACATGACACACCCTGAAGGTTTAATTGCTCTAGATGAAGCCAAAAAGGTCTATCAGCTACAAATGTCAATCTATGGATTAAAGAAAGCATCTTGGACCAAGAATATTTGTTTTGGTGAGACAGTCAAATAGTTTGTCTTTATTCAAAATGAGTATGAACCTTCTATTTACAAGATGATAGATGGGAGCATAATTATATTCCTCATATTTTATGTTGATGACATACTATTGGTGGGGGAATGGTATCCTTAATCTATAATTGGTTGAAACATGGTTGGAAAATATCATATCTATGAAGAAATTAGGATAATCATCCTATATACTAGGAATCGAGATCAATAGAGATAGATCTCGAATGTTTCTTGATCTAAGTCAAAGTACATACATTGGGAATGTTTTGAAAAGGTTCGGCATGGAAGACTCTAAAAGAGGAAAACTATCCACTTCCCATGGAACAAGTCTCTCTGCAACCTAATATTACATCTGTTTTGAAGAGTGAACGCACATGGTTTAGATTCCTAATGCATCTGCAATTGCATCTATCATGTATTCAGTGTTGTATACACATTCTGACATCTCATGTGAATTGAGCATGACAAATCGGTACCGGTGAGATCTCTGCAAAGGTCGTTGGATTGTTGTAAAGATGTACTAAAGTACTTGAGAAGAGTTAAGGATCAATTCCTAATTTGTGGCGGTGAGGAAGAGTTGGTCATAAAAGGTTACACTGACACAAGCTTCCAAACCGTCTAGGATGATTACCAATCACAATTAGAATATGTGTTTTGTCTAAAAGGAAGAGCCACAAGCTATAAGAGTTCCAAGTAAGAAAAATGGGTAATTCTACAATAAAGGCTTAGTATATTGCTACCAACAATGCAAAAGAAAGTTGTATGGTTCAAAATTTTTATTGGTGAATTATTAGTGGTTTCATCCATTGACAATGCAGTAGAGGTATATAGTGACAACAATGAAGCTAATGCACAAGCTAAGGAACTGTGATCACATTAGCATTTCAATCACATACTTAGATGCTACCATCTCATAGGGGAGATTGTATAGTGAGGAGATGTTAAGATTTGCATAGTACCAACTAAAATAAATGTTATCAATCCCTTGAGAAAAGATGTTTCATAGAAGAAACATGATGGTCATGTTAGATCACTTGAGATTAGATTTATCAGTGATTCACTGTAGTGAAACTGGGATACTATTGGTTGTATTCCTTGAGATCCATCATGTAATGATTTTAATACGGATACTTTGTATATGATGTAATTATTAATAAAAAGGATATTTTGGTTATTATGTTTGTTTTAGTATTGAGATAATAAATAAACCTTATAATGTCTCAAGTATATTTTGACTCGATGGCATATGGCTTGGGTTGAGGACCTGAGTATGAGATCATATGTATACTTGGAGTACTCATTCTTGTAATGTCCCTAGTTGGTTATTATTGTGGATGTTATAGGGCAACAATAATACATGAAACTAGCATATATGGTGGGTGACGACTATGTCTCTTTAGTCATGATTTTGAATATAAACTCATATACATGGGTCCTTTTTAGAGAACTTGTTGTATGGGATAGATCTACCTTGAGAATGACACATGGAAGTCATGTAATGACATATAAGAGTCATATCCTAACATGACATCGGTGATTGTGATACTTAGACCTGAAGTCACTACAATAGTAACATGTTGTTCTATATACTTTGACACTAGATCAACCTGACTCCGAAATACAATTTATAAAGCATGAAGCAAATTTAAAAAATACATTCATACAACTAATGAACCATATAAATTTCATGCTCAAACTAGGCTACATTTCATGCATGTCCATTCTATCTCCAGACATCCTATCTAATTATAGAAATGTACACAATATTTAACAAAGAATCGTATAATTATTTACAAACAATGTTCAATAGAATCTGATTTACAGAGCATGAACCAAACACATGCCATCTATAAAGAATGAATCTAAATCATTGGCATTCAATTTGTAAGAAAAATTCCAATTGATTACCCAACTATATAAAAATATGCAAGAACTGGTTTCTTTAATATTTATTCAGATAGAATCAAGCTTTAAACATATTAATATATTTCAACTAGGACCTAATTATTCACATCAGGATTTAAAAACCTCAATATTCTAGCCCAAGAACTGAAATTCTAGAAATCCATTCAAGTCATTAGAATTGACTCCTTTTCTTCCTCCTTAAAACTCAAGAACCCTAGAAGAGGAGAATTGAAGAGAAAGAATGAGAAAAGAGGGTTATTTTGTAGGGTATTCAAGAACAGTGTATAACAGAATAACAAAAAAATCTTTATTTTATACCCTAGTCGTCGGATCTGTCGTAGCTATAAAATGCCAATGAACCAAATACATAATAAGGGATAATGGTTGTATATTTGTGCACACTAGTTGTCCAACAACTAGACATGTCTTCTTCTAGTGAAGAACATGATATTCAAATCTACTAGATGAATCAATAGGAGAACCAAATTGACCGGCAAGTTGTTGCATTGTTGTCTTTGAGTGGAATAGTTTCTTCAAGCATCCGTAGATGCACCTTGACTTCTACTTCATCCACATTGATGAGGTAAAATGTGTCACACGGCCTTGTCCACTAAGTCGAAGAGGAATAAGATATGTTTACGTGCTTGTCATCCCAAAACTTCCTTTCTTCACCTATCTTAGGCAATAGTCCTTTAGGTAACTTCCTCTCTCCAAAAGAGAAGTTTTACAGCAAACTTATCTCACAAGTTGTCTCAAAAGATATATCCCATCCTTTGGGATGTACCCACTTTATATAATATTTTACTAGCTTGTATAAACCTAGTTCCAAACTCTTTCCTAATCATAATCCCAAAAACCACCCAATGCTGAAAAACTCATATTGGGATTTTAGTCGCCCAATCAAGTCAGCTGATTACAATCATGTTGGGCACCCTAATCACCCAATCAGGTTAGATGATTAGCCAATCAAGACATTTTAGATCTAGATATGAATTCCTTTCAAATTTGAGACTTTCCTTGTTACATTGTGATTGCCCAACCATGTTACCTGATTGGTCGATCACTTCATTCCACTGAAGAACTTAGTCGACCAATTGACAATCAATTGATCTATTGACCCAACCAATCTGAGTGGTCGATCAGACATTCCACTTGCCCAATCAGAGGGTTAATCATATTGTTCATGAATCAAACTCATCCTAGTCATATGTTTGATTACAAACTCCAATTCCCTTACACATCCTTACGTGTGTGACCCGGTACATTCTTAATAATGTTGGTAATGATTTTAAAACAACACAAACAAAGATCAGTGTCTAGACACAAATCATTTCCAAGCAAGTTAGAGGAATAAGTTGGATAGCAACTACATTCTATAATGTGATCAATGTTACCATGATCATATAATCTCTTTGTCACAGATTTCTGGACTGAAATTGTGGCATGGAATGCCATCATCTTAACATTTAATTTATGTTCCTTCAAAAAGAGAAAATTGATCAAGATATTTTGAGCTCAATATCATATATTGACTCACATGAGCAGGGTCATGCATTTGATAGTCTCACTTATCAAGTGGTCGGGGATATCACTTCAAAGGAGGACAAATTTCATCTACATCACTCATATTCTTCCCCATGCGACAAAGTGTACCCAATCACCACATTTTTGAAACGTGTATTTCAGAACAGTTGGGCTAGTTTCGAAGTACATAAAGCAACATGTGTCACCATAATGATCTAGGTCTAAGGATCACATTTACCTATTCCACATTGAGATATGACTCTGACATGTCATTACATGACTTCCTTATGTCAATATCAAGGTGGGTCTGTCCAGTACAACTTATTTTCCAACAAGTATCCATGCATACAAGTTGATATCCAATATCATGACTAATGATAAATAATCATCACACAATATACATGCTAGTCTTGTGTATTATTGTTGTCCTATACTATCCATAATAATTAAACTAGGGACACAACAAAAATGAGTATTCTTATTATACATATGATCTTATGTTAAGGCCCTCAACCCAAACCAAATTTCATCAAGTTAAAACATTATTAGGACATTATTAAGTACATCCCTTATCTCAATAATTAAGCAAACATTATTAACTAGAATTATGTTTTATTAATAAATAAAATCAAGTATAAAATATCCCTTTTACAATCATCACATGATGGCTTTCAAGACCTATAACTAACAGATTTGATATCTTTTTATTCAAATGTGAAGGACAAAGTTCAAACATAGGGGATAAGATTTAATGAAAAGTCGTGTGTAGGTTTAATAAACTTTCATGATTTTGCAAGTTTTTGAAAATTGAAACTCCAATCAACATTTTGACTTTTTTTCATTTTCAAAGCCCTAATTTCCCCCACTCTGGAATTTTGTATCTCTAGGATCATGAAGGATTACATAATCTACTAGGGTGTTAGGTTAGTGATATATATATATATATATATCAATTCAGGTGCTTGGAAAAATTACAAGCAATCCAAAATTTATTTTTAGTGTTTATGTATTTATTCAAAAATGGTTGGTCAATCATGTTGTTCATGATAATAAACTTAGCCAATAGAGTAGTAGTCTATAGTAACTCAAATACCATCTAGAAATTACAAAAATTAAATATATTCTTCAAGATAGTGTTTACCAGCTACATTTAGAACTTTCGCTCATTTTTCTTCACCAATAAATAAATAAAATCCAAATATCACATTGCTATACTACAACTTGTATAGCTATTGAGTTTTCTTGGGGAAACTCAACTGGCTAACAGATCCATCAAACATCCAAAAATTCTGAAATTTTGCAATAACACTTACATTTGAGTTTATCAATCTACATTTAGAATTTTAAAACAATATGAATTACACATAAAATACTTATTATCAATTACTAAACCATTACACCTATCATGTTTTTATTTATTGATAACATCAAGATCCTAATTTCATTTGACTAGGGTTTCACATCTAAAACCTAATTATTTGAAACTAAAGTATATTTATAATGGATGACCATGTTTAATATATCATAAATTAAACTACCACTATGAATCGAACTTAATCAAAGATCTATCTAGTAAAGATATAATAATTCAAATAACTCCTAGTGATATGACTAAGATGAGATCATGTCATTACAAAGATGTCATGAGCTCACAACACTGCCTTCCAACACATGCAAATGTTAGTTTTATTCATGTACTTTCAAGATTGAAAACAACACCATGCATGGCCACATAGCATCTTTTTTTTAGAGCCAACAATATCATGGTAGGTCTGTAAATGAATGTCCAGAATCTACACATTCAATCTGAATATAATTCACATATGAGATTTTAAGTCTGATTACACCAAACAATGACGGATTTGGGATGCTAGATTTTGTATTAAATATCAAATATTGTTGTATTCAATAAGAAAAAGTACAATTCAACAAATATATAGATTTATTACTGAATATTTTATTGACATATAAAAGCATGAACAAAACCCTCATCTATGTCGTCCCTATATAGAACGGGGTGACATACAAAGTGTGATACACAAATTTGAAATAAATTGGTGCTTTACTATTTGAGAGAGAGACAAAAATCCTTGACAATCACCATGTCATAGGAGGAGGATGGAAAGATGCTAGTGTTTTTGCTATCCTGATCTGCTACTACTTTAAGGCCAAGGTGGTATACCAAGTTTTTCCTAATTATGATCGGACAATGTATATGACGTGGAAACATTATCTAACAATACACGAAGGATCATCTTGCCTTGTGCTGCTAAATATTAACAAGTTGTTTCCATCATCAACTTTAGATCTAGATCTAGAATTCTAAGAATGATATCAAGATAACAAGTCTTCTTGATTGGAAATAGTGTATGTGAAGGTATATTAGATATACCTTCTTTGTATTTTTTGCACTAACATTTAATGTCTATGAAGGATCCATGATTTAAGTTGAATTAGGAAAACATATTCTTTTAGTTGTGCATCCCCTCTCTAAAACCAAAAAGTATTTGTCTGATTGGAGCAGGATGTTACCATATGATATAGATAGAATATTTGATCAGACTGGATTGAAGTTTTCTACTACATTGAGATTCAAATATTGCATTATCTACTTCAAGTTTGATCCTTTTATAGGCCTAATCATTGGTGCTAACTTCCTCAATAACACATTCATCCAATGAAATTAAACAAAGGACCCAACGGTTCCTCATCTTGAATGTATATGTGTGTAAAATGTTTTTATGTCATATTAACATACAAGTATAAGCACGTGCTTATGTATGTGATCAAAATCATACTTAAGAAAATATTTAATGTTTCATTCCCTATCAAAATAGGATGATGTAGTTGATTATACTATGTTTTAAAAATATAATTTGTCAACTTTTCATATTAGGTAAAAGAAAATATATTGCAATACTACATAATGACATTGTGACATATGAATCATCATAATCACATTTGTCTCATTATATGTTATTTTTTGTCATAACATTGGTGTTAGATGTGTGTAAAGAGCAAGCTTCCCTTTTTATAATTGTTGGTTCTTAAGGAATATTTTATATAATATTTTGTATTCGTTATTTTTGTTTGTCTTACAAAAAATCTAATGTTCAACACCTATATTAGAAAAATTAATAATTTAAATAGACAATACTTCCAATTTTTTCCTACAACTTATTAGTCTGTATTGAATCAACACTTACATCTTGTGCTTTGTTTGTTTACATTTTCCTATAAGTAATGTTACCATTCTTCACAAAATATAATTTTGTTGTTGTCGTCAATCTTTGTTTCCTTATGGTTAGATTGACCTTTCTCTTTATTCAATATATTTCTAGGTGCACTTAATAATTTATCTAATTTCATATCTATTTTGGTTTTTAGTAAATCTTCCACGTCAAGGGAAATAGTATTTTTTTAAAAGTAATCACTAGTACATAAACCACCTATGGCATTGGTTAAAACAAACCTATAACATCATTTTTGTACTGACACTTACAACATAGAACCTTTGGCGTCAATTTTAAGGGAAAGGCAAACCAATAACACAAATTCAATATCAGTTTCTATGAAAATAGAAATTGATGACTCAGAGTGATATCAATGTCATGGTATCATTCTGTGTTGTCCAGCGCATATAAAAGAACGGACGCTAAATATAGAATTATAGTCATCAATTTCCTTATATTAACTAATGTCGCATAAACCTACTGTGTCGTCAGTTTTTGTTTGAAGAATTGACGATATAGAGTGTGTGACAAAGTGCATTTTGGCATAAATATTTTTAATTACTCAATTACCCTTAATTAACTTGAATCTCTCTCTCCAAATGATTTCCATGGCTTCATGACTCTTAATGATGTCTAAAATAAAATATTTCACTTTTTTAATCAAGATGATACACATGTATGCATAAATCCTAGCTTTGTTATACCCTTGAATCCTTTGATTAATTCTTCAATCGTCCTTGCTCATTTTTATTTGAAATTTTGCACACGTGTTCTAGACTCTATCATGAAGCTCTGATACCAACTATCATGGAACTATTCTTACCCCAATCTCAATTCCATTGCCTAGATAGTGGTAAAGGGATTGAAGCTCTCATCCCTAGGTTTTGATCCCTTTCTTGTACATATTATCTAATGACTCTATTTTGTGATTAACCACTAAATAGAGTCATTAGCTAATTTTACAAGTAAGGGATCAAAACCTAGGGATGGGAACTTTAATCCCTTTACCTCTGTCTAGGTAGTGGGATCAAGATTGGGGTAAGAATAGTTCTGTGACAGTTGGTATCAGTGCATACACACTCTCATATACATTAAGTAAATAATTTCTCAAGAGAGTCATCATGCTTCTCCTATTTCCTTTAAGGACTATCCTAGACACCTATTGAAAGTAGTAGCATGACTTCTTGTCTTCTTATCTCTGATAGAGTATCTTAACTCAACATATACGCTCTCTATTTTTGGGTAGCATGGGATAACAATTAAAATATGGAAAAAAATATGGACCAATATCATGCCATTATCTGATCTTGAATTGAAATACCTAAGTGATACATGAAAGTAATCTTCAAGGTGAAGTACTCGTATGTAAAATTTATGCAAACTCAGTATCTCCAAATTGGATATAAGTTCTTTCTATCATTGTCATCATCTAAGCCTCAATCCCAACTATGTTGGGGTCGGCTACATGGATCCTTTGTTTCCATTTAGCTCTATCATGGGCCATATTCTGATTGAGATGTAGAGATTCAAAGTCTCTCTTAATAATCTCATCCCATGTTAATTTAGGCCTTCCTCTTCTTCTATTTATAGTTTTTGGCTCAATAACATTGCTTCATATAGGCACACTAGTAGGTATGTGTTACACATGTCTGTACCATCTGAGTCGGCCCTCACGCAACTTGTCCTCAATGCTCGCCACCCCCACTTAATTCCTGATATAGTCATTTCTCAAGCAATATTTTCTTGTCTTCCCACACATCCATCTCAGCATACGCATTTCAGCCACATTCATCTTGTTGAGACCTTGTTTCTTCACCGCCCAACATTCACTCCCACAGAGCATGGCTGGTCGTATTGCTATTCTATAAAACTTACTTTTTAACATGAAAGGGATCTTCTGATCACATAATACTCCAATTGCAATCCTCCATTTCAACCATCATGTAGTGATCCGGTAACAAACATCATTGTCCACATCCCCATCTATTTGAATAATAGAACCCAAGTAACGGAATTTATCACATTTTGGTATATCTACTCCGTCCAACTTGGCTCCATCATTCACACTACGAGATTGGATGAAATTGCAATGCATATACTCAATTTTGCTCCTGCTAATCATCAATCCATTTGATTCCAATGCCTTTCTCTAATGTTCAACTATATCATTCAATCCATCTTTAGTTTCATCAATCAAAACAATATCATTAGCAAATAACATACACCAAGGAATATCATCCTGAACATTCTTTGTCAACTCATCCATAACAAGAACGAATAGATATGGGATGAATGTGGATCCTTTGTGTACCTCAACTGTGATAGTTGGTGTCTCTCCTCCAGGAGTCTTGACACTTCCAGTAGAGCTATCATACATGTCTTTGATCAATTCAATGTATTGGATAGGCACACCCTTTTTCTTCAAAACCATCCATAACACTTCTTTGGGTACTCGATCATAAGCCTTCTCTAGATCGATAAACACCATATGAAGATCTCTTTTGCTTTGTCTATACTTCTCTATAAGCCTCCTTATCAGAAAAATAGCATCTGTTGTTGATCTTCCAGGCATGAAACCAAATCGGTTGTTTGATACATGTGTTATAGATCTTAACCTCTACTCAATAATCCTCTCCCAAATCTTCATCATGTGACTCATCAGCTTGATACCTCTATAGTTTGTACATCTCTAAATGTCGCCTTTATTCTTGTAGATTAGGACTTTAGTACTATTTCTCCACTCATCTGGCATCTTCTTGGTCTTCATGATCTTGTTAAATAAATTTGTTAACCACGTAACTCCCTCATCCCCCATACTCTTCCATACATCAATGGGAATATTGTCTGGTCTGCATGCCTTTCTCATTTTCATCTTTTTTAAATCATTATTGACCTCAAATGATGAAACTCATCCTGTGTAAATGATATCTCTTGTATTCATGTCGCATGAAACGCTAACATTATATGCAGTATCTCCATTGAAAAGCTTATGGAAGTAATTTCTCCACCGGTTCTTGATATCATCGTCCTTCATCAATACTCTACCATCTTCATTCTTTATGCATTTTACCTGACTCAAGTCTCTTCCTTTCCTTTCTCTTATATGAGCCATTATATATATATATATATATATATATTTCCCCTTCTCTAGTGTCTAGCTTCTTATACGTATCATCAAAGTATCTATACCTTGCCTCCCGAACAACCTTTTTAGCTTCTTTCTTTGTTTGCTTGTATCTTTAGAACATTGCATCATCTCTAGATTTGGGCAAGCTCCTATAGATCTCCCTTTTCAGTTTAACAGTCTTTTGTACTTCATCATTCCACCACCAAGTCTCCTTCTGTGGAGGCCCACAACCTTTAGACTCCCCAAAAACCTCTTTGGAAATTCTCGTTATGCAGGAGTTCATGTTATGCCACATAATGTTAACATCAGACTCCAAATTCCAAATTACCTCCTTGATGAGTTTATCATGAAAAGTCAATTTCTTTTCTCCTTTAAGATTCCACCACATGATCCTACTATATTGGTTTCTGTTATGCTTGCCTTTATTGATCTTCATGTTAATATCCAAAACTACCAACCTATGATGGGTCGTGAGTTCTTTGCCAGGAATCACTTTACAATCCTTGCATATGTTACGATCCACCCACCTTGTAAGGAGGTAATCAGTTTGCCTACAGTTGTGCCCACTCTTGAAAGTAATCTTATGAGATTCTCTTTTCTTAAAATGGGTTTTGCCAAAATCATATCATATGCAACTGCAAAATCTAATATCCTCTCTCCTTCTCCGTTCTTGTTGCCATATCCAAAACCACCATGAACTCTCTCATATTTGGCATTACCACTCCCCACATGGCCATTTAAATCACTCCCAATAATAATCTTCTCCTCGATCGTATTCCTTGCATCAATTCATCCATGTCATCCCAAAAATCCTTCTTCCCATCCTCGCTAAGGCTATGTTTGAGGTGAATTTGTGATATGGTGAAATTATATGGAAACCATGTTTTACACCTCATACTTGATGAGGTCCCTATTGATTGAACCTATGTTGCCCCTATTTATTATCAAACCTCAAAAATGACTAAGCAAATCTATATATATTATATGTATCATGTCCCACACCTTGATATGACTATGTCTTTGGATACCTAGATCTTTATGTGAAGACTTGTTATAAGAGGCAACTTCCCTATTGACTATCATACCTCTTTATAAGACTCAATTTTGAATAATAAGAAGTCTTGGCCACACACGATTATGCTTAAGTTCTTAAGTTCTCAATGTGACTTATGTATTTCTAAAAGGCATCCGTCCCTTGATCAATTAAGGAGGGGAGCTATATTATAATCCCAAGTTTGCAAAATTGTGGAATATGGTTGCCCAATTTCTTTAAATATTTTGTTTTATGATTTATCATTTCTTATTGTATATTCTAGTGTGTGAGATCCATTTGGGCAACCAAGGAATGGGAACTTCAATCCCCTTACCACTATCTTGGAAGTGGGATTGGGTTGGGATAAGAATAGTTATTATGGTCATGCTGGAAAGTACGATCATGTTGTGGAGTGGGTATCAAGGTCGTGTTGGGTGGAACAGCCATTTTATAATAGGTGTATCATTGATTTTTTTTAAAACATAACACGCTAGGTGTAGCAGGTCTACAAACATGTTGTCTGGTTGTTCAGTAAGATACATAACCTACATCTTATTAGAAATGTAGGTTCCGTCCTACTTTCATTTTAACAACATGCAAGTATACCTACAAAACCTATAATACCAAACATATATACACAATTCATCCACATATATACATGTGCATTCCATTATCTTCAAAACTAGATTCCATTCTCATTCACATACACAATTCATAAAATACATATACAATTCCATTCTCTGATTATATTCTCATGACAAACGCAATTCTCATTGTATACATTCCTCTTCATATTCATTCACACACATGCATATGCACACACATCATTCACATATGCACCAACAATTCACTTGCATCAAATTTAAGTTGCAAAAGTCATAACCATCACATGTATATAGAAAAAATGACATCAACATTTCAAAAACTCATATTTAATTCTAATAATATTAAAGTTGACTTTCTTAATGAAGGAGTGCCCCCGCTCTTCTCTTATGTGATATAGCTCCTCATTAGTATAGGATTTGTCATGTCAAAATTGCAAAGAAATGACATAACTCAAGAGTTTTATTTAATTTTTTATATTATCAAATGAGACTATTTACTTATGATTCAAGTGAAATTACCTTTGATGAGCAATGGATGTCTAGTGTCGCTGGTTTGATAATCATGTATGCATACTACATGATGTAGTATTTGTGTTCCCAATTATTATTTTGTATAGGGTACTAAAAATTTACAGTTACATAAAATGTTAATAAATAAAAATAATCAGAGTTGGCATATATATGTATTGGGATCAAAAACTACCTCAACATTCCAACTTAATAATTTCTTTTTTATCTACCTTTCATCCGTCCTTTTTAATGCTTTTATATACAACATACATTTAATTGAATTATTATATAGTCATGTAATGATGCAAACATTAATGTATCTTGATGGATATAAAAATGTACTTACAGAACTAATGTCATTTTCATTGTGTGTTCCCCACTCCCTACTTTGTCACTTAGAGTATCTAGATAATACACAGTTAGCATATGAGGAACATTTAACAAAAACTCTTAATGCTTATTATTGAGTGAAAAGAAGGTATACGAAAGGAAATTCAAATTCCACGATGAATATAATTCATAAGTCAAAATATAAGCAAATACCCAAAACTTACTTAACATTGTAGAGAGATATAATCACACTCTTACCCGCAATATCAAATTATTTAAACGTAGTAGAGAAATAATTACAAAGAAATGTTGGGTCTCTATCTACATAGATAATTAACGATGGAACTAAAATACCACATTTGTTAGTTTGGACTATCTACACGTCCTATATAAGTAGCTACAAAACATATATGTATGCATTAATATATAAGAAAACACATCAACATATATTTTCACATATATGGAATGAGGTATTTATCCATAAGATCTCTCCATATCTAAAGTGATATTATAGTTATTCAACCAATCATAAGTAAATAGCCCCATAATATTTGGTAAGTATACACTAGTATTGTGATCTTGAACTAAATTGTCATCCTAGATATGGACCATAATAGCCAACCCTTCTTTTAAGTTGTGTAGCCATAGTGCCAACCCCTACACTTAGGACCTAGAGAATCGAATAAGTCCTTTGCAATCCAACAAAGTAATTGAATATTTGGAGGAAGAAATAGAGGAGGAACTGTAGGGGGTTTCTTAGGCTCTAGGATCTACACATAGTCTCATATCAATTACCAATTATATATACAAGTAGAAAATAATCACAAATACAAATGTAATGAAAGTTTAGCATACATTCGCATAGATAAATTTTCTTTGGGCCACACAAGCATGCCACATTCTGCATCCCCTACTCAGGGTGGCCACATTGTGGGGTGTCTACTTCCAAGCATCGTAGACAAGCCTGATAGACACATGAACCACATCAACGGCCATTGGAGAACCATGGATCATGTCACCTGGAAGGGGTGGGTAAGGGTTGCCCAGTGCAATGACATAGAAGTTAGATTCTAGTAATGTAAGATGACATGGCCTCAACGCCTACAGTTTTGGGTATAGTGCTCTATATACCTAAACACGAACATATAATAAATTCACTTGAAAGACTATAATATCACAAACAAACTTACACCAGGCGTGTCAGCTGGGGGTCCATGGAATTACTCCCAACCACCTCTATCATAGAGGGGTCCGCTTCGTAAGAAGAATGGAGTGGCATAAGTATTATTTGAGGAGGTTGAGACTGATAAGTCTGAAACTATCTCATTTCTTCCTCTATTCCTTTTACAATCATGTTTTATACCTACTCTTGTTCTCCTTTCTTGATAGATTTATGCTTATGCTTTAATGACCCAAAAAATGAACTTATACCAAAACCATCCCTAACACGACCAGGTTACTCGGAAGTACCTAGAGCAATTGTCAATTCATTCCTTTGAACATCAGCAATGATCTTGCCTTCTTTCTTTGCTTGTAAAGATCATGTTAATCATCATTAATAGTAATTTGTCAGTAAAATACAGCAATCAAGGTCAAAAATGAACATACACTCTAAGAATTGACTTTTACCATTTTTGCAGCCACCTCAGCGGTTGCGGGGCTTGGCATTTATCCAAATTGGCATGTCCTCGCACCTATCAACTCCTCATGGTGAAGTAATGGTGTAGGATTTGTAGAAGACTCAACAGACCCAGGAGTAGACTTCTCTAAAGAAGATGCTTCCAATCTCTATTGGAGATGCCTTGTGTGTCCACATGAATTGTATTTATGGTCATGCACAATTATTGCACAGTCCACACCTTTCTTTTTTAGCATTGTGTAAATCTTGGTTAACTTAAAATATATGTTAATTATGTAATACATTGAATTCATTTGTTAATTCTAAGAATGCACTTTAAAGGAGGGGGCTTAATACCTTGAATTAATTAGTTTAACTTGAAGAAACAAATGATTCACACACCTTTGGGTCAAGATAGGACCATTCAGTGGACTTCTTCTTCTCCACGATCATTATGTAATTCTCCTGTCAGATTTGTCTTATAATTCCTTAATATCCTCCCACAACATTGCAACACCTTCTTACGATGTAGTTTTTTGTCAAGGTCAAAGATTCTTTGCAAAAGTTCATATAATTAATGACATATTTCTAAAAATAGAATTGTGAATATATTTAAAAATTAGAATGCCTCATAACAATTTCCTTCCATATGTAGTCTTTCATGGAAGGAACAACTTTATACAAAGATTTTATTATTATCTCTAGTTTTGAAAGAGTTGCAAACTCTAGATATTGCATGAAAGTATTGTGGTTCTTCCCAATAGGATTTCATATTTCATCAAAGTCAATGACCAACTTCGATCCTTTACCCCTTTGTGGAATTACTTGTTCATCAATGTGATGCCTCTTTTACGTTCATGATCATGTTGCTCCTCATCAGACCCAACAAGATCCTTAGGGTGCACATCCTCAGGATGCTCATCCTAAAATTTTTAAGAAACACATATAAGTGATAACAAATGTAACTTATATAATTATGTTAGAGAATTTGAAATACACATATATGTAGTAAAACACTACAACTTACACTAGACTCATCCTCATGGTGCACATCATTAAGGTTCTCATCCTCACAGTCAAACACCATCTAAAATTGTTATGTTAAAAATAGTCAAAGAATGAAATATAAGTGATAACGAATGTAAAATGTGCATGTAGCATATGAAACATATATAAGTGTAATAAAGAATTTTTAAATGAACATCTAGCATTTCAAAATTAAAATATATGCCTCTAGTTTTGATTGGTCTTTGATTAATTAATATTCCTTTTGTGTGATCTACAAGCGCATATAAGTCAATGTCAGATTAAAGATTTACACTTGGCAAGCCAACTAATAATGGAATGGACCCATCATACTTGTCATAGTACTCTTCTTCATCTATAGGATCTGCAATAAACTGCCTTTCCCATGAAGAATGACATACTATTTTTCATTTCTAGGATCATTGTGTAGAATACTTGCTTCACATGTGATAACATTATGAATGGTTCACCCTTCTCACCACTTTTTTTTTAAATTCACTAATGTGAAATACAATTCATCCATTACAACTAGGGTTGTACATCATTTCAAGCCCACTTTGAACCATGCAAGACTCGAATAATCAAAATTTGTAGACTGAAGACCGAACCGAATTAGAACTAGTCTGGTCTAGATCGGACCAGAAAATGTATAGAACAGACTGGGACCAGACAAAGATCAGGCCCAAAAAAAATTTCTTCCTAGTTAAAAATATAAAACAATCATGTATTGACATGATTTGTAATTCTCTTTCACACTACTCTAGGTGAGAAAATTCAAAACTACAACTAATGTAATTGATTTTGATGATTTTTTGTGTTCATATATTTTATGTAACAATCCTTGTTTTGATTTTAATGAACATATATTTATTCATAAGCACACTATGGTAGCTAATAACATTATTTTACACAGTTATTTTTGTACAAAAAATATTTACATATAATGTAATGAATAATTATCATGTGACATGGTGATATGAAACTTAAGTCATCTACATAACTCCTATTTATTCTCATGTCAAATTCTAACAAGTATTTGCTTCCAACCTTAGAGTAATAATATTTCTAATGACTTGCATATAACTTATTATTTACATATTTGACCATCATGTACTCCATCCCCAACAATTCTTCTAAAACCTTAACACTAATATAAACATTTATTGTATTTAATTCGGAATAGGAAGATATTGTTTTATGTTATTTGGTCCAGTCAGTCCAAAATGGTTTGGATCTATTTTGGACCAAACCAGACTGAGGGCCAGAATCTTGAAAATTAGAGGACCAAAGATCAGACCAAAATTAAAGTCGGTCCAAGATCGGACCAGACCGAATAGTTGGTTGGGTCTAGTTTGTCGGTTTGGATAGATATATATACAATCCTAATTACAACTCCTTTTTTGTTACCAACCCAATTACATCTAAAGATGGAAACTCTAAAATCTATGTAGTCAAACTCCCATATGTCTCTAATGACACCACAATAAGACATTTTAGCTTCACATGGACTCTTATCCTTCACAGTAGATAAAAATAATGAAGACACCTGAAGGGTGACACTACTATTTTGTATGAGACTCTTATCATCTGCATACTTTATGTTATCAAAATACATTTATGTCAAACCCTTTATAAGACGTAACATTCATTCTTCATTTAAAGGTGAGCCATTAGATATTTTCATCAACATTATTTGTGTTTGAGATAGTTGATGAAAAAAGTTTGTTTCAAATCACCTAATAAATATCCTATTGTGTTCTTTAACAAGACACATTGAAATGGCTTGAGAATTATTTTTTTGATAAAATTGGTATGTTCATTGATATATATATTTATATATATATATAGGGCTCATCTTTAGTACCCGCACAGGTAGCTACCCGCGCACACTTCCTAATATATATTTTTATATTATTTTTTTGCAATTATAGAGGAGCATTTTATCTAGCTCCCCAAAAAATTTGATCCAAAAATAATATCATTTGCCCCCCCCCAATCCAGAAACCCGTCCATATATTTACTGATTGTATATTTTTAATGCAGTTACTCTTTTTCTCTCAGAGTTACTCTATATATCAATATAGTTACTCTTTTGATTCAGAAGAGTTACTCCAGTGTACCATATAGTTACTCTTTTAACCCCGAGTTACTCCAGTGGGTAGCAAAAATCTGGCTACACGCACGGGTAACGAATGAACATCCATATATATATATATATATATATATATATATATATATATATATATATATATATATATATATATATATATATATACATACATATATATATCCACTACATTGATGTTGTGTAAAATATACACATGTACATGTTCTCACAACTCATGATTAATTACTTTCACACGTACTCCAAAAGTCCCTTTGTCAGAATAGGTATCAATATCATTTTCATTTTCTGCATTAAACTATTAAAATCATGAGATTTTAAGACCTGTCAGCTTCAGATCCTTCATTGATACTAATATATGGATATTAGATGATTATCCATGTCAAACCTTAATATTTAATAAGAACTCATAAAAATTTCTCTTCTTCTGTCTGGACAACGTGTGACAAGCAGGGGTAAATATATTTTTCAATCATTACTGACTTCTATTGTTAATTTTTCCTTATATCCATTTCACATAGGTCCAATATGGATTTGATGTTATCTTTAGTCTTACCTGGTATAGTCAACAAACTACCAATAATGATATCACAGGCATTTTTCTCAACATGCATGTCATTGATACAATGCCTAACTATCAAAGAACTCGAGAAAAGGAGGATCATGGAATATTGACTGCTTCTTGAATAAAGATTTGTTGAGTGTGGTTATAGTACATTGTGATCTCTTACCAAATGCATTGACAAATATTTTACTTTTTCACAAACATCCTTTCCTGGCATAGGTTTAGGGGCACTCCATTCCTCAATTGATGCATTGAATGCCTTGAGCAACCTTTGGTAAGGACTATTGTAAGAAACCTTCAACTATCAAGATATACAATCTTTCCACCATATTTTAGTTGTATTTAATAAGTGATCTCCTCAGATATAGAGCATTCTTTGGATCCTTTTATGATGTATCTATACAAAATCCAATATGATAGAAAGTCATTAATAGTGAAAAAAACATAGAAAGCAAACGAAATGTCTATTTACACGAAGCAATCAAGCTCATCACATCTTCTCCCTAGAGTTTCTTTAAGACAAAAATCATAGGTACAACAAAAACATAAATAGTATTTCCAGGTTATTTGGAGCATGACATCAATAAGACATCAAGACATAGTTATTTTTCATACACGATCAGGGATGAAGGTTATATACAACAATCATGACATGCCAAGTGTGATGTTTCCTGTTTAGTTGTATGGATTCATCCAATCAACAAAAAGTCCAAGTCTTACATTCCTAACTTCTTCACCAAATTCAAGGTACAATAAATCAATTTTCTCCCATTATAGGGATCCTACGCATGTCATAGCATCACATCATTGTTTTTATTTTCCTCTGCATGACAAGGTAAATTTTGTGCCTCCATGTCATTGACAAACACACATTGAAACCATGGTATTATGGGTAGATACTACATCACCTTGGTAGGAGAGCCAGTTTCAGACTTACTCAAAATCGTCATTTTATACCTTGACGCCACACATTTTGGACAATCTTTCAGATTGATATAGTACTTTTGAAATAACACACAATCATTTAGGCATGTATATATCTTCTTAGCTTGCATTCCCATTGACCACAATAATTTCTTTTAATTTGTATGTTAAGATTGGAAGCTCATTGCCTTCAAGAAGAATTTCTTTCAACAAAGACAATAGACATATGAAGCTTTTGTCGCTCTATCTATTGTTGGACTTCATATTATATAATCTCAACACATCGCTCATCTTTGTAAACTTAGTACAACCTTAATATAGTGGTCTCTGAGCATCATGCAAAATGTCTCTTAATAAGGAAGGCATATCAATAAGATTTACTCCACAACTATATAGAATTACATTAACCATGTCTATGAGAATTGGTTTGTTCACATCTATGTCGTCGACAATTTCTTCTTTAGCACAAGTACTGTTATAGACATCTACTAATCTTATAGTAGGAATCTCTCAAAGTAAGTAACATTATATGTAGCCATGTACAATCCTGTGTCACATGCCATGACTTTTGATTTTGTCAACAATGTCGACTTTCAAGTTGTTACTGCAATTCCTACATGAACAATAGAAACTATCTCCAAGTTGTTTCTTATGTTTGTCTACAAATCTTACAAACCGATCAAGACCAATAATAAACTCTAGACTGTAGTGATTTGGAATTAACATCCATGATCAATCCATTCTCTCATCATAGAGAAAATGAGAATTAAATTAGGTGTTTACATATAGGTTTAAGGTTTATGGTTTAGGATTTAGGGTTTACAAATATGGTCTAGGGGTTAGGGTTTACAAATTGAGGTTTGTAGATAGGGTTTATATATTAGGGTTTAGAGTTTATAAATGATTGTATACAACCTATCCCATTCTTCAACACATAGCCTCACTAGTAAGTGTATAGAGTGTATTCAGTTTTTAAGAATATTTCAGTACAATTTCCTCACAGTTCTCCAAGTATACCGATGTATATGGGAAAATACCCATCTTCATATGTTCTTCAAGGACAAACATACAAATGGCGACAAAATATCTTGAAAATTATTACACATTATACACTTAAATCCTAAGTGAAATTAAGTGTTCAAGAATAGTCTCAAACTGGATACTATCCAAGATTTACTCCTATGAGTAAATATTGGGTGGGTTACTAGGACAACATATAATGTTGTCATTTATATATTTAGGATCTTCGTGTCATCACTCACATCGTTGCATATTAGGGTTTACACAACATAGACAGTATTTAAAGAAACCAAGCAAATAACCATTAACGATTCATTTTGTTAAGCATAATTTTAGTTTCTAATTAGATACATAATTAGAATTTTGTGACCTATCATAACTTGAAACACATGTACTTTCAAGAATGATCATAATATAATTCATAATCTAATGACTTAAACATAATACATCATTTTCATAATATAAAAACTAGAAAAGGGAAAACTACCTGGATGAAGTCAAGTGCAAACAAGCAGTGGAGGCAGTAGGATAGCACTAGTGGCAAAGATAGTAGAGAAACATCAGAAGCACCAACAATGGCAGCAAGGAAACACCATTGCAACGGCAATTATGGTAATGACAATGGAGACAGAAGCACTAGTAGAGGTGGCCAAGAAGAACGATGAGTGCTAGAGAGAAAGAAATAGGGGTGATAAAATAGAAAATGAGGGTAAAAGAAATTTTATGGGTGCTATTAAGTGGAACTTAGTCATCTATTGTTACAAATAGTCAACGACATAGTATTTAGTCATCAGGGGCCTGAGGAAAACCAACACCATAGTTTAATCTTTGTCTTCAGTTAGCCATTAAAAAACTAACTTCATATGTACTTGTCTCTATTAAAAAAACTCCAATCTCACTAAGACGTGCGTCGTTGGTTGTCCTACACAAACTACACCATAGTTCAAATTCTATCATCAGTTATTCACCTTATAAAGGACACCAGATGTAATTATCCCTATTAAAAATGCCAACCTCATTAAGACTTGTGTTGTCGATTTATATCAAAAATATTGATGATATAATATGAGCTGGGGGAAATATTTTTTGTTGGGCACGTGGCGGGAACTCTTTGTTGTTGGTTTTTAAAAAGGAATTGACATCATAAGTTTTTGAAGTTAATTTTTTTTGCAGTGGGTGTGACCTATGGCGTCGGCTTTTATGGAGTATAACCAATGACAGAGGATTTTTTGAGGCAAATTTATTCCGCAGGAAGGGCTTTGTCATCGGGTTTTTTTACAACCGACGCTAGATGCCTACATCAAAAAAGTTCTCGTGAAAATTGAACTTTGTGAACTTTCTTAGAAGTCAGTTCTTCACAAAGAAACAAAACTTCATGTTTGTGATTTACCAATTGATTCTATAAACTTGTGTTGGTTTTCTTTTAAAATTGAGGCTAGGAAAAGTGACATCAGAGGTCAAAAATGTACTAGTGAGTATATTGAATTATTAGAAGAGGAGAACAAAACTTAGTCCCATAGTAATGCTAAGGTTTTTTAAAGAGAAACTAAATGAGAACATCAATAAAATATTGGAATGATGATCATTTAGTGGCTAAAGCAAGCGATCTAGGAGAGGTAATGTGAAGGAGGACAATTTTCAATAATAATGTGATAGAAATCTGCAAAAATAAAAAAGACATCCAGGGAGACAAAAAAGGCAATCTCGCTACCAAACAAACAAGTTCACAAAGAGTAAGAAAGAAGAATATGGGAGCAGTGATAGAGTCTGACTCCACTAGTAAGATCCAATTCAAAGTTATTAATTGTATAACTCCTAAGAGAATATGAGTAGTTGTTGCATCCGATTAGAACTTCTATCTCTATCAAAGTCGAGGCTTTTAGGGAGCTCATATGATATGTTTTTTATTGTGATGATCATCTTATTATTTGAAATGGATGATTTGAGCCCTTAAGTATGAATTCTCAGAAGGTATAATATGTTGAATTTCAAATTTGAAGAGGATGGCATGTATTTTGAGATTGATAGTAATGTTTTGTCCTGGTTATTTTTTCCATAGGCATCTAGATGGATGAGCAAATGTAAAAGGGGAACCCCTTAATGGAGAACATTGCTTGATTAAAAAAAAAGAGAAAAGTAAAAATATATTCATCACATATGTTTGAAAATTTTGTATTGGAAATACATTTGCATCTTTGAGGCAGTCTAAAAATATAACATATTGTCACAAAAAGAACATATTGACGTAAAAGTAGTATTCAATATTCATGAAAATAATATACTTGAATTTAAATCCATAATAAGATAACTTACATGACGCATTCTTATATGTTTGGACTCAAGTTGAAGTTCATTGTGAGATAACATATATGACGCTTACTCATATGTTTGAACTTAATTGAGGTCCATAGTAAGATAACATGCATGATGCTTTGTCATATGCTTGAAAACCAAATACATGTTTAATGTACATACCCAAATAAATAAAATTAGATATTTACATATCACAAATATGCATGCCCTTAAATGAGTATGCACAATCATGTGTATGTGTCTATGTACATATAACTATGTGAGTTAGGACTGACTTACCCATCGTGTGTGTGTTAACGAGTATAGATTTGCTACTCCCAGTGTGAAAATGGTGTATGACACATTGTTAGGGAATATCATGAACATATTGAAAGCTATTGTTCGAAATGGAGAGAATAAGATCCATTTGATTGTGATATAAATCTTATCAATGAAATGAATTGACTATAATTATCAAATGGGTGGCATGTAGTGACAGACTTCAGGTTTTATGTTCTCATCTAACGTGGCATTGATGCCTATGGAAGTGCTTCCTAGATCAAAAGCAAATAATTCCAAAAAAATAAATTTTTACTTTTAAATATCAAAAGAATGTCCTATGAAGTCACTATGTAAACTCTAGAAATAAAATATACGAAGGAACATCTTATAACAAATCAAAATGATTACATATTAGTATAGATGCATTGTTATATGTGGGATACTCACTATGGAACTATTACATTGATACATAACTAATTTAAATTAAAATAAGATGAGACTCATACAAGTCCTTAAAGATAATAAATTAACATAAACTCCACAAAAAATAAATTGATTGTACAAGATCCATTTTGGAAATAAAGTTCGTTTATTTATTTTTGTTTCACATATAAAAATTCAAGCTATGGTTCAAAAAAACTTTATCACTGGGTAGACCATGTTTGTATGTTCTAATAAACAAAGGAGTACTACTTCCAATAGCATCAATTAAAAACTAAGATAATACCCAAGAAAATGTTAATAATTTATTTTTCTAGTAAAACTAACAAGAAAGACATATATCAAAATTTTGTTTCAAACATCATGTGTATGGGTATTCAGATATATTATGTGGAGAGGCATTACCTTACAAATGTTAAAATAGGATGATTGAATTACCAATATAGACTAGTATGCCATAAAAAGACAACAAACAAGGTAAAGTGCATCCTAGAGAAAAGGGGAAGTCACTTGTATCAAATTTCTAGATTTATGTACCTCCAAAATCCACTAAACCATTCAATCACACATATGATATATGTGATGCTTCAGATTATCATGGTAACCAATAGAGACATGGTGGATCACTAGGGGATAAAAATTATCATAATGAATCATAGAATGAAAGACTAGCATTTTGCTTTATTTTTTGGTACAAAGAATGAGATAAGAACTATTTTTCCTCTTTTTGGTCATTAACAATTTTTAATATTAAGTGGATGGAAATAATCATCAACTAGTATCAAGCAATAACAATTTTGGTTGATTAAAGTGGTTGGACAATATGACCTTAGGGTCGAGCCTGAGTTGCTACAGTCATGAGTTGTTGCCAAAAAGAACTAGAATAAGGAGATCCAATTTTAGCTCTTTGAATAACTACATGTTAGCTATATTAGCTTAAATAATATCAATTAGCATGGGTTAAGCCCAATATAGGTGAAGATAATATATGTAATGTGGAGAAAAAGTAGTTTTTGTTTGTTGTGCTAATGTGAAGAATGTTTAGTCCCATATTACCCACTTATAAAGCTTTGGTTCTCCTGATTCGTAAGAATGAGTGTGACAATAGTGCCTAAATTTCTAGGGGAGGGTATGATCACCCTTATGGTGGGTATGGAGACCACAACATGCACGTACACATGTGTGTGCACCATGTCACATTGGTGGGATCATGAACGAGAACATGGCTCAAGGTTCATGGAAATTGTCTTCCATATTCTGTCTATTTTTACACAACCGTTAATTACTTAAATTCTTAAGAGGAAAGTGGATCCTTATATTCTTTTTATGTGTACTATAGAGATCATGTTAATGCATTAAACCAATAATAGGAATGTGTGTGAGTCAATAGATATGGCCCCAGGAATTTGGGCGAAACAAAGAACACCTCAAATAACTTAGAGCATGTGTCATTGTGTTTTGAAACCTGGTCATTTGTTCACTTTTCTATCCACCGCTCCCTACATGTTCTCATATGGATTTCATCTATTTTGTGATATAAAATTTCTCCATCCTCTATCTTCCCTTGATGGAATTTTTTGGATGGTGGTACCTATCAACCACTAAGTTTCATTGGTGGTATTGCTTCTTGTCATCTACATGTGAGTGAGAAGATGTCTTTCTACAAGTCCTTGACCAGGTCAAGTTTAAAAGAACCATAACGTCCCAAGATTTGAGGCCTCAAATAAATGATCTTAAAAGGAATGGGGGATTGTCCATATCACCAAGATGAACTTCCTTTTTAGGGATCCAATTAACAAGAACTATGTGGATAAGCGTGCTCATCCTAGAGTAGTACTAGGATGAGTGACCAGTCAGGAACTTGATCCCATCTTGCATGTGAGTGAGGATAAAGTGCACAGTTAAGCCGGTAATGGTCTGTGGGGCCATTCGTCATTCCTAAAATTCTACTAGAGTCTTGGGTAGTAAGCCCATGTGTTTACAAATGGTATCAGAGCCATAACCCCTCTAGTAGGTGGGGCCCACATGGGCATGTGGCTTGTTTGTCTTGAGTTGTGTAGTCTAGGTATGTTGGAAAGGAATATACATGGTGATGTACCCACCATTGCATTGGTAGTCGTAATCATGAGCTAGGTGTGCATGGGCCATTCTAGTTCCATACTCAAATGAATAAAATATTATGAGGTCATATAGTTGAGCCTTGATGAGGACGTCAAGAGTCTGTGTAGGAGAAATTATAACATCCCAAGATTTGAGGCCATAGATATAATGATAATAAAAGGAATGATTGAACTACCCACATCACCAAGGTGCACCTCCTTTTCAGGGAGCCAAGCAATACAAACTCTATGGTTACATGCCCAACCTAGAGTAGTACTTGGTTGGATGACTAGTAAGGAAGTTGATCCCAACTTATGCATGGGTGAGGACAAAGCATGTAGTTAAGGCTAGTGGTAGTCTATGGGGCCTGTCATCATTCTTGAAACTCTACTCAAACCTTGGGCATAGGGCCCAGGTCTTTACAATAACAATGTGCATCTGATGCATAATAGAGTGTCAATTTCTTTAAGTAAAGTCTATGTTCATCAAGAAGGTAATTTAGTTTGAGTTGTCTAAATTGTTTCATTGTTTCTTATCCTATGTTTGTTCTTACATTTCTTATCAAAATATTAAACTTGGTCTCAAAACCATTTAATTAAATTGTAGTTGTTTGTTGTTTCTTGTAATGAAAATCAAAAATATAATAGTATTAAGAAAGAATTTAATGTCATTCATTAACATGGAAAGACATGGTGTTTACCATTCTAATATTGATACTGGTAGAGGCAGATGGAAATTTATCTCAGGAAGATAGGGTTTCTTGACTATCTTATAAAGGATAAATCCACACCTAATGAAATTGATCTTAAGAATGTTGAGAGAATTGCTTATTGGAAGAAGGTGATCAATGTGTAGAGGATGAATTCTCTTATCATTGTCAAATAAATACTTATGATGTATACTTCAGACCTCCTATCATGACTAAAAAGGTTCTACGAGATACATTAGAGTAAGAAATATAAAATAGGGAATCAAGGTTGCTGAAAATGTTTTAACTCTAAATTTCTTATGTTTCATAAGGTAAGTGGTAAATATATTTCTGATCAAGTACATAGTTTTCAACTCTTATGTCGTAACCTCTCATAATAATGTATTTTTATAATATTACATAAAAAATTGTTCATATGTTTGTCATTGAAAAGTCCCAAGTCTTGGGAGACTGTTGTCTTGAATCTCATGCACAAAAAGGGGGACGTAATCCTAGGTGAACTTATTGTGAGATGTTTCAATAAAGGAGGAACACTTGCAAGAGGAGGTGTTCATGTACCAATTGATGTCAACCCCAGTATAAATTTTAAGACTTACAAGAGTTCAGTTTGAAAAATAAGAACACATATAAACCTAAGTCCAAGAGGCAAAAGAAATCAACAAACAAACCTTGTTAGACTTGTGGATAAGTTGTCCATTGGAATAGGAATTATCCTACAAACAAGGTGAACAATGCTACTATATCTATGGGATTAAGAGAGAAAGATTCCCCCCCCTCCCATGCCCGTAGCAGAGGTTGAACGCCTGGGAGGGTGGTAAATCAAGGCAGAAACTGGGATTTGAACCTGGGTCCCTTTGTGGGGAGACATTGTGCTTGACCACTTGAGCCACTCCTTTTCGGCAATGCTACTATATCTATGATTTAAGAGGCGATGGTTAACATGTAGAGTACTTAATTGAACCTCAATGATGGGTACTCTTATATTAAAGCTGAAGTCATTTCTATATTAAAATTGTTGTAGTAGATTATAGACACTAGGGATAATGTACAAGAATGTGCTAATAAGTCTCTATATTTGTCTTAACATTCCTCTTTGGGCAGATCCATGACATTACACGATGCAAGATCTATATAAGTCAATGGAGAAGTATAGGTGGATCTATAGTCTCCTTCAATAAAAAGTTCTAATACTTTGTAGAGTCAGACATGTTCCATCTTTTCGACCCAATATAATTAGAGGTGAAAAATTAGTTAGATGTGGTTTAATAAAATATTGCAAATGCAATAAAGCATATACTACTCATGTTCAAGATGATTAATTCTTTGGAAATGGGTACTTATGGGATCTGAAGGATTTTTATGAGATTCATGTAGGGCCAATTGTTTCAAATCATGCTCTTAATTTGAATTATAATAATTGGTTTTCTTGAATATTTTTTGTGTGATATATATCATTATTGTTTGGACCATGTGAATGTTGGCTCAATATAACATATGATGAATAATGATTTAATATTGTGATAACCTGGTTTTCTCTCACTTCTCAAGTACATGTTGCCTACTTTATCTTTACTCAAATTCTCATCCTAGCCCTCAATTTCATCTTTGAATGAGTGTTTATGCACAATTAGTCCATCTAGTATACATGTATAACTAAGATGATGATCATCTTGATGAAAACAAAAAATGCTTTCGTGTAACACATCATCACCTATTTTATTGAATTTTGAACACATCCTTATGAACTTTTGTGCTCTATTCTTATTCTCATGTTGAAATTCTCTCTCTTATGTTTCTAACACATCAAATTTTTCCCAATTTGGAGCTCAGATGAGGAATATAGGGACAAATTGGTGAGCTATACTTGAAAACCTAATTCTTCTAATCTTTTATCACCATTGTTTTGCCTTTGGGACGATCTTTTGGGCCCAGTTGGGGGAGCTCGCATGCACGCAGCCCACTCCCCTCTTTCCTTATTTCTCCAGCAATCCTAACACTCCTTCGTGTACCAATCACAAGGCACTTATCACTGAGCAATGGATCTCGGCCCTCGGGTCCTTTTGCCATTAAAATTTTATGAAAACTCGATGTTACCCATTTGGTCACAAGTGCATTCCATGTTTGAGGTAAATTCTTGATATGGTGAAATAAGGTTGAACTCATGTTTTATACCTCATATTTGATGAGGTCCTTATTGACTATACCTATGTTGTCCCTATTTTGATCAAACCTCAAACATTGATAAGAAAAACTCACCTGATTGATATACATCATGCCACATATTCTAGTATGACCATGGCTTTGGAACCCCCCATATCATGATGTGATGACTTGAATTCAAGAGATACTTCCCTATTGACTTGTATGCCTATTTGTAAGCTCAATTTTAAACAACCATGATGGACATGATGTTACTCTAGCCCTGTTATGCTCGAAACCTCGAGTTCTAAATTTGACTTCTCAATTTCCAAAATCTACCCTTACCTTGATCTCGAAAGAAAGGGAATTCTATTATGACCTTGATCTTGCAAAACCTTAAAATATGATTGCCCTGTTATGATATTGATGTTTGACTCATGATCTTATGAAATTTGATTCAATAGTTAGTACTCTCCCTATCTGGACATACTTGATGACTCATGATTAATATAGACTAATATGCTAAACAAGGGTGGTAGTTGACTTATGACTCTCCCCTAACCTAGGTCACACCCCTATTGCGATTGCCTCTAAATTTTCACTTTGATGATTATTTATAGTTTGGAAAGGTAACCCTTTTCACACTATTTTTATTTCTTGACCTAAGCCTATAATAGGTCAATTCCATGATGACTTTGATACTCAATCTTGAATCTCGATTTTATGACGGACTTGAAGTACAATATTGTTGACTATAGTTAGTGTTTAGGTTCCTAGAAGGACCTAGGTCTATATCATTCATCAACCATGACTACCATGAAAATGAAATTGATGTTGATGCCATGAAATGTTGAAAAATGCTCGAAGGGTTGCCCAATTGCTGCTCGATTGTTGTATATGGATGAATGATCACCCCTAAGGTCTAATTAGGAATCTAAACCCTAGATTAAAATATTTGGACCTATGAATTTGATGTCCAAATTTCACTCTCAATACTAAATAATGAAATCTTGACTCTTGATTCTTTATTCGAAGCCTATGATCACCCTTTTTGGATCTCGAGATCACCCTCGGTATATGACTAATGACCTTCATGTTACCAAATCTCAAAATTGAAATGATGACTATGATGAATTGCTCAATTTATGACTTAAGGATGAGCTCCATGTGGACTAGGGTGGGACCTTCCATTAATTTTGAGCATGAAATTATGATGTTAAAATATGATATTTGTCCAACACTGTTGAAATACAAAATCCCTATCATGGATAACCCCACCTAGGCCAATGTAGAAGCTAGAACCCTAAATGTTGGGATTGAAAGTCATGTTGTAATCTTGATATAAGATCTTTGTTTGTTGACTTTAAAACGTGATATATCCCATTTTGGTAATATAGATGATGATCATTTTAAAACTATGAATCGTGTGATGATATTTCCAATATGATGACCTATGTGACTATGTGTTGACTATGATACTTGGTTACTCAATTTTGTAATGAGATGGTTATTGCAACTGGTAATGATACCTTATGAGAACACCATGATGATTTTGACATTGAATAGGAGAGCCCAATCTTGATTAATGGCTTGATTTAATTTTGGGGACAAAATTTCTTTTAGGGTGGGGAGGATGTGCATAACCTGGTTTTCTCTCACTTCTCAAATACATGTTGCCTACTTCATATTTGCTCAAATTATCATCCTAGCCCTCAATTTCATATTTTAATGAGTGTTTATGCACAAATAGTCTGTCTAGTATACATGTATAACTAAGATGATGTTCATCTTATTTAAAGCGTGAAAGCCATGTGCTTAATGGATGCAAGTGCTCTCCCTCTGGTTTCTGCTCTGGAAATAGGGTGGGCAACCTACAGCTCACGATCGGCACTTTCGGGCTGGGGGGAGGGGGCCTCGGTGGCCGGCGCATGCCACTCTACTCCCTCAGGGCCTTGGATCGGCCTGATCTCCGTCTGCTCTGTCTTAGGGGGGAGAATATCTTCTCTCCTCCACCCTTTTCCTCTTATGCTGTGGCGGTGTTGGGCTCCTGGTGTTGGGCGCGGCCTGTACTGCACTGGGCGGTGGTTTGGTAGGGGTGGCTTTGGCTTCGTCTCTCTCTCACCGGGCCTCTGGTTGGATTGAAGGTAGAGTAGAGTTGGTGGTTCTGTCTTCCTCACAGATCCGGTGGTATCGAACTCCCCCATCCCCTTTCAGTAGTTTGTGTCTTTTGAATAAGGGTTCCAGCCCTTCGTTGTGAAGGATTCTGAGCTCTGGGTTTCCCCCAGTGTTTTGGCCTCATTCTTTCATTCTGTGTTGGCTTGTTTAGCCAGTGGTTCTGGCAATTTATCTAACTATTTTGTTGCTGCTAGTCAGCGTCTTATCTGTCGTGCTTTGCTGCGACCTCTCTTCGGGAGAGCGATGAGATATCTAGCGACAGCTAGATCTCATCTTTGCTTTGGATTGATCTTATTACTCAGTTGTATGGCTTCGTTTGAGTGGATATACGAGCAGAATATCGAATTGTTCCAGCCCCTCTACCACTACTCAACGCTCAGGTTGAAGGAATTCTTCATGAAAAGCTGCTTAAGACAACCTCAAGGAAGAAGAATCAATGCATAAATGTCTCTCTCTCATTCCAGTATGAGTTGTAGTGCACTTGGGTTATTGAAGATGTTTGTATGTTTTGTTTGTATCTTTCTTCCCAATTGTAGATGTTGTATGGCTAACAAGTAATGAATCGGTCCATTAGCTCTCAAAAAAAAAGATGACGCTCATCTTGATGAAAACCTAATTTGCTTTCATGTACCACATCATCACCTATTTTCTTGAATTTTTTGAACACATCCTTATGAACTTTTGTCTATTCTTGTTCTCATGTTGAAAATCTCTCTCTCTCTTAAGTTTCCAAAACATCAAATTTTGCCCAATTTGAAGCTCATATGAGGAAGATATGGCCAAATTGGTGAGATATACTTGAAAACCTAATTCTTCTAATCTTTTATCACCATTGTTTTACCTTTGGGCCGATCGTTTTGGGCCCAGTTGGAGGAGCTCACATGCATGCGGCCCACTTCCCTCTTTCCTTGTTTTTCCAGCAACACTCCTTCATGGACCAATCGCAAGGCGCTTATCACTGGGCAATGGATCTCGACCCTCGGGTCCTTTTTCCATGGATCAAGCTCTCCATCTGACAGTCACCCTATCGTCTTCGACCTTCATATAACTTTCCAATGGCTAAGGCATTGGAAGCTCACCTACTCCTTTTCACGCCATCATCTCCCACCTCTTGATGTTATTAGCCCTACCTTCACCTACAAAACTCCCCACTCGTCCTCTTACTTTTTTTCTTGGCTGTTCAGGTGCCCTAGCTCCCTGATTCCATCTTCCTTCTCCTATTTCTTCTTGTGGCGCCGCCTCCTCCCCAATTTTGGGCTTTCTTACTTTAGTCCTCTATGGTGCACTTGAGCAGTAGCCTTGGATCCGCTAGGACCTCATGAGCTAGTGCGGATACTCCGTACTCTCTCCCTCCCTCTGAACATGATTTCTCTAGTGACACCTGTAGATAGCACCATCGTGTTGTCGTGCGTGGGCTCGCACTGGCACAGCGGTACATTGGTGATCCACAGTGGCAGTTACCATCTCGCAAACATGAGCAGGTGGTGAGCTGTGCTTGCGGGCAGCCTGACACCACGAGATGGATTGGTGCCAACCAACCTATGGGTACCACATGGATTGACAGCCCACTGGGAAATGCACGCAAATGAGAGGAGGTGTGACCATAGGATGCAGACCAAACGGTCCTAATCAATCCATAAATGTCAGAGTAACGCCCTAACCATGTCCTTATAGTTTTAATGTAAAATTTTTCAAAAATCAAATCGTGCACATCCTTGGGCCAAATATGGCATTTTATATATGAATTTCGATCCTCCCAATGAGATCTATCCAATGGAGTTAGATTCAAACTATGAATCTCTTTTGTTTTCTCATGATATATTAAAAAGCACATCTTATAAGCAATATTTAAATGTTTGATGGAGTAGCTTGCTCCAAATTAGTTTGGTTGTTTCATATATCTGCCTTAACCTTAGAAAAGTGACCCTCATCACTTTACTGATCTGAATCATGAAATATATCACCATGATGCACTTAAGTTTATGCTTTTGATCTAAATATGCTCTTTTATGCATGTACATGACACCTCTTGTCTAATGTTGGAAGTTTGTTTTCCTTTTATCATCAAATGACTATCCCACCTTGTAATCAGTAGTTTTGTTGATGCTATGTGATAAGTTTCACTAAGACCTTTCACTATGTTTGCCTTTAATAATTCATATGACTAAAGGACCTACTTGAGTACCTTGTGATGTCCTAAAATGTGATGGCTACGTACTTATATGATTGGATCCTTGATTCTTAAGCTAGATGGATCCTTAACGTTTAAATCCCCATGTTCACCTTTCAGATTGGTCCTTAAATGTTTTGTTTCATGAGTTTCCATGTAGCACATTAATGTGCCCTATTGACTACATGTAACACCTAGTGGGATCTAAATGCATATGTTTCTTGTTTGAAACTTAATTTTTCTTAGAACATGCTCTAATGTTACCCATGTATCTAAAGCCTTCAAAATCAGTAGAATAATCATGTTATCTCTAGATCCTAACTTGATCTACCTAATGCTTCTATGACTTGAAAATGTGACCCTATTGCACAAAATGAATCTAATAGGGCTAATTAAGATCTTGTATGGATGGAGCATGATAATTATCTAAATACCTTGCCTCCCTAACTCCAAATCAGAGATGATATGACCTTTGTATCTAATATAGTGTGGATGATTTTTCTAGACCTGGGTCTTAAAGTTGATACTTGTGCTATGTTGAATCCATGCATGCATGTTTGGAACTTTGTAAATGATGTTTGATCTAATTGAAACCTAGGTCCAAGTAAACATCCACATGAATCATATGATGATTAGAATATCAAACCCTTTTTATCTGAGACACCATTCTATATCTTTTCATGTTGATTATACTATGTTGGTAAACCTTGAACATAATTTATTGAAATCCATTATATACCTTGTGCACCTGCCTGAAGTTTTAGGGTAAGGGCACTAGGTCAGGCATCTTACTTGATAAGGTGGACCATTACGATACAAGAGTTACCTCTTGGTGATGACCTTGAGGCCCCTTATGGATTGGGTAGCTAATGTTGAGCACCCTTACAGACTCTTCCATGAGAAGTTAGTCTAAAAGGCCTATAGTTGATATAATGGATAAATAAATCTAAAAATGCTATGTATAAAGGAAATTCATTCAGTGGTATCACCTTGTTTGTAGTTCTTTCTTATTTTGATGTTTCTAGACAAGCAACTTTTATTACACTCTTAAAAATATTACATGCCTTTTCATAGTGTACTTAATGCTTTAGAATTAATTTGATTTGTTTATCAAATTTGTAGTTACCAATGCAGATCTGGTGCACTCAAGACTTTAAGATCAGAAATGAAACAAAAATGGGTTACTTGAATCTAGAAATGGGTACATATATTTTATCTCCATGTTTAGTATCTTGTTACCTCTTTCGTCTTGTTGTTACTACGCTTACATATATATTGTCTGTGTGAAATATTCAATCCATTCTAGGGACGGACGCCCAAGTCTATTCGCCTTTGGTTGTGTAGCCATTAGGAGTGTGGATTTAGGGTAATATACGGATCTGTGACAAATACCTAACTCTGACAATAATAATAGTATATGTGAAATTTGTGAAAAAACTAAATTGTCAAGAAAAAAAATTCATTGTGTGGCGGAAAATTTTGAAATTTAAGTTTTATACTTATTAATATCTATGAGTTTAATGGGATTTCAACTAGCTAGGGATCAGAAAAGTTATTTCATAACTTTCACTGGTGATAATTCTAGTAGATAATGAATGTCTATTTGCTTAATAATAATGAGAAGGAGATAGGAAAATTCAAAAAAAATAAGAAAGAAGTAGAAACACATATTGTTAAGATACTTATAAGATTAGGGTTTGAAAGGGAGGAGAGTATACCTCAAACTTGTTCTTAGAATTTTTACAATTCCATTATATAAACTGTGAGGTTACTACTCCTTATACACCACAAATCAATGGGATTGAAAAACATAAGAAAGAAACCTTGATAGATATGGTATGTAATTTGCTCCAAACTTTAGGTCTTCCCAAATTTATGTGGGGGGAGCTATGAATATAACTTGTCATATTTTGAATTCCACATAAACATTAAGAATGCAGTCTGTTCAAGCTATAGAGAGGCCAAAAGGCAAGCCACATATATTTTTGGTGTGGGGGTGCCTCGTAAAGGTACTTGTCATTGAATGCAAAAGGAAGAAATTTGAACCGAAATTATTAGATGCCATTAACTTGGGTTATTTAAAGAGAGTTATGCATAAGGTTCTTCATTATATAACTTGAAATCTTAGGCATTAATGTTCATCCAATAGTGGAACTTCATGATGCTAAATTTTGAAGGATGTTTTTCCCATAAAATACGGTGTTCTCAAGGTAGTTTAGCAAGAGGATCTTAATACCACAACTCCCATTCTTGAGCATTTGTGCAAAGTATGGAAAATGTTGGGAATGACTCAGAACATATCATTTTTAAATTTTTTTACTCTGTGGAAATGGAAGAACCACGGAGAAGTAAATGGCCTAGGACATCCATGGACTTTGTAAGTGAGTTCCTCACTTACAATATTGAGGATGAAACTATAACATTCAAAAATCTATGGCTTCCCAAGAAGCTAATTTTTGGAAGGAATTCACTAGTGATTAAATCTAATCAATTCTCTTGAATGGAACCTATGAATAAGTGGATTTGCCTCTTGTCTATTCTACAGTTGGATGTTAATGGATCTTTAAAAAGAAACTCAATGTAGATAGGAAATGTGTAATTATAAGGCTAGATTGATTTCCAATGGACACAGACAAACTGAGGGAATCGACTTTATCAACACATATTCTCATGTTTCTAGCATGACCACAATTAGCAATGACTTCCATGTATCATATCTCTATACATCATATGGATGTGAAGATTGTGTTCTTACATGGTGATCTTCAAGAGCAATGCATATGGAACAATCTGAGGGTTTTGTGGGACATGGGAATGAGTCTAAAGTATGTAAACTTGTTAATCTTTGTATGAAATTAAATTTTTTTCTTAAGAAATGACTTGAAAAGATCGATTATGTGATTTTGTCTTTTTGCTTCATTCCTAATGATTTTCATCAGTGTATTTACAAAAAGATTATTAGTGATATTTTCTTCATCTTATGCTTATATGTAGACTCTCTCCTGCTATTTGGTTCAGATATGAAAGTAGTAAATGAGACAAAATCATTCTTGTCTAGAAAGTTTCAGGTGAAACATGTGTGTTACTAATGCGATTTTAGGGCTTAATATCACAATATTGATATTACACTCTCTAGTCTCCACTAGTCTCACTATGTTAAGAAGTAATTGGAGAGGTTCGAATACCCATCACGTGAACATGTCAAGAAAAATATGATTCATTCAAGCCCTTATTCAAGAATGATATCAGTGTCCCTGTGTCTCAATTATGATACTATCAAATTATTGAACATTTAATGTATCTCATGAACTTGACCATACATTGCATTGACTGTGAAAAAGTTAAGCAGATACATTAGTTGTTCTGTCAAGACCCGTTGGCAGATTATTGACAGAATGTTTACGTATATCAAGGGAACTAGATCCCTTTGGCTACATTATGGAAAGTGTCCTTCTATATTTTAAAGATATAATGATGCAAGCTTGGTTTCCATGAAGTCAAAGAACAATGGAGACTCAATATATGTATTCCAATTGGGAGAAGATGTTTTGTCTAGAGGTTTAAGAAATAGACCACATTGTCTTAGTCCACCTTTGAAGTTGATTTGTGTGTGTTATATGAAACTGGATCGGTAGTTGAATGGATACATAGACTTCCATCTAGTTATTCTTCCTAAAATTTTAGTTCATTGTGGTAGCATAACAACTATAGCCAAGTCAAAGTGTACCAAGTATGCTAAAAAATAGAGTAGAGACATCCAAGTCAGACTCAAGTCTGCACATGAGCTAGTATATAATGGCATCATTGTTGTGGACTACACAGGTACCAAAGATAATATAAGAGGTCCTCTAACTAAAGGTCATGCATTGAATTTAGTTGAGAACTCCAACTTGGGGATGGAACTGAAACCCCTTAACTTTCACAAGCAGTAGCAAACCAACCCAAAACAGTGAAGCCCCACAAACTGGGTTAAATGTGGTAATAACAAGTTGTTGGGTGAATTGGTTGACACTGTATAATTTTTTTGATCCTTTTAAAATATGAGTGTTTGTCCCATGAAAACATGTTGTTGTCATGACTTTAACTTAGTGATTAATGTTATGTAGGTTGCAATAGGGGAATTGGATTGTTTCCAGATACCAATAATGATTCTTCATTTTGAAGCATGAGTTTAAATGCATAAATTTTCTTTGTTGGTATTGTCATTATTGTGTTGTTACCAACCGATACTTTACACCTAAAGTTATGATACAAGATGTCAGTTCACCGTGTCCATGTGCAAGTATATGTTGGATAAATCTAGCATGGTTCAAAGTGAAAGGCACTATTGAAAGCATAATATGGAGGATTGAGTGATAGAGTACACTACACTGGGGGATTGTTATCTATATTAGCTAATATTATGTTAGTTATCAAAGGATAAGACATTGACGTACAATTAGTACATATGGGGTAAAGATGAAAATATTGATGTTGTGTTTTGTACAAATGGGAAGAAGGTTTAGTCCCACATTGTCCACTTCTAAAGCTTTGGTGCTTGTTACATGTAAGAATGTAGGTCACACTAGTGTCCAAAATCTCTGGGGGAGGGTATTTTGACCCATGTTATGGGTATAGTGAATACACACATGCAAGTACATAAGTACACCACACCTCACTGGGCTCGTGGCTTGCGGTTCATGGCTCGTGGGAATTTTCTTCTATCTTCCAAATCCTTTTGCACAATATGATAACTACTTAATTAACAGATTTATTAATTCTTTCAAATATAAAAATGACTTCTTGTATTCTTTTTATCCGTACAAGAGTGGTTCTATGATTGGGTAAAATTAGGAATATGAATGTGTATGATAGTGTTATAAATATGGTCCCATGCATTAAGATTAAATGCACCACATCTCACACAACTCAGAGCATATATCGTTCTGTTTTGTAACCTTATCCTCTATTGCCATTTTGTAGCTTCCTCTCCCTACTTATTCTCCTGTGGAGTTTATCTCATGTGCAAAAGAAAATATCTCCGCCCTCTTGTCCCCTCTTTTTTCTTGAAACAATTTTTTGGGTGGTGGTACCTAACAACTATTGAGTTACAACAATGGTGTTTTTCATCAACATGTGAGTGAGATGACATCTTTATATAAGTTAGTGATTGAATTGATTTTGGAAGAATATTACACATCGGATGCATATTGTAATACTTATTTTGTTATGTAACATATCTCTTCATCAAGAGAACAATTTGAATTGAGTTATCTAACTCTATTTTATTATTTGTCATACTTTGTTTATTCTTACATTTTTATCTAAATCTTAAACTTGACGTGTAGACATGTTAATTAAATTACATTCTCTTTTTAATACTGGTAATGATGATTCAAAATCCAACAATATAATCACAAGAAATAAATAGCCTAGGTTTAGTAAGATTGATATTTTTGACAAGTGTGGCCTTTTGGGGAATGACGTCTTTTTTATCCCAATCGAATGTTGGCACAACAAACCCATATAATTACATGGACGATATTACCTCCTACAATCATTGACAACATAGCCCATGGGGATTCACGTGACTAATGTTGTATGTACAACCCCATCTTGAGTAAATCATGCACAATGACCTCCACAAAATTGATCCAAACATGTGATGGCCACTTGGTTCCTTCTCTAACATTCTTAGTAGAATGTTGACCTTAGGGCCAGTGGAATTAGTTGGTAACCAATCTTGTCTATCATTCTCTTTTTTACATCAATGGAAAAATGATGCGAGTAAGCATCATATAGAAAATATTTATAGAAGACAAACCTATAGGAGTCCACACGTTGATGGTATTTTGGGCTAAATGATATATGTCACACAAGAATTTCTTTTTTATAATATTATGTAAGTCCTTCTTGTGTCTCATTTCCTTCTAACTAGTTGGTGAGAAAGTCTCAATCCAAGGCCCATGTAAATGGAATGCCCACAAAAATATTAATATACATGTGTGACAACAATGTAAAGGTGAGCATTGGTCATTCATTAGTAGTTGTGCAATAGATCAATCAGATTTCCCATTGTTCTCCATCTTGTTCACCTCATTCTCTTTTCTCCTCTTATCAATATAGGGGTAGGGTTATCCTTCTATTTCATATTTTGGTATTAGAGCATGTTTCTACTACAATATTTCCCATCATTCCTGAATCATGTCATCATCTTCTTCTGCTGTCATCAGATTTATTTCAGCATCTGCTGTCAAGTATTCATACCTGACATGCATTAATTTTTTGAATTGTGTTCCCTCAAGCTCATGAGTTTGAATTATCTCTCTTGGGAAGTACAATTTCAAGTGATGTTTGAGACTAATTCTCTGAAATGCTTCATCAACGACACTATGAAGCAACCCGAGAAGATCCTCGTTGACGATGACGGAAGAATCACTCTGAATCTGATCTCCATGCTCAAGATGTGTACTGATATACTAGTTAAGGGATGGATCATTGGGACTCAGATTGAGGAAGTCCTTGGAGTTGTTGTTGGACTTAAAACCTCTGCTCAAATCTGGGCTTCTCTTGCCAAAGACTTGTGTGAGTCTACACAATCAAGGAGCTTCAAGTTGACTACAAAGCTGAGAAGGATCCACTAAGGAAACAAGTTCATGATAGACTATCTCAGAGAGTTTAGGCTCATATGTCATCAACTACATCCCATCTGAAAGCCACTTCCTATGATGCTAAGGTATATTTCCTTCTCAATGACCTCATATATAATTTTGAGAACTTCACCATCTCTATGATGTGTTTTCCCATTCCTACATATGATGAGGTAGTTTCTCTACTAAAAGATAATGATATGTGACGATCTACCTATGAGACTATTTTTGGATGTAATCTTGCTTTTGTCAGTCAAATAACATGATACGATAATAGAAAACCTAGAAGAGGAAATTATCACATGCTAATTCAACAATTCACTCAGAATCATGGTTTACTCAAAGTCCGACCTACACAATAGTTCTCTTCACAAGGACAAGGATTCAACCAAAGCATCAGACCTCCTATGAACTCAGGTCCATCAATTCAACCACTTGTCTTGTGTCAGATTTTTGGAAAATTGGGGCATGAAGCCTTCTGTTGTTGGCATACCATTGATAACAGTTACTAGAGTCCTAAAATCCCAAGAAATATTATCAACAATATTTTTTTCTAAAAAAGATAAGTTCATGGATGATGTGCACATCTTTGAATTGAACAACTTCAATATGAATGAATGGAAAGTTGGATCTAGAGCTATTAATCACATTTCTCAAAATGTAAGTTTTTTTAGTAACATTATCTCTTACAAAAGGTGTGATTTGATAATTATTGGTGATGGAACTTATCTTCCAATCACTCATACTGATAAGACATATATCATACACATTTAATGATATTACACTTGAAAAATTCCTAGTTGTCCCTCATATGAAAAGGAGCATACTATATGTTGCTCAGTTGACTAATGATTTTCCCTACTATTTTCTGTTCACTTGAGATATATTTCTAATTAAGCATTTCTAGAGAAACACAAACCTGACCTAGGGAATTTTGAAAGATGGGATGTATACCATACGTTCTACTGTACGCAAGGTTTTTTATCAATAAAGGGGGAGTCTACTACCTTCAACATACGGCATAAGAAGCTCAGTCATACCTACAAAGATGCATAGAATCATTTGGAAAGTAAACAATTAATTAGTACATTTAATAAACAACTAGATTTTTGTAATAGTTGTAGTCTGGGTAAAATCCATAGGTTACCATTTTCAAATAATCATGTTAAATGCACAATTTATTTTGGGAAAATTTACTATGATTTGTGGGAAAATCTCATGTAATGTCTAAGCAAGGTTTTCAATATTATGCCCTATTAGTTGATGAATGTACTGGTTATTCATGGTTTATCCTTTAAAAGAACAAATCAAAATTCTATGATTACTTGGTGTTCTTCTTTAACATGATCGAAAATCAATTCAACACCAAGGATTGAGTTCTTATGACTGAAGGTGGTGGATAATTTGCTAATACAAAATATTTGTTGTTTACAAATGGAATTGTACATCAATTGTTTTGTCCTTACACTCATGAATAGGTAGGACTTGTGGAAAGAAAACATATGAAAATTGTTGAACTAGGCCTCACTATGCTTCTTGATGCCAATGTGCCTCTCTCGTACTAGACAAAAGCCTTTGCTTCTAAATATTATATATTCTTCCTACAAGAACAAATGATTATGTTTCTTCCTTAATCAAATTGTATAGAAAAATGCTTGACCATGACATGTTAAGAGGTGTTTAAATGTGTTTGCTTCCATTGTCTACGAGATTATAAAAAATACAAACTAGAACCAAGATCTTTGCACTATGTTTTTCTAGGGTACAATGATACTTTCAAAGGATATTGTTGTTTATGTATATCTTCAAATTGGATATATTTCTTTAGGCATGCGATGTTTAATGAAAATGGCTTTCTTTTCAAGGAGAAAGTGTCTTCCAATGTTTCTTTAGGAAAATTAACAATTTTCGTGAAAATTCTTAATGCTTCTAATGATGTTCTTGTATTTGGAAATCAAGTATCTCATTATATGAATACTCAATTGATGTAGACATAACTATCCAAGATACTGTCACTTTAAACTTATCAGAACAAGATTTCTCTTAGGAACAAAGTCATATACATATAAATACTGACATCATGGCCACAAATCTAACTCCTACTCCTATCTATAAAGAAAATGCACAATACTGACTCACAAATTGATGATCAGAACATTAATTCATAGTTTTATGATGTACAACTATTAAATAATGCGAGTCAACTAATATCACATGATACTTCATCTATTGAACATGAATTTGTCCCAACAAAAAATTTTCATCCCATGCTTACATTGACCAAAGAAAGAACTATAAAACAAACTTAAAATGCTATGATAGTGGAAGTCATGCTAGATTTACCTCAAACCATAAAAGGTGCTCTTAAAAGTACAACTACTATGACCAAAGAATTATCTGCTTTGGAAAAAATAATACTTGGAATTTGATTCCTAGACTTGTTCATGCGCATGTGATTGGATCTAAGTGGGTTATTAAAATAAAACTTTCTATTGGTGGTTCTTTGCAAAGACTTGAAGCTCATTTGGTGGAAAAGGTTATAGTCAGGAAGTGGGTATTGATTATGCTGAGACATAGTCCAGTTGTCAAAGAAACAACAATGCATGTTGTCCTAACTCAGTTAAACAATTGATTGGAAAATTTTGCAAGTAGATATATGCAATGCCTTTCTTAACAATGACTTACTAGAATCGGTTTTTCTTTAACAATTGCATGGTTTGATAGATCCACGATTCCCCAATCATGTTTTTCAACTACACAAAGCTTTATATGGTCTCAAATAGGCCCTACAAGCTTGGTTCAATCAGCTCAGTGAGTTTCTTCTATGATATTGATTCATATGCAGTAGCTCAGATCCATCTCTATTTGTTTTTCATCACCATCAAAAGATTACATATCTTTTGTTATATGTAAACAATATCATCATGATTGGCAATGATGCAGACTCTTCTTGGATTTCATAATTTTTGAGTAATCAGTTCAATCTATGTGAGTTGGGTAATCTTTCCTATTTGCTGGGCATTAAAATCAAATATACCACTATTTCTCTACTTCTCAAGTAGGAAAACTACATTGTTGAATCTCAAACAAGATGACTTGTACAATTGCAAGCCCCCTTCCTCTCCCATAGCCCTAAATTTTCACAAATTACTTATCACTCCTCTCTTTTATGATGCTCAGCTATATAGGTGTCTACTTGGTTGTTTGCAATACATTATGATAACTAGACCTGACATTACCTATGATGTAAATACAACTTGTCAGTTCTTAGATTCCTATACCGAAAATCATTTACTTCTAGTTAAATGCATCTAGTAATATTTGAAAGGCTCTACTATCAATTGGTCTGCATATTCATCCGGCTCATTCAATGGAAATCACTACTTTTAGTGATTCTTACTGGGTAGGATGTCCATCAACTTAGAGATTGACGATTGGGTTTTGCATCTTTCTTGATCAGACATGTGCCTCATGGAGTGCTAAGAAGCAGACCACAGTATCTCGTTCAAGTTGCGAGGCTGAATACATAGCACTTGCTTCCACACTTTTTGACCTAATTTGAATATCTTTTATTCTTCAACATCTTCACATTCCTTTGTTGAAGCCAGCAAAGTTCTTTTGTGATAATATGGAGAGCTTTTTAGCTGACTGTTAATCCATTTTTTTAATGCCCAGACCAAACATATAGAGATCGATTATCACTTTGTTTTTAAAAATGTTGTTGTGGGACACATAGCTACTTCTCATATTGCCTCCTCAAATTAGACTGCTTATGTCTTTATGAAACTGCTTACCAAGTCGTGTTTTAGGTTTCCCAGGAGAAAATCGGAACTTCAACTCCCCACATCTAGTTTGTGATGGGGTATTGGCTAAATGATAAATGTCACACTTGAATTTTATTTAGCATTCTATCTAAGTACTTTCTATGCCTTGTTTCCTTCTAATTAGTTGATGAGGTAGTCTCGGGTCAAAGCTCATGTAAGTAGAAAGCCCACAAAACTATAAATATACATGCATGACAATAGTCTAAAGTTGAGCACTAATCATTAATCAGTAGTAGTGCAATAAATTCAAACATATTTCATGTGGCTCTCCATCTTCTTAGCCTCATTCTCTTTTCTCTTCTTCTCCATCTACGGTTAGGGTTATCCTTCCCTTTCCTATTTGTATATGAGAAATAGAAGATAATAGTTGTGAATTCATATAGGAGTCCATATGTTGTAAACCAAACTTTGAACTAGGAGGAAAATGAGTATTGGATTTCAATATAGTACAATAGTAGATTAATATGATACTCATTGTAGGAGAAGCAAAAAGAAATAAGAAGGAAAGTCGATCTTTCGTGGTTCTTTTATATAACAAACACTACAGGTGTGTAAAAATGGAGCATAAAAATTCAAATGGCATTATCAACAATATTTTTTTATAGAAGTTCATATATAGATGGATAAATGTGCATACAAAACTGCATGCAAATCAATAGCACAAAGATATTAACTAGCCTCGACATCACCAGGGGTGTGTCAAAGCAAGTAGCAAATTGAAAAGTAACTAACGACCATGATGGAAATTCAATGTTGTGATATGGGGGAGGCACCCCTAGAAAATGAGCCTCTGTCTAGACAAAAACCACAAAAATGCAAAAGTAATGAAGTCTAGTTGTGATTATCACAAGAAGGCATTTTCATATGTGATGATCTCTTCTAGGGTGAATTTTCAACCACCGTTGTGACTATCTCTGAAAGTGTTGATGTGGACATCATCCTCTTTGTTCTCCTGGTTGTGATGATTGCTAATGTAGAAAAAGAGCATATTCGTGTTTGATATTTGAAAATATTTTATTGATGCTGTTTTAGTGGTTGTTGTATTTTCTATTATTTCTCTCAGTCTAGATAATCCAAATAATGGATGCCATTGGGGTTTTGTGGATATGTAGAGGATGTTTCGATATCTTATTATTTGTGAAGTTGTGAATATTTATGTTTTCATATATGTGAGTATGAAAGTAATGACTTATTATTTGGGTGGTGATGGGGATCATGAAAAGATGTGAGGTAGTTTTAGAGTTTTCATAGCACATATAGAATCTTGGTGTTCCTATGAAAACTTGTTTCATAAAAATTTGATCAATTAATATTTTGTTATGTTTGATGAGACATAGGATAATTTTGGATTTTAGAGGTCCCATAAGATTCCAAATGTCACTCAAAGGGTATAAAAGTCCTCTATAAGTAAGAAAGAGATAAGCTTGGAGTGGTTTATAATATTTTCCCCATATCCACGAGATGTGATTTGTAGTGTGAGTATCCAGGATGTGCAACTTGTCTTTTATAGTATCAGATGATAAGTGGTTAGTGAAGTATACTTGAGATAGTTGTTCATGTTACTAGACTGAAGAGACATAGCAGTAGTAGTGTTTAAAGTAGTCAACCTATGGGTATCTAAAATACCAAGAAGAGTATAGAACTGTGGATCCATGAAACCATGGGTTGTACCAGAAACTGATGTTCTTGGTAACATGGGGTTTAATCATATGTAGAATGACCGTGGAATCTTTATTGATGTATTTCTAGAAAGGGGATGCATATACTTTGGTCGTGCGCCACCAAGGTTTTTTTTCAATAAAATTTCTATGTGATGAACTATTTCCAAATACATTTTTTGTCAGTAGAGACCATGCCAATTATTTTGTGGATCAATTAGATTCCATGGATTTTGAGGTTAATGATACCCCATCCACCATATCTATTGTAAGTGCATATGGTGTTCATGTTAGCCGGGTGGATGTAGTTCTTTTAGGTACTTGGTCAATTGTTGTTCCAAAAGATTTTTTCTGATTTTATCATTGTTTCTGAGGAAATTTTTTGGGAGTGGGATGCAACTGTGATAGCATGTAGTTATCATGGAGAGGGAGGTGTTGAGTAATGTAAGTCTACCTGCCATGTTGAGAAAGTTGTTTGTCCATGAATGGAGTGTGTGGTTAAGTTTATCAATGATGGTATTAAATGTATTTTTCTATACAAGATGTGAGACTAGTAACCCTAAATAAGTAAATAGGAAAGTTCCAACTTTACATTTGAGTAGAATTTGAAATCTCTACATTTGGTCCAGTCGAATGTGCATTCCTATGATAGAAGATTTGTGTAAGTTGATCTTCAATCCTGGGATGTAAGAAAAAATTCCTTTGATACAATTGGTGTTAAAGACACATGAATCCTTAGGTTAGATAAGGATCATAGTGTCATCAGCGTGTTGGGTGTCATTTTCATGACATTCTATAGGAGATTCTAAAAGCCCATTTTCATGCCAATCTTAATCATGTTGGTAAGAATCAATGTGACCATAATGAAGAGATATGGTGATAGGGGGGCCCTTATCTAAGGTTGTTTGAGTTTTGAAAGCAACTGAAAGGTGAGTCATTAATAATGAAGGAGAATTTACTAGTGGAGATACATGCATGGATCCAATTTATCCATTTTTATGCCAACTATATCACTATATGCATCGAATGAATCAATTTAATTGATGTTTTCAAAATCTAATTTGAGATCTATAATTCGGGTGTGGTTTTTGTAGCAAGAATGTATGGTCTCAATTACAATGATATGCGCACCTTGGATGTTTCTATCTTTGAGGAATGTACATTGTTGTAGAACGATGATGGTGTTGAGTTTTGATTTCATCCAATTATTGAAAATTTTTGTAATGATTTTGTAAGATGAGTTCATGAGATTGATAAGTCCAAATTATTGAATGGAATCAGGTCGGTCAACCTTCTCAGTTAAAGTTATGTGCTTGTGGTTAAGGACTTTGATTTGCTTACGGATGTGGTCAAGATCATTGATATGGGGTAGGAGGTGCAGGAAGTCTATTTTGATGTGTTCCCAAATTTTTTGGTGAACTTAATATATATACCATCAGGTCCTGAAGATTTGTCATTTCTAAGGTCGAAGATAGCTTATTTAAGTTCAATCTCAAAGAAGGTGAAATGAGTCTTGAAGTTGTGACTATGGGATTTGGGCATAGATTGGACCAATTTGTGTACACGTGGATGGTAGGGTTATATCCATTGTTCAAAATAGTATTGAAGTTTGAGACAATATGAGTGGTGATAAGGTGTTTGTTAGTAGTAAGAGAGCCATTGATAATAAGGCAGTGGATAGAGTTGTTCCTAGCATTGTTGTTGGAAAATTTTGTGAAAGAATTTGGTGTTTTTGTCTCCATCTCTCATCCATTTGATATTACATATATGTCTCCAAAAAATCTCATGATGGGTTTGTAAGTTTCCAATGTATGATTTTATCGATAGGGTGTAAGCTAGGTCAGAATGTGGGTCTCTGTCATCTACTTGAAATTTGGCTTCTAATTCTTATAGTTTCTTTTCGATGTTTTGATTCTTATTGTGGTTCCAAATTTTTATTTTATTTTAGATTATTTTAATATTTTTATGAAAATGATAGCCAAGTTTTGATAGGTTGTAAGGTGGATGCCAACTTTGAGTGCATATAGATTTGAAGTTTGGGTCTGTGAGCCAAAAAAAAATCAATTCTAAAAGGTTTGTGTCCACACACTATGTGAGAAGTATTGGTGATAATAGGGAAGTGATCAGATATAGTTCTAGAGGCCGCAATGCCGTATGTGGATTTTTATCTTCCCATGATTGTGTATGGAGAAAATGGTCTATTCTAGCCTAGTAGGTATCATGGTTTGAAGTATAGTTAGCACTTTATGGTAGAAAGTTTATCATATCATGTTAGGTGATGATGTTTTTGAGACGTTTGACAAAATGTGAGGGTGGGGTAGGTGATCCGATTTTGAAGGGTTCAGCATCCAAGACTAGGTATAAATATATCTCATGTTGGTACCATTTCAAAAATGTCACATTCTAATTGGTTAGTGGTATTGTTGTAATTAAAAAGAACTGTGCACCCTTTTTATAGTAACATAGATGTTAAAAATGAATAAATAACAAGGAAACATCAGTTAGTTTCCTTGTTTTATTTGCGTAGAGTGTGTTGGTATGTGAAGAAAGAGTTAATGAAAAAGTGGTAAGAGAGAGAAGGGGGAAGGTGAAGAGGAAGACTAAGTTATTAACGATTGTTGTTTAATTATTTATGTATGGTAAATGAGTTAGAGAGGAGAAAATATATACAATAATGTTGTTTGTTAGACAAGTATGGAAAGTAAAAGGAATTTTCTTTATAATATACAGAAGTACAATTCTATATACATTAACAATATACATATTTAATGAAAGTTCTTTTTCTCACAATGACACTATTTTCTTGCTTTATTTTAGATATAAATATATAATATTGTTATAAAATAAAAGGAGAATCTTTGATATATTTTGTTTCTTAAATGTTGTTGTAAAGAAAAAACACCATTGAAGGAAACTTTACAAAATAAAATGATGTCACAACATTGGATGATACTTATTTGGCTAAAATCTATTTTTTCTTGAGGGAAAAATTTGGGGAGAAAATATTCATTTAGAAGGAACCACACCTATGTAACCATTCTAAAGAAGAAAAGGGAATGATATAAATTTCATTCATTGTATATGTTATATAAGAACATGATCCTACTTATTTGGATAGAAACTAATTCAATAGGAATTTGTCTTGGAGAGAAATTTCTTTAACAAAAAATATCCAATTTTAAGGGACTAATCTTCAATTCTACCACAATATAATTGAATAAGAAAAATATGGCAGAAATTTCCGATTAGTGGCCTGAATTTGTATAAGCATGATACTGTTTTGATAAAAATAAATTTTGGTAGGAAACTTTTATTTGGAGGAAAAACGTTGGGTTGAGATTTTACTTAAAAGGAATCCATTCTTTGTTTTAAATTTGATCTTAGTAGAAAAACATTTTCTTGGAGACAAATTAGATATTAGGTGGAAACAAAAGTTCATATAGAGAACAAGGGTCCAAAACTTGGCATGAAGTTCTAATTTAACGAAATCTAAATTTCAACATAGTTCTATTGGAGGAAAATTATTTACTTATGGGTATTGGTAAAGAATTTCATTAAAATGAAATACAATTTTACAGAGGACTTTTAATGTGGAGGAATAATATTAGTTGATAGAGTTTATCTTAACAAAAGATATAACTAGAAGGAGAGTATTTCTTTATTAGGGAAACATTTTTGTATAAATAATTAAAATATTATAAAAAGGCTTTTGTGTGTGTCCAACTAACTAGTGTAGAGTTAAGTTTTTAAGAACTGAACCAAAATAAGCTAAATTTCTCTATGTATCCCCATGAAGATTTTTCTTTCTCCATCACCATACTAACCAAAGGACATTTTTATCTCCTCGACATTCTTAACCCCATGATTCATCATGTAATAAATAAAGCTTTGATGCAATGCATTTCAAACAGGAAGTACATGTCATGCCAGCAATGTAGAAGCAACAATTACAATTCACATCTTTTATGTCAAAACACAGAGAGGTGGAGAGGGAAGGGGTATTCTTTTCATTTTGATATTGTAGAACTTGTTGGGATGAGTCATAAATAACAAACCCGCTCTTAATCTTGTTTTATTTAATGTGAAATATTATGAATGTCTATTTAGACAAATTTTCCCATAAAGTCTCCTAAGAAACCTAAATCGATGGTTGTATAAACACAATAAAATAATAAAACAAAAATCTCTTAATCACCGCCATATTTTATATAGATAATAGGAAAAAATTAAGAGTTGTACTTAAATTTATAAAAAAATGTGAGAAAGATTAAATTTGACTCCATGTGGGTGCGGATAAGAAAAAGGAAAGCATGACCAAAGATTGACTACGATGATCCTATCATAAGTGGAGAGTGTGTTGGGTACTCCCACATCCTTTGATAATTAGATTTTGTTTTTTTATTGATAGAAATGGCGTTTCATATTTAATTTAAAGAGAAAACATTATATAGCAATTATCAATTTAATTCTAGTCATGATGAAAATGTGAGGGGGAAAACCCTAGAGGAATGGTTGTTGGTGACGGCAAGATTGCTTGATTTGAGGCGTCAGTCGGTTGATTGGCATCAACCGCTTGCTTTAGCCCAAAGTCACATTGGTCAAACTGTGATTGCATTGATGACTTTCTCGTATGGTTATTTGACTGAGTCTTTACTTGCATTATTTCCTCCACACAAAAGCATATGTCATTTTCCAAATTTCCTTTGTGTCTGGTCAAACGAGTAAACTTTGACTACATTAATTTGATTTACCCAAATTGAGAAATTTATTGAAGTGTGTTCCTTTAACAATTCAACCATTTGACTCTCTTTGTTGCAGATTTTTGTTACAGGACTTCCGAGCATATTTCTACCCCATTAAACATTTCAAAACAGTCCAACAGTATATTTTCCCTATAAGTAACTGAATTTCCTTTCCAATGATTGGTGGCACAACTTGTTGCCCATCTTCCTTCCATCTACTGGTAAATTTAGACTAACAAGTTTTTATCCAAACAAGGATAGTTTACCCAACTTAACCAATCTCCGCAAGTATATGGAGGAAGTATAGTCGAGGTCAAACACAAGGAGCTTAGGCAATTAATTGAGTGCAACATCACTAAAGTTCAACAATATAGATTGGTTTAAAAGAGATGGTGAAGCTTATCTAATTGCAGAAAATTCAGATTAAAACTAACAACAAAAAGATTACTAGAAAAGTTTAGGTTCGGATATTAATGGATCTTGGACGTTAGAATTTTACTCACATATCATAGCATATCATAGGAACATGATAATTTAAACATACATAAGCCCTTGTTAAAGGAAAAGTTGTGTTACATTTTGTTGGGTTTTAGAGGAGGCAGAGAAGCAGCGGAAACAAAAATTTTCTCCCCAAAATCCAAAACAAAAGGAATCGCATCAATGTCTATAGAATAGGAAACATGGTTTGTGGATGCATACCTTGTCCTGAGGCTTGCTCGGCGACAATACCTCGTGCCTTGTGCGGTCTTCACCTCAGGTCTTGGACGGTGTCTGTGCAGCTCCTGGTCGCACCGGGACTGACGACTCCTCCTCCTACCGGACTGTCGGATGACAGTTGTCCTCCTGAGCGGTAGTGACCTCCCGCCTCTGAAGTAGTCCACATGAACCACCTGGAACTCCACACTCCTTGTCCCACAAGGAAGTGGAAGGAGTCGCACCCTCCTGTTGACGTACTAGTCACCAACACACTCTCCTGCTGCCAATTACAAATGCAGTTGTCCTTCCCTTGTTGCACCTCCCTTTGCGGGAAGCACTTGCTCGGGCTCTCTCTCGGTTACCAAAACCAGAGAGAATGACAACTTTGAAAAGAGCAACCGGCTTGCACTGAGTTGTACTCTGAGAAGCCCCCAATACCCCTATATATATAGGCGGGTCATGGGACAGGGTTCTCTGTTCTCGGCAATACGGGACTAAAGGCAGGAGTAGAAGGGTTCGAGATTTTACAAAAAAACAACCAACTCGCAACCTGAACCGATTGGTTCACAAGTGAATCGGTCAGTTGGGGACCTGAACCGGTCGGTTGACACCTCAACTGGTCAGTTGGGACCCTTGAACGGGTTGGTTCACAAGTGAACCGGTCGGTTGGTGGTCCTGGTCGGTTCCCGATTGACTTTCCTTCTTTTGTTTCTAATTGGTATCGAATACCAATCCTATTCCCAATCAAATTGGGCAAGTAAAATGAAAGGAAAATTCTCACCAATCCTACTTTCCCAACTTGCTCGGTTGCACCAGTTGAATCGATCGTTTCAACCTTTGAAGCAATCGGTTCACCCTGATTTTGAGCCCATCGACTCAACCCTTGAGCCGACCAGTTCACCTAGCTCAGCCGATCGGTTCATCATATGAGCCGATCGGTTGGGAGTGCAGATTGTGTAGAATCAGTCAATTTTGATTTCAATCAATCTGATACTCCAATCAACTCATCCAACACCTTGAACATTATGATATTGATCTATCGATTAATTGAGTGTTTAATTGAACTACTAAACTCCTTTAGTAATCTAAACATTGCTTGTGGACAAAATTCCTCTTCCAGGTTAAATCCTATGTGTGTGACCCTGCAGGTCCATTTCACATTGGCAGTGAAAGTCCATAACACTTATGACTTCACAAGCAAAGAGCGGTGCCTAGTCACACATCAGTGCTACCCAAGTGAAAGTAGAAAGTTGGAGAACAACTTTCAATCGTACAATCTGTGAATGGTGTTACAGTGAATGTATAATTCCTTCGTCACTGATATCCAGAATGAACTCAAGGCATGGAACAGTCATCCTGTCAGCATTCATTCATTTCCTTGATCTCAGAGTAGACCGAGTGAGATGTGTGTGACATCAATATCACATATTGATTCACACGTACATGTGCATGCCTTTCTCAATCCTACTCATCAAGTGGCCAAGGATATCAAACTCCCTCAGGAGGGACAAATCCCATATCTATCACTCACCCCTCAAAAGCCCCATGTGTCAAAGCCACCCAATCATCACCTTTATAACAACCCATGTTTCAGGACTGCGTTTGATGGTGTCAAAGTGTACCCAACGACATGTGTTGAGTGTAGTGATTTCAGGTCTAAGAATCACACTCACCACCATCACTGTGAGAGCTGACTGTGACTACCAATTCATGGTTCCATGTGTCACTCTCACGGTGGGTCTGTCCGGTACCTTGTTCTCTAACAAGTACCTATGTGCTTGGTTTGATATCACTATATCATGACTAATGAGATTCTGTCATCAACCAACACACAATCTAGTTTTCAGTGTTATTAATATCAATGGTTATTTCCACAATAACAACCGACTAGGGACCAAACAAGAATGTATACTCTTAACATCCGTATGATCTCATCGTTTAGGTCCTTAACCTAAAAGCATACGTCATTGAGTAAAACATTCTTTAGACATCTATCATGTTACACCATCAACTCAGAAACAGTTTAAAAATATAGATCGGAAATTGCGTTTATTATTATTATTCAAATCGTTTACAAAGTATCCCATTACAATCATCATATGACTTGCTCTATGGGCATACATACCAACAGACTCCCACTTGCACTTAGAGCCTGTCACCAAGGAATCTCAAACCTTGTGACCTAGCATGACCATCATGCTTTTGATGAGAAAGGGCCTTAGTCAGTGGATCAGCTATGTTGTCTTCAGTTGGTACTCTGCAAATCTTCACATCTCCTCGTTGTACGATCTCTCGTATGAGATGGAAGCGCCGCAGTATGTGCTTGGACCGCTGATGTATATGGGCTCCTTAGCTTGTGCAATAGCTCCATTATTGTCACAATAAAGCTCAATTGCATCACAACTACTGGGAACTACACCAAGTTCAGAAATGAACTTCCTGATCCACACAGCCTCCATTGCTGCATGTGAAGCAGCAATATACTCGTCCTTTGTAGTAGAATCGACAAATGTTTCTTGCTTGGAACTCTTCCAGCTCACAGCTCCATTATTAAGGCAAAACACAAATCCTGATTGCGATCTCTAATCATCTTTATCGGTTTGGAAGCTTGCATCGGTGTAACCCTTTACAACCAGCTCTTCCTCGCCGCCGTAAATAAGAAACTGATCCTTAGTCATTCGCAAGTACTTGAGGATGTTCTTCACGCCTGTCCAGTGAGCATCCCCGGGATCTGACTGGTACCTGCTCATCATGCTGAGAGCATATGAGACATTTGGGCATGTGCACAACATAGCATACATGATGGATCCGATGGCTGATGCATATGGGATCCCATTCATACGCTCCCTCTCTTCACAAGATTGGGGACACTGAGCTCTAGAGACGGTGACTCCATGTAGCATGGGGATGTTGCCTCTCTTTGAGTTCTCCATGCTGAACCGCTTTAGCACTTTGTCAATGTACGTGCTCTGACTTAGTCCGAGAAGCCTTCTAGATCTATCTCTATAGATCTTAATTCCTAGAATGTAGGATGCTTCTCCCAAGTCCTTCATTGAGAAAGTTTTCCCAAGCCAAGTCTTTACCTTCTCTAAGGCTAAGACATCATTCCCCATCAAAAGTATGTCATCCGCATACAATATGAGGAATGTGGTCGAGCTCCCACTAACCTTCTTGTACACACAAGGTTCATATTCATTTTGAATAAAGCCAAACACTTTGACTTTCTCATCAAATCGAAGATTCCAACTCCGAGATGCTTGCTTCAATCCATAGATTGACCTTTGCAGCTTACAGACTTTATTGGCATTCTTTGGATCTACAAAACCTTCAGGTTGTGTCATGTACACATCCTCATATATATTCCCGTTAAGGAATTTGGTTTTAACATCTATCTGCCAATTCTCATAGTCATAATAAGCTGCAATAGCAAGCATAATCCTGATGGACTTAATCATGGCAACTGGAGAAAAGGTTTCGTCATAGTCAACACCTTGAACTTGTCGAAATCCCTTCGCAACCAATCTGCCTTTATAAGTTGCACATTGCCATCCATGTCGGTCTTTTTCTTAAAGACCCACTTGCACCCTATGGGTTTTACCCCTTCGGGTGGTTCCACCAAAGTCCATACTTTGTTGGAGTACATGGATTCCATCTCGGATCTCATGGCTTCAAGCCATTTCTCAGAATCTGGTCCCTCCATAGCCTCTACGTAGGTAGTTGGATCATCATCCATGATCAACTCACCACCTTCCTGAGTCACAAGGTATCCAAACCTCTCAGGTTCAAGGTGGGTCCTACTAGATCTACGAGGTCCTTGCGTTACCTGAGGAGACTGAGATTCCACAACACCTTGCAAATCTGTATTTTCCTCTGGTACATCTATCGGTTCAATGTTTTCTTGTTGGGCTTGAACCTCTTCAAGCTCTATATTCCTCCCACTGCTTCCTTTGGAAATAAATTCTTTCTCTAGGAATACAGCATCCCTGGAAACAAACACTTTGTTGTCAGTAGGGTGGTATAGATAATATCCCTTGGTTTCCTTGGGATATCCAACAAAATAACATTTATCGGATTTGGGTCCAAGCTTATCAGGAAACATTTTCTTGACGTAAGCCTCACAACCCCAAATCTTCATAAAAGACAAATTGGGACGCTTCCCAGTCCATATCTCATATGGTGTCTTTTGAACCGATTTAGATGGTACATTGTTAAGTGTAAATGCGGCGGTTTCAATAGCATGACCCCAGAAGGAAATTGGAAGATCAGCAAAACTCATCATTGATCGCACCATATCCAACAATGTGCAATTCCTTCTTTCAAACACACCATAATGTTGTGGTGTTTTAGGTGGAGTCCACTGTGATACAATACCACGGGCTCACAGAAGGTCCTCAAACTCCTGTCTTAAGTATTCTCCACCTCGATCGGATCGAAGTGCCTTAATACTTTTACCAAGTTGGTTTTGTACTTCATTCATGAAATCCTTGAACTTTTCATGGGTTTCGGACTTATGTTTCATCAGGTACGCATAGCCATACCTACTGAAGTCATCACTAAAGGTAATGAAGTAATGATACCCATTTCTGGCATTAGTTCTAAAAGGCCCACATACATCAGTATGTATGAGTCCTAATAGATCACTAGCTCTCTCACCTTTACCTGAAAAGGGAGTCTTGGTCATCTTGCCCAACAAACAAGATTCACATGTCTCTATTGATTCATAATCAAAAAAGTCTAGATAACCATCTTTATGGAGTCTAGAAATGCGCTTCTCATTTATGTGCCCTAGACGAAAATGCCAAAGATATGTTTTGTTTGAGTCATTGAGTTTTTGCTTTTTGGTATTTACGTTGTATACACTTGTCTCCAAGTCTATCAAGTATATACCATAAGACATTGGGGCACTGCCATAAAAGATCCCATCTTTAGAAATAGAACACTTTCCACTCTTAATAAGAAATTCAAATCCATCTTTGTCCAAACAAGAGGCGGAAATGATATTCCTATTTATGGCAGGTACATAATAGCAGTTCTTCAACTCCATTATCAGCCCACTTGGTAGAGTTAACTCATAGGTTCCTATGGCACTGGCAGAAACTCTTGTCCCATTAGCAACACGTATTTCAACCTCACCTTTCCCTAAAGGCCTACTTCTCTTAAGATCCTTCACATTTGAACAAATGTGAGATCCGCATCCGGTATCAAGTACCCATGATGAAGAAGTAGTAAAGTCAATCTCTATCACGTATACACCAAAAGTAGAGATCTCTATCTCTGACTTCTTCTTCCATTGTTCCTTCCATCCTCTCCATGTAGAAGAAATTGGTTCGGCGAGAGAACACTTCTCTCCCTTACCTACTTTCTTCTTCACTAACGCATTAAGCGTACATAGAGTGGATTCTAAGGCTCCTAGTATATCTAGATTGTGCATAACACTTCTCACAGTCCTCAACCAGTTATGGAATTTATTCTCAATTAATTTGTTCATTTTAAAAGATGGTTCTTTTGCCATTCTACAAGAGAAAATTTGCATTTGTCAAAACTCCTCTTGATTTGATTTGAATAAATTTGACTATAGTTAATTAGGCCTTTAATTAATTACCGCTCCCACTATTTTGACTCAAATTGACAGCCCTCACCATCAATTCGGAAGATTGCAGCGTACAATCTTCTAGTGGGTCAAGATCCATATTTCATCAAGTCATGACTCAGCTTTGGCTGATCGCCCATAATCTTGACTATTTAGGTAGGCCATCATGCCAATTGCATCATATGCAACTCTTGATGAATGAACATGCGCAACACCTTGCCATGAACATTCCGTGCCTTTGGGCTTAGACGCTCTAAGAATCACCAGTTAAGTCTAACCCAAAAGCCGACACGGTAAACATGCACCCTACTTTGATAGAACCTACATGTCGACCCTTCACACTTCCACAAGATAGACGGCGCACCACGCTTTGGCGTAACCTATGCTTGGTCGATCAAGTTTGCCATGTGTGTCGCTAATGGAAGGCGTATAAGACTTAATATTTTAATGAGGGATTTGGTTTTTATATACATATACATATCCAAACACCATAATATATAGTAAGTATCATATACATGCTATATCCCACATAAAACATGCAAAACGATAAAAAGCAATGATTATGGCCATCCTATTTGTGATTCCTCGAGCCAAGAGGAATCACGGTCATCTAGGTCTACATCGCATGCAACATGTACAAGATGAAATATGTGCCTACCTTTCTGGGTTTGATCAGCTCATCTCCATGATCGATTGGCTAGCCATCAGGTTGGTTGTTCGGGTGCCACCAGCCGATCGACTGGCTCCTCCAGCCGATCGGTTCACCGGTCATCGTGCATCTCATCAGGTCGCCACCCGCTCATCTCGCTCCTCGAACCGGTCGTCTGTATCACCAACTGATCGGTTCACGCCTTGAACCGATCGTCTCAAGGTTGTCCGCCGTTCTTTGACATAACAAGAAATAAAATCTATCCTATTTACAATTTAATTGTGAAACCCCGAGTTACATTCGGGGGGAGCATAGGTAGGAAAAGAATTCTCGAATTATTTCGAGTTACATGAGGAATAAGAGAAGGGGAATTGGTGCGCAGACTGAGATGCAAGCAACCACATACAACCACACATAGATATAGGGGTTTCTAGGCCATAATCATGCTACACATCCACCACAAAACTCGTTTAAGGGCGACGTGTATCGAGTGCATTAATATTACATATCATATATGTATATTTGGGATTTGTGGATTGGACATGTATAAAGCCGATATTATTCGCATTGCATGCAATAAATAAAGGTGACAAACTAAAATCGATCATATCAATAATCCTCAAATATAGAACAGTTGACGTGGCTCTGATACCACTGTTGGGTTTTAGAGGAAGCAGAGAAGCAGAACAAAAATTTTCTCCCCAAAACCCAGAACAAAAGGAATCGCGTCAACGTCTATAGAATAGGAAACATGGTTTGTGGATGCATACCTTGTCCTGAGGCTTTCTCGACGACAATACCTCGCGCCTTGTGCGGTCTTCACCTCCGGTCTTGGATGGTGTCTGTGCAGCTCCTGGTCGCACAGGGACTGACGACTCCTCCTCCTACCGGACTGTCGGATGACAGTTGTCCTCTTGAGCAGCAGTGACCTCCCGCCTCTGAAGTAGTCCACACAGACCACCTAGAACTCCACACTCCTTGTCCCACAAGGAAGTGGAAGGAGTCACACCCTCCTGTTGACGTACTAGTCGCCAACACACTCTCCTGCTGCCAATTGCAACTGCAGTTGTCCTTCCCTTGTTGCACCTCCCTTTGCGGGAAGCACTTGCTCGGGCTCTCTCTCGGTTACCAAAACCAGAGAGAACGAAAACTTTGCAGAGCAACCGGCTTGCACTGAGTTGTACTCTGAGAAGCCCCCAATACCCCTATATATATAGGCGGGTCATGGGACATGGTTCTCTGTTCCCGGCAATACGGGACTAAAAGCAGGAGTAGAAGGGTTCGAGATTTTCCACAAAAGCAACCAACTAGCAACCTGAACCGATCGATTCACAAGTGAACCGGTCAGTTGGGGACCTGAACCGGTCGGTTGACACCTCAACCGATCGGTTGGGACCCTTGAACCGTTCGGTTGGTGGTCCTGGTCGGTTCCCGATTGACTTTCCTTCTTTTGTTTCTAATTGGTATTGAATACCAATCCTATTCCCAATCAAATTGGGCAAGTGAAACGAAAGGAAAATTCTCACCAATCCTACTTTCCCAACTTGCTCGGTTGCACCAGCTGAATCGATCGTTTCAACCTTTGAAGCAATCGGTTCACCCTGATCTTGAGCCGATCGACTCAACCCTTGAGCCGACCGGTTCACCTAGCTCAGCCGATCGATTCATCATATGAGCCGATCGGTTGGGAGTGCAGATTGTGCAGAATCAGTCAATTTTGATTTCAATCAATCTGATACTCTAATCAACTCGTCCAACACCTTGAACATTATGATATTGAGCTATCGATTAATTGATTGTTTAATTGAACTACTAAACACCTTTAGTAATCAATCTAAACATTGCTTGTGGACAAAATTCCTCTTCCAGGTTAAATCCTATGTGTGTGACCCTACAGGTCCATTTCATGTTGGCAGTGAAAGTCCATAACACTTATGACTTCACAAGCAAAGAGCGGTGCCTAGTCACACATTAGTGCTACCCAAGTGAAAGTAGAAAGTTGGAGAACAACTTTTAATCCTACAATCCATGAATGGTGTTACAGTGAATGTATAATTCCTTTGTCACTGGTATCCAGAATGAACTCGAGGCATGGAACAGTCATCCTGTCAGCATTCATTCATTTCCTTGATCTCAGAGTAGACCGAGTGAGATGTGTGTGACATCAATATCACATATTGATTCACACATGCATGTGCATGCCTTTCTCAATCCTACTCATCAAGTGGCCAAGGATATCAAACTCCCTCAGGAGGGACAAATTCCATATCTATCACTCACCCCTCAAAAGTCCCATGTGTCAAAGCCACCCAATCATCACCTTTATAACAACCCATGTTTCAGGACTGTGTTTGATGATGTCAAAGTGTACCCAACGACATGTGTTGAATGTAGTGATTTCAGGTCTAAGAATCACACTCACCACCATCACTGTGAGAGCTTACTGTGACTACCAAGTCATGGTTCCATGTGTCACTCTCACGGTGGGTTTGTCTGGTACCTTGTTCTCTAACAAGTACCTATGTGCTTGGTTTGATATCACTATATCATGACTAATGAGATTTTGTCATCAACCAACACACTATCTAGTCTTCAGTGTTATTGATGTTTATGGTTATTTTCACAATAACAACCGACTAGGGACCAAACAAGAATGTATACTCTTAACATCTGTATGATCTCATCATTTAGGTCCTTAACCTAAAATCATACGTCATTGAGTAAAACATTCTTTAGACATCTATCATGTTACACCATCATCTCAGAAACAGTTTAAACATATAGATCGAAAATTTCCTTTATTATTATTCAAATCATTTACAAAGTATCCCATTACAATCATCATATGACTTGCTCTATGGGCATATATACCAACACAATTCACCTCCCGATGCAAGTGCAACGGTCGCAATTCAAAGATGCATTCTTGTGCATAAATTTCGTTTTTGATCACAACCTATTCCTCAACTCATTTCTCTCCACTCCCGTGGTAGAGAAAGAGTTGCCAAGAAGTGTACATCCATACATTTATACCTATCTTCTCAGATTGAATAAGAATGCAGAAAACATGCATATAAAGTGGCCAGCAATACATGTAAGATATAAATAAATCGGTACATTCATGGTTAAAAAATAAGAAGCATAGTATTTAGTACGAAATCACTTGTTCCATACATGCTATGACATGGGAGCTACTCTCCCATGCCCAAGAAAAAGAGAATTACTCATCCATAACCATGCCTTGCAGATTTGTTACAGAAAATTCAGTTTTAAACATGATCTAGAGGAGGAAAAATAAAGAGATTTGAAGTTGTATCCAAAAGAAGGAGGAATTCTGGCTTGGGGATAAAATTCTCCTTCTTTAGCTGCTCTAAAACGACCTAGCTCCTTTCCCAAGAAGCTGCACGGAATTTGGGAAGCTTGGTTGCACCTTGGAGAAGACAATGGAGAAGAAGAAATGGCTTCTTTTTGCAAGAAACCACCTTAGATCTCACCCAAAATCACCCTCCTCTATTTTTCTCTGGCTTGGGATGAGAGAAACCTTCCAAAATGACCCAAAATGACCCAACATATGCCCCTTAAGTTCCCTCCTTCATTTAAACACAAACTCATATTTTTTGAATTTTTGAAACTGCCAGGTGCACGTTGTGCATCTGGGTGCACGTCGTGCACCAACACTGATGGGTTGCTTCAGGTTGAACTACACACGGCGTGCGCATAAGCAATACACACCGTGTGACTTTCCAGAAGTTTTCTTGGTTGCTTGATGCTCCAGGTGCACGTCGTGCACATGCTTTTCTGTACATTTTTGGAAACTCACAAGCCGTGTTCGAGGCCCGAACACGTCGTTCATTCCGCTATCTGGGTAAACGAAACTTCTTCTAAAGTGATGCACGTCGTACATTTGTCTTGCACGCCGTGCATTTGTCCTACACGTCGTGCATTCTGCTATTTCAGCATAATTAAGCTATGAAATCAGTTCTTTTGGGACATATCTGCATTGCAAGTTATGTGATAAGTAAAGTAACAAAAAGATGGAAAAAGTAATATGAAAAGAGGCTAAATAAAAGTAGAATGAACCAAATTTATGTGTGATAGTATGTGAAAAGATGATGTAGAAATCACACAACAAATCCCCCTAAGATTGAACTATTGCTTATCCTCAAGCAAAAAGAATAGGGTTACATTCAAGAAGAAAAATAAGTTTATGCATGGATTAAAAGAAAGATAGGTATGCAATCAGCTCAGCCAACCATGCACATTGTGCTTGTGTTCCTTGTTGTCATCTCAAATTTTCAACATCTAAGATAGAGAAATTAAGTCCAACAGGGTTAGATCCAAAACAAATGAAATGATCAACTAGACAACATTAAATAGAATTTAGATAATCAAGCCAAACAATCAGTGCATGTACATTACAAAGTTTTCAGCTAGTACAGATATAAGATGATGAAATCAATGCTAACATTAACAATACTTAGTTGCACTCTTTTTCTTAAGGATATGATGATGGAATTTTTGGGTTCCGGCATTTAGCTGCTAATTTAGTCTTACGCTCACGAGGAAAGTCGGTTGGGGGGTTGTTTTTACCCTCTTTTGATTTTCATATCACCTAACCATCGTTGCTAGATTGGACTCATACTAGGCTATCATAATACGTGCGCCATTTGCCATCTTTTATTGGGTCAAGATAAACTGTTGATGGTACAACACCAAAGAGTCAATAAGAATATTAAAGCTAGCAAGATTTAAATCATTCTTTTGAAAGTTTTTCACTGAAAAATGTATTGTAGATGCACTAAAGGTTTGGCAAGAGTATCCTGTATTCTATTAAATGTTGCTAAGTTGGTTCATTTGCTTAAAATTTGGAACTATTATGTGTATTGAGAAATCAAGGATGTAAAAAAAATGAGATTTCAAACAACAAACACAAGGCAAAGTCATGTACATGGGGATTTTTCAAATTCCATTTCATTCATACATGTTGTTGATTTTCTTTTCATGTAGCCAAGACACATAAAGGACTGAATAATTCCAGCATACAAGGGGGGTCATTCTAACAAGATAGTCTCAATTCATATTAATTTTTACCATCAAGGGATAGAACAAGGAATAAAAAGGAAAACACGTGATACAACTGACTCAAATAAAGAAAAGCTGAATGAAAAACTACAACTACCGGTCGGTTGTGCTACCCTTTAGCTTGAAATCAACAGTGTCCTCACTGCATCAATCGAACTTATGGAGTTCATAACCGGGTACCTATCATCGATGTGATCAGAAATAAGAGTCGCCGCCCTCCTAATCAGGGAAGAACTGGCTGACAATGTCGGAGATGTCCATCAGTTGGGTGGAAGAGTCGGGTTGCTGCTCTGGACACTGAGGTGGCTGTTGTTCTCAAAACTGAGATGGCTGTTGTGGGCACTCAGACGGTGGAAACTCAGACTGCTGCTGCGGCGGTGACTGATACGGTGGTGGGGCGGGGTAATGGCCCTGAGAGATATGCCAAGCATCCATCCGGTTGAGCATGTCATACATCGCAGTGTACTGCGTGCTCACCTGGTCAAAACAGATGTCGATGTGGTCAAACCTCTGATAAATGTAACCGTAAAGGTGCCTCACATCAGGCATCGTTCAAGTGTACTCTACCTGAGTACTGGTGGAGGGTGGAACTGGAGTAGGAACTGCTTGTATAGCTACTGGCGTAGAGTTTCTGGTGCCACAGGTGGGTGTCTCTTCATCGACTTCAGGTTGTAACTCCACCTTCCAACTATCTTTGTTTCCGATATCATTGCGGGTTGAATCAGGGATGATGATGAACTTCTTCTTTGTGATAAAAACCTTGAATTTACTTATGCTAATGTCATGTCTTGATATCAAGCCACAAGAAATAAGATAGTTGATGTCTACAAGGTTTTTCCCCGGTTCAGGTTCTAGGACACCCACCTCTAAGCCTAGCTGCATTGCAAGTATACTAATTAGCCCATCGCACATGATGTCACCTGCCTCTCTTTACTTCTTCTTTGTGGTCTCTAGAAGCTTATTTACAATGTAGTAGCCAGAACTGATTTGCTCATTCTTTACTATGCACCATAAGAAGAAAAGATCATTTTTTCCTACGACACCTTGAGTCTCATTTTTAGGAAAGGGCCATGTGCTTAGAAGATGATGCATAACTCTGAAAATTGGATTATGGAGTGAAGAAACTCAGGCATTTCTAGCTCTGTGCACCGTTTCACTAGTAATCTCAAACCAAAAAGAATCACTATGGAAGGCGGGTGGATAATCAGTATACCCTCCATAGTTGCACTTAATTAAAGCACAAAATCATTTAAGATCTATAGAAAAGAATTTGTCTAGAAGTCGAAAACTGGTTTTTGGATATGGCTCATGGCGGTTTTGTGGGTCGTCTTCTACTTTGAAGGTGGTCATAAATTCATAAAACAGACGGGGGTAGGTCTTTGACACCCTAGTGCAAACAAGGTGTAGACCTAAGAAACCGCAGATGCTCTATGACCTCATTTTTGAAACCCAACTTGTCAAGGGTTTCCTCACAGACAGCGGGAAGGTAGAACATGCCTGGTGATGAGGAACTGGTAATCTGCATCTTCCTCCACGGTGACTTGGAATTGAGTGGAGGGTACAAATGTTGCTGGTGCCGTCTCAGAAGGTGTTGCACTTGTAGTGGGGCGTTCTTTGGATGAAGGAGGTCCTACATGGCGGCTGCCTACGCTTCTCTTGATAGGTGACACGTTGTTGTAGTAATGTATGGCGTGTAGTTTGTTGTAACGACATGCAACTGCAAAGATGTTGTTTCTGCCCTGGAAGATGAATGAACAGTGTGCATGATGAGCGCACGACGTGCACCTGTAGATAAACTGCAGACTGAATCAGGTGGCGTTGGACATTGTTGTTGCAGTTCGATTGGTAGCTAGGGTTGCGACAGAGAAGAAGGATGGCAGTTTTGGAGTTTGTGAGTTGATGTTGTTGGCAGGAAGTGTAGAGAGGAGGCATATGGAGAAACGGGCACCGGTCATGGAGGACAAGTCATGGGGCGGATTGGCGGGATATCCCTCTTGCTTCTTGATGGCGGCGTTGGTGGTTGCTCAGCTGTGGCACCGTTTAGGTTCGGCGCTAGGGTAGAGGCTGAGAGAGGAGGAAGACGGAGAATCCCTAGCTTGAGCGGTGGCGTTGGTGGAGAAGAAGGTGGATGGCGTGCAACCTAAAACCCTTGCTTCAGCGGCAACATTGGCGGAGAAGAAGGCGGTTGCTCTTACTTGACGGTACATGGCTGAGGAATGGGGGAACGGCGTGCAGAGATGCACGGCCCTCGTGGAGGACAATGGTGGCGCATGGCTGGAGTGCACGGCTGCTAGGGTTGGAGTGGGGAATTAGGTCGTGCACTCTAGCCTTTCTTGACTAGTCTTTACAACAAAAAAAGACACGACATGCATGTTTTATGCACGGTGTGTTCCTCTTCAGTTTGGACTATCTTTAATGCTCTAGTGCACGGTGTGCATTCTGATGCACGGCGTGCATTGGTTGAAAACATATTACAGACCAGTTCTTGCACACAGATGCACAGCGTGTATGTTGGGTTTTGTGGAGAAAACATGTGCGGCGGAAGCAACAAAAATTCCACTCAACCCGAAATAGGATCTCGTCGACAACAATGTATTTGGAAGGAGTATTTATGGGATATACCTTATCGCGGAGCAAGTCCGGCGATGTCCCGCTACATAATGGTGTGCAACGGCACTGGCGTACATGGACGGAACTTCTCTCCCATTTACTGTCGCAGGAAGATTCAGTGGCGCTCCTTTCGTTCGGTGATGTACATTATTTGTGACGTGCATGGATGGTCATTGATGTCCTCTGAACACAGGTGTCTCAGCATTTGCGTCTCTACTTTGTCCATGCGGATGGACTAGAACTCCACGTCGTGCTTCCTAAGCTGGCGGGAAGGAGTCGTGTCTATGTGGCGGTGTGCTAGCGGCGCGTTTCTCTCCTTTCTCTCCTAAGGACGGTGATGGCTAGGGTTTACGTATGTGAGCGTAAACTAAAAAGCCTCTCTTGATATCTTATATAGATATCAGCCGTCAAGCTCCTTTAAATAGGAGACGAAGGGAAGTAGGGTTTCTTAAACCCATCGGTAAACAGAAACACTATGTTAATTAAAATACTCGTGGATTAGTTAGAATATTTTGGAATACATTAATTTACCAAATAATCACATTCATTGATTAATTAATATCCAACTCCATGCAATCACTTGGGATGGCTCTATGGGCATATATGCCAACAGACTCCCACTTACACTTAGAGCTAGTCACTCTAATATTATTCTAATCAATTACATAAACATTTTAGTAATCAATTTGATTCGGAGCAATTCCAATCAAATCCACAATTATACTCCTATTCCAACACATCCTATGTATGTGACCCGGTAGGCTCCAAATTACGTTGGCAGTGATATTCATAGTCATATTATGATTTCACAAGAAATGATTGGTATCTAGAAAGACTTCATTGCCACCCAAGTAATTGGAGAAGTTGGAGAACAACTTGACCTATCATTCATGACTGGTGTTACAGTGATTGTATAGTTCCTTTGTCGCTGATATCTGGATTGAACTCGAGTCATGGAATTGTTATCCTCTTCAACGTTCAATCCATGTTCCTTGAACTAGAGCAGACTGTCTGAGATATATGTAAGATATCACATATTGACTCACATCATCATGGCCATGCATTTCTCAGTCTCGCTCATCAAGTGGCCGGAATAGCAAACTCCCGTAGGAAAGACAAATTCCATCTACATCACTCACAGTCATCCCCATGTGTCACAGTGCACCCAAGCACCATCTTTATGGCAATCCTTATTCAGGACCATTGTGGACGATGTCAAAGTACACCAAATGACATGTGATAAGTGTAGTGATTTCAGGTCTAAGAACCACAATCACCACCATCATTATGAGATGTGACTCTAACTACCAATCATGGTATCCATGTGTCACTCTCAAGGTGGGTCTATCTGATACACTGTTCTCTAACAAGCATCTATGTATTTGGTTTGATATCTCCATATCATGGATAATGAGATTCTTCCATCAACCAACATACATTCTAATCTTATGTGTTATTGATGTCTATGGATATTTCCATAATAACAATTGATTAGGGATAAAACAAGAATACATACTCTTAGCATACATATGATCTCACTGTTCAGGTCATCAACCCGAAGACATATGTCATTGAGTATATTATTCTATAGACATCTATAAGTTTTATGGTCATCTCACAATATAAAACACAGACATATAGATTGGAAACTTGCCTTTATTGATATGATCAATGTAGTATTACAAATAGTTTACATAGTATCCCACTACAATCATCAAATGATAGTCTCTATGGGCATACATACCAACATATTCCCACTTGCACTTATACCCTATCACTCATGAATCTCAATCCAAGTGATCGAACATGTCCGTCATGTTTCTGCTGTGAAAGTGCTTTTGTGAGCGGGTCAGCCACATTGCTTTCTATAGGTACTCTGCAAATCTTCACATCTCCCCATTGTACGATCTCTCATATGAGATGGAACTGCTATAGAATATGTTTGGAACATTGGTGCGACCTTGGTTCTTTAGCATGTGCAATTGCTCCGTTGTTGTCACAAAACAACTCAATTGTATCACCAGCGTTTGGAACCACTCCAAGTTTAGAAATGAACTTCTTGATCCACACAACTTCCTCTGTAGCATTAGATGCGGTAATATATTCAGCCTCTATTGTAGAATCCACAATTGTCTCTTGCTTGGAACTCTTCCATCTCACAGCTCTGTTGTTCAGACAAAACACAAATCTAGATTGCAGTCTGTAGTCATCTTTGTCAGTCTAGAAGCTAGCATCAGTGTAACCCTTTACCACGAGCTCTTCCTCACCACCGTATACCAAGAATTGATCCTTAGTCCTTCTCAAGTACTTTTTGTTTACAGCTTTCCAGTGACATTCACCTGGATCTGACTGATATTGGCTCATCATGCTCAAAACATACGACACATCAGGACGAGTACATAACATCACGTACATGATAGATCCAATTGCTAATGCATATGGAATCTTACTCATGCATGCCCGTTCATCGCATGAACTAGGACATTGGGATTTAGATATTGTAACCCCATGGGATATGGGAAAGTTACCTATCTTATAACCCTCCATGCTAAACATGTTTAGCACCTTGTCAATGTATATGCGCTAGCTTAGGCCTAGAAGCCTTCTAGATCTATCTCTATAGATCATGATCCCTAGTATATAGGATGCTTCGCCTAAATCCTTCATAGAGAAGGTCTTCCCTAGCCAACCTTTTATTGTCTGAAGAGTAGAGACGTCATTTCCCATCAATAGTATGTCATCCACATATAATATGAGAAATGCGATTGTGCTCCCACTAACCCTTTTGTAAACACAAGGTTCATCTTCATTTTGACTAAAGCCAAACTTTTTGACTACTTCGTCAAAATGTAGATTTCAGCTCCGAGATGCTTGCTTCAATCCATAGATTGACCTTTATAGCTTACAGACTTTATTGGCTTCCTTTGGATCGATAAAACCCTCAGGTTGTGCCATGTACACATCCTCAAGTAAATTCCCATTAAGGAATGTTGTTTTAACATCCATCTGCCAAATCTCATAGTCATGATAAGCTACAATGGAAAACATGATCCTGATGGATTTAACCATGGCAACTGGTGAGAAGGTCTCATCATAATCAACACCTTGAATTTGACGGAATCCTTTCGCAACCAATCTACCTTTATAGGTTTGAACATTTCCATCCAGGTCAGTCTTCTTCTTAAAGACCCACTTACACCCTATGGGTTTTACCCCTTCGGATGGATCCACCAAGGTCCATACCTTATTGGTGTACATGGATTCCATATCAGATCTCTTCGAGCCATTTCTCAGATTTTGGTCCCTTAGTAGCTTCTAGATAGAAAGTTGGCTCATCTGCTATGCCCAATTCGTCACTTTCTTGAGTCACGAGAAATCCAAATCTCTCAGGCTCAAGTCGTGTCCTACTAGACCTACGAGATTCCTGTGTTACATTTAGAACTTGAAATTCTACAACGATTTGTGAGTCTTCATGTTCCTTATGTACCTCCTCATGTTCTTTGCTTTCTTGTTGGTCTCGAACTTCTTCGAGCTCTACATTCCTCCCACTAATTCCTTTGGAAATAAATTCCTTTTCAAGAAATACAGCAGTCCTAGCAACAAACACTTTGTTGTCAGTTGGTGCGTAGAAGTAGTATCCCCGAGTTTCCCTGGGGTATCCAACAAAATAGCATTTTTTCAATTTGGGTCCAAGCTTTTCAGGAAATTGTTTCCTAACATAAGATTCACATCCCCAAATCTTTAACATAGACAAATTGGGATGATTCCCACTCCATATCTCATATGGTGTCTTTTGAACTGATTTGGAAGGTACACGTTTAATTGTAAACATTGTAGTTTCAAGAGCATATCCCCAGAACGATATTGGAAGTTCGACTGAACTCATCATTGATCGTACCATGTCTAATAATGTACAATTCCTTCTTTCTGAAATACCATTATGTTGTGGTGTACCAGGTGGAGTCCATTGTGATACAATACCACAGTCTCTTAGAAGGTCCTCAAACTCTTGGCTTAAGTATTTGCCACCTTGATCTGAACAGAGTGCTTTAATACTCTTACCAAGTTGCTTCTCTACTTCATTCATGAAAGTCTTGAACATTTCAAAAGTTTATGACTTGTGTTTCATAAGATATGCATAGCCATACCTACTGAGGTCATCAAAGAAGGTAATGAAGTATTGATAGCCTCCTCTAGCATTTGATCTAAAAGGTCCACATACATTAGTATGTATGAGCCCTAGCAAATCATTGGATCTCTCACTGTGTCCAGTGAAAGGATTCTTGGTCATCTTCCCTAATAAACATGCCTCACATGTCTCTAATGATTCAATATCAAAAGAGTCTAGATAACCATCCTTATGGAGTCTAGATATGCGCTTCTCGTTTATGTGCCCAAGACGACAATGCCATAAGTATGTTTTGTTTGAGTTGTCAAGTTTTAACCTTTTTAGTATGTACGTTGTATATGCTAGTCTCAAGTTCGAACAAGTAGATACCATAAGACATAGGGACATTTCCATAAAAGATCTCATCTTTAGAAATAGAAATAATTCCATTCTTAATGTGAAATTCAAATCTACTCTTGTCCATACAAGATACAGAAATAATATTTCTATTAATGGCAGGTACAGAATAGAAATTCTCTAGTTCTATTACAAGGCATGTAGGCAAAGTTAAACTAATAACTCTAACTACGGTGGAAGCAACTCTTGCTCCATTAGTGACCCACAACTTGACTTGGCCCTTTCCTAAAGGCTTACTTCTTATCAGATCCTGCATATTAGAACATATGTGAGATCCACATCTGATATCCAGTACCCGTGATGAAGAAGTATTTAAGTTTATCTCAATAAAGTATATACCTAAAGTGGAGATCTCTATCCCCTACTTCTTCTTCCTTAGTTCCTCCAGGTAGAGAGGACAGTTTCTTTTCCAATGTCCAGCCTGGTGACAATGGTGACAACTGCCTTCTTTGGAGATCCCACCTTTAGCTTTGAGCGTGGATGACTTTGGACTCTGTCTGGCTTTAGAACCTTTCTTAGCCTTGCCTTTGCCTTTTGACTTTCCCTTTGCCTTGTTGATCATCATCACAGACTTGGGCTTGTCTTTCTTCATCTGTGCTTCAGTTGTCCTCAACATGCCCAACAATTATAACAACGGCTTGTCAAGATTGTTCATGTTGTAGTTCATGACAAAATGATTATATGATTCGGGAAATGATTGTAGAATCACATCAGTGGCCAACTCTTGACCTAGGGGAAATCCTAGCTTGGATAGGCTTTCCACGTACCCAATCAAAGTGAGTATATGGGTGCCAACTGAGTCTCCCTCTTTCATCTTGCTCCTGAACAAAGCCTTAGAGACATCATATCTCTCATGTCTTGCTTGATGTTGATACATGTTCTTGAGATGTGTTACCATCTCCATGACATTCATGTTCTCATGTTAATCTTGCAACTCATAGTTCATTGAGCACAACATCAGGCACTTGACATCCACAGCGTCATCAAGGTGCTTCTTGTAAGCATCCTTTTCAGCCTTGGGCATATTTGCGGCGGATTCCGCTGGCTCTGGTGTTTCAAGGACATAGAGCCTATGCTTATGTGTGAGAACAATTCTCAGCGTCCTAAACCAGTTTTGAAAGTTGGTTCTGGTAAGTTTGTCCTTCTCAAGGACTGATCGCAATGAGAAAGTGTGAGTGTTGTTTGCCATTTGATTGCTACAAAAGAAAAAATTTCATTTAGTCCAAAACATTTTGACTTGTAAAGATTTGATAAACGAGATTAATTAGGCCTTTAATTAATTACACTCCCATTATTTTATTCAAATTGATAGCCCTCACTATCAACTTGGAAAATTGCAACATACAACCTTCTAGTGAGCCAAGATCTAAAATAATTGGATCAATGCACAGCCAATGTCGGCGTCAAAGACCAAATACAAAGGTAGGCAACTTTTTCCAATTGCATCATATACAACTCTTAGATAGATGATCATGCACAACTCCTTGTCATGATGCATATGTGTGCCTCTAGGTACTTGATCCTATCAAGGTTCCCTGGTCAAGTCCAACCCATAAGCCAACATGGTGAGTGTGCACCCTGCGGAGGCAGACCCACACACCCACCATCACACTTCCACGAGATAGATAGTGTACCACGCGGAGGCGTTCCCACACATAGTCAATCAAGCTTTTCATGTGTGTTTCTTTAAGGAAGGTAACTAAAACTTAATATTATTCATTGAGGGATTTTATAAATACATATACATATCCAAACACCACATACTTATAGTATGTATCATATACTACTATATCCACAACCACAAATGACAGACATGCAATCATAAACACAAATACATCAGTTATGGCCATACTATTGTAATCCTTTGGAGAAATAAAGGATTACGGTCCACCTATGGTCTTATGCATCTCATGCAACACCTATGGCTCAACTGGTAAGCCTTTAAGGATCAGCATTACAATGAACAACTTCATGGATGCTCCGTGAGGTTGGAACTTCAAGTTGCTTCTTGGAATTGGATCTTCTTGTTGCTTCTCCATGGACGCTCCTCGGAGTTGGATCTTCATGTTGCTTCTTGGAATTAGATTTCATGGTGCTTCTCCATGGATTCTCCTTGGAGTTGGATCTTCAAGTGGCCTCCTTACATCAAGTTTACAAAACTAAAATTAATCCTATCTCTATTACATCATATGAGTACAAATATAAAGGGAAAGAATTAATTACACTTTGAAATAATAGATGAGGCTCGGCATGCAAGTCGAATACTCTATACAAAGGATCCATATGCAACCATTGTACGTCCATAGCATTCACAAACAAACATATCCACAAGATCGACATCCACATTCATTCACAACATTCACAAAAGGGGATACTAGGCATACTCGTGCATGCATTCACCACATAAAACATTTTTTAATGGCGACGTGTATGATATCATAGGTATATCTATATATACGTATATACATAAAATTGCAGTACTTTTAATGTGGGACATTCCCCGTTAAATAATTTTTTTGAGTCATACGCAGATAATGTGGGGTACACAGGGGCGGCGCCCCTGTACGGGGAGGGGGTCAAGGGGAGGCCGCCCCTCGTGGGGTCTCAGGGGCAGAGCCCCTAAAAGGTATATGGAATTTTACTTCTGTGTACTTAGGAAAATCAATATTTTCCATAGTCGACCCCGTCTGAAATGTCAAAAATAGAAGTCTGCGACGTATGTGGAATTAGGTTTAGATTTGCACATTAGTAGTTTTAATTCGCATCATATGCAACATAAAAAATAGTATACAACGATTTTATCATATCAAAACGAATCTAAATACGTCGTAGATTGACGTTGCTCGGATACCACTATTGGGTTTTGTGGAGAAAACATGCCCGGCGGAAGAAACAAAAATTTCACTCAACCCAAAACAGGATCTCGTCGACAACAATGTATTTGGAAGGAGTGTTTGTGGGAAATACCTTATCCTGGAGCAAGTCCGATGATGTCTCACTGCACAATGGTGTGCAATGACACTGGCCTACATGGATGGAACTTCTCTCCCATTCGTTGTCGCAGGAAGATCTAACGGCGCTCCTTTCGTGCGGTGATGTATGCTGCTCGTAACACAAACAGATGGTCATTGATGCCCTCCGAACGCAGGTGTCTCAACGTCTGTGTCTCTACTTTATCCACATGGATGGCCTAGAACTCCACGTCGCGCTTCCTAAGCCGGCGGCAAGGAATCGTGTCTATGCGGCGGCGTGCTAGCGGCACATTGCTCTCCTTTCTCTTCTAAAGACAGTGACGGGTAGGGTTTATGTACGTGAGCGTAAACTGAAAAGCCTCTCCCGATATCTTATATAGATATCGGCCATCAAGCTCCTTTAAATAGGAGATGAAGGGAAGTAGGATTTCCTAAACCCATCGGTAAACAGAAACACTACGTTAATTAAAACGCTCATAGATTAATTAGAATATTCTAGAATTTATTAATTAACCTAATAATCACATTAATTGATTAATTAATATCTGACTCCATGCAATTGCTTGGGATGGCTCTATGGGCATATATGCCAACAGTGGGTTGATCAATGCACGTCATGCACGTTTCTAGAACATTTTTTGTGCACGGCGTGCGTAGAGAAATGCACGACATGTGAGATTCTAGAAACATTTTTCATATTTACAACTCCCAGGTGTACTGTGTGTATAAAGAAATGCACAGCATGCAAGTTTCCATAACATCATTATGTGCATTTGATGTTGAGGTGCACAGCGTGTCAATGAAAGACACGTCGTGCATTTCTGAATTTCTGCGGAAAATAGCAGTCAGTCAGCACGAAATAGAGATAGATATGGCGGCAATCAAGTCTAATATTACATTCATACATGACATGCTTATTAACAAAATTAAAGAGTGTTTTTTACTCAAAGGACTTAAAAGAAAACTATCCTAATGTGGGGTCAACTCCCACAAGGTCCTCCATTTAGAGTCCAGAGTAAGACTCTTCAATTTCTTCAAGCATCTTGGAGGGAGCAAGAGGCTCCCTTCTCTACTTCATCTCCATAAGAATAAAGTTTGCAATGATGTCCATTCACTTTAAAGTTGCCATCTTTGCCTTGGAGTTCCACAACTCCTTATGGAAAAAAAATTAGCACCAGGAACGGGCCGGAACATTTTATTTCAGCTTCCATGGAAATAGTTTTAATCTAGAGTTGAATAACAAGACTTTATCTCCTTGTTGGAAATCTTTCCTGTGGATCATCTTGTCATGCCAAGCCTTTGTTCTTTTCTTGTACAACTTTTCATTCTCATAAGCATCAAGGCGGAGTTCTTCAAGTTCCTATAGCTGCAAAAAGTATTTCTCTCCTACTTTCTTCATATCAAAATTTAAGAACTTAATTGCCCACAAAGAACGGTGCTACAATTCTAACGAAAGGTGACAAGATTTGTCATAGATTAGCTTGAATGGAGTAGTCCCTATGATGGTCTTATAGGCTGTTTGGTATGCCCATAATGCATCATCAATCTTTAAGGTCCAATCTTTTCTTGAACTAGAAACAGTCTTTTTAAGAATATTCTCTAGCTGCCTATTTGAAACCTCTACCTACCCGGATGTTTGAGGATGATAGGGTGTAGATATCTTATGAGTCACACCATATTTAGAGAGAAGGTTGTTGAATTGTTCAGCAAAGTATGTGCCTCCATCTGAAATTACAGCATGCGGAACTCCAAACTGAGGGAAAATAATCTTTTGAAAAAGCTTAATTACTGATTTAGCATCTGATGCTTGGGTTGGAATGGCCTCAACCCATTTGGACATATATTCACAAGTAACAAGAATGTATTGATACCCACAAGAAGATGGGAATGGTCCCATGTAATCTACTCCCCATACATCAAACACCTCAACATCTAAGATAGAGTTGAGAGGCATGTTGTCATGGCGGGATATACCTCCTATTTTTTGACATCTATCACAAGATTTGACAAATAGATTGATATCTTTGAATAATGTGGGCCAATAAAAACCATCTTGTAGTATCTTAGAAGCAGTCTTCTCTTCTATGAAGTGTCCTCTATAAGGTGAGGTATGACATTCAGCAATAATATTTGGGATTTCATCTTCAACAACACATCGGCGGATCAGTCCATCAATTCCATGTTTGAATAACAATGGATCATCCCAATAGTAGAATTTCACATCATGAAAGAATTTCTTCTTTTACTGATACGTCAAATTAGGTGAGAGTTGTCCAGTAGCAAGAAAGTTGGTGATGTCCGCAAACTATGGTGCTTGAGTAGATGACAATGCATAGAGCTTTTCAATAGGCAAATGATCATCAATGGGCAATGGGTCTCCAGCCTCTCTGGATAGTGTAGAAATATGATCAGCAACATTATTTTATGTACCTTTCTTATCTCAGATCTCAAGATCAAATTCTTGTAGAAGCAAAATCCAGTGAATAAGACGTGGTTTAGCATCCTTCTTGTTCGACAAATATTTTATGGCGGCATGATCAGTATATACAATCACCTTTGATCCCACCAAATATTGTTGGAACTTGTCAAAAGCATAAACGATGGCTAGCATTTCCTTCTCCGTGGTTGTATAGTTGATCTATGCTTCATCAAGGGTTTTGCTTGCATAATAGATGGCATGGAGTTTCTTGTCTTTCCGCCGTCCTAGAACAGCCCCCACTGCATAATCACTTGTGTAACACATTAGCTCAAAAGGAGAATCCCAATCTGGAGGTTGAATGATTGGGGCTGAAATGAGGGCATCTTTGAGCTTAGAAAAGGTTGTATGGAAATCATTGTCAAATACAAACTTGGCATCTTTTGCAAGTAGGGAACACAACGGTTTTGCAATTTTAGAAAAATCTTTAATGAATCTTCTATAAAAATCTACATGTCCAAGAAAGCTTCGGATGTCTTTAACTGAAGATGGAGTAGACATCTTCTCAATGGCTTCAACTTTTTCCCTGTCCACTTCAATACCTTCGTTAGATACAACATGTCCTAGTACTACACCGGATTGTACCATGAAATGGCACTTCTCCCAGTTTAGTACTAGGTTAACCTTTTTACAGTGGGCTAAGACTAAAGATAGGTTCAAAAAACATTGATCAAAAGAATCACCATATACACTAAAATCATTCATGAAAATCTCCATTATATTTTCAACAAAATCAGAGAATATGGCCATCATACACCACTGAAAAGTAACGGGAGCGTTGCAAAAACCAAATGGCATACGGTGATAGGCATATGTTCTATAAGTATAAGTAAATGTGGTTTTCTCTTGGTTGGGTGGATAAATAGGAATATGAAAAAATCTGAAATACATGTCCAGGTAACAAAAATAAGAATGCTTAGCGAGGCGTTCAAGCATCAAATCAACAAAAGGCAATGGAAAATGATCCTTGTGGGTTGCCTTATTCAGATGCCAGTAGTCAATACACATACGCCAGTCGATAACCATACGTGTTTGTATTAACTCATCATTGTCTCCCTTGATGACAGTTGCACCTCCCTTCTTAGGAACCACGTGAATGGCACTAACCCAGGGGATGTCACTAATGGGATAAATGATTCCTGCATCAATTAATTTGAAAATATCTTTCTTTACCACTTCAAGCATATTTTGATTTAGGCACCTAGGTGGTTCAACTATTAGTTTAACATCATCTTCCATATTATTTCTATGCATATAGATTGAAGGATGAATGTCTTTTAGATCATATATCGAATAACCAATGACATCTTTATACAAACACAGTTCAGCAAGTAATTTATTTTCTTGGTCATTGGTTAATTCATTATTTATTATAATAGGGGATGTAGAGTTTGGGTCAAGAAATGCATACCTTAGCCGGGGTGGAAGGGCTTTTAGTTCTACCTTTTTCCCTGTTGTACCTTCATCAACTTTATCATCAACAAGTGTAGCATCTTCATTAATAGTTTCTGCTTTAGAAATAGAAAGTCCTCCAAAAATTTCTGAATTGTTGAGTTCAGTCACATCATCATCATCAAGATTGATCATCAAATCAGCAATATCTTCATTATCATCCTCAATTGGATCAGTAGTATCTAACAAACAGATGTCTTCAACACGTGTGGGTGCTTTCATTGCATCATGAATAGAAATTCCATTGCTTCTTCACCAACACGTAGAATGAGATTTCCTTCCCGAACGTCAACAAGACATCTGGCATTCCTCAAGAATGGCCTTCCAAAAGGAACTGGGTTGTAAGGGATCTCCACCATATCAAGAACAACAAAATCACATGGTATATAGAACTTCCCGATCTGCACTAGTACATCTTCCACTATACCTTTTGGGTATTTAATAGAATGATCGGCTAACTCAATAGCCATCTTTGTTGGCTTCAAGTCTCCAAGATCCAATTCTTGCCATAAGGTGGACGGAATGAGACTAATACTAGCACCAAGGTCTACTAGACCTTTGTCAAAAGTGGTATTGTTGATCTTACATGGCAGTGTAAAAGCTCCCAAATCATCAAGCTTTTGTGGAAGGCAGTTTTGAATAATAGAACTCACTCTTTCTGAAAGCATTACTGTTTCAACCTGATCCACTTTTCTTCTTTTAGTCAAGATATCTTTTAGGAATTTAGCATAAGAAGGCATCTCAGCAATAACTTCAGCAAAAGGAAGATTGACATGTAATTTATTAATAATGTCCATAAACTTCCTAAACTTGAGGTCCTCCTTATTGGTAAGCCTTTGAGGAAAAGGTGCAGTGACCTTGAAAGAAGGTGGTTTTTTAGTTCTACCTTTTTCCTTGCTGCAATTAGGAGTGTTGGACTCCTCTTCATTGACTACCTCCATGTTCTTCTCTTTGGATGGAGAGGGTATTTCAATCTCAGCTCCACTTCTTAGAATAATTGCATTAGCTTGTTGCCTTGGGTTCACTTCTAGTTGGCTTGGAAGAGAACTGGACTGCAGAGTCCTTTGTTGAGTTAGAGCTTGTTGTGCTATTTAGTTCTACAACATCTTGGTGTGAGTGGAAATACCATCCACCTTTGCAGAAAGTTGAGCAATGGCATCTTTCAACAGCTTGTCATTTCCTCGAAGTTCTTCATTTTGTTGCATTTGTGTAGATATAAATTTTTCCATCATAGCTTCTAGGGAAGAACCTTGGGGTTGTTGTGGCTGTTGGTAACCCCTATTGTTGAAATCCGGTGGATTCCCTTGACGGTTTACATGTTATTGTTGTGGTTGCTACTGTCCTTGTTGGAAGTTTTGAGTGTTGCTTGTGTCTATAGGAGAAATTTGGATGATCTCTCCATCCCAGATTGTATGTGTTGGAATAGGGATTGTATTGATTATTCCCTTGCATTCCAATAGTATTGACCTGTTCAAAATTCCCTTCAATTGCATTAGGAGCAAAACATGAAGAAGAAGTATGTCCTGCATTACCACAAGCTTCACATATAACTCCAGCTGATTGGATTTGCATAGTAGTCATCTTTTCAAACTTCTGTGTAAGAACATCCAGTTTAGCAGCAATAAGATCAACGGCATCAACAGTGTGTTTCCCTCCTTGTTTCCCGACTGAAGAACTAGTTGTAGAGGCTGATTTTACTCCCCTATCTCCTCCCCATTGGCAATGATTTAGCGATATGTCTTCAATAATGTCATAAGCCTCTCTATAAGACTTAGTCATTAATGCACCACCAGTTGCGGCATATAGTATCAACCGAGTGTTTTAGAACAATCCATTATAGAAAGTTTGAAGCAACAACCAGTTAGTTAAACCATGGTGTGGGCAAAGGCATTGAAGATCCTTAAACCATTCCCGTGTATCATAAAGAGTTTCTCCTTCATTTTGAGAGAAATTGGTGAGTTGATTCCTCAATTAGGTTGTTTTGTTGGGTGGGAAGTACTTTGCAAGAAAAGCATTTAAGAGTTGGTCCCAACTTTTGATTGACTTCTTTGGAAGAGACAAAAGTCATGCCTTAGCTCTATCTCTTAGAGTGAAGTGAAAAAGAATAAGTCTCACTCTTTCAGGAGATACCCCGTTAATTATGAAGGTATTCAGATATTCTAAGAATTCGGCAACATGAAAACTTGGGTCTTCATTGGTTGTTCCTCCAAAATGGTTTTGTTGTATCATTTGCATAATAGAAGGAGCAATTGAGAAGTTGTTTGCTTCTACAGTAGGCAAGTCAATGGCCCCACAGATGTTTGTGGCAACAGGCATCGCGGAATCCTTTAAAGGACGGTCATCCTCCATGGCTGGATTGCTTGGTGTAGCTTCCTCAAAGAGTGAAGAAGATGGTGGTGGTGATGATGACGGCAGAGTACCTCCTAGCAGTAGTTGTTCTACTCTTCTTGCTCTTCTCAAGCTTGAATGAGTACGCTCGATTTTAAGGTCTAACAACGCATATGTTTGAAGGCCTCATTGTGAGTGACGCATACAACCTGAAAAAAATAACAAGAGGAATTGAGAACACAACAAAAAGGTATATGAAATTTGAAATATGGAAATGGTGATCTAGCCTCGAATACTGATTAGTACTTATTACTCCAAATAAACTATCGTAGCTCCTGGGCAACGGTGCTAAAAACTTGTTGGTAAATTTAGACTAACGAGTTTTTATCCAAACAAGGATAGTTTACCCAACTTTACCAATCTCTGCAAGAATATAGAAGGAAGTATAGTCGAGGTCAAACACAAGGAGCTTAGGCAATTAATTGAGCACAACAACACTAAAATTCAACAATCTAGATCGGTTTAAAAGAGATGGTGAAGCTTATCTAATTGCAGAAAATTCAGATTAAAACTAACAACGAAAAGATTACTAGAAAAGTTTAGGTTCAGATACTGATGGATCTTGGATGTTAGAATTTCACTCACATATCATAGCATATCGTAGGAATGATATAATTTAAACATACATAAGCCCTTGTTAAAGGAAAAGTTGTGTTACACTTCACCTCCAGATGCAAGTGCAACGATCGCAACTCAAAGGTGCACTCTCGTGCATAAATTTTGTTTTTTATCACAACCTATTCCTCAACTCATTTCTCTCCACTCCCGTGGTAGAGAAAGATTTGCTAATAAGGGTACCTCCATACATTCCTACCTATCTTCTCAGAACGAACAAGAATGCAGAAAACATGCATATAAAGTGGCCAGCAATACATGCAAGAAATAAATAAACCGGTACATTCATGATAGAAAAACAAGAAGCATAGTATTTAGTACGAAATCACTTATTCCATACATACTATGACATGGGAGCTACTCTCCCATGCCCAAGAAAAATAGAATTACTCGTCTATAACCATGCCCTTGTAGATTTGTTATAGAAAATTCAGTTCTAAACATGATCCAGAGGAGGAAATATAAAGAGATCTGAAGTTGTAACCACAAGAAGGAGGAATTCCATCTTGGGGATGAAATTCTCCTTCTTTAGCTGCTCCAAAATAGACTAGCTCCTTTCCCAAGAAGCTGCACGGAATTGGAAAAGCTTGGCTGCACCTTGGAGAAGACAATGGAGAAGAAGAAATGGCTTCTTTTTGCAAGAAACCACCTTAGATCTCTCCCAAAATTACCCTCCTCTATTTTTCTCTGGCTTGGGACGAGAGAAACCTTCCAAAATGACCCAACATTTGCCCCTTAAGTTCCCTCCTTCATTTAAATACAAACTCGTATTTTTTAAATTTCTAAAACTGCCAGGTGCACGCCATGCATCTGGGTGCACGCCGTACACCAACACGGATGGGTTGCTCCAGGTTGAACTACGCACAGCGTGCGCATAAGCAATGCACACCGTATGACTTTCCAGAAGTTTTCTTAGTTGCTTGACGCTCCAGGTGCACGCCGTGCAGTTGAGTGCACGTCGTGCACATACTTTTCTATACATTTCTAGAAACTCGCATGCCGTGTTCGAGGCCCGAACATGCTGTGCATTATGTTGTCTGGGTGAAATGAAACTTCTTCTAAAGTGATGCACGTTGTGCATTTGTCCTGCACGCTGTGCATTCTGCTATTTTAGCATAATTAAGCTATGAAATCAGTTCTTTTGGGACATATCTGCAATGAAAGTTATGCGATAAGTAAAGTAACAAAAAGATGGCAATAATATGAAAAGAGGCTAAATAATATCATAATGAACCAAATTTGTGTGTGATAGTATATGAAAAGATGATGTAGAAATCACACAACACCATCTCAGTCCAATTTTTTCCAAAATATAATAGAATTCTTACATTAAAAAAATGCATATTTGAACATTAATTTTGGACTTCATATATGCAAAATATATAGTGATTTTGGTGTGGGATATATGTAAGTCAGGCACTGCGGGAAATTATGCAAAAATATTCCAAAAAATATTTGATCTTTGGAGTGATTGAGTCATTTTTTTTACAAAATCCAATCAAATCCAGTTAAAACTCCAATTAAAGACAGAAAAGCTAAACTAAGATAATTAATTCAAAAATTAGAGAATAGTCAACAAAACAATCGTAAAGAGATATTTAAAAGATGTAAATAAAATGGATAAATATGCATTTATGAATATCCTAGTTAGTTGTTTCTCTTATGCATCTCTGTGAGGTTCTTTTCATTGTTGATGACACATTCTTTTATTGAAGTGTCTTGTTGGAGTTAAAGAATGCACTACATATATCCAAATCTTATTTTAATGTTCTCTCATTTATAGAGATGTTTCTTTGATACAAAATATTAATTCCTTGAGGACTTTTTAAGGAGTTTTCCTGAATTTATGTCCTTATTTCAGTTACATGTGTTGTATATAAAGTAAACTAAATCCAGAGGTTTTTCCCCTATTTTGAGTAATACAAACTTTAGAACATATAATAAGAATCTTACTTTGTTAGAAACTCATATATAGAATGAGATTGTGTATTATATATGATTAATGATAATGGCACAAACTTTAGAACATATAATAAGAATCTTACTTTGTTAGAAACTCATATATAGAATGAGATTGTGTATTATATATGATTAATGATAATGGAAGCCTTTTCAATTATAAATACATTTTTATAAATGGCAAAAACATATCTATAAAATGTAGGGTACTGATGGGCCATAAATCACACCTCTCACTTCAGCATCTTAAATTATGGACATGTGTGGTTAGATAATTAGATTTGAATATTTAAATGCATCTTCTAGTGTTCATGAATTTTTCTACCATATGAGACTCTGGGAACCCTATATATTGACAATTTTGGTTAGGTGTTTTTAGTTCAGTGCCATCTACATGTCTTGAGGAAGTCATATATAGCATGAGATTGCGCACTGCAATGTATTAATGATAATGATCCATCTAGTTTATCCAAGAAATTTCTATTGGAATGATTTTTCAAACTAGTTGGGGTATATGATTCAAATAAATATAGTTTTAATGACAGAGTACGCATGTTTTTTCTACTTTACTTGGCTTGCTTTTCTCTTAATATGTATGTATTTTGTTTTCTAAACATTCATTTATCTAAATAATATTGATTCTCCTAACAACATCCACAATGTGTCTGTTTGAAATAAAACACTAATGACCTTAGTTTGTGTTCAACCATTTAGGTTGGTCATTCCACTAAGAGCATTTGGCACATGTGGTTGAAAATGTGGATAACCCTTTCCAACAATAGGATTTTTCTTCCGCTCAGGATGCATCTGATTTAGTTGAATCTTCCTATTTTCCTTTTGTATCTCCTCCTAATGTTAATGTTAAGAATCAAAGCAAATTCCTTTTTTTTTGCATCTCATCCTTTTGAGGATACAATTGAAAATAGTTGGTCATCTAATGATTTCAATTTTTAAAAATTCTACATGTATTATGCATTTACACAATGTACATATATTCATATATAAGTTCCTTTTTTACCTTGTTCACATGGCATCATTCATATTTTCTAGTATTATCTTTAATAAATAGATTTGTTGTAACTTTAGGCATTAAAAGGTGATTGGGCCACTATTTACTTGCATGTTGACATGCTTCATGGTACTTGACTTATTTAAATTATATTTCCATGAAAATGAAGAATTTCACATTTAGGAGTTTATTTGATAAGTGATTTCAATTGTGGCTTTTAATTTCCTTTCTTTGTATTTGTGATGTTTAATTTATGAAAGCATTTGACAATATCTGTCGCCAAGATGCTCTTCAAAAATTTCTTAGGTAATATACACTTATTTTTAAAGGTAATATTAATTGAGATTTTGCTTTTAAAATTAATGTAAAAAGAAATTTGAGAAAGATGCAAACAATTCATATACAAACTAATATAGGGTATCACTAAGAGGACATTTAGAAAGTTTTCTTGGATAATTTTTAGCTAGTTACAAATATAATTATCTTGTAAAATTTTGTCAAATTAAACCAGACTCGTAAAATACCATTTCATAAATTTTGAAACATGTGTTTTGTGAAAATATTGTGTTTTACTTTTCCTACTTTTTTCTAGAGAAATGCCCGAACTAAAATTTAGAAAGCATATTCTATTGAAATTGTCTTGTTAATTTCTACCAAATGAAAAATAAATGCAAATGTCATAAGAAATGCAACCTATTTTTTCTTATTGATGAAATTTTTGCTTAATGTAGGAGTATAGATGCTTGTTGAGCCCCCACCTGGGGGTCGCACTACTTAACCTAATGATGCTCTTTGACCGATAGTCACTTAAGTGAGAACATTACAATTGCATTTATTGAGGCTTGACGTGTTTTATCCACTAAGAAATTTACACCTGGCAGAAAAGGAGACAGTAAATAGGGAAACCCTCTTTGGTAGACAAATGTGTTGGAAATTTTTTATCCTATTAATATGTTGCATTGTAGATTATCTTACATGGTTTAGTATCCTATATAAAAAAGTCTAGATTCATACATAATATTAGGAAAATAAAAACATGGTTACTTGAGGAATTTGAAAAGGTTGGTGTTATCATATAATTGACTGGAAGGATATAAGACTATAATATATTGAGATATAGTTAGTTGAGGTTCCAAGTTGCAATGGGATTACTATGAAAAAGACATTGTGAATATTCTACTCTCTCCCTCTAAATAGAGTAGTGAGTACAAGTTTCCCTGGGTTTAGCACATATTTAGTTGTGGATGCCTCATAACTAGTCTCAAGTTGCAACACAACTCTAGAATAATCTATTCTTTAGAAACCATAGTCATTGCATGTTCATATGTAATGCATACAAAGCATACATAGAGTTCACATGGCTATCTCAAAGAATGTTTATGTGTTACTAGCACATATGGTAACAGCTCAAGTGGTTCCGGGTATACTTTTTAGTTGCAGTGATTTGGGTTTTTCTTAGGCTTGAACAATCTACATGGAATCTGGTTTCTATAATTCTATTTTTCCTGAGCTAGCCAACTAGTTGAATCTTGTAAGTATTATGGATTGGGATACAAGCATTTTAATGCTAGGTTTCTAAAGTTGTAATCCAGGAAGTATTTAACCCCATATTCTTGTACAGATAAGGTTCTGATAGGCCTACATCTTAAACAAGGAATATGGAGAAAGTTTACCAATTTATAGAATATAGCACTAGTTTACCTTGCCCCTTCTGGGACCCCTCCAACACCTACATGATTTATCACAAACTGACATTTACTGACACTGACATGTTTTAATATGTTCAAGTATCCTATGGATATTCTTTTATCTATGTTGTAATCTAAAAGTACAAGACTACAACAATTAAGATGGATGGCACAATCACATCTATGAATTATAGGAACTAGTAAGATAGACACCTTGGTTTTATACTAGCACGAGGTATAGAGAGATTGGGGATCTAAATACGTAACCTATAAAATAGGATAATTTAAATACCAGGTTCAGAGAGCTACAAGAAAAAGCAATGATAGTCTATGGAAGATGCATATTCTCCTTTTCATATAAGTTTTGAATCTCTTAGTCTTCTTTTAACTATAGCACAATTGGTTAAGGATGTAAAATGTCTCATGCATGTAACTAAGTTCAATATGGTGAACTATTATATTCTATAAGCATCTTGTTGTTATTTTTTATAATTATGAAGTATCATGTCCACCTATTCATCTTGGTGTCAAGTAATTTGTTTTAGCCATCTACATGCTCTGAATATGGTTGCATCTACCTATCTTTGTTTACTAATTTCTTGTATAGACAAAACTTTGATTTGGTTCATGTTTCTAGTTGCTCCTTTAGTCTGGATAAATTTAGGCAGATGTTTCTTTTTCCCCTATATTGATGATGCTAGTCCTTCTCTTTGTTTCTCCTTCTATCTTAACTTATAAAAGAAGCTTGGTTGTAAAAGGAACTTCACAAACTGGCACTACTTCTAGAATTGTGTTGAATACTACATTCCAAATGGGGATACATTGTGCAAGTAAAAATAATTGGATATTTCTATATACAATGTTGTAATATACATGTCTATAACATGCCTCACTACAGTGGTAGATCTTCAATCTGCCTTTTCTTCAATGTGGTATATTCCAATAAGGAAAATATTGTTTCATACATTATCATTTTACGTTCAATTTCTTTTCAATCAAACTAGATCAATTTTGAACTTAATGTTTAGGGGTTTCATGTGGCATACAACTCATAAAAACATGATTAACTAATGCGGAAGCGTTTACTAAGCAACGGATTACCAAATATCACTAAAAATTAAAACCTTTTTATCAATAAACTCATCAAAGGAAAACTTTCTCACAAAGAACCAAAGTAACACATTTTTATTCTTGTTCAAAGGTACATATTCTGTATCATCTCCTTTTGAGAATTACAAGCATGAACTGTCCTGTCTAGTTAATCACAGGCAGTATAAAACCTCGAGGCACTGGGCCAAAATCTCGAAAGCACTAACTACTACTCTGAGGACCTGAGAGTACAGAGACGACACATAGGACTCTAACTACATCTATACAAGGCATAACAGCCAGAGTCTCCACCTGAGACTTCACTACTATTCCTGCTGCTGTTGTTGTTGTCCTTCTCCTACTGAAGGATTCCTGTCTCCTCGTCAGCGTCCACCTAAAAATGTAGTTCCCACGGGGGTGAGACAATTGTAAATTGCCCCAACAAGAGATATAACTCTCCACCAGTAACATTATTATTGCATCTTAAGAAGATAAATATGCACAGAGGAATCATATTTGATTGATAGCAGCTAATTCAATATCTAATAGATTAGAATATTATTCTATCTAAAATATTGCAGTTATAACATGAAAGAGCCACATGTCACTTATTCATTAAGGAATATGAAGAACATGTATAACATTTATTCACTACAGCATCATTACCACAGCATTAACTATCTTCAGACTTAGATCATATATGTAATACATGGCATTGTCATTGTGGAGTCATGACATGTAGCCATACTCTTTTCACAAAGTGTTGGGGTCTTAATCCCTCAACTCACCAAGTACATTTCCTCTTCTTAACAAGTTCAACATCATGATTATAACATCTGGGTATTTTGGACCCATAACTCACCATAGGATACTTATTACCACTTGTTAGGTAACTTTTTACCTTCAGATCATTTGACCAAAGACATCATAATTCATGCTATACAATGTATTTTACATAGTACACAAATCTCATTGATTCTTACTAAACAAAGCATATGAAGGCTTATAAAGCCTATAAAACATTCTCAATAAACAAGCATCATAGCCCATACCTGGCTATGCTTCCCATCTCATCATCCCTGCATGATTAGTATTCATGGTAACAATTATAATGCTTTCATATCAGTGTCATACAACACTAAGTAGTATCATCCCTTTTTAGGGTTCATGATTTCTCTCTCACATCAGTACCCTTCATTAGGGTTTTCCATAAATAAACAATAACCACTTGGGTTCTTAAGATCATATCATTAATGATCATCCCTATTCCATTGCTTCTCAAAGCTACTAACCAAAAATGGATATCATAAGTATTCAAACATACTTATATATCCTCATCATTCATCATTGAATGTATTATCAACACAAAGTATGAGTTTCTTCCTTATCTTTATCAGACTATGATTGAATCATAGTATATTAATTTGGATTAAACCTTTTCATAAAGCATGTTAGCCTACAACCATCAAGGTGCATTATATCTCAATGTAACAATTGACATGATACATTTCATGTGTCATCCATTCCAATTATAATGAACTTAGAAAACATCATTATATATAAGAATTGGGGTGTTGGATGTGATATTTATCATACCTTGATGTATCACTTCCCTCAACACCTTCATCTTACCTGAGTTATTCACTTAGCGTGTATTAGGGTATCACTCATCCTAATACTCATGCACTAGATCATCACATTCATTATGCTATGTATTGGTCATGATTCATCTATTTTAGAAAACACAACCATTGCCAAAGATATGGACTCACCCTAGAGTCAGGGACTATTAATGTAAGGATGTCCATAATCAACCCCTCTAGATATTTCATTTGTCAATACATTAATCACTATTCCATTAATAGGAATAAGATTTCCATCATTATAATTGAGGTTCATTTAGCATCTCACAAACATATATAGATTTCACCTAGGATCACTCTTTATTAGGGTTTCACATAACATCCTTCTATATCAGGGTTTCACCTAGTATTATATGAAATTAAGATTTCACAACATATCACCCAGTGTTAGGGCTTCACATTAGTATTAATAGCACTACCCTATATTAGGGTTTCGTATGCCTTTATCCCATTTTAGGGAATTAGGGTTTACCATTCACATCCAAGTGGGGTTTCTCTTTCCTCATACCCAAATTAGGGTTAGGATATACAATTCCCATTAAATTAAGGTTTCTTGCATTGTGACACTAAGTTAGGGTTACATCATTACCCTAGATTATGGTTTCACTGAGCTTTGCCCTTAAATTTAGATTTCACATAACCTTGCTCTAATTTAGGATCAAGGTACATCAATCTTTTTAATGAAGATTTCATGATCTCATATTATGAATCAAAACCTGATTACACATTTATTCACAATGAGAGGATTAGGTCTTATTAAGCAAGCAATCATCTCTCTCATTCACTCTCCCTCTCATCCTCACTAGGATGTTAACTATTCCAAGATTAATCTAGGTCAACTCTTTACTAGAGTACACAAAGCTAGGGTTAACCTTTATAATCATCATGGGTCTACATCATTAATAATCACATAGCTAATTGACCTTTGATCATATTAGATGTCCAAATGGTCTAATCAATTAAACCGTCAATTATATAAGGAATGCAAAAGAATTGACCAATTAAACTTTCAATTCCACAAAGTGATCAATTGAATTAACCATTGAAATCTTCAATTGCATTAAGTATCCAAATGGGTTCTCCATATTGGACCTTCAATTACATGAGATACTCAAATGGATTAACCGTGTTGATCTTCACAATATTAATTACTTAGACCAACAATGATTTTAGTTCTCATAAATCGATTGGTTGAAAAACATTTGAACAAGTTGTACTTGAAACCAATTAGACAAGGTAGGTATTGAAACCGTTTGCACTTTGGGTCTCCAAACTGTTTGAGACCATTTGGTCCCAAATGGTCCTGAGACTGTTTGGACTCAAACGGTCTTGAGATTGTTTGGTCCAAACCTTCTCAAAACTGCATGGACCAAAAAGGCACTTCAACACTCAATCGACTCAATGTTTCAATCCATGGACCAATTATAAATTGAACCACTAAAGCATTCATCACTTGGACCACTGAATCGCCATTCAATTAGACCTTCAATTTAGGGTTTTGAACCAAATTGAACTAGGTTTGATAATCAAGAAACCATCACTTAGGGTTTGAAATTGAGGATCCATCAATGGTTGACATTGTGGAACCAAATCCATTGAAATCAATGAACTATCATCGTCACATGATATGACCTGACCTCAAACGGTCTTGGATGACCACCAAACGGTCTTGAGACCGTTTGGTTGATCTCCAAACGGTCTTGAGATCGTTTGGCCATTCCATCATCAAAATCCATGACATCCAATTAGGGTTTTGGACCATTGGATTGATTATCAAATCAGCACTTAGTTGCAATTCAATTTGGTACCATTGGACCTTCAAACACTTGGCCATACTTAGCCCTAGACCTACAAACGCTCTTGGGTGACCCCCAAATGGTCTTGAGACCGTTTGGGTGATTCCCAAGCGATTTTGAAATCGTTTGGGTCAATCAACCCAAAACATCATCTCAATCAATTTCAAAAGAAGCACTTAGCCGATTAGGGTTTGCAATTAGGAAATCAATCACATTTGAAACAATCAAGGTCAACCAATTGGAACCATTGGATCAAGATTCAAGTACCACAACATATATCTTCAAATGGTCAACCATTTCAAACGGTCAACCATTCCAAACGGTTTGGAAACCCAAACAACCAAACGGTTTGCAAACCGTTTGGTTCAAGGTCAACCAATTGGAACCATTGGATCAAGATCCAAGTACCACAGCATATATCTTCAAATGGTCAACCATTCCAAACGGTTTGCAAATGCAAACCGTTTGGTCACCAAACGGTTTGGTGAAACTGTTTGGTCCCAACATTGAAACAGTTTGCCCTAGATATTTGGAGGGGTGTGTGCTTATTATGATGTCATCATCATCAAGCTCCAAACTCACGAAATCTATTGTGATTTCCATGGAGATTGCATCAATCAACCAAACTTAATTTTGGAAATGTAGAAATGATCACCAATTGATAAGGAATTGATTGCAATAATAAAATTAAGGGTTCAAGTTATAAAAACCGCCTCCAATTGAGCTCCAAAGCTCCAATCTCACGGAAACAATGGTGGATGCAACTCCTTTCACTATTCCAAGGGTCGCCCTCAAGCTTTGAGTGAAAAGAATTGGTTAGAATTGAAGAGGGGGTCGAGATATGAAGAATTCATGCATTGATTTTCGATTTTCACCATGGATTCAAGGTGAAAGGAGGTCAATAACCTTACCAACAGGTTGGGGGTCGTCATTCTGATCCTCCACAGCTCCTTGGTCGTTTTCCAAGCAAGGGGAAAGAAAGAAATCCGAAAAAGCCTTTGTTTTGGCTTGGAAAAGGTACTTTTATAAGAAAATTGATGAGAGAGAAAATTCTTTATAAAAGTTTTTAATTCCAAAATTGTTGCCACCACTTCCCCCTTGGTTTCTTTCGTGCAAGGGCATCTATATCCCCATCTAGCTCCCTTCCATTATCCATGAATTAAGGGAAAAGAAATTAAGCACCTTAACCCTTATAATAAGAATATCCATATGTGAGTGGAAATTCTTTTCCTTATAATAATGGTGAGTGGGATTTCACCTTCTTAGGATATGCTCGTGCCTTTGCAAGGCTTTAAGCTCATACACACACATATGATTCCAACCATTTGAATTTTGGTTGAAGTCCCTTTAATTAATACATTCATTTTTGCCCTAAATTAAATTAGGGTTTCAATTAGGATTAAATCTTGATTATTTTAATATCAAGATTCTCTCTCCTCCAAATTATTTCAAATGAGGCGCCATTCTCATTTTCTTTGCTCTACATGTTGACAAGAAACATTAGGGACCTTATTGAAGTGGTAATTTGCATGTTGAACCCTAGGTTTTGGGTAATTTGCACATTACACCAAAACTAGGTTTTAATACACAAGGATTGTTTTACAAGCTTAATCTTGGTGCCCAAGCTTATGAAAACCATACCACTACATCATATTCATTCTTATGATGTATCAACATCAGAGGAACATTTTATCATGTGCAATTCGCAAGTTGACCCCTCATCTTGGGTAATTTGCACTTTAGTCCAAAATAAGCAAACATTGCTTCAACATTGCTCAAACGGGACCAAAATTGAAACATAAGTTTCTCATGAGCCCTAATTACTTTTCCCAAGATAAGATTAAGCATCTACTCAACCTTATTAGGCAAAACATATAGGGTTAGAATATAACCCAGGTCAGGGATGTTACATTTCACAAGTGATATTGTTGATCCATTTTTTCAGGCCTCGTTCCTGGAAAAAAAATTCACCTAGACATTATCACCATTCAAGATATCTAGTACACCCCATACATACATTCTCAAACTTTACTTAGGTTGTGTTCTCAAGTTTTTTATTTATCCAATAATTATTTTTTGGCCTACATGTTCGAATGATATTCATGAAATCTTATAATGGTGCACTTCCATTCTCATTATATCTTCTATTGAATTATAGGGGAAAAGATACTAAACTTCAATATGGACATGTGCAACTAACATAGGGTAATGATGAACATGCTAAGATAAAAACTTCAGTTAATAGAGTTAAGAGGGAAGAGATAAATTTATAGATCCATTCATCTTTGTTGTGTCATATAGAATTTGGGAAGGTTTAGAAATGTATTTGTGAATAAAAACATATTTCTTAAATTTTGATGCACTAATAAAAGTTCTCTTCAAATGACCTATAATTGACTACTACATCATCGAACATCTGACTAAACTTGTACAAGACATTTAGGTCTACAGTGGGGCGGGGTGTATGGGTTTATGAAAATAACACTTCCCTGTATGTTGTCTGATAGTGTCTAATTGGACTTTCTTATTCCACTAATATTGTGATTTAGACCATTAATGTTACTGATTAGGAATTTTACAAGAATAATCAACTAAAATTAGTTCATTGAAACACCAAGTAATAATGCACTAGTTTTAATAACAAGCCTAAAATGGAACTCTAAACTCCTTTGTAAAGCCAACTAGACATAAAATCCCAATTTTCCAGTAGGCCAAACATGTTAGATGAATGGACTTATTGTTGAATTGATAACTCTATCATGTAGTAATATTTATCAAAAGAGGTATTGTTCAATAGGTTGACATGACTTTACCCTTCCTTTTTCTCGCAACATGATTTTCAAACAATTTGGTATAGTTTCCCTATTATTAGCAGAGAAAATGGAATGCTCCATCCTCGTATCAGCCATGCATGTTTCCAATGAATCAATGAGCAGCCTAATTAACAAAGGCTCCTGGATATATATGATTACATGCCCAATTGTTTTTTCCTATTTGAATTACATTGTGTGTATAGGTCAAAACATTATGCAATAATATTTTTGATGAGAGAACTTTGGTTTAAGTCCCAATGCATTGCACTATCCCTTATTTATCTAACACATTCATACAAAGCCTCCATAGGGTTACCAAGTCAGCTTAGAGTCAGGAGGCTCTTCCACCTTTTGTATTCCATGATATAGATATCATAATCGCATAGAATATATTGACTTTACCACCAAATTTACATAATTGAATGACATGTTTCTTGGGTTAACATTTCTTTAACATTTGAATTCTATATAAAGGGAATAATGTTATATTCTATCATATGTAATGTCATGATGATGTCATTTGATCCAACATTGAACTAAAGAAACAACACCTAGGAGACTTGTTGGTTTGATGTTTAGACTTGCTTTCTTGTTCAAAATACCATTGTAAATACTTGCCAAATATTTGTATATCTGGTATCACAAACCTCAAGCTTAGATTCTTGATTTGTCTTTATAACTTTTTTTATTGTTATGTATTACTTTGATCTATCTATGATCTCTGGGAGTGTTGCGGAAGTGCAGTGATGTTGGATTTCTCTACTTGTTACTATGATGTGCACCATTCCACCTGAGAAGAGATGTGCTACTACCTCGTAGCTCTCATATGCTTTTCTTTGTTCTTGTTGTTTGTTGTTTCTTTTGGACTTTTTATTCTCTGAGCTACTGCTAAATTTGAAAGAAATCTATTGGTCTTGATCTATTCTGTGATGAAGACTGATGATTTTTATGTTGGTCTCAGTTTGATTATTGGTATTCAGCCATGTGATTCTTTAATAGCTTCTCTTTTTAGCATGATTTCTCTTTTGCCCTATGAAGTTAATATTCTAGAAGAATTTGTTTTTGCTTCCTTTATTCATTTTAATAGGGAACTTTCTATTGTAAGTACTTAAGTACTACTACTGACTACTATACAGAGCCTAGATTAAATTGTTGCAAAATCCCTTAAAATTTCTCTTTTTTTGTGTTTTACCATTTTTTTGCAAAATTGGGATAGGATTTCTTTTCTTATGAATCTTACTTCCTCACTAGTATCCTGATATTCTATTTAAAACATTATGTTTGTTGGGTAGGCTCTCATTAATTAGTTGAAACAAGGATATTTTGGAGATATTTTTTGTGTTTGCATAGGGTGACATGCTTCTTGTTACCCCTCTTCCTCATATTGTTTGGGGTTGGTAATCAATTTAATGGCTCATAAAATTCTATATATTTAAAAATTGAAGTGATAGATTTTGCATCTCTTACCATGAAAAAGGGTTCCATGACACTGTCGATCTCACCTTCACCTTCCTCAGATACCATTCTGCATGCTTGAATCTGATAACTGAGTCTTATATGCACATGTTAAATCATTTGTAACTCGGTGTGATGCACATGTTAAATCGTATGTTTGAGGTTCAAGATGGTATAAGATTCTTCACAGACAATAACATGTCTCTATAAGTTAACATGCAATTAAAATCAGACATATAGCTTAAAAAACGTCTCAACAACCTTCTCCAATAGATGGAGGAGATGAGGTCCATGGCTTGTTGTGGCCGAAATGGAAATGTTTCTAGGGGTTTTGTGGTTATGCAACATGTCCTTGGAAGTTCTTGTGGGTCTCTGGGATATAACATGGGTGCATAGGTTTCTGTGATGTCCCTAGATTTTCTAAAACTTAATCTAATGTGTGACATCCAAATTGAAACCTCACCTCAGTGAGCATCCCAATTTAAACACCACACACTAGACTCAGAAGAAAAAAATCAGAGGAAGTCAGGAGGAACAATAGTAGCACATACACATGAACAATAATAAAACCATACAACCCATGTTCACCATTCAACATATAATTACATAATGAATTATTACAACATTTGATATTACATATTGGACAGCAAACTTCTACATATACATGTACTACCACTAGACAACAGGATCTTAAGACAACATGTCCATTTGTACATCATCTCGCCACACAACTCTCAACTATCTTGATTCTTCAAGATCATATGTCCACCACCTAAACAAAAGATTATATGTGGTACACGTCAGCACAATATTCAAGAATATTATACTGAGTATGCCTATGTGTCTTTTTATATACCTCTCATTACTAAGCTTGGAAATAAGATAAAACTAATACTTTGCATTGAAAAAAGAAATATAAGCAAAAGCATATACTTGCACAAAGATGTTCATCAATAAAAGAGAACACATGTTTTAGACACATTTTCCATTATATCATCCATGCATTTACTACCTCAGAGTTGAATGCATTAAGGCCTTTATGATCTACTACCAAAGAGTTGGATCATTTCACAATGTGATCTACTACCAAAGAGTTGGATCACTTCCAAGTACTTTACTACCAAAGAGTTGAAATACTTTACTTTCCAACACTATACTATCAAAGAGTTGAAGTGCTTAAATATAATGGAACAAAGATATTATGCTTTAGGTGTTCATAGCCATAAGTATGGAAAATCAAGCAAGATAGCATACAAGAACAATCATTCATCCAATACCATATGCCAGGTATTCTACTACACATATAACACAAGCATATTGTATAGTAATCCAAGTAAGAGGTAATGGTGTACCTTGATCATAGATAAACTAATCATCACATTCCTAATATCATCTATATCCATGGTCAAACTTGATTAAAACAAGATCATGTACCATCATCAGGTTCCCACCATCTTAACCCTAGTCATATCCATTTAATGGTTTACTTTATCTCTTTAGTATATTTCTATTATCAATTGCATTCTTGTCTTAGAATTATCTTAATGATGTCATTTTTCCATTTATGTTACATATTAGGGTTCATCATTTGAACATTAGCTTCCATAGTATTTTGTGCACATATTAACCCTAGGTTAAAACATTAACCTAAATTAGGGTTTCATAACATGTATTAAGGTTCATCTTCATATAACATGAATTCTATGCATCTAATTAATATTAAAGTTCCATATTAGCTTCCAGTTACTGATATAAGATTACACTATAATTTCTAGGGTTTCTTGAGCATATTTATAATTATTGCACATTAATTAGGGTTATTAGCCCTAATTAGTTATATATGGAGAAAATAACATGATTTTGTGCATCCTAATTATAATATCTGACATCATATGGATTCTAAACATGATTATAGATTTAGTGATGTATTCTCATAATTTTAGGCCAATATTTGCTATTTATTACTCATGAAACAAGCATTTCACAACTTACATGATATCAATGAGATTAGTACATCAAAAGCCTAATATTATAGTTCTATTGTGCTACCCATTTTGTTGAGAATAATGGTACCTTATTTGTATTTTTTAGATGAATAAGCTATTTACTGTGATTTATCTAAGATCTGGACTATTTCTGGGTTTTTTTTACCTTTTTGAGCCAACCCATTGCCGCCACGTGTCCACGTGGGGCACGACTTCACTAGTTGGTCTCCTGGTTCAGCTTCAACCCAGTTGGTTTGTGCTTGGACCTGGTTCATCCTTCTTTTCCTTCTCTCATGCGATCTCGCTCTAGATTTCTCCCCGATCCAGTGCCACCAGTTCTCTGTTCTACAGGGGCGCCACTACACAGCTCGCCTTTGGTGAGTAATTGAGTGTCGAATCTTCCTCCTCGCTCTGTGAATCCTGCTACCTTAGCCTCTTACACAAGGTTTGACTCTTCTCAACTACTCTGTTCTCCAGGTGCGGCTCCATTATAGCCTCTCGGTGTAAATGTTGGTGCAGACGCCGTCATGGGGGGGACCCCTACAAATGCCTAAGCTTGCGTATCTACTTCTAAAAGCACCGCCAGGGCCTACTTCTTATGCTTGCATTCTCCAATCCGTCGAGACACTAACATGCTCCCCTGAACACCATCTTCAGCTCTAGTTGTGAGGAGCTTGTTATCCATGGCTCATATTATCTATTCCATCTATCACATATTATAACAAGGCTCTAGACATCTAATCTATAACTACTCTCTCTTCTATACTGATATCAAAAACTTTCACTTAGGTTGCATGACCACCTCCTATCGTACATGTGTGGGGACACATTTTTGTAATACTTAAATATATAATAAAATACTATATAGTTTTTCTCCGATAAAACATGTGTCAGAGAAAACTATCAAGATACAATCTGATTTAAATCTAAAACCAAATCCACAAAACTAGTGTCCCACACATAGTAGAGAGTACAATGCCATGAAAACTAGTGAAAAGGGTGAGAACATGGTGTAGACTAGTGTATCTACTCTAGACAACGAGCACTATATGTCTAGGGTTTCTATTCCCTTGATGCACGTCATTTCAAAATAATGCAACGTCCCATACCATTGCATTATAAAGAAAGAACGACATCTAAGTACTTGCTATACAAAAAGCACCAGTCTAGACCTAGTTCTCAGACATCTAGGTGCTAACCTAGGGGTTAGGTCAGATCTAGTATCTAAAAGATGACTAATCTAACCCTAAAATATTTGTTTTAAGTTCAAGTTTCTTTAGTTTCAAGTTGCATAATGAGAAAATGTCAGGTTTTGCTATTGTTCATGCTCTGATACCACCTGTGACGTCCCCAGATTTTCTAAAACTTAATCTAATGTGTGACATCCGAATTGGAATCTCGCCACAGTGAGCATCCCAATTTAAACACCACACACTAGGCTAAGAAGAAGAAAATCATAGGAAGTCGGGAGGAACAATAGTAGCACAAGTACATGAACAATAATAAAACAATACAAAACATGTTCACCATTCAACATATAATTACATAATGAATTGTTACAACATTTGATATTACATATTGAACAACAACTTCTACATATACATGTACTACCACTAGACAATAGGATCTTAAGACAAGTCCACTTGAACATCAGCTCACCACACAACTCTCAACTATCTTGGTTCTTCAAGATCATATGTCCACCACCTAAACAAAATATTACATGTGGTACACGTCAGCACAATGTTCAATAATATTATACTGAGTACACGTACGTGTCTTTTTATATACCTCTCATTACTAAGCTTGACAATAAGATAAAAACTAATACTTGGCAGTAACAAAAGAAATATAATCAAAAGCATATACTTGCACAAAGATGTTCATCAACAAAATAGAACACATGTTTTAGGCACATTTTCTATTATAATATCCACGGATGTACTACTTGAGAGTTGAATGCATTAAGGCCTTTATGATATACTACCAAAGAGTTGGATCATTTCACAATGTCATCTAATACCAAAGAGTTGGATCACTTCCAAGTACTTTACTACCAAAGAGTCGAAGTACTTTACATTCCAGCACTTTATTATCAAAGAGTTGAAGTGCTTGGATATGGTGGAACATATATATTATGTTTCAGGTGTTCATAGCCATAAGTATGGAAAATCAAGCAATATAGCATACAAGAACAATCATTTCATCCAATACCAAGTCCACAGAACAACAAGTGTGCACCTGATCTGACATTGGTATTTTTTAGGATAGTGGAGGCATTCATTGTGCCTTTAGGTGGAAAAGGGAGTGAAGGGTGGTATGGAAGGAAGAAATAAATCTCTCCTCTATGCAACTCGAGATTTTTGTTTTACGATTGCAATTTCATTGATTGCATTTTTTTGTGCGAATCTCTCCTCTATTCGACTCGAGATTGCATTTTCTTTTTGTGTGCACATTGGCATCTTTTCTTGGTGGTACGCCCCTATTAATTTGCGAGGGGTATGGAAGAACCGGATATAGAGGGAGGTGGTGTGCCACCCTGAACTTAGGGTTGGCACTATTTTGGCTATTTTTATTTCTTTTATATGGATGGAGGGGTATGAAGATGATAGAAGAAGTGTAGAAGAGAGTTCAAATCAGAATGCAACTTGATTTACAATTCAGTGCACCGGGTGGTTCTCTTTATCATACTCTGCTCAAATAATAACTTGATGAGGATCCGGTGGAGATTCCATGTTATTGTTCCACTTGTCAATTAGGAAGCATGAAGTGTTTGATCTCTAGCTATCAGTTCGATAGACACTTTCCATTTTTGCAGAGGGATCATGATGTTTGGAATCATAAGCTTTACAAGATGATTTCAATCAAAAGGCTAATTTTCAGAAAGTGGTCCTCTTGAGGATCTACTTCAAATAAGGAGGGTGTAATGATGCAAAGAAAGTCATAGAGAGAGAAACTAGCCAGCTAGGAAATGGCTATTAATGAAATGAAAAACGTCAAAACTTCATCAAGTTTCTGTGCAAAATATTGATTTTTTTGAAAAAAAAATTGCTCAAAAATGCAAATGCAGCGATGAAACCTTAAGTCTAAAATAGATGGGTGTGGGTGGAAAATGAAATATGTACCACCCACCCTCCACCCTAAACTTAGAAATTTGCTCGTCCCGAGCAAATTCTAAATCTGAGATGGAGGGGAAAATTCATGCAGGTTGGACCACCAGATGTGGTTGCGTTCCAATCAGTGTGTATCCTTCATCTGAAAATATCAAAATGAGGATTAATCAGAACTCAAGATAGAATCTCGCGATGTGATATTTTATTTAGTGTAAAATTGTCTACAATTTAAAAACAAAGTTAAGGAAAATTTCTAGATCAAAACTAAAAATAAAAGCAAAGTTATTGATTGAGTTGCCTCCGGACAAGTGTCTTTGTTTTACGTCGATGGATCGACGTGAGTCCTTCAATTTTCTGGAGGATACGTTGGATTGGTAAGATCCATCATTGCTTCGGTGCCTAGTCAGCTGAGGTGAAATATCTCTTCAAGCATTGGTCGTTAGCCACAAATTTTCCTAATTGTTCGCTCCATAAAACGAAAGCACCATGCAAGTAGATGCTCTTGACAATATAAGGTCCAGACCAGCGAGAATGGAGTTTCCCTGGGAATAGCCTCAATCTTGAATTGAATAGTAGAACTTGGTCTCCCACTTGAATGTCCTTTCTTATGAGATGACCATCGTGCCAAAGTTTGGTGCGTTCTTTGTAGATTCATGCATTCTCATAAGTTGTCATCCAGAGTTCTTCCAGCTCTTGAAGTTACAGAATCCTGGCTTTGCCTACTTTCTTCATGTCGAAATTTAGTTGTTTGATTGCCCACCATGCTTTATGTTCGAGTTCTATAGGAAGGTGGCATGGATTTCTATAGATTAAACGAAATGGTGTAGTTCCGAGAGGAGACTTAAAAGCAGTGTGGTAGGCCCACAAGGCGTCATTTATTTTTACTGACCAATCTTTTCAGTTGCGACCTACTGTCTTTTCCAAGATAGCCTTGAGTTGATGGTTAGAGACCTCTACCTGCCCACTTGTCTAGGGATGGTAGGGTGAGGCTACCTTGTGTGTTACACCATATTTCCTCAACAATGCTTCAAAGCTTCTTTCCAGAAAATGAGAACCTCTGTCGGATATCACGGTTTGTGGGACTCCGAAATGGGGAAAAATAATATCTTTGGACATCTTGATAATTGGTTTGGCATCACTAGTTACAGTCGGTATGGCTTCTACCCATTTTGAGACGTAATCCATTGTGATTAGGATGTAGGAAAATCTATGTGACGGTGGGAATGGACCCATGTAGTCCACACCCCAGACATCAAAAATCTCGACTTCTTGCCATAGTTTAAGTGGCATCTCATCAATTTTCGTAATGTTACCCGTTCCCTGACATTTGTCACATGATAGAATAAAGTTGTAGGAATCTTTCATATGGTCGACCAAAAGAAACCACATTGTAAAAATTTCAAGGCGGTTTTCTTAGAATATGACCTCCAATTGGGCCTAGTGACATTGCTCTAAAATGAGTTGGGCTTCCTCCTCAACGATACAACGTCTGTAGAGACCATCAGCACAGAGCTTGAACATGTATGGCTCATCCCAATGATATTGTTTCACATCATGCACGAGTTTTTTTAGTGCATTCCCGGTGCATTCAGGGTAGAAGACACCGGCGGCAAGGTAGTTCACATAGTCTGAGTACCATGGGGAAACTTCTGAGACTTTCATAAGCTGGTCATCTGGAAGGGAATCGTTAATCGAGATCTTCTCGGTTTCCAGAGTGTGAATACGACTGATATGGTCTACCACACCATTCTCTATACCTTTCTTATCTCTTATTTCCATATCAAATTCTTACAAGAGGAGAATCTATCTAATCAATCTGGGCTTAGCATCTTTCTTTGCCAGGAGGTAACGAATAACATCATGATCCGTATAGATAATGACTTTTGAACCAATGAGATAGGATCTGAACTTGTCAAAGGCATACACGACTGCAAGGAGTTCCTTTTCAGTAGTCGTGTAGTTCCTCTGAGCTTCATCGAGGGTCTTAGATGCATAGTAGATTACATAATGTTTCTTCTCTATATATTGGCCTAAAACAGCACCCACAGCGTAATCACTGGCATCACACATAATTTCAAATGGGTGATCCCAATCGGGAGCTCTGATGATGGGTGTTGTTGTGAGAGCATGCTTCAAGTTGTTGAAACTCTTGACACATTCTTCGTCAAAATGGAGGTCAGCGTCCTTTAGCAACAAATTTTTCATAGGCTTGGTTATCTTGGAGAAGTCCTTTATGAATCGTCTGTAAAAACCAGCATGACCAAGGAATGCGCGAACCTCTCTTACATTTGTTGGGATAGAAATTTTAGAATTCACTTTGATTTTCTCTGTGTCTACTTCGATCCCTCTATTGCTGACTCTATGGTCGAGAACAATGCCTTCCTTTACAATAAAGTGACACTTCTCCTAGTTCAACACAAGATGTGATTCTTCACACTGTTTAAGGACAAGGGAGAGGTGCTTCAGGCATGAGTCGTATGAATCTCCATATACGGGAAAATCATCCATAAAAATTTCCATTATAGTTTCAGTGAGACCAGCAAAAATAGCTGCCATGCAACGTTGGAAAGTTGCAGGTGCATTGCAGAGACCGAACGACATTCTTCTAAAGGCATATGTTCCAAACAGGCAAGTAAAAGTTGTTTTCTCTTGGTCATCTAGATGTATAGGTATTTGATAGAACCCAGAGTAACCATCAAGATAGAAGAAATATTCTTGGTGGGCCAACCTTTCTACGACTTGATGAAGAAAAGGTATCAGGAAATGATCCTTTCAGGTTGCCTTATTCAACTTCCTGTAATCAATACACATCCTCCACCCGGTGAATGCTCGAGTGGGGATGAGTTCATTATCTTCATTTTGTATCACAGTAGTTCCGCCTTTCTTAGGGACAACATGCACGAGACTTACCCATGGCGAGTCAGATATCAGATAGATGATTCCAGTAGTAAGCAGTTTAATGACTTCGCAGCGGACTACTTCCTTCATGTTTGGATTAAGCTTCCTTTGATGTTCAACGGTCAGTTTGTGATCTTCCATCATGGGGATTTTGTGCATGCAAAGCGCTTGACTGATCCTGATGAGATCACTCATCTTGTAGCTGATGGCTTTTTTTCTTTCCTTTAATTCTGTCAGGAGTTTATCTTCTTTTTCTGCCATTAGATCGGAATTTATGATAACTAGGAAAACCTTGAGATCATCTAGAAACATGTACTTCAATTCTTCGGGTAGGGGTTTCATTTCAGGAGCTTCTGGTTTCTCGCTCGGTTCTTCAGTAGCATTCACAACCCTGAGTTCCTCAAATTTGTCTTTAGGATCCTCTTCAGCAGTGTCGAGGTGGTGAACAAAAATTTTCATTTGTTCGTCAACTGGACTTTCTGCATTTAGATTAGTCAGAGCCACTTCTAAAGGATCTTCTTGTTCATAATCCTCTTGTGTGAGGTGTGACATCTTCTCTATGCACTGATCAAGTAGACTTCTTCTTGCATGCTTGGTCTTCGCATACTTTCAAAAACCTTGAACTCGAGAGTTTCTTTGCCTAGTCTGAGCAGCAAGGTTCCTGCTTCAACATCAATAAGAGCTCTTGTAGTGACAAGGAACTGACAGCCGAATATGAGAGGGTATATGGCGTCTTCTTTTATGTCCATAATGATGAAGTCACATGGAACATAGGAATCTTTGCCTACTTTGACAGGAACATCTTCGATGATACCCAAGGGGAGAGTCATAGTGTTATCTACAAGCTATATGGTCATGCCAGTCAGGAGCAGTTCAGCAAACCCTAGCCTTTTACAAAGGCTAAGTGGCATGATAGAGATGCTAGCACCAAGATTGACCAATCCTTTCTTACATGAAGAATCGTCGATATGGCATGAAATCCCAAAGGATCCTGGATCGTTCTACTTCTTTGGCATCTTGCTCTACATAATGTCGGAAGTGGTTGTTGCTAACTTGACTGTCTCATATTCTTCAGTTATATACTTCCTTGTAAGGAGAGACTTTAAGTACTTTGTCCATGTTGGTATTTCAGCCAGCGCATCAAGAAAGGGTATATCAACATGGAGTTTCTTCATGGCTTCTTTGAACTTGTTGAACTGAGTGTCGAGCTTTGTCTGCCTCAAATGGGCTGGAAAAGGTATACGATGCTTGTACACTGGCACGTCCGGCTCAGGTGTTTCTTCAGCTTATGTAACGATAGGTTCTTCAGGACTTGCCTTGTCCGTTTTATCAGCAGTTACTGCCCTTTTTGGTTGGGACTCAGGTGTTGTAGAGTTTTGGATAACCATAGAGTCACCCTCGTCAGTAATCACTACAGGTGTCTCAACGAGAGGAACAGAATAATCTTTTCCGGACCTAGTGGTGACAACCTTCAGTTGTTCTGGGTGCTTAGGATTGTTCTCTGGTTGGCCAGCAAAGGTTCCAGCAGGTGGCTTCATGCTAGTTGCAAGTTGAGCTAGTTGAGATTCAATAGCCTTCTAATGGGCTTGCTGGTTAGCTATCATAGTATGTTGTGACTGTAACATCTTCTCAATGGCTGACAGCTTGTCATCAGAAGAGACTGTACTGTCTTGTTGTCCTTGTTGTTGATTCTGGTAAGGGACTTGGTTGGGATTCTGGAATTGAGAGTTGTTATGATAATTGTTAAAGTTCCTGTTCTGAAAGTTACCCTTAAAGTTTCCTTGATTCTCGAAGTTTTATTGTTGGTTATACTGGAATCCTGGTGGGCCTCATTGCTAATTATCTGGACCAAGTTTTTGCTAGTTTTTTGCTCCTGAAGGATTTCCATATTAAAAACTAGGATGGTTCCTGTTCTGATTCGGATTGTAGTATCCTTGACCACGGATGGTGTTGACAACATTAAGATTTTCCATTTGACCACTATTTCCTTGGCTATAAACGTTGCTTAGAACAACATCATAGAGAACATTATAGGCAAGTGTAGAATGATCAGTGCCTTTACATGCTTCACAGAACAGTGAGGCTAACTTGATTTGTTCTTGTTGTTGAGGGGGCGAATGTCCTCTACCAAAAGCAGTGAGATATGATTCGATATGGTCTTGCTTGGCAAATAAGAGTTTGAGGGTCTCAGTGATAGACTTGTATTCAGGAATAACTTCAGCCATAGCCACCTTCAACACTCTTTTGCCTACAGACCTACCCCAATTAGCTTGATTTTCAGCTCCAAGGGTGACAACCCTCCATGCGCTATCATAACTCTAACACATGAAGTTTCCTCCGGATGAGGAGTCTAAAAACCTCTTGATATCATCGTCCACACCCCTATAGAAGATTTCAATAAGTTGATTCTTAGCGTTTCCATGGTGTGGACACTTGTGTAGAAGGTCTTTAAATCTTTCGCATGCTTCAGCAAGGGTTTCTCTAGGGGTCTTTAAATCTTTCCCATGCTTCAACAATGGTTTCTCTATGGGCTTGAGTGAACATTGTTATTTCTTCCCTAATTTCATAGGTGAGAGAAGGAGGGTAAAAAATTTTCCAGGAAAATGTTTTGGAGTTGTTCCCAAGTAGTGATGAGTTCGCATTGCAAAGAGTTTTACCAGCTTATAGCTCTATCAGGAAGACAATACTTGAAGAGACGGAGTCGGATGTCATCATCTGATACTCCATTTTACTTTGTCATAGCACATAGATCGATAAACCTCAGAAGATGTTCCTGACTATCTTCTCCTTGCTTAACATAGAATGGGTTGTTTTGAAGCAAGGTGATCTAACCGGATATCAAAATTTGGGGCGTTGATGGGAGGAGGTTGCACTGGATGATGAACGTCGGCAGCTTTAGGGATTGAGAATTCCCTAAGGTCCTTTTGCAATTTTGCTGCTTGTGTTGTTGCTTGCGCTGCTCGAATTTCTGTTTCAACTGCAGCTTTGGCTTCTTGCATAAGCCTATCTCTTTGTGCAGCAAGGGCTTGAGCTACCCTTTGGGCTATTTCCTCCTCTTGAGCCATCATTGCTTGGTTCTCTCTATTTTAACGAAAAAAGTTCTGTCTATCTCAGGATCAAAGCTAGCAGTGAGACCGGGACTGTTTGAGTGGTGCATGCACTAGTCTTTGTTGTACCTGGGATGGAAAGATTTTTCATAAGTGAGATTGATAGAGTAGAACTAAATTCAAGTAGGTGATCAATTGTTTCAAAAGAAAAAGCAAAATCCTAGATTATCCTCAAGAGAACTAGATTTGACTAACTGATTCTGTTGTCCTGACAACGGCACCAGAATTTGACGTGGTTTTGTTATCGCACTAACAAATTCACTCAGGGTTGAAATCCTTGAGCTTTTACCAAAACCTTATGCAATAATACCACCCGTAAGTGGATGGGTCTTATCGCAATTTAGTCAAGGATCGAATCCTAAGGGACAACATTTTTAAGAATCATTGTTAGTCAGGTCTAGTTCAAGTAAGACAAATATTTAGAACGATTGATTGATTTGAGGTTAATTAAACTAGGTGCGGGAAAGTAAAGAGCAGAATTAAAGTTGAACTAGATTAATGATATGGAATCGATGGGATGGTCTTGGGTTTCACCACCACTACACATGCAAACACATCCAAACATCAAACATCCAGGAAAGAACTAACTATCCAAATAGAACTGATACGAACCCTCCCTGAGGGATGTTTAGGTTCGCGTAAGCATCACCTTAGGCATCAGATGTCTCGTCGTCATCCGGATCATACACTTACAGTTCTGAAGATACAAAATCCAATTGAAGTTGTGGCCCTCCCTGAGGGATGTTTATGCACACAGAAGTGTCACCGTAGGCTAGGTGGTTTGTCCCCTCACAGATCATACACTTACGACCTCAAGGAATCTCTTTCTATTTCAAGTTAGGGAGTCAACCGTGCTAATCGACAAGCAAGCAGGTGATTAATCTACAAGCAAACATTGACGATTAATGACAATGATACAAATATCCAACTGAAGATGTAGCCCTCCCTGAGGGATGTTTAGGCTATAGAAGTGTCACCGTAGGCTAGATGGCTCGTCTCCTCACATATCATACACTTACGGTCTCAAGGAATCTCATTCTATTTCTAGTTTGAGAGTCAACCTCGTTAATCAAAATTCTACCCTACATATAGAAGTTCTCGCAACATAGGGAAGAACAAGATGAAAACAAGAAGGTAACCAAACTACAAACATTAATGATTAACAACAAAATGAAAAGTTATATACATTGCCATTGAATGTTTAACAATAGAACATACTTGCATGGGCAGCGGGGCTAGTCCCCTCACCCCAACAAAAAGGAATTACTCACTCATGATGCAAGAGACAAGAAGAACAAAAGAGAGGGAAGGTTCCACTATGAGCATGATGCAGAAGGTAGCCGCAGCTCAGTGAAGATGATGCGGTCTTCTACATCGTGTCGGAGCAGATTTGGACAAGGAGAAAGAACCACCAAGGCAGACCAAGCAGATCTTCTTCTCCACCTTCTTTCTCATCTTGACCTCCTTGCTCGGTTCAGGAGCAGCAGTGAAGTGGCAATGGCGTAGATGATCGGGATCAAACATGTGCTAATGCAGCCTGTCAACGTCCTGGGTCCCCTATCCAAATGAGAACCCTACTAGTCATATTTATAGGCTTGGATGGCGTCATCACGTTTTTGACGTGAGTCTGCTTCACACGATTTGTAGCAAACGGTCTTAAGATGCAAATGGTCTCGGAGACCGATGGCCTCCAAACGGTCTTAGAGACCGATTAGACTGACCAAACTGTCTTGGGTTGATATTGGTTTCTAGCATTCTTCTCCTTCAAATGGTCTCGCGGTCGTGCGCCGCCAAACAGTCTTGAGGATCGTTTGTCATCAAACGGTTTTTGGCATCCCTCTGTCCAAACGGTCTTCAGTGTCCAAACGGTCTTGGCTCCAAACGGTCTTGGAGACCGATGGCCTCCAAACGGTCTTGAGGGTTGATGGCTTCCAAACAGTCTTGAACGGTTTTGATCATCCAACCGGTCTTGGCGTCCCAACAGTCTTGCTTCTGCGGTCTTGCGTGATTGCGTCCAAATGGTCTGGAGATGCGAACGGTCTTGAAGACCGATGGGTTCCAAACGGTCTTGGGGAGGCGGCTGCTCATACGGTTTTGAGACCGTGAGGCTTCACACGGTCTGGAGACTGTTTGATCTCACGCGGTCTTAAGACCATATAAAGGGGGCAGGAAGGCTCAAGACCGTTAAGGCAGAGTGATGAGAGGAGAACCGTGTGGGTGAATGGCTAAAACCGAGAGGTCAAAACCAAATGGGTAGACCGCTAGGACAAACTGTTTGGTACAGAACGATTGATCAAGATCGAATAGGAAAAACCATTTGGTCAAGAACGATTGGTCAAGACCAAGGTTGAGATGATCTTGAGTGAGTTCCAGTTGATGGTTGAACCTCATCATGATCTGCATAATCTGCATGAAATACATATAAAACTAGTTAATAACTTGATAATCTGATCAAGCAAGAAAAATTGCACATTGTAAGATATAAGGAGATGAAATTGAATGTATTTAGTCGAATTGGGCCCAAAATGGGGATTGAAAATCGTGACGAATTGGGATTCATCACTAATATCTTACAAGACACAAAATTAAAGAAGAAGAAACTCAAGAAAAAAAAAGTAAGAGACAAAAATTACAATAATTTCTTCTTACTGTCCGTAAGATCACCACATGAATCCTTTTTTCTATTATTTCAGAGTTGCCACATCATCAACCTCCTTAGCTTGGTTGTGTCACACTCCTAACCCTAAAATTGTAGAAAGACAACATAAGTGCGAAAACTGGGAGGTGTTGATTGCTACTGTCGTGGTATATACAACTTTATTCAAATATACAATGCTCGTTTGGTAATTTAGAAAATTGAAGTTAAACAACTTTATTCAAATACACAATGCTCATTTGGTAATTTAAAAATTAAAGATAAAAGTACATGCAACCCTTCCCACGGCCTTAATACATAGTAAGACAAGGTTAATCTATAATTTTAAAAGCTAAAAATAAAGATATATTCAACTTATTCGATGTACTTTTCTATAGCTTTATTAGAATATATACAAGTTTCCAAAATGACTGAAGTTATTATAAGTATGTAGATAAGGTATAAGTATCACCACATATTGTGTTGAACTAAAGTTTTGTTCATCCAATAGTGAGAAAAAAACTTACATACTAACCACAGCAACCAGTCACCAAAATAAGATGTCATGCATTCCTTATACTGTGTTTCGGATACAAACACCATGATTCCATAGTAAACTTGATATAATCAGTGATCTTGTATATGTTATGATTGTTTAGAAATTTAGTTTTTTTTATTGGTTTTAATATTTTTTACAACATCCTAATTGTGTGTTTATGTTACAACTATAGTTTTATGATTGACTTATCTATACTACTATAAAAAGAGGGAGTTTGTTAACCAAATTACAAAGCATACCATTAGCCAATCAGATTATCCTTTTTCAAAATTCTGCATTCTCCTTCACTGCCTCTCTTCTCTCCTTTTTTTGAGGATTTATCAATTTTATCTTAATTTTATTCTATCTAGAAAATGGGCGATCCTCATGACTTCTTCTCCTACACACTATAACTGCATTCAATAAATAAATGTGTCACATGAAACATCTTTTCCACCTACAAAGGGAGACAATAAATAAATAATTTGAATTGTCCAAGAGACAAGCAGTTGTGGAAGGAGAATTAATGGCGTTAAATGGAATGATAACTTCTAAATTATCGAATGAGGAAGGCATTGAAGATAATAACATTAGTTATGAAGAGAGAGATAATGACAAATAGTAATTTAATGTAATCATTTATTTCCCAAAAGAAAAATGGGGCTTAAGACATGTTTTAGGGACTAATGATGCGCATATCGTAGTGCATCTCTCTCCCCTTAATTATAAATCCTTCCCCTTCTTTATTTATTCCATGTCCCCAACCAAACTCTAAAGAAAGTAAACATATAACAAATAAATTAATAAATTGAGTATTATATAAGACTTATCAAATTAACCTGAAACACTCTCAAACTCCAAAGCACTCTAAATCCTAAATTTCAATTGAAGACCCCAACTAACCTCAAGATTCTCCAATTCTCTCCCTACTTTCCAGGTATCCAATATTCCTATTCAAAATGTATAATGAAATGAAAAATCCAAATTACTCAATTCTCAATTTTTTATTCGTAACTCAACAATAATAATCAATCATTTTACAATTATATTGTAAAAAAACCCTTTATTATTTATATGACTACACAATTATGTGTTAATATACATATGCATATTAATTACAAAACATATTTAAAAATATGTTAGATTGTATTTTTATGTGCATGTGCACGTGTATGTTTACTAGTATAAGATAAAACAAGCAATCATAATGTAGAACTCACAAATTAGGCTATTTTACAGTTTTTGAGATGTTGATGGATGATTTTAGGGGCTTGGGTGTAGTATGATTTTATTTTAGCACATACAATTATGATATTCACACGTATTAGTGTAGGTGATTAATTACACACAAAGATACATATTTATGATTTAGGATCTACCAATAACTAGGAATGGTTGCGTATTGTGGGTCGTTTCATGCATACTATTTATGATAATGTAAATGTTGACTAAGTATTTGTGGGACGCATATTGCAGTGTTTGAATGAATACATGGAGATGTAACATCAACATCTTTTTCTACCACCCTTGAAGCGGTTCAACTCAATTTTAGAATATTTTGTGTTGTGAACCTTAATTTTTAAAACAAAATTATGCATGTGCTCAATAAGTTTCGAAAACAACATCTTTCCACATACAAGTATGGCAATTATATTCAAGTCACAACTACTTTCCTTTTATAAAAAAAATATGTAATCATGACAAAATATTTTTCAAAATGACATTCTGCATAACTTCCCTTCTCTCTTTTCTCTAACTTCCCTTCTCTCTTTTCTCAAATGTTTCTTTCTTTTCCATTCTTCCTTTATGAAATAAATACTACTCATTATCCTTGACACATCGATTTATTTATAATTTTTTAGATTTACAAACGTGTAGATTTACACTGTATTTCAATAGCCATTTAACGGAAGATTAATATGAATATGAACTATTTCTTAATATGGTTGACATTGAGGCTTAGAAAATGAAGATATTTCTAAATATAACTCAATATTCTTAGTTTTAAATAACAAACAAAGTCATTTTTTCTTTTATTTTTATATATATACATTAAGTTAATTATAATTTTCGTTTTTGTGTACCTATTTTTGAAATATAAAAAATATAAATAATGCTATTTTAATATGTATTAATACTCTAATGATATTGCACACATTATAGGAAAAAATTCAAATAGGGCACATTGTGTCATGCATACGAATGTATGGATTTGATATCGATGTTTGTGCTTGTAATCCTTTCAAGTTCGTTCTACAAATTCTATTTTCAAGTCTTCCCTCGCCTAATTGTCTATCTCATCTTGCACGCAATTTTGTTTATTTGCTCATTTATCTTTAGTTTAGAAGTACCACTTCAAATTATTTTCTTTATTACTTGAGTTTGTCAAATACACTTGATGCATAAACGAGAAAATTTATACTTCTAGGGATAGATTTTAGAAAGATATAACTTTCAACAAAACTTAGTTGATCTGTATCTAATTAAATGTTATCTTGAGTGATCTGATGATGGCAATCATAGAAATGTTCCTATCATATTTCATGCATTATATAATATTTGTTATGTGTATCCTGGTCTAATCACTGTATATTTTATTTCAGTGAAGATTTATTTAATAGATAATACTTAGAATGTCTACACATATATATTATACCATAGACACTTGAAGTTTACTCCACTAATTCCCACCATACCATTGCACTTTTTCTAAGAAAGAAAATTGACCAATTAGATAGTTGTATTTCAAATGATGCTTAATCGTCAATTCCTCTTCTTTTATTTTTCATGATTTTATTCATTCTAAACATTATTTTATATTTGATAAGTTTCACTTTCAGTACTTTGTTGTTACATGTAATCTATCTAAAATCAATTTTTATAGAATTTATCTTACAAAATTTGGACAATCTATATTTTTTACGTACATGAAACATGTGTATATGAAACTAGATAAAAGGTTTTCTGACACGTCCTCTACTTCTCACTTGTTAGTGGACCACTTCAGAGTTTGCTAAACAACGGATTCTTCTTCTGTGGTTTCCATCGTCATTGTATGTGATTCCGGTTTTGCTCTGTTTAAGTGGTTTTCTGTTTGGGGTACCGTTGCATCGTCATTGTATGTAATTCCGGTTTTGCTCTGTTTAAGTAGTTTTCTTGGTCCAGGCAAGACTGGGCGCCTGTGAGGTTAGCAAGGGATCAATTTTGTGGACCTTCATACTTCTTTGTCCGTTGCTGTCGCTGCGAACTTTCTATACGCCTGCGGTCGCTGCGAACGTATGGGTAGACGGAAATTCATAAATAACTTGAATCTGTTGTCTACTTCTCATACGATCTTATAGTTTGAATTCTTTCGTTTGCACTCACAATTTGGGCATCGGTCTTGCGGCCTCCAGGCCTTCTCGTAGGAGGTTGAGAGTGAATCTGAATAACATTTTCGAATCATATTCTGGTCCAATGGCAACAGTATTCAACTATACAACACTGTTTCATTACACGTGATGGACGTCAGTGTCATATTTATGGAGACCATTGTGAATGATAGTATCAGGAGGCAGTGGCAGAGCCAAAAAATCTGGATAGGAGGGGCACCATTAAGATGAATGCTTTAAGATCCATACAAGGTAGGGCACCATGAGTAATTTTTACAAAAATCCGTGTCAAATTGGTATCAAATAGTGAGCAACTACAAAGGAGGCCGGTAGTACTTGCAACATCAGTCATCGATACCCACAGGCTATGTTGTTACACGGTTGCATGGGGTAGTCTGGTGCCCGTACTTTATGGGGGCTGTTGTGCTCACCTCTTGCGAGTTTCTAGGTGGCTGCCTTTAGGCCTCCAAATATGTTGTTTCAAACTTGCTTTTTTATTTGTGTCTCAAAAATCTTCTCCATCTCTCACTCAAAAACCCACCCTCAAAAGAAATTAGTGATTAACAGGGACACGTTCGAGGCAACGTGTCTGCGACAACAGATTTGAACCCCTCTAGCTACTCCTTGAAAGGCTTCACCTACAAAGAATATCAAGGTAATATATTCCTTATGATAGTACTTCTATAAGGAGCTAAATTGGAGATTCGAGTTCTCATTAGAAACCATTTATTTAGCATTAATCATACATCTTAACATACCCATTTTTAATATTATCTTATTAAGTTCAAAAGTGTATAGTGTAGACATCTGCATCGATTTGTATTCTCCCTCCTAAGACGAACCGAACTTCGATTGGTTGCTATAGTTTTATTGTGCCCGGCCCTAGGTGTTGATTACCCCTTTACTCTAGAGTGCACTTTTCCTCTTTTGCATTTTTTATGGCTGAACACTCTCTTATGATCATTCAACCATCATATTTTAACTCATTGTAAGACATTGCCTCTCTACATAATTAATTCAAATTGCCATGCACATTATGTATTAGAACTAAATGTTGATATATCATTTTTGTGTGAGTATCGCTATATTACATAATATCAATATTCTTTTTGGGTGTTATTTTGGTTTTCAATTACTTTCACTAAAATAGGTCATTCTTTCTTGAATACCCAAACATGTTTTACTCAGCAATGAAGTCTTGCATTGAAATTTATCTTGCAGTATTTTATATGTGGACATAACTGATAAAATAATTTCATTTCCATAATGGATATTTCTCGTGCAATACATTTATTGAAAATGATTTTAACTTAATGCCCTTAACGACTTGTGTTAGTCTCATCATGTTATCATATTAGTTATGCATGGAAATAATAAATCAAAACTAATTACTTCTTAAATGTGATGCACATATATTTATATGTAATCATTTTGATTTGATCTAAGAGGGTCCTATGAATTATCTATGTTTCAAAATTTTAACAGTAACGTTAAAGGGTATTCTTTTGAAATTAAAACTAACATCTAAAGTTTGTTACCTGTTTGATTTTGATCTTGGAAGCACTTCCAAAGGCATAATTGCAATTATATATGATAATATTAAATTGGGAGTGTTTTAATACATGCCACCCATTCTATAATTGAATTCAATGCATTTCACTAACAATATTCATACGACAATTGTAAGGACCCTAACCTGGGTTTTGAGCTAACCCTATTTGTTTTGCTAAGTAAGTTACTTAGAACTTTAATCTAATCCTCTAAGGTGTTTGCTATCATGTGACATGCTTATGTTGCAAGTTTGGTCATGTTTAAATGTTGTTTGAGCAATGTTTTTGTGGCAACACATCCCATTATCACACAGATAACGAGGTGTTACGTGAAAACGTGCGGAAATCACCATAACCACAGCTTAACAAAAACACGGGTTAATTAAAACCGATTGCGGAAAACTGATAAACTAGAAAACATATTACATTCCAGTCCTTACCCTGCAAGAAAATAGGTTACATATATGCATACGAGTCTGGTACATATCCATAGCTTAGAACAGCAACTGCTTTGTCAACACATGAGTCCAACACCTGTTCAAATACATAGAGGCCCACAACTGGCCAACTGCAGGATATACAAAGCATTATCGATCATACATCATAAAACAACGTCCAAAACACCGCCGAGGACCTGAGAGTACAGGGATGACTCTAGACTCTATCACAAAACATCCAAAACAGCAGCTCAACCAGGGCTTGCCTTCTACTATTCGTCAGGCTGCTCGGACGCAACTCCACGACCACCACCACGTCTAGCTCGGCTACCTAAAAAGGATGTAAACCAGCGGAGTGAGACAATTGAACATTGTCCCAGCGGGAGGCATAACTCCCCGCCAAAACTACTAAACCTCAGATGAGCAAATATATATAAGCAACTGGCTGGTAAGAGATATAGCAGGTGCAAACTATGAATAAAAACTATCTAGCTTACCAGATGAAATCAAGTACAACATGAGTATCAAGACAGGTAAACCAAATTCTACTTGCCATGGAAGAATATAACAATAACTGCATAACATAATAAAAGTAACTTACACAAACAAGGCCTCAACCAATATTTCGTGTTTGTATTAAGCAATAAGACTAAATGGCTGGATTATGTATTATTATTATTATGCCCTGAGGAAGTGAACTGTACCGTTCGAATCCAACCATCGGCTGCGAAGCCCATAACCGGTGCCATACAAGGTCAATGGAAGAGCTGGAATCTACGACCTCACCCCTCGTGGTCAGTACAGGAGAAACAAAGCAGGACCGCAGTCTCATGCTCAAGTGGCCTCAGCCACACAGGGTCAGCTCCTCAGGATACCCTCTGCCTAGCCCGCCTTGGTACAGGTCACGACGCTAGAAAATCGAGCCACGGGTCTAAACGTCGTGCTCTGAGCCATGAACGCATTCATGCTCATCATAACACATATCAGGAGCCATGGGCCATGTTCGCCATGCTCATCACATATCCGAGTCTGCAACCGCATCCGCACTCATTTCCCTCTCTATTTGAGGCTAGGAGAAACCTCGCATATTCAAAAATATGCGCTCCGGGTTAACCCGCAGGAGAACCCGTTTCACCATCACCCTATCCTGACTGATGATGGATCTATGGCCAGGGCAACTACATGATAGATTTTACTGTGATTAATTAGTATCTTTTAGGTGGATTGCAAGATTCAACCAAGTTGTATAACATGCAACAATAGGAAACAAACACACAATATAAATCAATATCAGACTACTATTGTATTCACATCTACCGGTTTCCATTTCAAGGACCCAACATCACATGTTATCACTTGGCCTCTTGCCAACCATCTTGATCCACCTCAAGGATCATCTCATAACATGGGATCTCAATCCCTCATCACATAGTGCCATAGCCTCTCAAGGCTTTCATCATCATTATGAAGCATCATTCATACTACACCTGTCATCCCAGTATTTTCATACAACCAGCCCTCATAGCCCTTCACCTGGCTATGCATTTCCTGCATGGTTAGTATCATTCAATAATCAATGAGAATAACCAAGGGACTTACCATTCATAAGATTACATCTAGGGTTTGTCACCAAAGATCAATTAGGGTTAAGCCTATTATTGATATAAGGACTATGCCTACCATCATGTGATATCATTTAATGTCACTATACATCTCCTGATGATCGTGTGCTCAAGACATGCTATTATGCAACTATTTATGTACCTTACCATGCTTTGACATCATGTTAACAAAAGGGACATATAACACAAGCATTATCGTAGTCATTATCGTTATCATTAAGTGAGCAAGGAGTTACTAAAGGTATTAAGGGTGATTGCTAAACAAGCCACTTCCATGACACCAAGCTCCCTCACAAAAGGTACAAAAATCCTCACATAAGGACCTTCTCGGGTAGGGTTCATCCTCACTCAAACCAGGGCGTGCAGCCAAGTCAGGCGTGCAGCTCACTGCTGAGCGTGCAAGGCATATCGGGCGTGCAGCTCAGCTAGGCGTGTAAGGCATATCGGGCGTGCAGCTCAGCTAGGCGTGCAAGGCATATCGGGCGTGCAAGGTGTCGGGCGAGTAGGGTATCGGGCGAGCAAGACATTGGGCGAGCAGGGCGCGTCGAGTGAGCAGAGTGTCGGGAGAGCAAGGGGGAAAGCCGGGAAAGCAGAGCATTTCTGGGCGTGCAAGATACATGTATCGGGCGAGTAGGTGTCGGGCGACACTGATACCGGGTGAGAAAGACATTGGGCGAGCAGGGCGCGTCGAGTGAGCAGAGTGTCGGGCGAGCAGCCCCAAGGTGAGCAGCCTGCCGAGCAGAACCAGCTCAAGGCGTGCAAGGGTCAGATTGCTCACCCGCCCAAGGAACAAACAGTAAAAACCTTGCTCACTCATGCCGTGCAAGGGTAGTCAAACTATGAGGGTTGTCGGGCAGCACCTCCACAATCTCCAAACGTTCAAGATGCCTCCCGTCAAGGTCATATAACGAGCTCACCTTCTTGCCCAAGATGAGAAGAGAGTTTTACTCAAGTCACTAAGTCACAAGCTCACCTCAATCGACTAGGAAAGAGGGGTGTTGCTCATGGCACTAGGACCCAACTCACTCTTCTAGATCAATGGGAGAGAGGAGTGTTTCTCCCTAAACCCTAACTCATATGGATCGGCCAACATGCAAGATAACAAAAAACCAACTACTAACGTGCATAGTGGCAAGATTAAAGCAACATATATGAAAGGAGGGTAGAGTAGTTAAGGTTAGAAGCTATGCAACCCGCCTTAAGCTCCAAGCTCCAAGGAAGAAGATGAAGAACTCCAAGCTCCATGCACCACCAAGCAAGGAGGAGGGAGAGCTCCAAGGGATATCGGCCACCTTTAGCTCCTTCAAGGGTGTGTCGGCCACCACTTCTTCTACTCCAAGGGTGTGTCGAACTCCAAGCAAGGGAAAGAGGGAGTGTGTCGGCCAACACAAGCAAGAAGGAGAGGGATATCGTGCACTCAAGGTGGAGGAGAGACCAAAAGATCAAAGGAGACTAAGGCAAGGAGAAGAGCTACCTATATAGAAATAAGGGGAGGAGAAACCAAGGTACAACCATGCCATGTGTCGTCCACCTAAGGGACACTTGTCCTAGGGTTCAAGCCAACACACTAGCATACCAGGGGACACTTGTCCAAGATAGGCACCAAGTGTCCACCACTCAAGGCCAAGCCACATGGGCGACACAAGCAAGCTGCTGGGCAACACACCACTGTGTTGGGCAACACAAGACCTCTTTGGACGACACACACTCACCCTAGGTCGACACAAACTCACCTTGGATGACACAAGGCAAGCCTTGGCCGACACAAGGCTCAAGCAAGCCCAAACAAGGAACCTCAAGGCCCAAACAAACTCAAGCAAGGCCCAAGAGACTCAAAAAACAAGCCCAAGCCTTCCTCTCAACCCTAGAGGAAGCAAAGAGAGAGGGGAACACCTCTCAAGGTGGTGAACTTGCTCACAAAACCCTAAACTTGGGTTATTTGCAAGTAGCACCTCCAACCCTCAACAAAGCACAACCAAACCCTAATCACCACCAAAGGTGATTAGCAGGCACCAAAACACCAGGATTAAGCAAAGCAAACAGGGTAAGCCCTAAACGAAGGTCAGGGTCCTTACAATCTAACCCCCTTTAAGGGATTTTGTCCCCGAAATCCGAAGAGAAAAGCGAGGGATATTTCCTCCTCATCTCTTCCTCAAGCTCCCACGTGGCTTCCTCAACGCCACGATGCTGCCAAAGAACTTTTACTAGGACCAGGTCTTTCCTCTTCAGCTTCTTGACTCTTCTGTCAAGGATTGTCACAGGACCTTCCTTGTAGGTCACATCTGCATCAAGCTCAACCTCATCTGGCTGTATCACTGTACTGGAATCTGGATGACTTTTCTTTAGCATACTGACATGAAATACTGGATGCAACCTGTGTAACTCTGGAGGCAACTCTAACTTGTAAGCTACTTTACCAACGCGTGCTATGACTGGGTAAGGCCCCATATACCTGGGTGCCAACTTACCTTTCTGTCCAAACCTTAGCACACCCTTCCAGGGTGAAACCTTAAGGTATACTTTATCTCCTACTTGGAACTCCAAAGGTCATCGAAGATTGTCTGCATAAGACTTCTGTCTGTCTTGTGCCACTTTCAACTGTTGTTGTATCACTTTGATCTTATCTGTCGTCTGTTGTACTAGCTCGGGACCCAAAAGCTGATACTCCCCATACTCATACCAACACAAAGGAGATCTACACTTCCTTCCATACAAAGCCTCATAAGGAGCCATGTCGATGCTTCGTTGATAACTGTTGTTATAGGCAAACTCTATCAAACTCAGATGTACATCCCACTTGCCTAGGAACTGTAAAACACAGGCTCGAAGGAGATCCTCTAGAATCTGAATAGTCCTTTCAGACTGTCCATCTGTCTGCGGATGAAAGGCGGTACTGAACCTCAACTGCGTACCCAATGCTTTGTGCAACTGCTCCCAAAAGTGACTCGTAAACTGAGGACCTCTGTCAGAAACGATCGTTGTTGGCACACCATGCAAACGAACTATCTCATCCACGTACACTCTAGCGAGCTTCTCAGCTGTATATGTCGTCTTCACAGGTAGAAAATGGGCAGATTTCGTCAATCTGTCCACTATCACCCAAATGGAATCATGATTCCTGGTTGTCTTGGGTAGACCAACTACAAAATCCATGGTTATATGATCCCATTTCCACTGCGGTATCGGCAAAGGTTGCAACGTCCCTGCCGACTTCTGATGCTCAGCCTTCACTTACTGACAAACCGCACATCTTGCCACGAACTCAGCTACATCTTTCTTCAAACCGGGCCACCAATATAAGTCCTTCAGACTATGGTACATCTTGGTGACACCTTGATGCATAGCATACATCGATGTGTGTGCTTCCTCAAGCACCAACTTCCTTAGCTCATCAATATCAGGAACCACCATCCTATCATGATAACAAACTAGTCCATCCTCGGACTCATGAAACCCATCACGCTTGTCGCTGCCAAACTCTGATCTGATCATCTGTACTGCCTCATCTGTCTGTTGTGCATCCTTGATTTGCTGTCTCAAAGTAGGCTTGACTTGCATCTGCGTGAAAAGACCAGACAATAGAGAAACTTCCATCTGTACATTCATCTTTCGCAAAGAGACGAACATATCTTGTTTATGGCATACCAGATAACTCAACTGTGCCTTTTTGGAAGAAAGAGAAGAAGACTTTCTGCTAAGCGCGTCAGCTACCACATTCGCCTTACCGGGATGATACTCGATAGTGCAGTCATAATCATTGATCAACTCCATCCACCGCCACTGTCGCATGTTCAACTCGTGCTGCGAAAAAGATGTACTTCAGATTCTTGTGGTCCGTAAAGATCTGACACACTTCCCCATACAGATAGTGTCTCCAAATCTTTAATGCGTGAACCACTGTCACTAGCTCCAAATCATGAGTCGGATAATTCTCCTCATGCTTCTTGAGCTGTCGCGAAGTAAAAGAAACCACATGGTCTTCCTGCATCAGCACACAACCTAAACCTTACTTGGAAGCATCACAGAAAACAACATAGCCTTTTCCAGGCTTTGGCAAGATCAATATTGGAGCACCGGTCAGCTTCTCCTTCAATCTTTGGAAATCTTGCCGACATCGATCATCCCAAACAAAAGGTACGTCCTTCCTGGTCAACTTCGTCATTGGCAACGCGATCGCACTGAAGTCCTTGATAAACCTTCGGTAGTATCCTGCTATACCAAGGAAACTACGAACTTCTGTCGGCGTCTTCGGCTGTTCCCATTCTGCAATGGATTCCACCTTCTTCGGATCTACTTTGACTCCTTCAGCGGATATCACATGACCTAAGAAGGTCACTTCCTTCAACCAGAACTCACACTTGCTGAACTTGGCGTACAACTGGTGTTGGCGAAGAAGAGTCAACGCTTGTCGAAGATGTTGCTCATGCTCTAACCTGTCCCGACTATAGATCAAGATGTCATCTATAAAGACTACGACAAACTAATCTAGGAACGGACGAAACACTCTGTTCATCAGATCCATGAAAGCAGCAGGTGCATTGGTTAACCCAAACGGCATAACCACGAACTCATAATGACCATACCTCGTCCTGAAAGCTAACTTTGGTATATCATCTGCCTTAATCCTCAACTGATGATATCCGGACCGTAGATCGATCTTTGAAAACACGATAGCACCACGCAACTGATCAAACAGATCATCTATCCATGGCAACGGGTACTTGTTCTTAATCGTGACCTTGTCCAACTGTCGGTGGTCTATACACAACCGCATCAAACCATCCTTCTTTTTGACAAACAACACGGGAGCACCCCAAGGTGATGTGCTCGGTCGGATGAAACCTTTGTCTAGCAACTCCTGTAACTACTTCTTCAACTCTGCCATCTCTGCTGGAGCCATCCTGTATGGTGTTTGTGCAATTGGCTGAGTTCCTGGTACCAGATTGATCTCGAAATCAATCTCTCGGGGTGGGGGAACACCAGGAAACTCCTCAGGGAACACATCGGCAAACTCACGAACAACTGACACCTCCTCAAGGCTAGGACCTTTTACCTTGGCAGCCACAACAGTATCCACCACATGAGCTAAGAACGCCTCACATCCCTATCGTAACAACTTATCTGCCACCATAGCTGATACTAAACACATCGGAAGAATCTTCCTATCTCCCTGGAAGATCCACTTCTCTCCAACATCATCAAACACTGCCTGCTTGGAACCGCAGTCCAAAACAACCTTGTATCTTTCTAAGGTATCCATCCCTAGGATAACATCAAAATCATGCATATCAAGCGGTATGAGGTCCACTTGAATGTGGTGTCCCGAGAAAGACAAAACACAAGATGGACACTCTTCTAGAAGCAACAAAGAACCATTAAGAGGGGTTTCTAACAACAAGCTATCCTTTTTACAACTAACAGGTAAACGACAGTTCTCAAGCATATTATAAGTGATAAAAGAGTGCGTAGCACCCGGGTCAACCAGAACAGATATAAGGCAGGAAGAAGACATATCAGAATGAAATAACTCCATCTGACCTACCACTACTCGCGGGTTGACTATCGCCTCTGGCTGATTCATAGCATAGAATCGAGCCGTTGCTTGCTGTCCACGACCTCTGCTTCATTGAGCATACGATCCAGCCTGAGACGCTTGACCGCGTCCTCGTCCTCTGCTACCACTAGGCTGTTTACGATCCGATCCCTGAGGGTTCTGCCTCGATTGCTGTGTCACTTCATCATCTCTAAAGGGACAACTCGACCTGACATGCCCTATCTGACCGCAGGCATAGCATGTCCTACCATCAACACGTGGCCTAGATGGCCATGTCACTGCCACAGAAGTCGAACTTTGTGCCTTAGATGGTGAAGAAACATAACCTCTTCCTTTACTCGGAGACCACTGAGACGGTCCTCTAGAACCCCTTATTGCTGATGGTGCAGAAAACTTAGGCTTCTTGTAGCCACCACATCTCTGACCCTGGAACTGAGCAGGTCTTTTCTTAGCCATAGACTCTCCTTTCTCCCTAACAGATCATTCAATCCTTCGGACAGATTCCACAAACATCGCAAACCGCTCCCGGTTTTCTAATGCAAAAGCCGGTGTCGTCAGCTCAGCACTCAGACCCTTCTCAAAACGTCTGATCTGTTCCTCGCCTGTTGTCGCCATGTGAGGACAAAACCTCAACAGGTCCATAAACTTCACTTCATACTCGGTGATGTTCATCGTTCCTTGCCGCAAACTCTCAAATTGACGGATCTTCTCATCCAGATACGTCTTAGGAAAGTATCTGGTGACAAACTCGCATCGAAACACTTCCCAACAGATCACCTCACCGGGCCGCTTCTCTTCCTCGATGGTCCACCAGTGACCAGCACTACCTTTCAAAAGGTATACAATGTGCTTTACTTTGTCTGCTTCGGGGATGTCGAGGATTCGGAAAGCCTTCTCAAGACTTATCAGCCACAGATCTGCATCCGCTGGATCAGCCGTTCCAGCATAATCCGAAGCTCCAACTCGGCGAAGCCGCTCGAAGGTCTTCCCAATACCTGATGTTTCACCATGGGGAGCGTGTGCTCTCGGAGGAGGCACTTGCAATCGCTCAACCATGAGATTCATCGTAGCCATCATCTGCCCCAAAAGCTGTTGGTAAGCAGGATGCTCAAGGATGGATGGGTCAGGTTGGGGGACCTCAGGCACCCGATCTTCATGTGCCTGTCTTTCCGCTCCATCAACCGATGCAACATCACTAAGCTCAGGAGCATGTTCTTCATGGTTTCCAGACATCTTGGCTTTTCTTCCGCTGAGGGCAGAAGATTTCTATGAGAAATTCTAGAAAACACATAAGAACAAACACAACCTAGTCCAAGATCCCTGTAGACTCAGCGAACCTAGAGCTCTGATACCAAAACTTGTGGCAACACATCCCATTATCACACAGATAATGAGGTGTTACGCGAAACGTGCGGAAATCACCATAACCACAACTTAACAAAAACACGAGTTAATTAAAACTAATTGCGGAAAACTGATAAACTAGAAAACATATTACATTCCAGTCCTTACCCTACAAGAAAACATGTTACATATATGCATACGAGTCTGGTACATATCCATAGCTTAGAACAGCAGTTGCTTTGTCAACACATGAGTCCAACACCTGTTCAAATACATAGAGGCCCGCAACTGGCCAGCTGCAGGATATACAAAGCATTATTGATCATACATCGTAAAACAACGTCCAAAACAATGCCGAGGACCTGAGAGTACAGGGATGACTCTAGACTCTATCACAAAACATCCAAAATAGCAACTCAACCAGGGCTTGCCTTCTACTGTTCGTCATGCTGCTCGGCCGCAACTCCACGACCACCACCACGTCTAGCTCGGCTACCTAAAAAGGATGTAAACCAGCGGAGTGAGACAATTGAACATTGTCCCAGCGGGAGGCATAACTCCCCGCCAAAACTACTAAACCTCAGATGAGCAAATATATATAAACAACTGGCTGGTAAGAGATATAGTAGGTGCAAACTATGAATAAAAGCTATCTAGCTTACCGGATGAAATCAAGTACAACATGAGTATCAAGACAGGTTAACCAAATTCTACTTGCCATGGAAGAATATAACTGCATAACATAACAAAAGTAACTTACACAAACAAGGCCTCAACCAATGTTTCGTGTTTGTATTAAGCAATAAGATTAAACAGCTGGATTACGTATTATTATTATTATGCCCTGAGGAAGTGAACTGTACCGTTCAAATCCAACCATCGGTTGTGAAACCCATAACCGGTGCCATACAAGGTCAATGGAAGAGCCAGAATCCACGACCTCACCCCTCGTGGTCAGTACACGAGAAATAAAGCAGGACCGCAGTCTCATGCTCAAGTGGCCTCAGCCACACAGGGTCAGCTCCTCAGGCTACCCTCTTCCTAGCCCGCCTTGGTACAGGTCACGATGCTAGAAAACCGAGCCACGGGTCTAAACACCATGCTCTGAGCCATGAACGCATTCATGCTCATCATAACACATATCAGGAGCCATGGGCCATGTTCACCATGCTCATCACATATCCAAGTCTGCAACCGCAGCCACACTCATTTCCCTCTCTATTTGAGGCTAGGAGAAACCTCGCATATTCAAAAATATGCACTCCGGGTTAACCCGCAGGAGAACCCGTTTCACCATCACCCTATCCTGACTGATGATGGATCTATGGCCAGAGCAACTACATGATAGATTTTACTGTGATTAATTAGTATCTTTTAGGTGGATTGCAAGATTCAACCAAGTTGTATAACATGCAACAATAGGAAACAAACACACAATATAAATCAATATCAGACTACTATTGTATTCACATCTACCGGGTTCCATTTCAAGGACCCAACATCACATGTTATCACTTGGCCTCTTGCCAACCATCTTTATCCACCTCAAGGATCATCTCATAACATGGGATCTCAATCCCTCATCACATAGTGCCATAGCCTCTCAAGGCTTTCATCATCATTATGAAGCATCATTCATACTACACCTGTCATCCCAGTATTTTCATACAACCATCCCTCATAGCCCTTCACCTGGCTATGCATTTCTTGCATGGTTAGTATCATTCAATAATCAATGAGAATAACCAAGGGACTTACCATTCACAATATTACTCTAGGGTTTGTCACCAAAGATCAATTAGGGTTAAGCCTATTATTGATATAAGTACTATGCCTACCATCATGTGATATCATTTAATGTCACTATACATCTCCTGATGATCGTGTGCTCAAGACATGCTATTATGCAACTATTTATGTACCTTACCATGCTTTGACATCATGTTAACAAAAGGGACATATAACACAAGCATTATCGTAGTCATTATCGTTATCATTAAGTGAGCAAGGAGTTACTAAAGGTATTAAGGGTGATTGCTAAACAAGCCACTTCCATGACACCAATCTCCCTCACAAAAGGTACAAAAATCCTCACAGAAGGACCTTCTCGGGTAGGGTTCATCCTCACTCAAACCAGGGCGTGCAGCATCTATGAATTATCTATGTTTCAAAATTTTAACAGTAACGTTAAAGGGTATTCTTTTGAAATTAAAACTAGCATCTAAAGTTTGTTACCTGTTTGATTTTGATCTTGGAAGCACTTCCAAAGGCATAATTGCAATTATATATGATAATATTAAATTGGGAGTGTTTTAATACATGCCACCAATTCTATAATTGAATTCAATGCATTTCACTAACAATATTCATACGACAATTGTAAGGACCCTAACCTGGGTTTTGAGCTAACCCTATTTGTTTTGCTAAGTAAGTTACTTAGAACTTTAATCTAATCCTCTAAGGTGTTTGCTATCATGTGACATGCTTATGTTGCAAGTTTGGTCATGTTTAAATGTTGTTTGAGCAATGTTTTTGTGGCAACACATCCCATTATCACACAGATAACGAGGTGTTACGCGAAAACGTGCAGAAATCACCATAACCACAGCTTAACAAAAACACGGGTTAATTAAAACCGATTGCGGAAAACTGATAAACTAGAAAACATATTACATTCCAGTCCTTACCCTGCAAGAAAACAGGTTACATATATGCATACGAGTCTGGTACATATCCATAGCTTAGAACAGCAATTGCTTTGTCAACACATGAGTCCAACACCTGTTCAAATACATAGAGGCCCACAACTGGCCAACTGCAGGATATACAAAGCATTATCGATCATACATCATAAAACAACGTCCAAAACACCGCCGAGGACCTGAGAGTACAGGGATGACTCTAGACTCTATCACAAAACATCCAAAACAGCAGCTCAACCAGGGCTTGCCTTCTACTATTCGTCAGGCTGCTCGGACGCAACTCCACGACCACCACCACGTCTAGCTCGGCTACCTAAAAAGGATGTAAACCAGCGGAGTGAGACAATTGAACATTGTCCCAGCGGGAGGCATAACTCCCCGCCAAAACTACTAAACCTCAGATGAGCAAATATATATAAGCAACTGGCTGGTAAGAGATATAGCAGGTGCAAACTATGAATAAAAACTATCTAGCTTACCAGATGAAATCAAGTACAACATGAGTATCAAGACAGGTAAACCAAATTCTACTTGCCATGGAAGAATATAACAATAACTGCATAACATAATAAAAGTAACTTACACAAACAAGGCCTCAACCAATATTTCGTGTTTGTATTAAGCAATAAGACTAAATGGCTGGATTACGTATTATTATTATTATGCCCTGAGGAAGTGAACTGTACCGTTCGAATCCAACCATCGACTGCGAAGCCCATAACCGGTGCCATACAAGGTCAATGGAAGAGCTGGAATCCACGACCTCACCCCTCGTGGTCAGTACATGAGAAACAAAGCAGGACCGCAGTCTCATGCTCAAGTGGCCTCAGCCACACAGGGTTAGCTCCTCAGGATACCCTCTGCCTAGCCCGCCTTGGTACAGGTCACGACGCTAGAAAATCGAGCCACGGGTCTAAACGTCGTGCTCTGAGCCATGAACGCATTCATGCTCATCATAACACATATCAGGAGCCATGGGCCATGTTCACCATGCTCATCACATATCCGAGTTTGCAACCGCATCCGCACTCATTTCCCTCTCTATTTGAGGCTAGGAGAAACCTCGCATATTCAAAAATATGCGCTCCGGGTTAACCCGCAGGAGAACCCGTTTCACCATCACCCTATCCTGACTGATGATGGATCTATGGCCAGGGCAACTACATGATAGATTTTACTGTGATTAATTAGTATCTTTTAGGTGGATTGCAAGATTCAACCAAGTTGTATAACATGCAACAATAGGAAACAAACACACAATATAAATCAATATCAGACTACTATTGTATTCACATCTACCGATTTCCATTTCAAGGACCCAACATCACATGTTATCACTTGGCCTCTTGCCAACCATCTTGATCCACCTCAAGGATCATCTCATAACATGGGATCTCAATCCCTCATCACATAGTGTCATAGCCTCTCAAGGCTTTCATCATCATTATGAAGCATCATTCATACTACACCTGTCATCCCAGTATTTTCATACAACCAGCCCTCATAGCCCTTCACCTGGCTATGCATTTCCTGCATGGTTAGTATCATTCAATAATCAATGAGAATAACCAAGGGACTTACCATTCATAAGATTACATCTAGGGTTTGTCACCAAAGATCAATTAGGGTTAAGCCTATTATTGATATAAGGACTATGCCTACCATCATGTGATATCATTTAATGTCACTATACATCTCCTGATGATCATGTGCTCAAGACATGCTATTATGCAACTATTTATGTACCTTACCATGCTTTGACATCATGTTAACAAAAGGGACATATAACACAAGCATTATCGTAGTCATTATCGTTATCATTAAGTGAGCAAGGAGTTACTAAAGGTATTAAGGGTGATTGCTAAACAAGCCACTTCCATGACACCAAGTTCCCTCACAAAAGGTACAAAAACCCTCACAGAAGGACCTTCTCGGGTAGGGTTCATCCTCACTCAAACCAGGGCGTGCAGCCAAGTCAGGCGTGCAGCTCACTGCTGAGCGTGCAAGGCATATTGGGCGTGCAGCTCAGCTAGGCGTGCAAGGCATATCGGGCGTGCAGCTCAGCTAGGCGTGCAAGGCATATCGGGCGTGCAAGGTGTCGGGCGAGCAGGGTATCGGGTGAGCAAGACATTGGGCGAGCAGGGCGCGTTGAGTGAGCAGAGTGTCAGGCGAGCAAGGGGGAAAGCCGGGCGAGCAGAGCATTTCTGGGCGTGCAAGATACATGTATCGGGCGAGTAGGTGTCGGGCGACACGGATACCGGGTGAGCAAGACATTGGGCAAGCAGGGCGTGTTGAGTGAGTAGAGTGCCGAGCGAGCAGCCCCAAGGTGAGCAGCCTACCGAGCAGAACCAACTCAAGGCGTGCAAGGGTCAGATTGCTCACCCGCCCAAGGAACAAACAGGAAAAACCTTACTCACTCATGTCGTGCAAGGTTAGTCAAACTATGAGGGCTGTCGGGCAGCACCTCCACAAGCTCCAAACGTTCAAGATGCCTCCCATCAAGGTCATCTAACGAGCTCACCTTCTTGCCTAAGATGAGAAGAGAGTTTTGCTCAAGTCACTAAGTCACAAGCTCACCTCAATCAACTAGGAAAGAGGGGTGTTGCTCATGGCACTAGGACCCAACTCACTCTTCTAGATCAAGGGGAGAGAGGAGTGTTGCTCCCTAAACCCTAACTCATATGGATCGGCCAACATGCAAGATAACCAAAAACCAACTACTAACGTGCATAGAGGCAAGATTAAAGCAACATATATGAAAGGAGGGTAGAGTAGTTAGGGTTAGAAGCTATGCAACCCGCCTTAAGCTCCAAGCTCCAAGGAAGAAGATGAAGAACTCCAAGCTCCACGCACCACCAAGCAAGGAGGAGGGAGAGATCCAAAGGATATCGACCACCTTTAGCTCCTTCAAGGGTGTGTCGACCACCACTTCTTCTACTCCAAGGGTGTGTCGACCTCCAAGCAAGGGAAAGAGGGAGTGTGTCGGCCAACACAAGCAAGAAGGAGAGGGATATCGTGCACTCAAGGTGGAGGAGAGACCAAAAGATCAAAGGAGACTAAGGCAAGGAGAAGAGCTACCTATATAGAAAGAAGGGGAGGAGAAACCAAGGTACAACCATGCCATGTGCCGTCCACCCAAGGGACACTTGTCCTAGGGTTCAAGCCAACACACTAGCATACCAGGGGACACTTGTCCAAGATAGGCACCAAGTGTACACCACTCAAGGCCAAGCCACATGGGCGACACAAGCAAGCTGCTGGGCGACACACCACTGTGTTGGGTGACACAAGACCTCTTTGGACGACACACACTCACCCTAGGTCGACACAAACTCACCTTGGACGACACAAGGCAAGCCTTGGCCGACACAAGGCTCAAGCAAGCCCAAACAAGGCACCTCAAGGCCCAAACAAACTCAAACAAGGCCCAAGAGACTCAAACAACAAGCCCAAGCCTTCCTCTCAACCCTAGAGGAAGCAAAGAGAGAGGGGAACACCTCTCAAGGTGGTGAACTTGCTCACAAAACCCTAAACTTGGGTTATTTGCAAGTAGCACCTCCAACCCTCAACAAAGCACAACCAAACCCTAATCACCACCAAAGGTGATTGGCAGGCACCAAAACACCAGGATTAAGCAAAGCAAACAGGGTAAGCCCTAAACGAAGGTCAGGGTCCTTACAGTTTTGGTGTAAATTGAGCAATGTTTAAATGTTGTTTGAGCAATGTTTGCTTATTTTGGACCAAAGTGCAATTTACCCAAGATAAGGGGTTGTCTTGCAATATGTCATATGATGAGTGTGCCCTTAGTGCTTTAGCATCATAAAAGAGAGAATGATGATATGGGGCACCTTGTGAAGAGTTCAAGTATCAAGATTGAGCATGTGTGGATGATGCTTGTGCTTTATGTGCGAGTTTTGGTGTAAATTGCAAAATATCCAAAATAAAGGGTAACTATGTAATTTACCATCTCTAGAGTGTTCCTTCCCTCTCTTGGCATCATTTAGAGTAGAGAGGACGAGGTGAGGACCTTGTTTGGATCTTGGTAGTAAGGTAACATCTTTGGTGATATATGGAGCACATGTGTGAGATGTGCCTAGGGGTGAGTATCGGTCCAGAACCAGACCGAACCAGACCGGACCGAAGACCGATTTAATAAAAAATTTAGACCGTAGACCAGACCATTTTGAGGTAGGATCAGACCGGGACCAGACTATTTTGAGATAGGACCAGACCAGGACCAGACTGTTTCGAGGTAGGATCGGACCAGACCATTTGGACCGTAATCAGTCTTTTTTACATTTTTTACAACTTATTTCATTGTAGAAATTGATAATCTTAGTCACTTGCAACAATTATATAACGCTAATAGTATAAATGTACACTACTAATGCTTATATATGTACTTTATGTGTACTTGTTATATAATATACTTATAAATATACATGTATTTTATATAAAAATTAGTCTACGGCCCGGTCCACGGTCGGACCGGTTTTAGACCGGACTGGACCGAAGACTGAATTTTCCAAAATATCCAGACTGTGGACCAGACCAAAGACCGAACTCAGCAAAAATTTTGGTGTAATAAGGTATGGGTCACCTAATGTTGGCCTTAATCCTAGTGGCCCATCACGATACATGAAGCTGATATACCTTGGTGATGTCCAGCATGCTGACACATGTTACACTTTAAGTTGGCATTTTCTGATATGCTTTGGAACTACCCATCACACCCAGGCATTATAGTCACCCGCCACACCTTGAGATGGTGTTGCCCGACAGGCTTAAGTTGCCATCACACCCTTACAAGGTGTTGACTGACACACCCTCCATAGGTGCTTCTCGACACACCCCCCTGGTATGATTGCGCGACACACCTATGGTACTAGGCCGATACACTTCCAAGCCAATCTAAGCTGATACACCTACATGCTAGCCTTAATCGAGATCTTGTGTTGGTGGTTAAATTGCATCATTTTGATGATAGGGTTACATGTTATGATGTGATACCCTATGGGGTAGTTGGGTAAATAATAATAAGAAGTTATGTTTCTATAACCTTTATTTCATAGCATGTCCTATAATGATAATGGTAGTGTTAATCTAAGGATGGTTGTTGATCCAACCTTGTAAACCTTAAATTGAGTAAGAAGAACTCTAACCCTAATGATGCAGTGTGAATGGCATGAAACTTAAGAGATAGTAGTGTTGATGATGTATGATTGATCTTAACTGCTTTTCCTAAACCTAATGCACCATAGGATGATGATACTATGAGTGGTTCACCCTTAATTAAAGAACCTAGCCTTAACTCTCTAACTATGCGAGAAGTAATGGATGTAGGATTTAATGGTTGCATATCCATATAATAACCTTATTCATGGAATAATATGACTCATGTGCTCATCTTAAAGAAAGGTTATAATCATTGGCAAGTGTCAACTACATTTCCCTTTCATAATCATAATTACTTGTGAAGTGAGGTTAATGACACAACTATGTGAAGACATATGTGATGGGGATTATCTTGTTGGAATTCACGGTGACAAAATTTGGACATAGAAATTGTGTAAACAAGTCTCATGCCCTTAGAGGTGCCTTGTGGATAGTTTTAAGTGAAACACCAATTATGTGGCTTAAGGTTCGACTCTTCTTGGTATGATATGTAGTTAATGATTTGTAAGAAGTAATAATGTATGGTCACCTAATGTTGAAACGTCACATTGGTGTAATGGTTCATATGTTAATGCATTATTGTAATCCACACATAACACAATGAAGATGATACTCATATGCACTTATGAAAGGGTGATACTTATGGTATGATGATTGAGTCATATCCAACCAATGTTGTTCAAATCTAATCAGTTTCAGAGAGGTGGGTTTGTTGTGATTAGGGTTTGGTGGTGTAACCATGAGGTAAAACCCTAACTGGTTCTACGTGGAGAGCATTGACCCTAATTCTAAAGGCATGACATGATATTCAATGTGTGTGAATAGAAAGTGTGATATTATTCTCTCTTAATTACATGGTTGTAACCTAATGGGTTATTTGGGCAACATAACTTGTGAGAACTAGGAAGATGGTTAAATAATATTAAGCTTTGGTTATGAACCATGATAAGGGGAACACGGGAAGTATGAATGTGTATACTTTGCTACACAAATTAATTCTTAGCCTTATATGCTCCAGTTTATGGGAGGTAGTGCATGTTAGATATGTGAGGTAGAATGATGCTTTGCTTGCTTTAACTAAAGGTGTTTTTGTGTTTTAACATATTCTCTCTCTGAACATATTGGTTAATGGTTGCTATTACAAGTACATGTGATGTGGCATGAGTGACGTGACATGAGAAATACTTATATGCTCAATGAGGCATGATGAGAGAACCACAAATCACAAATGTGATGTGATGGGTCTTAGGACTTGGTAAGGGCTTAGTGCCTGGTTGAGGTGATATCCTTTGGTACTGTGGCTGGAAGTGATACAATAGCCTTATGGCTGGCAGTGATACAATAGCCCTTGTGGCTGGCAATGATACAGTAACCCTATGGCTGGCAGTGATAGATTAGCCTTGTGGTTGGCAGTGATACAGTAGCCTTATGGTAGGCAGTAATATAGTAGCCTTGTGTCCAATAGTGATACAATATCATGAGATTTTGGAAATCAGTTAAAAGTTTAAAAGATGATATATGTTGTTCTGATCCCCCTTTCTTTTGAAGGATTTGTTTATGATTTGTTCGTTGTAACTTGATTGATGTTGAAAGACATTTAATTGGTCTAATTAATCAAGTGGAATCTAATCATGTAGCTTTCCCTATGCCATAGATCCATTCCAGTGTCAGTTTTATTGTTGGATGGTGAAATGAGTTTAACTCAGAGCGCATATTTTTTAATATACATGGTGCAAGATGAGTATTCCCTTGCATCATTAATATCAGATTGTGTGAGACATCCATGCGTGAGCCGATCTTGGTGTAATAAGGATGACCATGCATGAGCCAATCCTCCTTTTAAGAACGACCATGCGTGAGCCTATTCTCCTAGCACCATTACCTATACCAAGGTGGGCTAGATATTATATGGGTGGCCATGCGTGAGCCAACCCCTTTGATGTGACTATGTCACTTGTGTAGTTGACTGATATGTCTCTGCGGTATTACTCTCATGTTGATCAAAAGGTGTGGGAAGGTCATGGATTCTGACTCTTCCATTGACCTTGTATGGCACCGATTTTGACTTAGCAGTGGTCGGTTGGATTTGGGTGGTATGACTCAAATCCTCAGAGCAAAATAAATACGTAATTAGTTGTGTAGTGTGCATGTATAGGATCAAATACAGAAACATTGGATGAAGCCTTGATTTGTTTTTATACTGTTTATTTTACAACAGTTATACATGTTCTTCATATTCCTTTTCAAACTATTAAATGTTCTATTACTCATTGGCAAGTGCATGTTACCGCTCTATTTACTTCACACATGAGATATATATGTCCCTTAGTTAATTATGTTAAATCTTCTAAGCATGTTAATATATCTGTTTAGTTATCTGTGACAATAATAAAGTTGACAAAGAGTTATATCTCTCACTGGTACTGTGTGTCTCACCTCGTTGGTTAAACAACTTTTTAGGTGGATGTGTATGCTAATTTAAAGATCATGCGGTTGAAGATAATACAAGAAGAAAACTACACCTGGAGAAACATGGTATATGGACAGTGTCTAGTAATAGAGTCATATGTGTCATCCATGTACACTCGAGTCCTTGGGAGTGTTCTTAATGTGTTTTGTTGACATGGTGATTGATACATGGTTTCTAGCTTGTGTGCCTGTGATGGTATGTATATACATGTGGAACCATTATCTTATGTAACAAAATGTCTACAATATGATGATGTAGCACCTTGAAAATATATTATAAAATGCAAGTGTTAGCCCTTGTGTAATAATTCTCAGCTTATGGTGCTTGATGCAAATCGGTTTTAATTTTTAGTGATTTTTGGTAATACACTATTAATGGTTGATCATGGTTTATGTTTTGAGTAATCTCACTTTGCGTGGCCAAAGGGTGTCACAACAACCAAATGGTTCTTGTTCTCTCTATTATTAATCTCTTTGTTCTTAACAAGATTTTTCAAAACAAAGGCAACACTCCCCAAGATAGGTTTTAGATCTAACCTATAAATATCCACCCATTCTCATTTCCACACCATCAAGTAGGGAATACATATTTATCCAAGTTGTAATTTTTGGCAAAAAAACACATAGCAGATATCATAAAAAATAACAATATTTCCATGGTTTTTTGAAGGATCCCTTTTATTTTTGCAATAAAATTTGGCATTCTTTGATAACATTTTTTTTAATCTGCATGGGCCGAAGCCCACCCCCTCTACAAACAGGTGCCAGAGCCCGGATGACCCAAGAGGTTGGTAAATACAGCTGACCCGAGCAGATTCGAACCAGCGACCCTTCGTGAGGGGCGCACTGGCTTGACCACCCGGGCTACGCTGGTCGGGTATCTTTGATAACATTTTACATGAATGAACATGATTGAAGCAATGTACATATAAGTCATATATAGAATTTGGTTTTGACATTAGTGGAAGGGATAACATTTCATTTTGCTCTAGTCTTAATAGCAGTTCATTATACATCATAGTACTTATTTTCATAATGGATCAATTTCTTAATCTTTATCAACATTTGTCGAGCTATTTCATGACAAAATTTAGGTATATATGCTTTCATATTTAAGTTTCTCAATTGTTAATGCATAATATTTTTTCAAATTTAGATGGTTTATATAACCAAAAATAATGAATAACAATGATCGAGGTTCCCTCTTTAGTAGCAATGTTGTCCCTTAAAAAGAAGTTGTAGAAAGGGAGAGGTTGACTAGTTTATATAGGGTTTTAAATGGGTAGGGTAGGGTAGAGTAAAAGCTTACCCTTACCCACATCAAAGACGCATGTAGCGGGTAGGGTAATTATCTTTTTTCCTAAAACCATTTACCCTACCCTTACCCCACCCTTTTACTCGTAGGATAATGGGTAGGGTAACAGGTGAAATGAGTAAAATAACATGAAGATAGATATACGATATTTCAACAAAAAGTTCATATATATTCTCTATATCAAACACAAGACACTTGTAAAACTAATTTTTGATTATAATAATTATGTTTGGTGACATACAATAAAGAATAATAATAATGAACTCAATATTTTTCTAAAAAAAAGACTTAACCTTTTAAATAATATCATGTATTATTCATAAATCCATTTTTATCTCTAATATATTAATATAAAATATGTTACATGTTATCCATTGTTTCTAAAGAATCAGTACTCAGAAGAGTAAAAATTAAGAAAGTGAAGGTGTTGCTTGTTGGAGTTTTAACAGTCATTTATACATATTTTAGAATTTGAAATTATAAATTCAAGTTTATACAAATGTGTAAATGGGTGAAGTGGGTATATTAAAACTTCTACCTTACCCTACCCTCTTTAGATGCGGGTAATGTGGGTAAATAGTAAACATGTGGTGGGTAAAAAATAGGCTTACCCTTACCCAACCCTACAAGGTATGGGTGTAGGTAAACAGATAATACCCTACCTATTTAAAACCCTAAGTTTATATGATTAAGGTGTTGGTTTATTTGTCTTTATTGAAATCCAAAATACTAGAGAATTGATATGAATTATGATAAAAATAATAATTTCCATCTCATTGTCAAGGATAAGGTGTAAGAACATGAATTTTTTGTTGTTTTATTAATGAAATAATTTAAAAGGATTATATTATGAAATGGAGTTTTAATTTTACATCTTAAGTTGTAGAAGTATGTTGGTAAGTGAAGCGATCCTTTGGTATAATATTAGTTAATAACAACTTTTTTACATAAAGACACACCTGAATTTTGAATTAGCTTATTTTGCTTTAATAAAAGTATAGCGACATATATTGAATTTAGTGGAGTTTATTATTTTCCTTGACAAGAAATTTGTTTGAATGGTCAAAAACGTTATTATGAGTTCCTTTATCATCAAAATCGAAGAAGTATTTTATTATCAAGGTTGATATTTGATCTTTTAACTTTGGAAAAAAGTATCAATTGTTTAAATCAACGTGACAATAGATGTTTTGGACCTTGGTCAACTGGGAGATAAAGTAACCGACATCTAGATACCAAAGTTATGATACTTCATTTTGGCATAAGTAAACTAGACCAGGGTTTGTACATGTAATTCATGTTAAGGAGGCGCCTAAAGTTCTATTAGATCAATATCAAATTGGGTCATAGAACCATTCTCATTATATTCCTATCTTTTTGTTGATTTGATATATAATTTTCTATAAATAGGACTATCCTAGTAATTTTGATGATTTTAAGAAGGAATAAATCATTATGAATATTCTAGGCCTTCAGACCGGATCTATATGGTCCTAGGGTGCTACCAAGTATCCTTAGCCAAGGGTACCCTCCCTTCCTTGGACTGTGTCGGTTCAACTGTTGGACTTGTCCCTGGACCACTTGGTTTATCCTTAGATAATGTCGGGTTGACTTTGATTTTTCATGACCTAGCTTCAACTCGTCTCCCTAGCTCGTGCTAGAGGGTACCCAATGTGATGTACTTATTCCTTCTCTAGAACAAGATGATGTTCTCCCGGGTCTTCTAATAAGCAACAGGGGTCTTTTAGATGATGTCTTAGATAGAAGGAGTTGGGGTTTCATTCTATGTTGTGGAGTGAAACCTTTTGAGATACGTCTCTTGCAAAAATGATCTATTGTCCAAGTGGTCATGGATGGATGGGTGGTGGTGGATCACATAACTCTTAACTCTGAGAGTTTTAGGTGTTGATTAGGTATGGAAAAGTTAAGGGGTTAAGTGATAATAGGTTTAGGAAAAGATTTAAGAAAGATTTAGGAGAGCTATTGGAAAAGGGTGTCAAGAGTAGTTGAGGGATGCTACCTCTAAATTTTTCTAGGAGAAACAATGGATAGGGAGAAGATGAAGACATGGTGGATATCCCTCTATTGGGCACCATTTTTTACGAAGTTTGAGGCAAAAAAGCCACAAGCATTTCAAATCCATTATTTTAGTTTTTGTCAAGCTTAAATGGTGATCGGTAAGGGAAAATGTAAGGAGATTTTTTGTCTATTTTCCCATATTTTCATGTTGGGATGGGGGTTGAAGACAAAGTGGTAGCCGTAGGATCATGATCAAAAGTTTGTCCATATACCCTCATTTGGTGAGGCACCCCAAAGTTAGACTTACATATTAAATGGAAAATTCATCACATTGATTAAATAATCAATCAAACCAATCATTAAATGGGAACTCTATACAATCTTAGAAAATTCATAACTTTTTAATAGTAAGTCCGATTGACTAGATTTTAACCACCACTTTCTTATGACCAAATTTTGACTCTAACAAAGTCTCATACTAATAAGAAAACATTTGATTTCCAAAATAAATTAATTAAGGCATGCATATACATATATGGCTATACTAGATGATCGATGCATTGGACCACTACAAAACTCTCAATGACTTGAAATTAGAGTATCTTCGATATTTCTCTTTCATTTTTTTACCATAAAATATGGTAATTAAAAAAATTTAGATTAATACAATTTTCTTAACCTTCAAGTTTCTCTCTTTTCAAGGTAATATTTTAAGAGTATCCAAATTACATAAAGTCTCAATAGGTGTTTAAAACATGGAAATAATATTCCAAGATAGTACTTGTAACAACCTCATTTTTTAGCATTCCTCGGTAAAGAAAGGACTATAATGTTGAGAGGAATTTACTTAAATTTCCCAAGATCCAGAGTTTAACATATAATTAATAATAGAAAATAATTTTTATTTTTTCGCAGGTATTGTATACAAAAGTGTAATGTTGCCCCTATGAGGAATTACATAAATTTTTAACATGAGAACTATTATATGAGAAGAAGTATCTAACTAATCCTCCTTTACTTGGCTTTAGTGTCTTCAATTGAGTTCATCTAGTTCATCTTGTCTTCATATCCAACATCAACCTAAAATAGCATGAAACAAAATGTGGATCAATATATTGCTATAATGTGTATGTAGAGTTCCTGCAAAAGTGTGAAAGTAATATAACAAGACATATATTCAGTCAATTACTTGCATATAAGAACTGGCAAATTTCATTACATATTCTAACCCATACTTGATATGCTATCTTGAGCATAAGCACTATCCCCTTCCCGGTTCCAAGTGCATCACCCCTTGGTACATGTCATTCTAGGGTTGAAAATATGATATTTGACTTTATATAATACTCATAGTGGCATTATAATTGAAAATAATGTAAGTAAAATTCAACATTTTATTTCAACAATTCTCGACAAGTCCTCATCAAACATCGATAGTTGATAATGTGAGTATTCATAATCATAACCACATATCTTTGGTTTCATGTAGAAACTATGAAATATGTACCTCAAGAATATATCCAAACATCCAAACATTTATCATAATCAACCAACATTATATGCATGTATGTGTACTCTAAGGTGTCACTAGTCATTTTAAAACATAATATTCTAGCATATGATCTAAACTAGGGTGTAGGGTTGTCTCGAGTTTGGAAATGGAATAAGGTTACAAACCCTAGCCCCATCACAAATTAAACATTAGGTGAAATCCTAATTATCATATCTATCATATACTTCCATTATAGATACTTATATTAGATTATGTTCATTAGGATTATCTCAAGATATGATCTTTGGTTTCAAAACCATGATTATACATATGTACGACTATCCACTTTAGAAACCCTAATTATTTATCATTATCATCATCATCATCATCCTAGATTCTTATTGTTTTCAACAATATCACATTATAATAGAACAAAAAGTCAACATGTTAATATACAAATCTAGGATTTTCATGTATTAACCACTTATTAATGATGTGCACAAGGTACTTTTGGAACTATAGTGAGAATCAAGCCTCTATTATATTTTATTTAGATTCTACACATTTCCTGATTAGATTGATATATAGTTTCACTATAATCTGATCTAAGGCTTCATTACTACATTTATTTTAAACTAAGCATATGTTGTCCAATCAGAGTATGCCATGTTAGTGATTTATAAAGCATATGTTGTCCAATCAGAGTATGCCACATTAGCGATTAATATCTTTTGTCCAATTCATGTGCACGTAAGGTGCTGAGCCAAGGGTGAAAGGATGCTTTTTCCCATGTGTTGATGATCTTGAGACTCCACAGTTTAGGGGGAAAAGTCATATAGGGTTCTTAGCTATCTCAAAGCTACCCACCATTGCAAACTTATGGTGGCAGTTCCCTGTCTCTCCTCTAAACATGAGGACTCTCCCTAACTTGGCCCACATTTTGTCCGTCAGATCGGGACTGTGTATTATCTACATGTCATCTCCATGGAAAGAAGTGGCAATCGTGACAGCAGGGAACCTTGTTGGAAAGGGGGAATCAGATAAGGAGGCCACAAGGGGATGTGCAAGGCTGTTGGGTGTGTCCCTGACTTCCTTGCAAAGCATATTGTGGTCTTAGGTTTGGCTGAGATGGATTGGGGTGATTTCCCCTTTGCGGTGGAGTCAGGGCAGCCTAAGGTGAGGGACAAACAACTTAGGGACATGTGGTGCTAAATATCATCCAAGAAGGTTGCAATTGGGTTCTGGGGTGAGATAGTCAAGATCCTAGTGGGGTTTTATAGTAGGAAATGCCCTAGGATCAGGGTTGGAGACCCACTGCTCGGTAGGGTGAGAGGCCAAGAGGTCAGTTGCATATTTCTTGGCAGCCAAGGCACAAGATACCATCAAATTAGTGAGCATCTTGTTTGTCTAGGAGAGATGAGGGTCATGGTGAGATTTTTGTGTTGTCAAAGCAATTAGAGAGGGGGGTTATTATGGATTGGGGGTTGGAGAGGGAGAAAGGACTCACTTTCCTTTTCCATAAGAGGTAGAAGGCAATCTCATGATCATTGATCTGGGATCAAAGGGCCATAAGGCTGCGCGATGATTAAATGAACGATACCTTGCTTTCCTGAATTCTTGGTCACATTAAATGTGACACATATTATCATCCAATAATTAACTACTTTACTTCATGTAATTTTAGAAAATCCATAACTCCTACTTAACTCCTATTTTCCCCAAATTTAGACAATATCCTTATAATATCATAATCATGAATTGATCCAAGTTTGGTAATAAATGAATGTTTATATACTCTTTCTCTCTTCAAATAAGGGAACATTATTTAATTATTGCAACTAGGTACCTCATCCTTCTCAATTTTCTACTACCCACCAGGAGCCACCTTTTGATTCGAAACTTTGAGGGTAACTCATTAACAAATTTTTAAGCTTACATCTAATTTTTGGGATTTATTGATATAACTTTTATTCACAAAACTTGTTCCTTTAATATACTCTTAAATTAATTACACACTCCACAACTAAACTCCTTTTTCTCTCAAATTCTAGAATTATCTTAGTCTTGTCATTATATTCAAGTATACCAAAAGTCAGACAACGATATTCTTGTTTGATGCCCCAAAACTTGTGTTCTTATTCATGGTTAGATAATTACTACATTAATGATCTAAATTACAAATTATCTCAAAATATTTTGGAAACATAACTCCATTTTCTAACAAACCATAAAGTCGTTATACTTTATTTATGCATGAATTCTTTTATTTCTTAAACTTGTGCCATAAGGACCTATTTGCAAAGCAAATGGTCTCATGGGCCTCACTTGGGCCATGGTTGAACCCATGCCACAAAGATAACATTATTATTCCATCATCTAGGGTATTTACTTATTAGTTCAAGCCTTATATTTATATATCTCAAATTCAACAAATTTGAGGATATTACATTCACTCCTACTTAAAAGGAATTCTGCCCTCAAAATTCAAACTTAGTAAGGTTAATGTGAATGATCACACATCTTAGCTTCAAATCTAAGATTAGCAACCAACTTTTATTGATATGCAAATTCCTCATATTACTGAAGTTGGTACCTGAATTTCGTCTGGGGTATAACACGACTTCATTCATTATATAACTTTATCACTTAGTGATTACATTTTCACTTGAATCTCATTTTTCACTTGGTGATTACATTTTCATCTAGGCTTCCAGCCTATTGTTCATTTATTTTCACATAAGGGTGAGGTAACACCTCAAACCCTTCATCATGTCATTAAACTAAACTTAAGATATTCATTCTCATAGATCAATTTAAGAATAATATGTGTCTACTCAATCTCTCTCACTCATAATAAGATGAAATAAAATTATTTGGGTGCAACCCAAATACAAGGTTCATCCCATTTCTAGAGCAGCGAGTGTGTATCCATACACTATCTTAAAATTTTGGGTTGAATCACTCTCAACAATGACTCCAAACCATAATTACCTTTTAATCCCACAATTTTTTTCTTACATTCATGCACTCACCGAGAAAGTGACTCTCTTGTAAGCCTTGAGTTTATACACTAATCCCTTCAAGATTTTATCAACATTGTTACATGAACCTCATATTCTTTACATATACATATCATGTATCATTAGCCTTAGCTAATTCCTTAAGGTCTCTAGGGGTACATGTACCTTTTGGAGTGATCCCCTCTTGATCCCGTGGGCCTTATGCGCTTGTGGATTGCCTCTCCCATTTATCCCTTGGCCCTCATGAACTCCTGAATGTGTCCAATATCCTAACCCATGGGCCTCAAGCAAACATGGATGGCTATCTCTTGACCCCATGGTCTTATGCACTCAGGGCATGCTCATCTCCTAATTATATCGGTCTTATGTACCTTCGATACTCCCTACTTGACCTCAGGATTGACTTAGGGATCTACCCTGCCCTGGGTTTGTTTAGATATCACAATTTGACAATTTTGAGCACATTATTTTCGTACATAATTCTTTAATCCAGATTTCCTTCGTATCTTATAGTGCACATCATTTACTTTATGTCCCTGTAGTGGATGGGGGCCACCTTCCTTATCCTGGGCTTGGTGCTATGTCGACCTTCCTAATTTGGGGCTTGACATGTTTGTGAACTTCCCTATCTGGGGCTTGGTCATAGTCGTCTACACACTGGACTTGGATCACCTTCCCTATCCGGGGCTTGGTGCCATGTCGACCTTCTTAATCTGGGGCTTGACCTCTTGTGACCTTCCCTATATAGGGTTTGGTCATCTACACTATGAACTTAGGAAACCTTCCCTATCTGGGGCTTGGTGCCATGTCAGCCTTTCCAATATGGGGCTTGACCTTTTGTGCCCTTATCTTAGAGATGGCATACTTTGGTTCAAGAATTATATTCAATAAATGTTCTTTCATGCTTTTGTATACTTAATATATTCCTTTTTTCATGCTTTAAGTGACATTCAAGGTTACCTCAGTTCTTAAACTGGTTGGTCAACTCACCCTTCTAGAGAAGGTCCTCACCTAGGGTGTCTTCTTGACTCATAGGAGGAGGTTATGCTCTCTAGACACAACTTGACCTCACGAGTTTAGTGTTTTGCCTCACCATAGGTCCTTTTCCCATTTTTGGGTTGACCCATCCCAGGTTAGGACATTAACCCTAAAAGTTGAATTGAGGGTTTCATATTTTAATTTTTTGTAACCATTGGTTTCTCATGTTTGTTAAACAACCCTTTACATGATAGCCTTGCTCTGCATACATGCATGGGAGAATGGGTCACCTAAACTCATATGTATATTTCTTATTCTTTTTACCCTAATTAGGGTTCACATGAATAGGGTTGCTATATCACCTGCATTACTCCCATTTCCCCATATTAGGGTTTAGGGTTCATGCAAGGGAATACCCCTACATTTTAGGTTTTTCTGATTCCCTTGTCGCACTAGTTTTCCTAAATCAACACTAGCTCCATCTAGGGTTTACCCTTGCTAGGGGTGTAAACGGTGCGCGTACAGTGCGTGTTTGGCCATACCCATACCCATACTCATCTAATTTAGCGGGTCCGGTTCCGGTTCTAGACCCGCATAATACAAAACCTGGACCCACACCATACCCGTACCCGCAATAATAGTGGGTATGTGGTGCGGGTATGCAGGTAAGCGGTTCTATAAAACATCATATTGTTTATGTAAGAGAAATGACTATGTTATATATATTTAACACAACAAGATATTGTTATCATATAGTATATTAACATGTAATAGTTATATTAGACAATGCTATATTCTATACAATAACATTAATTGAGTAATTTTTTACATATTTGTAGTCACGATCATAACATTTAATTTATGTAGAAAGTAATGTAGATTAGTCGATATTTTGATTTTAAGTTTACATATGATGTTCGTTATTGTAACTAGAATAGTTAACTCTTAGTTATATGACTAGTCTCAACCTTAGAGTAGGATATAATCTCAATAATTATATTAATTATAATAGTAAAGTATGATATATAACATATTATTTTAGTAGTTACTTATGTATAGCGGGTACACGGGTCTAGCGGGTCTGGGTCCAAGCATACCCATTATTGGACCCGCTTATATGTGGGTCCAAGGGTATACGAGTCCAAGGGTATGTGGGTATAAAAAATTAGACCCGTGATGAGTTTTTTAAGGGTCCAGATTTGTGGGTCCGCGGGTCTACCCGTACCCATTTACAACCCTAACCCTTGCAAGGAAAAATCCATAAAACGTTTTTTTTTACTTTATCGTTATTTTCACATTACATGTAAATTAATTGGAGGCCTTAATCCTAATTCCTATCAAAAACCAAAACTTGGAATGAAGAGGGAAGTATCTTCTAGGGTTTATTAAGCAAGACAGTGAGTGGTGGATGAAATTAGAGATGAGAAGACCTAGAGAAAATATTACTTCAGGAAAACCCTAGGTTTTGGGCAGGTGGGTATCATATTGGCTAAGGGAGTCCTCATCTACCAACTTAATGGTGTAGAGGAAAATATTGTCAGACCCCAAAACCATGATCATTTCTAGACATCATTACCATTGGGTTATGCCTTAGTAATTATCTTATATTTCTAAAGATTACTTGAAATTATCAACTATTAGATATTATTTGAAAAATATGGGGCTCTAATACCAATTGTGATGACCTCACTTTTTAGCGTCCCCCAATTAAGAAATGACCTTAAAGTTGAGAGCCATTGCCTAAAATCCCGAAGATCTTTATTTTAATAAATAACTAATAATGGCAAATAATTTCCATTATTTCATAAATATTATTTACAAAAGTGTAATGTTGCTCCTCTGAGGAAATACATGAATTTATAACATGAGAACTATTACATATGATAAAAAGTATCTAGCTAATCCTCCTTTACTTGTCTTTAATGTATTTAATTGAGTTCATATGGTTCATATTATCTTGATATATTCATATCTATCATTTACCTAAAATTGTATGAAACAAAACACACATCATTATATTGCTATACTATGATGTGGGGTGCCTACAAAAGTGTGCAAGTAATACAACAACATATAGTCAATCAATTACTTGCAAATAAGAAATGGCAAATTTCATTGCATATTCTAACTCATACTTGATATGCTATCTGGGGCGTAATCATTGTATCCTTCTTGGGCTCATGTGCATCACCCTTGATACATGTCATCCTAGGGTTTAGAATATGATATTTAAGTTTATGGTATACTCATAGTGGCATTATAATTGACTAGAATGTAAATAAACATCCAATAGTTTATTTTAACAATCCTTGAGAAATTCTTGACAAACACCAGTAGTTGATAATGTGAGTATTCATAATCATAGCCACACACATTTTCTTTCATGTAGAAACCATGCAATATCTACTTCAAGCATATATTTAAACATCCAAGCATTCATCATAATCAACCAACATTATCTGCTTGATGGGTTGGTGGATGACTCTTTATGTAACACCCCTGACCTGGGTTATAAGCTAACCCTAGGTGTTTTGCCTAAATATGAAATTAAAAGTTTGTAATTATCCTTTGGCATGTAATTAAAGCTCCTATGGAACATATGTTTCCATTTCTGTCCCATATGAACAATGTTGTAGTATTGTTTTGCATACAGGGACCTATATGCAATTTACCCAGTCAGAGGGGTTAACTTGCAAATTACATATGTTTTATATGTTCCTTTAATGTTGAGACAACATAAGAATGAATATGGTGAAGTATAATGGATTTTCCAAGCTTGGGCATCAAGATGCAGCTTGTGGAATGATCCTTATGCTTAATAACCCTAATTTGGAGTAAAATGCAATTTACCCAAATTATGGGGTGCAACTTGTAAAATACACCTTCTGGAACATCTAGTATGACTCTTGACATCATTTAGAGTAGAAATGATGAAAGGGGCACATCAATGAATAATCACACAAGAAGAATAATCTTTGTAGTAAGTTTCACCTAGTATGAGCATGAGGACCCTTCATATATGTATCCTAGTTGAAAGATGGCTTTCTTTACCCTTAGATCTTGAGTTTAGATGGGCTTTGCATAAGCTTTAATGTCTTGGACGTGCCTTAGAAACAATGACGGACTTGGATGAGAAATCCATGTTTTAGAGGTCCTTATGGTGTAAAATAGCCTAAAGTATATAAGCCCTTATCTTTGCAAATCAAGTGAACGGATCCTTTATCCTCTTCACTTCTATTCTTTCTCAAAACGGCCAAGGCCGAGCTCTGGACCTCAGGAAACGACCAAGTAGTGATAAGGTGAGTAGGAACCATCTTCAAGCTTAAATTCATGGAGGAATTCTTCTTAAAAGGTTGGTTCTATGGTTAACTAACTTAGGTTCTTTGTTCTAGCCAACCATCCCCATCTTTTCCTTGGAGAATCACCTATGGACGAGTTGTGGAGCTCAAGACACCATTAGAGGCTTGAAGCTTGGAAGCTTGGAGCACTAGGAACAACGTTCTAAGGCGGGTTTTATAACTCTAAACTCTTTGCTTTATATGCATATCTTGTTCTTACAATTTTAGCATTTGGTTCTTCTTCTATCTCCCTTCTTCCTTGCACTTTTGCAAGCAAAACGGTGGAGTAACCGACCTGAACAGAGGTTGAAGATGATGGGCGTGAATTCCTAGATAACTTTATCAACCGACCTTGGACCCTTTTGGTCCAAACTGTTGCAAACCGTTTAAGGTCAAACGGTTTCAAACCGTTTGATCTCAAACGATCTTGCAAGACCGTTTGGATTGTAACGGTCTCAAGACCATTTGGGAGGGTTGACCAAGGGACGACCGTTTGAGGGTCTGTTGGTAACATATTGAATTTCATTCCTACAAAAATTCATAATCTAATTCTTAACCAATTGAGAGTTGAAGGCACTTCAACATCCTAACCCTAATCGGGTTGAAATTGTTGATTTTCAAGTATAGATCTTGTTGAGTTTTGGGTTGAAGGACCCAAACGGTCTCAAGACCATTTGGGGATTCATCCAAACGGTCTCAAGACCGTTTGGTGACAACCCAAGACCGTTTGAAGGTCTACGGTTGAGTTAATTTGATGAATTGAGGGTCCAATTGCAATAAGTTGAAGAATTGATAAAATTGCTGATTTTAGACCTAATTAAGGTTCAACCCTTATCCAACCGACTTAGTTTTTGGTCAAACTTTGGGTAAACGGTCTCAAGACCGTTTGGAGGTCATCCAAACGACCTCAAGACCGTTTGGGCCAAGTTTGAGCCCAATTGGAGGTCAATTGATAGGTTCAACCTTGATATTATTCACCTTGTTGAACATTGATGATTATCCGATTGAAACCCTAATTGAGATGGACTTAACCCTAATTGGCTTTCAATTAAGGGTCAATTTGATGTCCAATTGGTCAAGGCTTATCCTAGTTGACTCAATTTATAAGTGGTTGTCATGGATTTGGTTAATTGAGGGCTTCAACATACATATCCATGATCAATTCAACTTTTGAACCACTTTGGAAGTCCAAATGGTTTGAGCCCATTTGGACCAAACGGTCTCAAGACCGTTTGAGGCCAAATGGTCTCAAGACTGTTTGGGCTCAAACGATCTCAAGGTCATTTGGACCAATCGATCTCAAGTCATTTTGATCAAACGGTTTCAAACCACATAAGCACCAAACGGTTTGGAAGTCAACCTTTCCAAACGGTCAACACACCCAAACGGTTTGGGCAAACGACCTTGAGGTCATGCGGTCTTGGAATCAACCATAGCAAATGGTCAACACATCCAAACGGTTTCAAACCGTTTGTAGGTTGGAGGTTGAAACCGTTTGGAGGTTTTCAATGTTGTTTATACTTAATCACTTGAAGTTGTAATTGGTTCAATGGTGACCTAATCTAAACCCTAATGGTAACTTAGAACATTAAGGGACTAAGTGACTAATGAATTGACCCATGATGGTGATCAATGGGGTAATTTACCAAAATACCCTTGAGGGGTTCAACTGAGTAATACCTTGTTTTAATCAAACCCTAATCACATGATAGTGATGTTTTGGCTTATGAGAGTCAATGAGGACTTAACCCATCCTATTCTAGAGTGGTGTAATCACCATCTACTAGTAAGAAGAGAGAGAAAGTATCATAAGAGAGAGAAAGTATCATAAGAGAGAGAAAGTAATTTTTTTTGGTGGAAATTCAAGTAAAGTACCTTCAATACACATGAATGTGCATGATTAGGGTATGATCCACCTAGGTGAGATCATGGAAACCCTAATTATGATAATTGATGAATCTTAATCTTATCTGAGGGTTTTAATGATGATGTTTCTCATACATGATGATGTAATGAGTTCAATTCACCATGAGGTGAATAGTAAACCCTAATTCTAGGGTGATAACAGATAATGAGAATAGTAAACCCTAATTTATGGTGATCTGATAAATGTAGTAAATCAGGGTTATGCCTTTGTGTATGAAACCCTAATTACAAGTTGATATATGAGGAATCCTTATGCCTTGTGAGATAAGAGGTTTAATAAATCTAATCCAGAGGAGATGTAATATGAATGAGAATCTCTAAATTAGAAATGAAAATATGGAAATCCTACTGGGATGAATAGTGAGCCTAGTTTATGACCTAGCAATTTATGAAATCCTAGAGATGTCTACTAGGTAATGCCTTTGAGTGAAGTATAGCCAAATCAATGAGTATGATATAATCATACCATGATAAGGATGAGAAATGAATTCATACCTTGAATTGATAATCATTATGATGTTCGATAAATGTTGCAAATAAAGGTAAACACTCATCATACCCTGGTATGCTTCCAAGGATGGCAAAGTTGCATACTAGAGTTGGACTGATAATCTGAATAGGAAATATTAACTAATGAAGGATGGGGTATGTTAATCTTAGTCCTGTGTTATGCTTAGGGTATGAAACTCTCTGAACATATTACAAATATGATGCCTTATAAGATAAAGAGATTTCAATAACCTAAATTGAATAGGGTAAAACCCTACTATCAAGTTATGCTTGTAAGAATGAATCTTCATGATTGAAGTATGAGATGAGGAATCAATATTCCTAATCATAAGTAAAGGAAATGAATAACCCTAATTGATGAGATTTAGGGAACCTAACTCTTGTAAGAGTAGGAAGGTACAACTTCTTGAAAATGAATTGTTTACTGTTATCAGTTATATTAACTAAGAAGGTTCTTATATGAGAAAGATCATATTCAGGTAATGATGATGATTTCATATTCATTGAAAGTATGTTATTAACTTTATGAATAGTGAAATACCCTGTTACCTAGAAAGTGGCATCTAATGAAATTGATAGGCTGTGAAAGCCATGAGTATCATCAAGGTCATGCTTGACAGATGACTTGTGATGAGATAATTGGGAAATGATAATTGATGTAAGTTAGATTTGTTACATTTAATATTCTATTTTCATAGCTGCTATGCTAATGATTAATGTTTGAGAACATGTATGATGTTAAAAGAATACTGAAATATACCTAACTAATCAAGTATAATCATTCCATGTAGAGCCCTGATCATAGATCCATCATTGTCAGAGACCAAATGATGGTGAAACAGGTTTTCCCAAGGGAACTCCTGTATCACATACTTTTGAGTATGTGGGGGAAATGGATGCATAAATCCTTACATCCTAGTGTAGGAATTGATGTAGATGCATCATAATCCATCAACCCTTCACTACAAATCCAAACTAAGAGATGTACCATGAATCTCCCAAAGAAAACACAAACACCGCATCGGTGAGAGATAAACAAGAAATCTTTCGATGACGAAGAGAGTACAGAACGCCACTGTAACTCTAAAATAGCGAAGGACCAGATTACCCCGGTAAGCTATAACAGCAGAGACACAAAGTGTCCTGCAAGCAATCCTCTTACTGACTGAAGAAGATGAGGTCATAAGAATCTGGCTCTTTTGATGACCTATGTATGATATCGATGCAACTTACTAGTGATTGGTTGGAGTATGAGCGGTATACCTCATCTCCACAGGGCATAATGATATTTGTAAAATATAATCAGCCGCATAGTATAATTGTTTAGTTTAAACTACGAGATACTTGAATGGTGTTACACTGCATAGTAGATATGTTTCTCACATTATCTATATGTTGATATTCTGCTTAGTATCTCTCTGCTGCTGATTACTTTAAATTGCCTATGTTGTTCTTGAATTGCTATATAAAGCTTCTAGTTGAGAGTTATAACTCTCGCTGGGACAATTTGTACATTGTCTCACTCCGTAGATTTCAACTTTTTAGGGGGTCGTCGAAGACGAAGGATCCCGTTTAAGGATGAGCAACAACAGCAACAACAGTACCAAAGGCAGCACTGAATCTCAGGTGGAGATACTGACTGCTGAGTTATGTAGTTAGATAGTCCTATGTCGTCTCTGTACTCTCAGGTCCTAGGAGTTATGGTCTGAGTTTTTGCTTTAAACTCTTGAGATTTTGTATCATGATGTGTATAATTACTCAGGAAGTAATTATCAGAGATGTAAACAGTTTATTCCTTTTTCTATGGAAGAAGTTTTGTGGTTTCAAGCTCTTATCTCATAAAGTTTTAATTTCCCGTGATTTTTGTCTTCCACTGTCAATCGATTGCTTCCGCTTAAGTTTAAATAGTGTTTATATCGTGGTTTGGAGATCAGAGCCCACAATTTAGAAAGGAATGATTGGACTACCCATATCACCAAGGTGCACCTCCCTTTCCGGGAGCCCATCACTAAAGAACTCCATAGTTAAGCGTGCTCAACTTGGAGTAGTACTAGGATGGGTTACCAGTCAGGAAGTTGACCCCGACTTGCACGTGCATGAGGACAAAGCACACAGTTAAGGCTAGTGGTGGTCTGTGGGGCCAGTCGTCATTCTTGAAACTCTACTAGAGCCTTGGGCAGTGGGCCCAGGCGTTACAAATGGTATCAGAGCCATAACCCCTCCAGTAGGTGGGGCCCACATGGGCATGTGGCATGCCAGTCTTGAGTCGTGCGGTCCAGGCAAGTTGGAAAGGGCTATCCGTAGAGACGAGATGGAGCCACCCTTGCGCTGGTAGCTGTGGACGGGAGCTGGCTGTCCATGGGCCATTGTGGGTCTGCACTGAAATGGGGTCAGATTATGAGGCCATATAGTTGAGCCTTGACGAGGACGTCAAGAGTCTAAGTGGGGGAGATTGTAACATCCCAGGATTTGAGGCCTCAAATAAGTTGATCTTAAAAAGGAATGATTGGACTACCCATATCACCAAGGTGCACCTCCTTTTCCGGGAGCCCATCACTAAAGAACTCCATAGTTAAGCTTGCTCAACTTGGAGTAGTACTAGGATGGGTTACCAGTCGGGAAGTTGACCCCGACTTGCACGTGCATGAGGACAAAGCACGCAGTTAAGGCTAGTGGTGGTCTGTGAGGCCAGTCGTCATTCTTGAAACTCTACTAGAGCCTTGGGCAGTGGGCCCAGGCGTTACACTTTAGACTTGAGAAACATATGCACCCATTATCAAGCCCAAAGACCCACAAGAACATCCAAGTACAAGTTTCATAACCACAACAAGCTTGAGAAACATTGCCTTTACTGCCACAACATGCCATGGACCTCACATCCTCCATCTATTGGATAAGGTTGTTGAGACCTTTCTAAGGTATATGCCTTATTTTGATTGCATCTTGACTTAAAGAGCCATATCATTCTGTGTGAAGAAAGCTTCTACCACCTTGAACCTTGGACATATGGTTTAACATATGCATCAAACTGAGTTAGAAATGGTTCAACATGTGCATCAGATCATGTTACAAGTTATTTCACATGTTCATATAAGACTCGATTATTAGATTCAAGCATTCATAAGGATATCCAAGAAAGGTGAAGGTGAGATCTATAGTGGCATGGAACCATTTTTCATTTTAAAAGATGTGAAAACTATCACTTGGGTTTTGAAACCTGTAGAATTTTAAGAGTCGTTAAGTTGAGAACCAACCCCAAACAAGATGAGGAAGAGGGGTGACAAGAATCTTATCAACCTATGCAAACACAAACAAATTATCCAAGATATCATTATTTCAACTAACTAATGACAGTCTGCCTAACAAACATAATTTGTTAAACAATAGATCAGGGTACTGGTGGAGAAGTAAGCTTCGTAGAAAAAAATCCCATCCCAATTTTGCAAGAAAATGGTAGACCACCAAAATAAGAGAAAATTTAAGGGTTTTTGCAACAATTTCATCTACTATGTATAGTAGACAATAATAGTACTAGTACTTACAATAGAAAATTTCCTCTTGAAATGAATAAAGGAAGCAAAAGCAAATGCTTATAGAACAGTAACTTCACATGGCTAGAGAGAAAGTTTTATAAAAACAAAACTTCCTAAAGCATCAGATGGCAGCTATACCAATAATCAAAACAGAGAGCAACACAAAAATCATCAGTCTTCTTCATAGAACATGTTAAGACCAATATATTTCTTCCAAATTTAGCAGTAGCTCAGAGTAGAAAAATTCTCCGAGAAATAAGAAACAATAAGAACAAGGAAGAGACTATGAGAGCTACGACATATCAACACATTTCCTCTCATTAGAAATAAGTCAACATCAAAGTAACAAGTAAAGAAACCTAGCATCAATGTTTGGGCTTGCTTACTTATTCTAAATATCATTGTAAATACATGCACAAATGTTTGTATATCTAGAGTCACAAACCTCAAGTTTATATTTTTGATCTGTCTTCATAAAGTTTCTTATTGTTATGTATTTTTCTAATCTATCTACGATCTTTAGGAGTGTTACGCAATTCATATTATTTAGAAATTTTAACCCTAGAAATTTGACATTTGATTATTGAAAGTTGGTGGTAAAGTCAGTAGATTCTATGCGGTTATGATATCTATATCATGGAATGCTAAAGATATAAATCTCATAAGGTGTTAAAAATTTGAAAAATATTCCAAGATAGTACTACACACAAAAGGATCACCAAATATGAATTTACTCAATTGAAATATTCTTTTTCAATTTGTATCCCTAAGGACACAAGAAAAACAAAAACAAAAACAACCACACTATTTATTTAGAGGGTGAACCAAATTGACATGGTGAAGTCTCAACCCACCGCTTTGGCTAGATGAGAAGAATTTTGTGGGAAAAATTCATTTTGGGGTATGTGAGGACATGTAAATTCATCTTTTATTTATTTCTTTAGAAGTTGTAATTGAAAAATGATTATTAAAATGTAAACCTCTAAATAAATAGTATGCTTGTTTTTAGGGATATAGTTACATGTGGAGTGACCCCACCCCCTCCAGCCTCTTGCACTCATGGAGTGAAACTTTTTTTCTTCTGATCCTTGGGTCTTATGTACTAATGGAGTGGTGTTTTATCTTGACCCTTTGGGGCTCGTGTACCTCTATATCTTACTACTTGACCCTAGGTTTTACTTAGGGCCCTACCTCACATAGGGTTACCTGACGTATTATAGGATTCATTTTCAACCTTTGTTTATATTGAAGGTCTCTTGCATTGTATGGATTCAGTGTCTTATTAACTAAACCTAGATACAACATGTAAGGTCACATGCATTGTGGTATAACTCTTTTCAAAATATTGAATTATGACATATTTATTTTTCAAATTCATTCATCAATATATATATATTTACTTGGATATGCCTAAATAAAACCTAGATACAACATGTAAGCTCACATGAATTGTGTTATAACTCTTTTGAAAATTGAATTATGATAGATTTATTTTGCAAATTCATTCATCAATATATATTTACTTGGATATGCCTAAATATTTTCTTCAAACACCAATAAAATACTTTACTTTTCTTAATTCATTAGGTGGTTTACATGTCTCATATACTATACCACCAGGTCATAATGTTTCTTAACTTCTAGATTTAGGTCCTTCTAGGATAGAAAGAGTCATCTCTGAGTTAAAATCAAAGACTTGGTGGTTCAAATCATCTTTAAAGGAGGAGTTTGGTGTAGGGTGTTCTCTTATATCTCATGGGTAGATTAGGCCTTCTAGCTACATATTTTGGTCCCACAAACTTAAAACTAATATTCCTCTATAAGTTCTTTGCCTATACTTGGCCTGACCTTGACGTAACTATGAAATGACTAAACCCCTACTCTAAAGATGAAATGAACCACCTTATTTTTGATATTAAATTTGATATGATTGGTTGTCCTACAAGGAACTAGACCTAAAACATGAGAAACATTATTACCTAGTAATACAATATATGAGACATGTAAACCACCTAATGAATTTAAAAAAAATGATATGTTCTTTCTTGATATTTTAATAAATCATATATGTATATGCATGTATATATATTTATGAATGAATATTATAAAAAGAATCTATCATAATTCAATAGACCAAACAAAGTTATACTACAATGTATTTTAGCTTATGGGCTGCCTTGTCTAGGATGAGTTAATAAGACATGGAATTATGATAATGCAAGAGACACAAATTTCAAAATAAATCATAGATTCAAAATCAAGCTTATAACACCTCATATAACGCTATGTGGGGTAGGGCCCTAAGTCAATTGTTGGATCAAGTATAAAAGATGTAAAGGTACATGAGGTCCAAGGGGTTTGGAGGAAATATCACTCCATATTTATATAGGTCTCAAGGGGTCAAGAGAGATGTTTCACTCCATGAGTACAAGGGACCTGGCATGTCAGTAGAAAAGTTTCACTCTTTGTGTACAAGATGCGTGATGGGTTGGGTGGGGGAATGAATCTTTAGACTTGAGAAACCTATGCACCCATGCTCAAGCCCAAAGAGCCACAAGAATATCCAAGGATAGGTTGCATAACCACAACAACCGCTAGAAACATCACCTCTGCCACCACAACAAGCCATGGATCACACCTCCTCCATCTATTGGAGAAGGTTGTTGAGACTTTTTTTAAGCTATATGCCTTATTTCAATTGCATATTTATTTGAAAAGTCATGTTATTCTGTGTGAAGAAGCTTCTACCACCTTGAACCTTGAACATATGTTTTGACACATGCATCAAACCAAGTTACAAATGATTTAACATGTGCATCAGATCAAGTTACAAATGATTTACCATGTGCATATAAGACTTAGTTATCAGATTCAAGCATGTAGAAGGGTATCTAGGAAAGGTGAAGCTGAGATCGACAGTGGAATGGAACCATTTTTTTTCATTGTAAGAGATGCAAAAGCTATCACTTTAGTTTTGAAATATATGGAATTTTATGCGGCATTAAATTGATAACCAACCCCAAACAAGATGAGAAAGAGGATTAACAAAAAAATTTGTCATCCTATGCAAACACAAACAAATTCTCCAAAATATCCTTGTTTCAACTAACTCATGAGAGTTTATTTGGATGTCACACATTAGATGAAGTTTTAGAAAATCTGGGGACGTTACAGGTGGTATCAGAGCATGAACAACAATAAAGCCTGACATTTGCTCATTATGCAACTTGAATCTATGGAACCTTGAACATAAATTAAATCTTTTAGGGTAAGATTAGTCATATTTTAGAGACTAGATCTGAGCTAGCCTCTAGGTTAGCACCTAGATGTCTGAGAACTAGGTTTAGACTGGTGCTTGTTGTATAGCAAGTCCTTAGATTTCGCTCTTTCTTTATAGTGAAGCGGTATGGGACATTGCATTATTTGAAAATGATGTGCATCAAGGGAACATAAACCCTAGACATATGGCGCTCGTTGTCGAGAGTAGCTACACTAGTCTACACCATGTTCTCACCCTTTTCACTAGTTTTCATGGCATTGTACTCTCTACTATGCGTGGGACACTCATTTTGTGGATTTGGTTTTGGATTCCAATTGGATTGAACCTTGATAGTTTTCTTTGACGTGTGTTTTATTGGAGAAAAAACTATATACTATTTTATTATATATGTAAGTATTACATAAATGTGTCCCCACACATGTACGAGTAGGAGGTAGTCATGCAACCTAAGTGAAAGTGTTTGGCATCAGTCTAGAAGAGACAGTAGTTATAGATTAGATGTCTAGAGCCTTGTCACAATATGTGATAGATGGAATAAATAATATGAGTTTAGATGTTATGATCTAAGTTTGAGATAATAATTAAGTTGGTTTATGATGATAAGGTTTGTTTTGAGGATTTGAGATATGGTTTTATGATGAGATAAGTTAAGACAAGGTTGTGAGTCAGCATGAGCCTCAAGCTCTTTTAAAAAGGAGGACCTCTAGTGTTGGGATCAGTTATAGGGTTAACTCTAGAGAGAGTGAGACCCAGAGGGAGAAGGTTAGAGAACTTAAACTCTAAGACATGAGAATCATGAGAAAGATGCGTTATGATATGTCCTAAAATAAACTACTCCTGAGTGATTAAGTTGAGTTTCTTTATGCATGATTCCTATAGTATTGTCGAACCCTAGATGTCCTTGGGAGGATCAAACCCTAGAGACAAAGAGAGGTTGGTTATATGTGCATATGTGAACATGAATATGAGAACCTACCATCTGGGTGAGGGAGATAGTCCCAAGACCTTAGAGGAGGTAACTATGTTCGTTTTGTAAAGTATCAAGAATGGGTTGGTGGTTCCTTGTAGGAATCTAGTGATTGTGTATTTAAGAGAGTTTTGGGTAAGCATGTCTCATAGGTAGAAAACATATAGGAAGATAATATCACATCATGTTTTGGTTTGTGCTTATGTGGCTAGATCTTGTGAAGTTAATCACTAGTTCCAATGAGGTAATCTGAGAACCATATACTAAGATAGGAAGATAAAGTATATGCATATGAGATACTCATAGCGTTGAGTTAGCTCAGAGAGACTGAGCATGGCACTACCCTCATGATATGGGTCAAGAGAACCTTAGTTGGACTAGATGAAGTTTTGATATATGTTTAACAAGCCACTCACATAAGTTTGTTTAGCACAACCATGATATAATATAAGTAAGAATGTGATCCTATCTTGAGGTGTGATATGCTTATATGACATGATGGAAAACTTAGAGATGTTTTAAAGCTCTTTACAAATAGATGGTTAACCATATACTTGAACAATAATGACATTATACGTTTCATGAATCAAGTGATGAAATCACTAGTAGATGTTGCACTTTATTAGGAGTAATGAAATAAGATCATATGAATGAAACATGTTACATGAGGTCTTAATCTTAGTGCTTCATACAACTGAAAAATTTAGTTTGATAGTTAGAACATATAACGACTGCGACACCTTGATGTGATCTAGATGGATAAAGTAGGTTAATTATCATTAACTCCCTCTTAAAAGGCACATGTCAATGTTGAAACCTAAATTCTTGGGTAAAAGGAATATGAGAATCCAATGCAAAAGATGGGATAACATAATAGGAGTTTCTAAACCCTTGTCCAATGTTATATGTTAAGGGATTTACCCTAGATGTTTTTGAAATCCTCCTTGGAGTGGTACATATATATTCCAAGGACCTTGTTTGTGGATGTGTTGCACCTAGAGTTATGCCCTACATGTGGATGAAGACCCTTTTTTTGAGTTTTTTCCTTACAGTAATAGAATGGCTTAATTTTGAGGACAAAATTTTCTTTTAAGATGTATATGATGTGATAGACTGCACTTTTGTTTAATTTCAAGGATGAAATTTCTTTTAAGGTATGTAGGATGTGATGGAGTGGACTTTTGAAATTCAAAAATCTCCAATAACATATTGGAATTCATATGTTGAGTTATCTTGAGAGTTACAAGTGCTTTGATAAAGTTTGGATGGTGATGTATACTGATATCACAATTAAGATCCATAAGTTTATAACTATTTGAGGAATTTAATTGAATGGTCAAATAGTTGAATTTTGGTATCAAAATTGAATGGTTCATGCCTTGAAGTATAATAAAGCTATGGTCAAAGTTTAATTATGATTGTTTTAGCATAGAGGGAGATATAACAATTTGAATATAAGGGACTTATGTGTACATTAATGCATTTTATGAGTAAAATTCTGGTTATTTGCAACCTAGGTTTTGATACATCAGTGTCACACACTCTTGAGAATAGAGTGGCCATAGATTCACTGTAGTCTAGGATCCATCTCAACTGCACAGAAAGGACCAACGCTCAAGATTACTTCTTCAACCTTGTTGTTAGAACAATGACTTGGAGAAGTTGACGTTGCTTCCTATCATGCCACTACTTGTTGACATCGTGGGTGTGAGAGAAAACTGACTGAGAAGTGGATCTCAGCCAAGCAAGGCAGTTCTATAGACCCCCTTTTTGGACTAGATGGAGCAAATACAAGGCCAGTCTACCTCCCTATCTCTACTACTTCTCCATAGTTGAAGTAGGTTGTACGAGGAAGAGGAAGTTGATGGTAGAGTAGATAATAAAGGAAGGCGAAGCAAGGAAAATGAGGAGGAAGGTTTGAGGAGAAGACAACATCCTTTTCTAGTGTCTTTCATGGACTACCATGGAGGTTTCCATGGCTAACGAGCTCCTTACAGCCGGAGCCGAAGATGGTGTTTAGGGGAGCATGTTGTTGGTGTCTTGACGCATTAGAGAATGCAAGCACAAGAAGTAGGCCATGGCGGTGCTTTTGGAAATAGATACACAAGCTTAGGTGTTTGTAGGGGTTTTTCCCCTTCCCCCCATCCATGACGATGTATGTACCGATGTTCTCACCAAGAGGATGTTGTGGAGCCGCACACAAAGAATAGAGTAGCCGAGAAGAGTCCAACCCTATGTAAGAGTAGTAGGATTCATAGAGCGAGGAGGAAGATCTGACCCTCGATTACTCGCTAGAGGCGAGCTGTGCGACAGAGCCCTTACAGAACAGAGAATGAGTGACGCTGGATCGGGGAGAAAGCCAGAGCGAGATCACGTAAGAGAAGGAAAAGAAGGATGAACTACATCCACTAATGAACATGCTGTTGAAGCTAAACCAGGTGACCAACAAGTGAGGTTGCGCCCCACGTGGACACATGGAGGTAGTGGGTTTGCTCAAAAGGTAAAAAAACCAGAAATAGTCCAAATCTTAGATAAATCACAGTAAATAGCATGTTCATCAGAAAAATACAAATAATGTATTGTTATTCTTAGAAAAATGAGTAGAACACAATAAAACTATGATATCAGTCTTTTGATGCACTAATCTCATTGATATCATGTAAGTTGTAAAATGCTTGTTTTGTGAGTAATAAATAGCAAATGATGGCCTAAAATTATGAGAATATGTCACTAAGGGGCCGTTTGGGTAAGGTAGTTAGAGGCATTATTATATTCTATTTCATCATTTTAAATGCCATAATTGTAATTAAGAAAGTTGGATACTTGTAGGTGCTTTTGTCCATTGTAGTAGTCTTGACTGTGGTATTTTTGCCCCTTTAATTTGATTGCCCCTTTAATTCGACGACCCTTTAGAAAGACACCAAACTGGTGAGATTTGAAATCCCTCTTTTCTTTGTCGGTGAGGGTTCCCCCCCCTTCTCCTACCTCGACTCTTCTCTATCAAACCCTCTCTTTTCCTCACGAGACTGTCTCCATCCCAGGTCCCCAACCGCATGTTCTCCCATCCACCTTCCTCCGTCACCACACTCTTCTCACTCCATCCATCCCTCCACATTTCTACTCGACGAGGGCTTGCTAAGGTTCCGCCCTCCGATCCTCTTCTCCTCTATCCATCCATGGTGATGAAGCTCTAGCCGTGAGTTCCTGAAGACACCCTATTGTTGATTGGTCCCATCACTGAGAAGACAGTCCTTGGAGGATCTTCCAGATCTGCTTCTGTGGCTACTTCGTCATCATGATTCATGATGTGTTGCTGGGACTCTGCGGTAATCTTCCATTCTCGAGCCTTCTCTTCCTTCTGTAAGCCTTCTATTCCTCTCCCACCCTCTCTCATCCTCTATCACTATTGGCTTGTTATACCAGTTCTGGACCAGTTGGGCGGCACACAGCAGAATTGCACTCCAATCCAAGTAGCCCCTCTTCTTCCTTTCTCTACTGTGTTCGGCGACAATCATGGTTGTACAATGTAAAAGATGTTTGCTTTAGGATGAGGATGGTATCGTTTGAGTTTGGGATCTCATGAGCACAGTCTCACCACAAATCACTGGTTGTCAGGGGGGACGACTATACTCCAGGTACATGGATGGTACCATCTAATTTGAGGCCTTGTGAGCTAAAGTGTCAGACACTTTCCACTCATAGCGACTCCGTCATGTCCATCATCTGCTAGGGCTCATTTGTGTTGTCAGGATCTCAAGACAGTGAGGATCTGTGTGTATTCCCAACAAGACCCTTTTCAACTAGATCTCAAGTTCACACACAGGGAAGATTCTGCTTGCTGCGGGATGGTCGATTCTAGATGTGGACCGGTGTGCTGTGCTTTTGTCATAAAGTTACTATCTACATGTGCCAAATTTTCTTCAAAGATAGTTTGGTGATTGGGTGAATTGGATCTTTGGTTTTGTGCAGGTTATGGGGTTGTGGATTAGGTCTAATGGGCGATGAGGTCTGTAGTATTGTGCAGGTGAATGTTGTTGGATTTGGTTTGTAATGTTGGTGCACTCAGCCAAATGTATATGGTTAGAATGTTCATAATGGATGTTGATACACATTGCTTTGTATACATGTGATCGTATAAATAAATAATGAGTTAAACAAAAAATTTGTATTCCAAATATGTGCTACCAAACAAAGTGATTAGCATGGTAGTACATATAATTGTTGTATTTATATTTTCTGTGGTCATCCAAACAAAGTAATTAACAATTGCCGAATTTATTAATTGAGTAGTCAGAATCCCACACTTTTCTAACTACAGCAGTAATTGAAAAAGGGCCACCCAAATGGCCCGTAAATCTAAAATCATGTTTAGAATCCATATGATGTCAGATATTATAATTAGGATGCACGAAATCATGTAATTTTATCCATATAGCTAATTAGGGTTGATAACCCCAATTAATGTGCAATAATTATAAATATGCTCAAGAAACCCTAGAAATTATTATGTAAGCTTATATCAGTAACTGGAAGCTAATATGGAACTTTGATATCAGTTAGATGCATAGAATTCATGTTATATGAAGATGAACCTTAATACATGTTATGAAACCCTAATTTAGGTTAATGTTGTAACCTAGGGTTAATATGTGCAAAAAATACTATGGAAGCTAATGTTTAGATGATGAACCCTAATCTGTAACATAAATGGAAAATATGACATTAGTAAGATAATTCCAAGACAAGAATGCAAGTGATAATGGAAATATACTAAAGAGATAAAGTAAATCCTAAAATGGATATAACTAGGGTTAACATGATGAGAACCTGGTGATGGTACATGATCTTGTTTTAATCAGGTTTGACCAAGGATATAGATGATATCAGGAATGTGATGATTAGGATATCTACGATCAAGGTACGCCATTACCTCTTACTTGGCTTATTATACAATATGCTTGTGTTATATGTGTAGTAGAATACTTGGCATACACCATAATCATTTGGTGCGATTAAGTAGTGTGAATTATGACGCAATTATCAACGTATATGGTTTTTTTTATAACACTATTGCCATCCCTAATCGGGCTAAGTCAGAGGATAGGATAAGGACAAAGCTGAGCTGAGAAGATACGTTTATGTGTTCGCGTCAAGGGGTCCAAGTGGACGAGGTGGAATCGAAACATGGAGAGATAGTCGAGATTTCGAGCAGCATGTTTGTGGAGAACTAGAGTGTTGGTAGAATAGGAGCGAGTTGATATGCACGAAGTAGAGATCACGAACATTAAGATCGACATGGTGGCGAACGAGGTGGCACTTACCATGACATTTTGGATGAGAGCGATCTAGGAGGAGATCGTTGTATAGTTTTTTGATGAGATACCTACTAATATATTTGAGTTTTATAGAGAGGAAAATTGGGTATACTATACATTAAGAGGGCGTGATAGTTATACATGTTGAGTTTTTAAAGATTTTTTTTAAAGTTTTTTATAATAGGGGTTATGACGGCCTTCATGATCCTATGAGGTTTATTTTGTTAGCGCATGATTGGCCCAATGAAGGGACGCGATGGATGTAATCCCCTCAAATAAAAAAGAAAGTTGCTGCCTGTGGTTTGAGACCGAAGCCAACGCCAGCCGGTGTAATTAGAATTTACGTATTTGATTAGTGATTACAGTTCCCGAGCTGTCGTCAAAACGGGACCATTTGCAAATCACTTCTTTACGAATTAACAATGCACATATTTGACTACAGTTTACAACGTCACCCGTTGTAAACTGCATGATGGTCCTAAACCGCTCGTGCCTGATAAAGAGAAACACATCCCCACGCTTAAAAACATTCCGGCTGAGCTTTTATCTTCATCCCATCTGCCGTCCTTAGGTACTAATGAGAGAGTAGTTATCCGACAGTGGGAGGGACGACTAATCTCGCCTGCTTGCGCCACTCCCAACCCGCCACGCTGCCACATTCTCCGTCGCTAGTATGACGGGCGGCAGGCAGCAGTCAGTGGTGCCTACTAGTCCTACTACTACTACTACTGCTGCCCTCTCGCAACACCCGCCACGGCCCATGGATACACACACACCAGTGACCCACACGGACCCTTTTTAAGGTTGTGCGGTTTATACCCACAGAACGGAACAACCAGATTCGTTTGGCAGTATCGCTGAGCAGACCCGCCCAACTCCAGGACTGAGGCCGGCGAGCTCGCTAGCCAGGGGTGCCGACGAGGATGGGGACGGAGGCGATGGAGGCGAGAGGGAAAGGGTTCGTCGAGGTCTGCCCCAAGCCCAGCAAAGGGCTGGTCTCCATGGTGCTGGACTTTGTCGAGAAGGCCGGCGTTTACATCGCCGGTGCACGGTCCCATGACAACATCTACCTGTCTGGGAGCTTTGCCCCTGTTCGAGTCGAGACGCCGCCGTGCAAGGACCTGCCCGTCACGGGTTCCCTACCGGTACGCACGCGATCCTGATTGGTTTTTGGGGTCGCGAGAATTTCAGACTGGGGCTTGGTTTGTTTTTGGTATTGTTCAGTTTGGTTTTCTTTGTTTGTGTAGGAGTGCTTGAATGGGGAGTTCGTCAGGGTTGGGCCCAATCCCAAGTACCCTCCTGTAGCGCAGTACCACTGGTGAGTAGTCATAACTCACATGTCGTGCTACAGTGCCTGTTTTTGTTTTATAGAGATGGATGTCTAGTGGTCTGCCCACCATTTTTCCTTAACATAGTTTAGGTTGTGTGTTTTATCTTGAGCACTGATTCTATATTCAGAGACACTCCTGTTGATTGGTTTTTGTTTTCTCCTTTACAGGTTCGACGGTGACGGGTGAGTGTCTCCTTTATCATTGTACACAAGGGAATTAGTATTCCTACTCACCTGCTTTTATGCTTGTTTGATTTTTTTATTAATCCCAACTTCTTGGGACTTTTGGTTGTGAAATTGTAGCGATTCTCAAGACAATCCTATGGCTCAAGTGTGTATAGAATGGTCCTAGATAATTCCTATTTATAAGAATATGTTAGGGTTAACCTAGGGGAGCGTTTAGCCACCATAGTGCTATTGGGTTGAGTCAAAATTTTCATTTGATGCTCAATTGTATACCCCACAATCTTTCCCAGTCGAGCTTGCACTTCGACTGAGATACACTTCGGTCGAACTATCACTTCCACTGAAGGTATGTAGAATGGATCATCACAAGCACAACAACTAAGTTTTATTGCAAAGTCGGACTGACTATCTATCGATCGAATTGGGGATATGGTCATGATGCTGCTCGGTCCGACTTCTAATTCGACCCCAAAAGTGACCATTGAGGCACAAAAACTCTCTGTCTCTCTGATCATCTCCGCGCTGAACTGAGAGTTCAGTTGATCATCATCTCGGTCGAACTAAGAGTTTGACCATAATTAAAACTCTGTTGCATCACTCACCAAAAGAAGAATGATTTTTGGCTCTAAGCAATTTTCTAATAAAAGTTTAAGATACGCAATAGCTCCTTAGAGTCCTAACTTAGGGTAAAATGGGTTTAGATCTCAGTTGTCCTTTTACAAGATAAAAATAAATGGACAAATTAATTGTTTTACATTGATCTGTAAATAAAAGTATGAAATAACTTCTAATATTTGTCGCATTAATGCTCCTAACTTATGTTATCTGAAACACCGAATTGTGTAGTTAGAATTACAAAGTGAGCAATATTTTACTCATCAATATAGGTGTATGATATGCTTTTGGGCCAACAACACTATGCTCAAACAAACTTGTAGACGGATTGTTGTCTTAGACTAAGAAAGGTACGTTTTAACTTAAAATGAACATAACTAAAAATGGATCCATGTTTGTCTGCCATTTACAAATGAGTTACAACAAAAACAGAAAAGGTTCACGCGTCATAGGTTCCACTAGTTCAAGGTCTAATGGTCACATTCTGAATTTAATCATGGCTGACAAGGATTAAAAGCTAGGAATGATTGTGTATCATTTTCTTGGAAATCATATATATTGGTCCAAATTATTCAGGGAATTCTGCTGGGTGAACCAAATCACGTGCGACTTGCATTTTTTCAATGAAATTCACTCCGGCTGCTTTACTTAGTGATGTGGAACACATCTTGAAGACGAAGATAACCGACAATTCTCAAAATTCAATTCATATTCAACTGCCTGGACAAAGGCCCCAAGGCTGGCTTTTGTAACACTACATGACTTGACCCTGAAGTAATGGAAAGAAAATCTATTTAACAAAATTCGGAATTAAATAAAACCTAAAATAAAGAAAAGCATAAAACATTTACGACCAAGTACATTAACTAGATAATCTGCACTTAGGTCCTTAAATATAAAAATAAAGCAAAAACAAATAGTATAAAGCCTAACGCGTCCTACATCACTTAGTCTCATTTTTTTCCCAATTGTTCATATTTTTAACTAGTTATATCCATGGTACTATATGTCGTCGACATTGGGTGAAATTTCGCTGATTTTGTTGATGTTAATGGCTGGCAATGTCAAATCCACGTAAACATCCTCTTTCCACAATATGCTCGACATTTCGTCGAAGTTGTCGACATTTCCCCATATGTCTACGAAGTTGGCCCAGTTCCATTCAAAAATTCCACAATGTCCTCGACATCAGTCGAAGTCGTCGAGTTGGTGACATTCTTATGATGTTTTGTGGAGTTTACTGTGTGAGGGGGAAAAAGTGTTGGAGCTTGAGGTAAGGCAATTTTAATGTAATTTTTTATTATTCTAAGCTAATATTAATAGATCAACCCCCTCTCTACTAGATCTACCATAGATTTACACCATTTTTATGTAGTTTGTTTATTATCATAAACATTATATATAGAAGAACTCTTTAGTCCGGTGACGACCATATGTAATCGTGTATTTTTCTGCATATGTAAACCTATATGGATGGCTATATGTAAACATATACTGTGTTTTTAAGCTAGATTTGTTGAAATTTATTGATTTTCATCACAAAATGACTATTTTTAGCTTGATTTTTGTCGAAGTTGTGTCGAAGTTTGGTTGTGAAAATCCCCGAAGTTTCCTTGACATTTCCACAAACTAAACTTCCATGTCCACACCTGTCGAATTCGGCTCGAAGTCGAAGTCCTGTTCCATGGTTATATTATTGTCTTTGGAAATGCATGTACTAAGTCTGTTTGTTAGTTTAAAGCGGGTTAAATTGAATGAGGACAGATGCAAGTAACTAAAGAATGGTCAATAGTCAAATAGATATAACATTCCTTGACAATCTAGGCCCCGCCGACCTCTTAAATCCTGGTAATTAGTATAATAACTAACAACCCAATACATTGTATGCGGAAGTCATAACTGCTGCCTCATAATTGGTCTTAGCAGTAACACCGTGCTTGTAACATCCCAGAATTTGAGGCCTCGGATAACATGATCTTAAAAGGAATGATTGGACTACCCATATCACCAAGGTGCACCTCCTTTTCAGGGAGCCCATCTCTAAAGAACTCCATAGTTAAGCGTGCTCAGCTTGGAGTAGTACTAGGATGGGTGACCAGTCGGGAAGTTGATCCTGGCTTGCGCGTGAGTGGATAAAAAGCGTGCAGTTAAGGCTAGTGGTGGTTTGTGGGGCCAGTCGTCATTCCTAAAACTCTACTAGAGCCTTGGGCAGTGGGCTCGGGCGTTACAAATGGTATCAGAGCCATAACCCCTCCAATAGGTGGGGCCCACATGGGCATGTGGCATGCCAGTCTTGAGCCGTGCGGTCTAGGCAAGTTGGAAAGGGCTATCCGTAGAGACGAGATGGAGCCGCCCTTGCGCTGGTAGCCGTGGACGGGAGCTGGGTGTCCATGGGCCATTGTGGGTCTGCACTGAAATGGGGTCAGATTATGAGGCCATATAGTTGAGCCTTGACGAGGACGTCAAGAGTCTAAGTGGGGGAGATTGTAACATCCTAGGATTTGAGGCCTCGGATAACATGATCTTAAAAGGAATGATTGGACTACCCATATCACCAAGGTGCACCTCCTTTTCAGGGAGCCCATCTCTAAAGAACTCCATAGTTAAGCGTGCTCAGCTTGGAGTAGTACTAGGATGGGTAACCAGTCGGGAAGTTGATCCTGGCTTGCGCGTGAGTGGATAAAAAGCGTGCAGTTAAGGCTAGTGGTGGTTTGTGGGGCCAGTCGTCATTCCTAAAACTCTACTAGAGCCTTGGGCAGTGGGCTCGGGCGTTACAGTGCTTTTCCGGTCACGCCGAAATCGGCGCTACTGAGAATGCCAGCCTCATGCCTAGTTTCATTCCTGATTTCATCTTTCTTCCTCACAAAATACCAGAACTTATAAAGTCAGCGACAGTGAATTAAAAAAAGGCCCAGACGGCCTCTTAATTGGCCAAGACCCTCATCCGCCTAATTGAGCCTCTAAGCGCCCGATTAAGCGTTTTGAACATAATCGCTCGCTTTTTGCCCGCCTCACCCGCTTTTCCCGCTTTTTGCCCGCCTTTTTCCCGCTTTGTTTAAAAATACTAATGTAAGCATCTAACATTAATTAATTACATAGTCCAAGTAGTGTCGACTATAATATATGAAACTTGTATACATTAAATGTTCTATGATATAGCTAATACTAATTTAGAATGTGTACTTTGTGTGTAAGCTGTAATAATTGGATACTGCTGTAATGCATCTAAGTAAATATCATATTGCTCTATTATACTTCTAATGCATGATTAGTTTTACTGATTTCCTTGCTGCTTTCAGTGACTAATGATTGGTATTACTGGTTAGTATTACTTTAGTGATTACTTTAAATCAATAATTCATAGTTCGTTATTTAAAATTACTTATCTGCTCGCTGATTTTAGTGATTAGAGATACCGATTAATAGTAAAGTATTGATGAATACTTAGTTAATTACTGATTTGCTGATTAGTTATGTATAGAAGTTCCTTAGAAATATATTTTTTATATACACATACATGTAATTTTGTATAAAAATATATAAAATTTAGACACCCGCTTTTTCAAAAATCACCCGCTTAATTGCCCGCCTACCACTTAATCGGTTACAGGGTGCTGTCCGCACGTCTCCCTCTTCCCGCTTTCTGATACTTTGGTCAGCGACCAAACTAGGCCCTAAAGTAATTGCTAAGTAGGCACCTTTTTTGGCTCAAATTACTAGAAGCGCATAAACCAATACTCCAGCCATTTGGGTTGTTCTGTTAAGCAAATGATCATATAGTCGATGTTTGTGAAGAATGTTATGGTTTAACAGCTTATGTGTAAAGTTAACAAAGGATCATCTAAAAGATGAACACAATTAGACAACACAAAAAAGGTGAACCATGAAGAATTTGAGAACGAGGGAGTTTTAATTCAGATGAACTGTTAAGTGACGTTGTCATGTCGTTGTAGTGCAAGATGGAAAAAGTAACTGAAAATGACCACAGAAACTGTAAGCCAATGAAAAAGCAAGAGAAGGTGGCCTAAAAAATGCAGTAGATATGGTATAAGTTAAGAAGAGCCAATCAAACATGTATGCTGTTCACCAGAAAATGGTTGGGAATAATGGATGGTTTGAAATAAGCTGTTCAGGAATGTTAAAATTTGACATCAATGCAGTTGATATTATGGACTAGGAAGTTAGGAACTTGGTAGATTGTAATGTTTATACATCTTGTGGTAGTGGTAACTGTTGTTCCTCATTTCGAAAAGAAATAGTCACTGTCAACCACGATAAACAAAAAGTACTTGGTATATTCTAGAACCAAATAGATATCTAATGGCATTTTGTAATCTCAATATAAGCAGTACTCATTTATCAATTGAGTTGACTTTGAATTTCACCAGGCATTAAACAAAATTATTATTAAGAAAAAGAGAGAAAAATATACATTTTTTAACAAATTTCTGGCGGTTAGCTTCAGCACTTTGAAGAGTGATCTGCCAAGATATGAAGGAGGCAGTTGTTCTGTGTTAAGTTAACTTTTGAGTCGTTATTATTTTGTTATGAAAAGGTGCAGACAAAATATGTAGGAACTTCCAAACTTATGACAGCTGGACCCATACAAATGACACTAGAAAGGTAAACCATGACTAGATTAGCAAGAATTAGTAAACAAATTGTGAGTCTTCCTTACTTTGTAGGAGATCGATAATTTGAATTTCGTTCATATCATGATTTTGGAATATGACTTCATAAGTTGATAGTGAAAAAATCTACGCCTACTCAGCAAGTTAAGATGGGAATCTCAAAAATGCAGTAGATGATGTCATAAGTGAGTGTAGAAAAGAGACAAACAAATGGTTATAGTTACATTACAACTCCATTCTGTTAGTGTGTATAAACAAGAGGTCTGATGAATAGTACCCAATTTTCGACAAAATTGACTGACATAGGATTTGCATAAATCAAGGGCATTATCAGTGTGAAAGATTTTCATAGGCTTATCAAACTGGGTATGGATCTCAACAAAAAGATGTGATAATATCTAGCATGTTAGATCTGTCCTTTAACAAAAACAACCATGTGGTTCCAGAAAAATCATTAATAAAGCTCATAAAGTACCGAAATCCAGAAATACTGGGAACAAATTGGGGACCCCAAATATCAACATGCACAATATCAAAAGGCTGTTTTTAGCCAATACATGTTTTCTTTGAAAAAGTAGAACGAGTTTGTTTGCCCAACTGACATGTTTCATAATGAAAAACAGAATCAGAAATATCATGTAGTAGATGCTTCAACTTAGCAGGAGATGGGCGTCCCAGTCTATAATGCCACTGTAGGCCTGTCAAAGAAGTAGTCAGTAGTGCAACATGCTTTGGCGTATCCACGTAGCATAAGCGGTCTAGTCCCTCATGGCTCGAACCAATCCTCATCCTTGTGCGCAGATCCTGAAAAACAACACCATCAGGTCAAAAGTAATAGAGCACCGTAGGCTCTTGACAATTCTACTAATAGATAACAAATTAATTGGAAATTTTGGAACACAGAGAGCTGAGCGTAATAAGAGTCGACCAGGAGTGCATATATTCCCGATCCCAAAAACAGGCGTCTGAGAACCATCGACAAGGATAACAGGTGGAACAATAGAAGTCGTATGAAGTTCAAAAAATAATGCAGGATTGTCTGAAATGTGTGAGGTGACGCCAGAGTCAATCACCCATTTATGCAATGTATTAGAAAGTGGGAAGCGGGAGGCGTGCGGATAGCACCTTGTAACCAATTAAGCGGTAGGTGGGCGATTAAACGGGCGATTTTTGAAAAAGCAGGTGCCTAAATTTATATATTTTTATACAAAATTACATGTGCATGTATATAAAAAATATATTTCTCAGGAAGATTTATACATATCTATTCAGAAAATCAGTAATTAACTAAGTATTAATCGATACTTTACTACTAATCAATATTTCTAATCACTAAAATCAGCAAGCATATCAGCAGTTGTGAATAACAAACTATGAATTATTGATTTCAAGTAATCACTAAAGTAATACTAACCACTAGTACCAAGCATTAATCACTGAAAGCAACAAGGAAAGCAGTAAAACTAATCATGCATTAGAAGTATAATAGAGTAATATGATATTTACTTACATATATTACAGCAGTACCCTATTTATTACAGCTTACGCACAAAGTATGCATTCAAAACTAGGACTAGGTATATCATAGAACATTCAAATGTATACAAATTTCATATATTATAGTCAACACTACTTGGACCATGTCATTAATTAATGTTACATGCTTACAATAGTTTCTTTTCAAAAAGCAGAAAAAAACCGGGTGAAACTGGCAAAAAGCGTGCGCATTTGTTCAAAATGCTTAATGGGCGCTTTAGGGGCTAAATTGAGTGGCTGAGGGTCTTGGCTGCTTAAGCGGTCGCTTTTTAATACAATGCATTTATGTATACCAGAAGGTGTAGATGAGGCAAGTAGAGCAGAACATCAATGTATAAACTTCAATATAGGAAGTCAGACGAGCTTGAAGTAGCTTTTCAAATTTAGAGCAGATCCAATCTGCAAAAGGTTGGGGCAGACGAGGATGTGGCAACATCAGGTTGATCAGAAGTAACTTGATTGGCCTAAGCAGGCTTGCCATGCTTGATCCAGCAACGATCTTCATTATGGTTTGTGCGCTTACAGAAGTGGCAAAAGTGCCATTCAACAGAAGATGGGTCAGAGCCAGATGACAAAGATCCTCAACCTGGCCCAACAACAGAATGACCACGACTGCGACCGCAACCCCGAGAGGCCTCTACAAAATGGACGACAAGTGCAGCTGCATCATAGTAGTCAGGAGAAACAGGAGAGACAGATGGAAATCGCTAAACCCGTTTTAGTACATCACACAAGGTAGGCAACAGGTCGCTGGACATGATTCGATCGACAATGGCAGTGAAGGAATGCGGTAGACTAGCAAGGAATTGGACCAGCTGAAGTTCATTACGCTGACGCTGTACTTTCTTTAATATCAACAAAGAGTGGGTGATAGATCTCGAACTCGTCCTAGAGTGCACATCATCGGTTGTAGTAGTCCTCCACATATTTAGTAGAGTACTCCTTCTTGGACAAGTGTTTGAAGATTTCAAACACCTTCTTTGGATTTTGCTGATGAGAGTAGATGTGAAAAAGCTGATCCCACGTCTTTAGCAGTCCGAAGGCGAAGAAGTGACTGGCTGATCTTCGGTTCAACACTGTTGACCATCTAGGTCATAATACCAGAGTCCTTCGTCCACAAGTTATAAGCTTGTTTAGTTTTGTCATTCACGTTCTCAATAGGAACGACCAGGCAACAATGGTGAGATGGGAGTGACGTCCCTGAGCTTTAACATAGAGCTCGAAGGAGGCAAACCAGGTATGGTAGTTGGAGCCATCCAACTTGACCGTAGTAACGCAGAGCGATCAGAGTGAGTCAGTAGAAGCCATTAGAAGAAGATGGCGGATGGCAACAACAGTAGGCAGTAGATATCAGCAGAAGGAAGAAATCAACAGGTAGCAAGAGTAACCCACAATATGGGCAGTAGAAATTCGGGATCAAGAGATCTGAAGAGACTCGTAACGGGGCAGAAGGCAGTAGTAGCAGATCTGAAGCATCAGATCCAAGAAACTCGCAGAGGGGCAATAGATATCAGAGAAAAACCTACACCACCATGGAGAGAAAATTACTCCACCATTAGGCGCAGACAGAGAGCAACCATAGACCTTTTAGAACATCAACGTGCTATTTTTAAAATCTGTCCGGAGATGACAAGTGGCTAGGAAGGAGGGAAGGGAAGATGGGAGAGGCTAGACAGAGAAAATGGTGGCTGCTGGTGGTGGGGTGGAAGAGTGCAGCATGTGGTGGCGCCAGTGGTGGGAGGGGTGGGGGGCTGTGTGGCGGGCAGGGTTGGAGGGGGGCTGTGCGGCAGCAACGACGGGTAGGGGTGAGGGTGGGGGATGGCTGGCTGACAGCAGGAGAGTAGCTGTGGGCGGTGGAAAGGAGAGAAGGGGCAGCAGTGGGAGGTGGCGGGGGAAGGAGGGGCAGCGGCGACGGGCGGAAGGGGAAGGAGGAGAGGCAGCAGGCGACGGGTGGAAGGAGAGGAGGGGATGGCGGCTAGGGTGGAGGGAGAAGTTTGCGGCTATGGTTAGGGAAGGAGAGGATGACGACTAGGGTTAGAGGGATCATAATGCTCTGATACCATATATGAAGAAAGTTGTTATATTATATGTCGAACATAATACAACGCTGACTCCTTTATAGGGTAAGAGAGTATGACATAAAACAGAAATAAGCAATGTGGGATAAAAGAAAGGCTAATAGACAAGACAAGTCTCAAGCCCATAACACAACAAATAATATAACAAAACCAGTGAAGTATATATACTAATAATTAGCATTGTTAAGTCTTTTTATCATCAAATCAAATGGTAGAGTAAGAATTTGGTGGATCTTAACATCTATAATTTATGTGCTAATGATGAAGTACTCTATCAACCATAAAATGAAACGTGTGTATACTAGAATCAACAAGAATTCTGCTGATATGTTGTTATCTCAATCCAGCTTATACTTGTGCATCAGTTGTATTGACTTAAAATCTTACAAGGTCACAAAGAAATTATGAAGATATAAGCAATACAGAAATTTCCTTTTTTGATTCTAGAAGTTAGTTTCAGTGCTGTTGAGGAGTGGTCCTAATATATATGGAGTTTGTTGTTAACATTGCCAAATTAAAATTTTAATGGGCATACCAAAACAAAGATTTTACCAAAAAATAAACAAATTACCAAAGACATTTCACAAATAAGTAAAGGCATGCAAGTAGCAGAACATGCACAAGCAGATAGCCAACTCTAGAGGCAAATCCCAATTTGAATTGTAAATAATCAATAACTGTTGAGGAAATGATGCATAAAATTTGCAATGCACTGAAGACAAAAATCATACCTGGTGAAACATAACAATCTGCTTTTAAATTTTTTGTACATGTACTAAATGTTTTACGATATGCTTAACAAGGTTATCGTATTCCAACTGGTATTTCTTTAACCATCTTAACCGTTTCTCGCTAGAATGTTAGTTTAAGGTATATTTTGTATCTAGCCATGTGGCACACTAGGTTTACCTTGTGGCTCAAATTCAGCAACTTTTGCTCGGTGACTATCTTCATTTTAAGATATTACAATACAAAGTGGATATTTTTATGCATATACAAATTGTTGTATTCTTGTGCAGGATGATTCATGGCTTAAGAATAAAAGATGGAAAAGCAACCTATGTTTCCCGTTTTGTCAAGACATCGCGCCTTAAGCAAGAGGATTATTTTGGGGCAGCAAAATTTATGAAGGTGCAACCAGCTAAGACCATTAGCACTGGATTATCATAAAATTCTCTTTTTAAACATTTTAACAATAAAGTTCCCTTTTTAAACATTTTAACAATCACCGACCAAAAAAAACATTTTAACAATAAAGTTCTTACTATTTTTAATTTAATGGATGCATATCTTGTTTCTAATACCAATTTCTAATCGCAAGTCGTTATACTGCATATTTAGGGTAATATATTGATTTTGTTGGAGAAAAGTTCTGGTAGTGGTAAGTCGTTTGAGGAGCTTACATGTTACTACCTTATCAGTTTTCATGAAGTATGGAATTTCTCTAATATGAACAAGAAACTAGTAACTAAGTCACATATTTTACTGTTAATTTCAGTATTCCACTTTTTTTTTTTTGTAATTTTGGAAGTAGTAATCTTATTATTTCCATATTTTATGTTAAGTTTTTGTGTTCATATTTTCCCTACCCAACTCCATCATCTTTTTTGTTATTTTCAATCAGTGAATGTAAACATCCTAGTTGATACTTTCTTTCTAACCATAATCAAACTATCACCTCTCCAACATTGGTTCTCACTGATTCATGTTTCTGGTCCTTTCATTTATCTTCACACATCATTTCTAGGACTAATCAAACCCTTCTTTTAAGTGCTCCATATCTTTTCCAATTTCCATCGCTACACGTACTACTATATAGTGTGGTAACTAGTGATTTTTTTAATATGACTGAGATGCTACATTCACTAAAGCCGTTTAATATTTGTCTATTACATCAATCTTGCTACAGTACTTAATTGAAATTAAGGTTATAATTTCAGTTTGATAACACAATGTAAAATTGGAATTCATTACAATTGTTATGCTCAATTACTTCCTACTCAATCCATCTCCCGTCATGCTAAATTCACAACGAATGTACTTTGTTTGGTTTTCTCTAACCTCAAAACCTTTCCATAGCATTTCGTAGTATCAATAGTGTTTGACTGTGAGTATTCAACTCAAAACCAATTGGCAATGAGTGAGGGGAGCACACACCTTGTAAGCTCAAGGACAACCTCCAAACTCAGCGGCGCGAGATTATTTTCACACCCCCCTTAAGTGCATTCACTTCTCTTGTGTGCTTGCACTAATTATTTTTTTTGGTAGTGTGGATCTTCCCACTTGTTTTGTGGGACCCCCTTAGATACAAGATGTGAGTGTGGGTATTCAACTCAAAACAAATTTGCAACGAATAAGGGAGCACACACCTTATAAGCCCAAGGACAACCCTCAAACTCAGTGTTGTGGGACTAATCTTCCAAAAGGCCTGGTTTTACTCTTCTCATTCTATTTTTTCCACAACGTTACAACATTGCATCATACTATATCATCTCAGTTACCCTAGTTAATTAATCCATATAATAAAGGGGACTACCCTCACACTTTTAAATTTGCACTACCCTTGCTTTAACAACATAATATAACCTGTCCACATGGTTCAACATCACATGTGAAGGGGAGAAGGAAGGCTGGACCGAGAAAGTGGGTGAATATCCTTCCTCGCCATTCTTGGCCATCTAGACATATCAAAGCAGGTGGGTGTCTTGGCATGGGCCATCTTGTTTGGGTGTAGATATGAAGGGTTAACAAAAAAAATGCTCACTTTCCAATGTGGATAAAGCCCATACACGACTTATGCAATGTTTCACCTGTGGGCCACACACACCCAATATAATTCAGTTTCTCTGATGGGGAGTGTTGTATTCTTCTCTTCTTTTTGAGATACTTTAAAACCTCTTGATCAACTTTAAACCCAATATTGCTTACATTTGATCTTCAATGTGAGTGAAGACTAAAGTGGGCCTTATAGGGGCACATGAACTGTAAGGTTGATTAAGCTTGTATGTTGATTGAGATTTGCCAAAATAAACACACACACACACACACACACAAACGCCAAGCCTGCCATGCCACACTAATTTTATTTGGTCCAATGATGCATGTGTTACTTTCTTTCTAAAATTAGATATATTAATTGTCCCTTTGCATCACGACGCTTTCGTTTTCTCATTTGGAATCCCAATGTCACAAAAAAATATTTTGGTTATTCACAATAATTTATTCCCTTATTGATTATCAATTATTATCGTAACCATATTTGTAAAATATTATTCACTAATTACCTTGATTCACTCAAAAAGTTAGTTTGGCTATCCAGTCACATACACGTTGTTTATCTTGTACTCAATCATATAAGTTATTTAGGAACTCGAATCTGATTGTTGTTTGATTGACTACGGACTATGATTTATGAAAAGTCAGTCTCTATTGCTGTCAGGTCAAATACTAGGTCAAATATGTTTGCTGCTCGACCGAATAAGTTGTCTATCCTTTTCTGAAGCCATATGATCAAATGCTTTTCTACTTGCTCGAATGTCTTCCTTACCTGGTTGAATACACTTCTATGCAAGTAAATGACGTTTTTCTTCAATCACAGTCATGCTCTAGCATATATAACCAATTATGCCAGCCACTTTGTTATCACTCCTCAGTTCTTTTGATCGAGTCCAACACTTTTTTGAGCCTAAAGAATGGTCAATAGTCAAAGCAGCCATCTGTACTTGCAAATAGCGATCAATCTCTTGAGGTTGATAACTAAAAGACCATCAGAATCAATAGTCAAAGCAAAAAACAGGACCAATGGGGACTGGGATCCATCTTGAGTTGTGACTTGCCAAGTTGGATTCCCATACCTTGCCTGACAATGGTGTTGTGTGGTTGCTCCTACAATCTTTTTTTCAATGACATAATCCAATGGATTGGCCATGCCCATGTCTGCTTCCCTTGAGGAGTGACCTTGACCACGCCCAAGGCCTAGAAAGCAAGCTATAAAATCGGAATCGGTAGGTGGTCTTTGCTAGTAGGAGATTAGCATTTTGAACACTTCAAAACTAGCATATTGTTGTCAAGGAACTGACCCACGACCCCAAGAAAGATTTAGGAACACCAGCTAGGAACTAAACCAATTAGAGTTCCTAACATTGCTTTTGAAGCTTAGTAACATCTCCACTAAGGGGTTTATACATCTTCAAATCGGCTGACATTGCTTCAAAGTAGGTTATGATCTTCTACATTTAGTCGTCGATGCCAGGGGTAAACTGAAGTTTAGCGTAAAACTTGCTAGTTTTGGGTTAGTATCTTTGACTTTCTTGGGATTTTGTTTGTGAGAATATATGCACGCCAAGTGATCCCACATGGTCTTGACAGTTTTGAGTAGAAACAAGGAAACATTAATGTCTTATTCAACACTGTTGATATTGCAACTTATGATAGGAGAATCATTATTGAGTAGGTAACATGATCCAATTTTCTATATATTGGCTTCTGCATTAGCACCATGTGGTGCAGGTGAATCCTCAATGAGCTGATCCATTTTATCATGGACTGGATAATTCTCTAGAGATTTGTGCCAAGAGAGGTAACTTTTCTCATAAAGATAGTTTGATAAGAGGAATGCACAATTATATGCATAAGAGCAACAAAAGAATTCACAAATAAAAATACATGGGAAACTGAGGAAGTGCAACACTAGACCCTTCACATGAGTGGAGTTGGTGCGCAAGGGGGGTCATCAAAGCTCTTTAGTTTCTTGTTGAATAAGACGGAAAGCGGGTAACCAGCCTTGGTTTGATACCATGTAAAGACAATTTGCTACTCGATTATTAAAGGATTACATGGTGTATATTTGATACAATGTGAAAAAAGGTCAACTTTATAAGTAAAGGATTATGCGTACATGATAAGGTACAAGTTTTGAGAAAACATCCCTCTTGATTATGCAATGTGGGACTAAACATGTTTAAGTTGTTAATACCAGTATGCCCATTGGCACTTTTTTTAGATTAAAGAGGGAACACCTTCGGGGCATAGTCGCTAATAAACCCACCCTGACAGAGTAAACTCTTGGGGCCTGACACATGGAGGCACATCGCCCACGTGCCGCACCTAATCAACGTGTTATGTCGTTCGGAAGGGAGCTTTGACCTGGAATGGAATTCGAGTCCCTTCATGAAGGACGCCATGCTTGACCACCTGCTCCACCCCTCACTTGCCATGCTCATTGACATTAACAACTTTAACAATATTATTTCTTAGTAAAGTCAAAATTGAATTCTTTCTCTATAATAACTACTCACTAATAACGCTCTAGGAGTTACGTGATTCCATTTTCAAAGTTTATGCGCTAGTCGTTCTATTTTGCATTCAACTTCTTCTATCTATAGCACTTTTATAGAAGATTCAGCCAAATTTAGGCAATGTTCCAGTCTTTGTACATGCTCCTAATAAATTAGAGTTACTTGTTATGTAAAAGAAATCTTGTACTTCCACTAATAACCTTAATAGATTATTTATTTCCATTTCTCATTTGGAGCCTGCTGCGACAAAAGGTTTGCTACAAATTATTATTCATTTTTGCTCGTAAGCCTATTGTAAAGGCTGTCTCATCCAATCAAGAAATGGAAGAAGAGATTTGAGACCATATTCCAAAGTAAAGTTATCAATCACAAAGTCAAGCTGCATAGACAAATACCCCAAGGCCGGTAATTATAATAACATAGTTGCAACCATGGAACACAATTTCGTCGAAGTCGGGCGAAATTTTGAAATTCGACCATAGGCGAAGTCGAATACGAAATACTTCGACCTTGTCCAAACTTTGGGGAGAAGTTTCACTGATGTCGGTGAAAGTTGACTTTTATGTGTCTATTTTTGTCTCAACTTCTCCAAATTGTCGAAGTTACATCAAAGTTGGCGAAGTTAGGGCAAAGTTGAGACGGCCTAGAACATAATCCTAACTAGTGCCCTAATGGCCATATAAGACATAAGTGTCACCTTCAACCCTCTTCACAACTTCTCATATCAACTCCTATGTTTGTTGTTGCCACTCTTTCCTAGAGGGTTTTGTAACTATTATTTGACTGTAAATTGTATAGAATACATACAATAAATTGCATTTGTACATGTGTATTTCACATTTGACCCTTGCAAGAAACACATTCTATTATCAACCTAACATGGTTAGAGAGTCGTATCTCATGATTTTGTGTTAGATTAACATACATAAAATAGAGGTATAACATAATTAGAAGTTTTCAATCAAAGTTTCCTTCAAATTCACATAATTTTCTTCAAAAAATGACATCGAAGTTTATTGAAGTTTGCGTCTAAACTCCCTCAAGTTTCCACAAACTTCCATCTTCCACACCTGGCGAAGCCGACACGAATTTAGGGTCCTGCACCATCTGCTACCATAATGACATGAAAATCACAACTAATTACCTACTGATAGCCAAACCAGATAACAAACTCAAAACATGTTGAAAAACTAAGATTTTACAATTAAGTTCCAAGAATTAACCAGTTGGTCACTTTTTAAGTAAAAACCCTCAATTGACTACTTGACTCTGACTCGGTTCCAAAGGCGGATGCCAAGCACAACGATAAGATGAGAATGCAAGTCTTCCTAAATCATCTTTCCCCAGATGAAAACGACAAGCCTCTAGAAACTAAGGTGGCATCTCACAAGTACCAGTCGAAATTGTCGTAAGGGGTATGCACCATAGAGTGCCTTTGAAATAGATCACCAAGAATTTGAAACAAGTATGTGTTGGAGAAGCTGTCTTGCTGTACTGAACATTCATATTACCATGGTTGAGCAGGACGAGTTGTGTTAGGATGAGATGTGTTAGTTGCAAGAAAACACATGACTCATCAACGTGTTGACATATATTCAATTATATGGGAAGATGATGGAGCAACTCTGTCTGATACATTGAGGGTGTACTTGATCTAGTATACCTCTAAATAGAACAGTCGATGCAAATATATGATAGAAACATAAAACCTTTGAGATGTCTAAAACAAATACAATGGATTCTCTTTTATAGGATAAGAGAGTAAGTGAAAACTAGAGTTAGGCAATATGGGATAAAAGAAAAGCTAGAGATAAAACAAGTCTAAAGCACACAATAAAACATAAAGTATAAACTATACATACTAATACTCCCCCTCAAGCTGGAGCATAGATGTCAAACATGCCCAACTTGTCCACCAGTGTAGCAAAGCGAGTCTTGGGAAGTATCGTGGTGAAGATGTCATCAATTCGATCCTCGATTCGTAGATAAGGAGTGCAAATGCGTCCAGATAGAACAAATTCACGAAAAAAGTGGCAATCCTCCTCAATATGCTTAGTGCACTCATGGAATGTGGGATTGCTGGCAATAAAAGTGGAGGATTTATTGTCATAGTACATAGGAATCATATCAGAATCTGAGATATCAAATTTCTTCAGGAGTCCTTGGACCCACATCAGTTCACAAGCAGTATGGGCCATAGCTATGTATATTGCCTCCGCACTAGACCGAGCAACCACAGTCTGCTTTCTACCGCGCTATGTCACCTGATTGCCTCCAACAAAAGTATAGTAGCCAAATATAGATTTCTGTCACATCTACTACCGACATAATCAGAGTTAGAACACCTAGTAAGTTTGCAGTGCCTATGTCTGAGATATAGTAACCTTTTCCCTGGAGAAGTTTTCATATACTTAAAGGTATGACAAACAACATCTCAATGACATTCTAGAGGTTTATCCAGATACCTATTAACAAGTCCAACAATAACAGTAATATCAACTCATTTATAGTAAGATAGATAAGCTTACCAACCATTCGTCTATACTAATGGTTATCAGGATAGGGAGGTTAAGATTCATCTTCCAAATTGGTATTGGGATCCAGAGGAGTGCTAGCAGGTTTAGTATCAAGCATACCTGCTTCTGTCAAAAGGTCTAGAACATATTTGCACTGTGAAAGACAGACACCAGAAGATGATCTGGAAACTTCGATTCCAAAAAAGTATATGAGTTTACCAAGATCTTTAGTAATAAAGTGTTGTTCTAGATATCTTTTGGTAGCTGCAATCTGTCAGAATCAATACCAGACGGAATGATATCGTCCACATAAACAATAAACACAACAAGCCCATAGTTGGTTTTTTAATAAATACAGAACGATCAAAATATGAGCGCCGAAATTAAATTTTGAAAAGTATCTGGCTTGACTTATCAAACCATGCATGTGGGCTTTGTTTAGGCCATATATCGCCTTCCCGAGTCTGCAAACTTTGGAACACTCCCCCTTACTAACAAAATCAAGTGGTTGCTCTATGTAAACTTCCTCGTGCAAGTCCACATGAAGACATTTTTGGCAGCAAGTTGATAAAGGGGCCAATCTTTATTTACATCAAGATAAATAAGTACTCTTATAGAATTGAGTCAGGCCACATGAGAAATAGTTTCAAAGTAGTCAAGTCTATAGGTTTTGAGTGTAGCCTTTTGCTACCAATTGAGCCTTCAGCTGTTCAACAGAACCATCTGGCTGATATTTGACAGTAAAGATCCAACGACAACCAATAATCAGACAATTTTCAGGACGATCAACAAGATCCCAAGTCTTGCGATGGTGAAGGGCAGTTATTTTAGTTTTCATAGCTTGACGCCAGGTAAGATGCTGAAGAGCTTGTCAAACATTCTTTGGAACAAAAATAGCAGAAAGAGCAACAGGAAAACAAGCAAAGCTAGTATCAAGATTAGTGGAAAAACAAACATTACTAATCAGATGCTTTGTGCGGGAGAAAACACGTTTCCTTTGGCTAATAGGAAGGTGCAGGTCAGTAATTACTTGGGAGGTGTTATGATCTGCCGACGAAGGAGGAATTGGTTGTTGAGGGGCCAGGGATGGATCCTTAACCTTGGGTCTTTTCTTGTACTCCTTCAAAGGTGGAGGAAGATCTTCTTTACTTCAGTGTGATAATGTTTGACCACGCGAGGCAGTGGAGTGGGATCCGACATATCACTTGATAAAGCATCTCCCTTGTCAAGAGTAGTATGGCATGTGACAAAAAAATACAACATCCACACTCACGAACCATTGCTTGTTGACAGGATCATAGCATCGATATCCTTTTTTAGTTCGAGAATATCCCAGAAAGATACACTTAGTGGAGCGAGGGTCTAGTTTAGATATCCCAGGGTGGGGGTTCTTAACGAAATAAAAACTGCCAAAAATGCGCGGTGGAACATAAAACAAAGGTGCACCATGATACAGAAGAGAGACATGAACTTGATTATGCAACACAAAAGAAGGCGTATGGTTTATTAAGTAACACATAGTAGAAACAGTCTCAAGCCAAAAAAGTTTAGGCCCTTTAGGGACATGATAATGAAGAAGAATAGTGCGTGCTACTTCTAGAAGGTGTCGATTCTTCCTTTCTTCCCACCATTTTGTTGTGGTGTGTAAGAGCGGGACATTTGATGAATAGTACCCTTAGAAGTACATAACAAATCGGCAGTTTTTTGCATAAACTCTAAGGCATTATCAATTTTCAAGATTTTAACAGTTGTTATGAATTGCGTTTGAATCTTAGTAAAAAAGGTGGTGATAGTTTGCAAAACAGTACTGCGATCCTTTAAAAGAAATAACCAAGTTTCCTGGGAATAGTCGTCAATAAAGGTAATAAAGTAGCAAAAACCAGACAAGCTAGTATTAGGACAGGGACCCCAGATATCAACATCAACAATATCAAACTGATTTTAAGAACCAATTTCTTTCTATTTAGGAAAAACAACCCGAGTTTGTTTGTCATGGCAATATTCACACAAAAAATGCTTCTCAGAAATGTCAGGAAATAAACATCGCAACTTTGTAGCAGAAGGGTGCCCCAGTCGATAGTGCCATTGCAGAACAATCACGGAAGAAGATAACAGAGTTGCAGCAGATTGCGGCACATCCCGTTAATACAGTCTGTCAGGTCCCTCATGGCCCTAACTGATCCTCGTCCTTGTTCGGAGATCTTGAAACACAACCATAGGGATCAAAAGTGATTGGGCACTTATGGCTCTTAACAGTTTTACTGACATATAGCAGATTAAGAGAAAATCTTGGAACATATAAAATTGATTTTAAGGGTAGATTCCCATATAGAGATATAGTTTCAACTCCATGGACAACTGACTGAGTTCCATCAACAACAGTTACAGGAGGGACCCATGTAGTCTTAAATAAAGCAGTAAACAGATCAGAGTAGCCAGAAATGTGAGCAGATGCGTTTGAGTCGATGACTTATTTTTTACCGTAAGTAGTAGGAGGCGCTAGTAAAGTACAAGAACCTCCTTCTGGGGCTGGTGTTTGTGGGGATAGACAAGCTTGAAGGAGTTTCTCAAACTTCGAGTGAATCCAGTCAACTGTAGGCTGGGTTGAACTAGAGGCAGTCGTAGTCAAATTCTCAGAAGCAACAGAGGAGGCCTAGTTCACCCAGGCAGGTTCACCATGCTTTTCCAGCAACACTCTTCAGTGTGGTTCGTGCGCCCACAAAAGTTGCAAAAACAGTTATCAGTAGGAAGTGGAGGTTGGCCTCACCCATAACCAGAAGGACCACGCCCAAGTGCACCAGAAGCACGATCACCAGAACCGCGATCACGTCCACGTCTTTGACCTGAGCCATAAGAGCGAACAACAAGAATCGAGTGATAAAAGGAGCAGATAGTGAAGACATGGAAGGGAGGCGTTGAACGTGCTTGAGAACATCCCTCAGTGTAGGTAACTGATCACTAGATAAGATTTGGTCAACTACACTAGAAAACCATGACGGGAGGCCAGCCAAGAACTAAACGAGTTGAAGTTTGTTGCATTTCTGCTGAACTTCTTTGATGTCATAAGAGAGGGGATGGTATACTTTGTATTCATTCCAGAGTGCCAGACATTGATTGTAGTAGTCTTTGACGGATCCATTAGTCGAATACTCCTTTTTCGCCAAATTCTTGAAGATCTCGAGGACCTTCTTTAGATTCTGCTAGTGAGAGTAAACATGAGATAGCTGATCCCACATAGTTTGGCATTTTGTAGGCGAAGGAGAGACTGACTGATGTTCGGTTCAACACTATTTACCATCCATGTCATAACGCCATAATCATCTTTAGACCATTGTGCGTAGGCTTGCTTGGCTTTTTCATCCGCTGTAGCATGGGGGGGTGGAGCAACAACAAAAGTGTGGGAATGACGCCCTTGGGCTTTAACAAAGAGTTCAAACGAAGCCGACTAAAGGTGGTAGTTTGAGCCATCGAGTTTCACGGTCGTCACACACAAGGACCGAGAAGGATCAATAGTCGCCATGGAAGCCAGAGTGATGAGACACACATAGATGAAGAATCAACAGTAGAAGAAGTAGATCTAGAGCACTAGATCTGAGAAACTCGTAAAGGAGAAACAGAGCGTAGTAGTAGATCAGGATCAAGTGATCCACGAAGCCCGCATAGGGGAAACAACAATTGATCTGAAACAACATATCTGAGAAACCCGCATAGGGGCAGAAGAGAGAAGGACCTACATCATCACGGGGAGAGAATTACTCCACCATGAGATGTAGGCAGGCAAGAAAGTGAGTCCTTTTAGATCTTCAATGTGCTATTTTAGAAAGTGTTGGGACACGAAGACGGAAGAAGAAAAGAAGGGAGTAGGGCTTAGCAGTGGAGACAAGGGGTGAGATGGTGGAGGAGAGGGTGGTAAGGAGAGCTGGAGTGGATAGGATGGAGAGGTGGGGTGGGAGGAATGGAGAGGAGGGGCGGCGGGCAACAACAGGTGGGAGGGGCAGCGGCGACAGGTGGGGAGGGAGATAGAGGTGGCGGTCGGATCAGGGGGTGGAGAGGAGTGGCGGCGGAAGTAGAAAGGTAGTGGGGTTGTGTCGGCGAGAGCAGTAGGGTGCAGGGGTGGTGGCGGGTGGAGGACATGCGTTGGATGGCTGTGGGGAAGAAGGGGAGGGTGGGGGGTGGCAACTAGGTTGAGGAGATGGTGGGCAACATCAAGGTTGGGGAGGAAAAAGGTTAGGGTGGATTGTAACCATATGATACCAAATAGAAATAGAAAATCTTTATTTGAGATGTCTAAAACAAATACAATGGACTCTCTTTTATAGGATAAGAGAGTAAGTGAAAAACAGAGAGGCAATATGGGATAATAGAAAAGCTAAAGACAAAACAAGTCTAAAGCACACAATAAAACATAATGCATAAACTATATATACTAGTAGATATCATTAGTTGCATTCCATTGTCAATGATGATCATGTTCATGCATTTTGCTCTTTCAACCTAGAGAAGAAGAGGTTGGTCTAAGAAGCACGAATACGGATACATATTGGATACGGGTACAACCGTACAAGTACTGGTACACGGATACATCAATTTTTGAAAATAGAGGATACATGTACGTCATGGATACGACAATTTTTTATTATTTATTTTAATATTTTAAAAAATAACTAATATATTTATTTTAAAAATAGATGAAGACAATCAAATTTCATTAAAAAATCACAATATTTCTAAAGAAAATGGAAACCAATGCTATAATATCAAACAATGATTTAAAAAAGGGTCTTTCATTCATATTAATGTGAGGCAAGTTACAAAAAGACATGATAATATCATATTCTAAACCTTTCACATTTCATGTATCTTGTAATGTTGTGTTGTAAAGTGAGTTGTGTCATCTGTGATACCAAACTATCTTCTCTCATGTATAGTTAGCTACTATGAAGCACAAATATAGATACATAAATGGATACGGGTACGGGTGCGGTACGAGGATACACCAATTTTCGAAAATATAAGATACCGATACAACATGGATACAACAATTTTTTTAATGTTTATTTTGAAATTTTAACAGAAAATACCAATTTCATTCTCAAATCACAATTCAATAGGGGGAGTCTAGAGTTGGAAGTCACATGGTTTTGGTATTTTGAGGGATCACGCAAGTGGGGTGCTCTCTTGGCTGCTAAATGGGTTGGTTGTATCCTGGCTGCATTGAGATCATTTCCTACTAATAAAAAAAGGAATACGACTTAAGAAGTATTTGGTATGTATTAGAGAGTATCTATGGAGTATTAGTATCAGATATGTATTCAATACTAGTAGGACACCTATTTTGGAGTATCGGTGCTTCATAGGGGGAGACATAAGGATGGGGATGCAATGATTATCTTCAAAGGAGATGAAATAGATATTGTCTAGATAGAAGTCCAGAATAAATCACAATGGATTCAGTCACCAAAACAAGAGGCATGTTAACCCAACGATACTAAATTGAAGCCTTTCATAGAATATGGAGGACATCAACGTGAAAAAAACTTGCACCTTAGCAGGGAAAGCATCCGGAAGTACCATGTAAAGGTGAATTAATTGGTTTGCAATAGAGAACAAACAAAAATCCAGATTACATATTGAAGTTCTTTAAAAAGTGAAATCCCAAAAAACATAGGAGGTAGAAACAATAAAGAGAAGAAGGAAGATTGACATTTAGCAAGAGGAATGGTGACTAACCTTATCAAGGAAGCAACTATAACAACCTTGCTGCAAGCTACTACTTAGTAGAGAGGGTTGAGACATGAGCTGGTGTCAAATGCTAATCAAGCAATGTCATGCCCAAATTTTTTTTCTTCTAGTTTTTACTGACTGGATACGGCCTGGATATGGCAGGATACGTATTAGGAGTATCCACAGAGTTTCTGGTATCCAATACGTATCGGGTACGGGTACGACACCTGTTTTGGAGTATCCGTGCTTCATAGAGGTTGGTGCAACGAGGGTTAGGTTGAGGCATCTCGAGTGCTTGAGCATTTGTTCATGCTACATAGGGTCCTTGCAAACATCCTCTTTGTTGGGCTAATTGGCTGGAAGTATGTCTTGTATTCCTAGTCATCTTCTTTTCTTGTGTTTGACGTCAGTCATCATGCAACTAGGGCCTTGGTTGGATTAATTCCCATTTTCCTAGCAATAGAAGCAGTACACATAATTGAATACCAAAACAACCTTCAATGATGACACTAGAGTAGACAACACATTAAAAGTTAGGGTAAGCAGAGATTATCTTCAGCCGACAAACACTCTTGAGACAACCAACACTTCCACTTGTGATCGATCTACCACATATGTTGCCTTCCATGCCGTAAATGCTTGAGGCAGTAAGCCTCATAGCAACAAACATGGAGAAACTGCGAGAATCATGGCAACCAATTTTATATCTTCCCAACTAATAACAGTCTTGTACACACAATCATAGAATTATGAATGTACTCCTAGACTGAGTTCACGACTTGCTCTGAGTCTAACAGTTTCAGAAACAATTGCTGCTTGTAATTGACTTAAACGGAAAACTTCATGTATGCCTTCATACCTGTCCAAGTATGTACACCACGTGTTGCGCACAATTTCTTCCACCACACAAACCAACCTTGCAATAGTTAATCTAGTTACCGGAGAGGATTGGTGTTAACATGTTAGTGAAGATGAGGCAGAGGCCAATTTTCTCAACCATGATCCTAATGCAACAGAAGACAGTCGATCCTCTTGTTCATATTGGCCATATGCGTCTTGACTTTTGCTAATTGATTGTCATGCTTTTCTAAGATAATGCCATGCTTAATCATTTTGGTGTTGAATTCCTCATTAAGCACCATCATGATTAGTAGAATGGAGTAAAATATGTACATCTGAACTGAGTATTTTGATTTAAGGGTGAACTGAGTAATTTGAGCATCGATTAAGTGTCGAATTCGATAGGTGTGGAAGCAGAAGCATACAGGAACTTCGAGGAAGTTGCTGAGTAAAACTTCAATGTACAATAAGCTAAAAAGTAGTGATATTGTGAGGGAATTTAACAATAAAACATTATATTTTGATAAAAAGTATAATCCATGCATGTTTAATACGTATTGCTTAAAACTCGCTTTTGTCTGATATGTATAGGTCCTATATCTACATAAACGCTAGATTAACAAAAATATGAGTTTATTTTCCTAAATAAAGGGAGTGAAATGCTATTACATCTACACCAAATCTTGTGGTAGATCTAGTAAAGCGATAGATCTATTGCTCTTTAGATAAAAAAACCCATGAAAATGATTACTTCAAGCAGTGTTTCAAAAAACGGTTCATGCGACTGCATATGCGTCCGTAAATGCAGTTTGGACCCTTGACCGAGCCGCATATGGGAAATCGGTGCCTAAAATGGACCATGGTTGCATAGCCGCATATAAGGTCAATTAATTCCCGATTTTGAATGGTTAAACTGCCAAGCTAGCAATTTCCAACGTCACCCCGTATTTTTCATGTAACTAAAACCACCACCTACATTCAACCTACCTTTTGCTTCCATTTCCTCTTTGTTTTACATTACATTCATCTATGGTTGTTTTACATTTAGCTCATTATTACATATTTGTATATATTTAAGTTATGTTTGATTGCATATTTGCATGATTGCATCTAAAATATGTAATTCTACAAATTAAATATGTAATTGTATGATTAATGATATTTATATAGATATAGTAATAAAAAAATTCAAAGTCGTATATACTCCCGCATACCACATATACTCTATTCAATGACCTCTCCGAACGTACAACACATACCGCTTTTTAAAACTATGACTTCAAGGTCAAGAGTGGCTTCCTATCAAGCTTCTGTAAGCCTTCACTATGTGTGTAACAAAAACTACAAGTATTGTCGACAAGATGAATTTTTTTTGAACTAGGCGAGACTATAGTTGTCAACAACTAGGCCAAAGTCATCATGGAAGTTTACCAAGTTTTGACATCAACAACTGTAGACATGGACAACATTGATGATTTGAGGATGTGTAGTACTATGGCTACATTACCACTCTCGGAAGAGCCCTCCATTGGAGGGGGCTGCGATTTTGTTGCATCACAATTGAAGTAGACATTGCTTCGGTTGATGGAGGGGGTGGCACCTATATCTGCCCAATTCGGTGGCCTACTGTTCCTCTTGCAGCCGTGTGGGGGTGGAGAATCATAACCTATAATACTGCTAGACACCATGGGGGAGAGGAGTGGTTCCACGCCTCCCAAAAGGTCAAACAATTGCTAGAGTTAGTTGCTAGTGACAACTAGGGCTCCTCGGGGGAGGCCCAGGTAATTGTTGGTGCGGAGGAGAAGCTATGAGGCGTTGAATTTGGTGGGGTACTGTATGGTCACTGTAGCACTTGGATATAGAGGGCAAAAGACAAAGGTAGGGGGGGAGCCATAAAATAGATAAGGAGAAGAGAAAAAAGGGAGAAGGAAATGAAGAGGGGAAGCATGGTGGTTACTGGCATTCTTGTAGGTGGAGATCAGGGAAGGGTGAGCGACAACGACGTATAGGGGAGACAGTTGATGAACCATTACATGGAATGAATTTACTATTTATTTTTCTACATGTCAACGGTGGATGCGATTCCTAGACTAGGTTTATGAAACCAATGAAGGACGGGGGAGTGTCTTGGGTCTTGGACCTAGACCTGGGGTTTAGGCTTTCAACATCAATAGAACTAGATGGGGATTGGGGAACCAACTTCTGAAATAAGCATTCACAAAATCATGTTTTTTGGACAAATGCCGTAGGCTATACTTGGATTTACTCAATTATGACCCTACTAATATGATAATCGTGCCTAGTTATTATACATAACCTAATCAAATTACAAAACCAAAAAAATAACAAAATAAGGAACTTATGGTTAAGTCCTGATAAATAACTAATAGTTCCATGTGATTAAGTAGAAACCCTAGATCGACTAATTAACTATTACTCGGCTGACTCATGCTCCTACGAGAGAAGCCGAGCCTGATGATGACAGAGAATGCACACTATCCTAAATTAAGATGTTTGCATCATGTTCTAGAGATGCAAGGAAGCATTGCGTTCTAGTTGGGTAGTGGTGGGTATTACATTGACATATGCAAGGTAGATAAGCTCATGTACCAAATTGGAGTTTTTATTTAGTCGGAAAAAACAAAAATAGGAAGGGGTAATCAATTTGGGAGATGATAAGGAGACATCTAAAGCTCACACCTGAAATTGAATATGACCTGTTACAGAGCTAAATGCTAGAGAACTATAGAAGGATCCATGTAGCTTAGCCTAACATGGTTGGCACGAAGGCTTAGACGATATAAAGACACACAGGCTTATATCCTTCCATTGTATGTGTGGGCTTCTCGTATCTATCACACGTCTTTATTTGAGTATCGATGTTCAAGTTTGCCACACTTTTCTCACACAATTTAGATTGTGGCAATGTTATCAGGACCAGGCCGATCATTGAACCAGTGAGGCTACAAGTTCTCGGTTAATCGGTACTTGTGGTTGACCCAGTTCAATCGGTGACACCATCAATGTGTAAAAAATAATATGAATATGCTAAAAATATAGACAATATAGGCAAAATATGAACTAGTTCAACTATGATGAAGGTATAAGTAAAATTCCTAGAACCCATAATAAAGTCATAGCCTCATACGCCACAATATACTAATGTTTCATACAAAATGATACTTGAAAAACCAAAGTTCATTAAACAATGTGATCCTAAACATAATTAGACCCTTCTACATCAGGTGGAGTGCAAGTTCTCGTGAGAGTTGGGCTGGGAAAATCAGGGGTGTGGGTTTTGTTTGTGTCTACGTCAAACAAATGGGTCACGTCTTGAGAGGCTGGGAAGAAATTATAGTTACCCACTCATTGGCTAAGGCCTAAGACACAAGTTCTGTTTAATTAAACCAGTGCACCAATTGGACCGTTAATCTGACTGGTTGGATCAGTATTATCGGATTTATACAATAACCAAACTGATAGGGGTGCCGATTCTGGATGGTTCAACCAAGTTTTGATGACACTCCTCTGGGATTGTATGTAGAAATCGAGTGTACTTTGAAAATATAAAATATTGTCTAACATTGTACTTTTGGCGCTCATCTAATATTGAACTTTGATTCCACATGATGTGCGAGTGATTATTCTAAAATTTTGGTAGATAGTACGAAAAAAATTACTTTGCCTTGAAAAAACCTTATTACAACCTTGTTGGTATGTATGCCTAGAGAGCTAATCATATGATGATTGTAATGGCATAACTTGTAAATGTTTGATTAATAATAAAGACATCTTCCAATTTATTCAGTTATGAGATAATGATGTAACATAATAAATGTCTAAATAATGATATTACTCAATGACGTATGTCTTCGGGTTGAGGACTTGAACGATGAGATCATACGGATGTCAAGAGTATATGCATTCCTATTATGTACTAGTCGAATGTTATTGTGGAAGGCTAATGGACAAAAATAACACTTAAGATCAGAGTGTGTGTTGATTGATGACAAAATCTCATTAGTCATGATATGTGATATCAAACCAAGCACATAGATACTTGTTAGAGAACAGTGTATCGGCCAGACCCACCTTGAGAGTGACACATGGAAACTGTGACTGGTAGTCAGAGTCATTTCTCATAGTGGTGGTGGTGATTGTGGCTCCTAGACCTGAAATCACTACACTCACCACATGTCGTTCGGTGTACTTTGACATCATCCACCGTGATCCCGAATAAGGGTTGCCATAAATGTGGTGCTCGGGTGTACTGTGACACATGGGGATGACTGTGAGTGATGTAGATGAGAATTATCCCTTCTATAGGAGTTTGATATCCTGACCACTTGATAAGCGAGATTGACAAATGCATGGACATGCTGGTGTGAGTCAATATGTGATATTGAGTTTACACATATCTTAGACAATTTGCTCCAGTTCAAGGAACATGGATTGAACGTTGAAGAGGATGATGATTCCATGCCTCGAATTCAATCTAAATATTAGAGACAAAGGAACTATACAATCACTGTAACACCAATCACAAATTATAGGTTGAAGTTGTTCTCCAACTTTTTCAATTACTTGGGTAGCAATAAAGTCTTGCTAGATACCAATCATTGCTTGTGAAATCATAATATGATTATGAATATCACCTGCAACGTAATTTGGAGCCTACCAGGTCACATGCGTAAGATGTATTGGAATAGGAGTATAATTTTGGACGTGATTGGAAATGTTCCGAATCAAAATGATTACAAAAACGTTTAGGTAATATACTAGAATAATATTGGAATATAATTCGAGTTAATTGGCTATTTAAGCCAATTAATTAGATTTGAATTGTTAAGTTGACTGGCTAAATCCCGAGCGATTAGCCGGATGACGAAAATTAGTTAATAAATTAATATGATTAATTGGTTAACTAATTGATTTCAAAACATTCTTTTAATAGTCCACGAGTGGCTCACTTTAAATGCAACTGCAACTTTTTGTTTTCCTAGGGGTTTTGGGAAACCCTGCTTCCTTTCGTCTTCTATTTATAGGGGCATGACGGTTGGATATTGATATAACAATGACACACTCTTGTACGTGAACCCTAGCCGTCATCGTCCCCAAGAGGGAGAGAAGGAGAGCGACCACGATTCTAGCACATCGTCAAACAGAATGTTACTCCTTCCTGCCAGCTTGAGAAGCGCGACGAGGAGTTTCAGTCCATCTGCGTAGACGAAGTAGAGATGCAGACGCTAAAATGCCTACGTACGGAGGACGTCGACGACGACCATTTGTGCACGCGAGGAGTGACACATCACCGCGCGAAGGGACGTCACCAAACTTGCTCCGACGAGGTATATCCCGCGCACTCTCTTTCTGAATACGTTGTTATCGATGGGATCTTCTAGTAGAGTATGTGGAGAAAACTTTTATTGTTTCCACTGCACTTATCGCCTCCACGAAACCCAACAAACCTAACTGTGGAAAATGAGAGGGAGGCTAGAAAGACATTTGTTACTGAGAGATGGCAAACTCTCCTATATATAAGAGAGGAAAGCAAGTACAAGGAAGCATAACTTAACCCTAATGGGTCAAGACAATTAGGCCTATGTACATAATAAACTAATTATTCTAACACCCCCCCTCAAGCTTGGAGCATGGGTGAAACACATGTCCATCTTGCCTATACATGAAAAAAGGTAAAATGATCATACAAAAAATTGATCTCCCCTGACAAGAAATGATCTCTCCCTCTGAATCTTGCAATGCAAAAATTGAAGCACTCTAACACTCCCCCCTAGCACGTAGCAGCAAATAAGTCTTCTCCCTTTGATGATGATAAAGATCAAATCAGAAGTAGTAATTGTAGAGTGCACTCCCCCTGGATTTGATAATCTTCAGACAATGGAAGTAATCACAAATCATTTTCTGAGATATCCAGACTCGTTGAAGCAACCCTAAATAAAATTCTGAATCTTTGACGAGCAACCATGACAATGTAGATGGCGGAGAACATGTGTAGAAGTCATTAGATTCGCCATTGCTGTCGAAGTATTCTGCACACGAAGCACCAACACCATAATATACACGATAGTCGACATAAGAGTCCTGCTGTAGGAATACAACGCCATCGCAGGTAGACACGTGTTTGAGACACATTACTATAGAAATATGCGCTATAGGTCTCAACAACGTCGATGAATATGCAAAAAACGTGCAACATGGTCGTATTGTATGGCTTCTTCTCTCCATCTTATCTCCTCTTCTCTCTTCTACTCGTTTTCCTCCATTCTCCCCCTCACTCCAACCACGAAAAGGATCATGAGAGTGGTTGCGGTGGAGAGTCATAAACATTAGTAGAGGAATGGTGGCACAAAAATAATACAATACTGGTATAAAGGCACAGTAGGAAGAACAAAACATTACCGGAATAAGCACGATACAAATAACAGAACAATAATACTACCAGAATGGAAACTCAGTAGAAAGAGGAGTAGCATTATCAGAATAGAACTTGGTAGGAAAAAAATAATACTACTAGGATGGAACTCGGTAGAAAAAAGGAGTGACACCATCGAATGGATCCCAGTAGGAAAACAGAAAGCTCTACTGGATTAATGGCACAATTATAATAAATAACATAAAATTAATATTTAAGAAAAGTGCTCCGCCGTGTAGATTAGGGGAACCACATAGAGAGGAAGACAAAACTTAATGCAAAGCCCCTTTTCCTTTTTTTGTGCTTTATAAATTAGACAAAGAAACATTAGACCATGTCATTGAATGTTAGGAGAAGAAGAAATTTGATGGTCAATCAATGGAGGGCAAAAGTACATGACTCGTGGCTGTAAATGCTTTTTCTTTTAAAGTTGTTAGAATTATAAGTCATGTGGTCATATACAGGCCGGAGTCTATAGGCCCATGTAGAGTCTAGTCATATAGAGTTTAGTCTAGTCAAGTCTAGTTAGATATGGAAGTCTCTAGAGTCATGAGTCATGTTCACCTTCTCCTATATAAAGGAGAGGGGTCTCTCTTGTATTATAACATAACACAATACTATGAATACATCCATTCTTTCCAATCAACATGGTATCATAGCCTTCTAACGTTTTCCCCATAAATCTTCCCTGGTGGCGCGGGAACACGGCGTGTTCCTCACTCTACACGCCGTGCGTTTTCATCAAGCGGTACAATTTTTCATCCAGTACGCATGTGACACACCGTGTTGCTATCCAACATGCCGTGTTGAGTTACGCCTCCGAAGTCACACGTCGTGCCTATCACCAACACGTCGTGTTGTCCACTCTGTCAAAAATCTGCCGTCTTTGTACACGACGTGTGCATCAACCAACACGACGTCTCTGACAATCAATTCATACATATTCGCCATTACGATTGCAACTCAATCAACGACGACTACATCTTCAAAGTATGTGTCATAGATCAACTCTCTAGGCATCTTCAAAGCATAGACCAGAAGCTCCCCAGCAAGAAGAAAAAGATAATTTTTTGTCGGATCCAATTTTTTTTGCAGGGACTCCACCCCGCACCCCCATATTTGTTGGCCTAAGGGCCGAACAAATATCCTTTTCGGGTCTGAAAAATATCCATTTATTTCCTTCTTCGGATCTTGTAATCGGGTCACATACTACATCAAATATGCTTATCGATTCTACTTCTCCGGTGATATCAAGCCAATCCTTCTCCAGTCATTTCTTCCCTCTCCACCTCATGTCCCCTAATGTCACGGGAGTTTTTCTTTGTCTTTCTCCACCCCAACCACTTCCATCCTCTCTTTGTGGTTGGTGTGCTGGGGAGATATAGAGGAAATGAGAAGAGGAGAATGAAGCGAAGAGTTGAGGCACAAATCTCAGAAGAGAAAAAGAAGAGCATTGTCTACATATGGATTTATGTGTACTCAACATGTCCAGATCTTACCGTCCAGTTCAAGGCCAATGTTCATCCTCGCCATTCAGTTTTGGAGTTGCCAAACATTGATCTGTAATTCAGAATTCATCTTCTCACAACATCGTCAGCTAAAGAAGTTGATCAATAGATCAATTGGATGTCATCGATGCTCTACATCAGGCGATTGTGTTTCTTCATAAGCCATGTGTTGGTCATTCTACTCGGGCAACATTTCAAGTCTTCCAGTATTGGAGCATCTTGGATTATGTGGTTGTGTGTCGGTCTGACACACCTGTCTTTTGTAGAAGATCATTCATTCGACTACTTCAGATGTTTCCTTCTTGTTTGTTCGTGCTCTTTCAAATGCGTTGATGCTCGTCCATGTCAAACATGCTGATGTTCGTTCGTGCAAGCACATTGATAATTGTCTGTGTCCGCTAAAGCACATTGACCGTCTGCTGCAGCCTAATCTTCCTGTGACGCATGTCCTAGAAACTACTTCCAATGACAGTAGTAACTGAGTTCTGGACTCAGATGATCTTCGCATCTTCTTCAACATTCTTCAAGATACAACCTCCAACCTAGTCAAAGCTCCAGATGCTTCAAAGATTCAGTGTTTAACAATTTCTCTCAAAGATCATATGTTTATGAATTTCAGGGGAAGTTTCAAAGTCAAAGATGTCAAAGATACTAAAGATATTAAAGTATGGGGGAGTGCACATGTCGTGCTAAGTCAAGGGGATTTGTCATGTCTTAGTCATAACTTTTTTTTCCTGTCTTGTTTCTATTTCTCGTCAAATCTGGGCATGTGATTCTCCCATGCTCCAGCTTGCAGGGGAGTGTTAGAATTAAAAGTCATGTGGTCGTATATGGGCCGGAGACTGTAGGCCCATATAGAGTCTAGTCAAGTCTAGTTAGATCTGAGTGCCTCTAAAGTCATGAGTCATGTTCACCTATTCCTATATAAAGGAGAGGGGTCTCTCTTATATCATAACATAACACAATACTATGAATACATCCATCCTTTTCAATCAACAAAAGTAAAGAAGAGAAGCGTGGTCAAACGACGTGGCTGTAAATGCCTTTGTTTTAAAGGAAAGAAGTGAAGAAATGGTCAACTAACTGATCAAAAGAAAACACAAAGAAACTGATATGTGGGCTGTAAATGCCTTTTCCTTGATGGTGTGCACAATGATAAAGAGAAGGGTACAACGTGCCTGAGCGGTGAGATTGAATCCGCAATAGGAAAAAAGCAAATTTCTTGGTTTCTGTAGTCGATCTGCAAGATGGATAAGGGGGCACAATCCCATTGTGTAATACCCTCATCATATCCAGCAGGATGAATAGCGACAGATGTAAAGAAAGAGGGGACCCGATGAGTGGGCTCGCGAGAGATTGAAACGCCACGGGTGGACAATGTTTTGCTGAGACAGAACCGCACATACTGCATCATCCGCCATGTGAGGAGATTGGAAATGCGATGCGGACAGAAACACCTGCTGCTGATGGTCAAGGTGAGATTCTGGGACAGCACTGCCGCACAAAAGATGTGTAAAATCTTGAAGCCTGAGCGGTGGGTGGATGAGCGTAAGTAGCAGACTGGTGTACTGTGCTTTAGTTGTATATGTTAGAGAGTCTGTTTATTAGTTATTTATATTGTCCTTGTAATATGGGCCTCACTGTGTCTTGGCCCATTAGGGTTTAGTTAAGTCTGTATGCTTCCCTGTTCTCCTATTTATAGGAGCAGGGTTTCTCCTGTCTAATACAACGATTAGCCGTCTTTTATTATTTTACATGGTATCAGAGCAGTGATCCAAAAAACCTAGTCCTAGAGGAGACCAAAAGAAATCCTTACGCCTGCGGGCGGCCGCTGCCTTCTTGGCCTGGCTTGGCTGCCCGCCGGGCATTGCCTTCATCGACTCCTACAAGCGTCGACCGTGCACATGACTCCTTGCGATCTACTACTCTCACAGGTCCTACCACAACTCTCCACTCCCGCAGCCGCTAGACACCCTGTCGTTCGCGTCCGATACAGCCCGCTCGCCTTCTCCTTCCCATGTCGCTAGCCCCCCCTCCTTCCCAGCCCATCTCTGCTTACCTACCAAACCCGACGCCGCCCAGCATATCTCCGCCGACCTCCCCTCTTCCTCACAGCAAGCCGCCGCTGCCACCTCGTCAACCCACCTTTGCCTTCCGCCACCACCGTGCTCCGTCAGCCAAGCCGCCCTTTCTCCCATATCCGCGGAATAAGTGCAGAAAGGACCGTGCTTCCTAGCGACTTTGGGGGATACTTCACTTCTGCTTCAATTCTGGTTACAACGACATCGTCTTCTTCAAGAAAGCCACGTTTGTTCATCTTGCATCTGCGTTGGTGGAGGGTCTTGGAACTCTGTTGGGGGAATTTGATAACTTGCTTGCTACAACGGGTAGTTTGAAGTTACTAAACTTGTTCCTTCTTGCGGTTTCTGTGCTTTGGAATCTCCTGCTGGCTGCTGCTCTAGTTGCTGTTGGTCGGAGCTCTCTGCCACAACTGACTCTCTGCCACAACTGGAATCTCTTGCAATCCCTAGCAAAGCTTGTAGCTGCTTCATTCTTCTGGGGTCATCCGTTCAGTTTGGACAGATCTGCTTTGTGCCTCTTCCATTGCTGCGACTTGTTGTGGACCCTGGGATCTACCGATGTTCCTGCTTCTGCAGTCTGCTGCAATGGCGAGATCATCTCTCCTCATAACAAGAGCAGTCTGATATAAGAAAAGGAATCTTCCCCTTGTTCGGATATGCGGCTCCCCTACCTTGGTATTTTCTGCTGCAAACTTACAGCTTATGACTCGCTAGTGCAAATTTATATGGTTTTTATCTGTCAGGATATTCATCTCTATAAAGATTTGTGGTTGAATTCTCTTAAAAAATATGTGTAGACCTTTTTTTTTGGGGGCCGCGCCCCCCAAACCCCCCGACAGTGCTACGGCCTATTTTTCTTTCTGGGGTGTTTCTTTATCATTATCCCCCCCAACCACTCTTGATTCTTTCCGTGGTTGGTGTGAGGGGGAGAAATAGAAAAGAGATGAGATGAAGAAGAAGAATTTCATTCTGTTGTTCTATGGATCTTCGTGCTACATTTACTACTGATATATGGAGTCTTCTCCTGCTATTTGGTATATTTTGCTGCTTGGTTGTTTATTCATCATCTACCTCGACTGCTGCTATGAAGTTGCATACTTGGACGTCATCTTTGCTACTTGTGCTATGATTAGCACACTTTACCTGTTGCTTTGTGCTTTTGCACTTTCTGCTGTCCGTGCTTTATTTGCACGTTGACTTTCTACTCTGTGGACCAACACTCTCTGGATTTATGACGTCTGCTACTGTGATGGATACTTTATGAAGAGGGAAGATGATGAAGATATTTGTTGCTGACTTTACATGGAGTTTCGTCTACTGGAGTTATTTATTTGCTTGCTACTCTGCCTACTGGTCTTCTATCTGCCTATGTCGTCGACTCTCTACTACTGTGATCCAACACTCTCTGGACTTTGCTGCCTGTGACCCAGCACTCTCTGGCTACTACTACGACGACGTTTATGAAGACCTTGGTGCCTATCATCTATTATATCTTTTGCTCCAGATGATTGTGTTGGTGCTTATTTCTGCTCCAGATGATCGAGAAGCTTCTGTGACCTGCTTGCTTGGAATATCTACTTGAGGGGGAGTTTCTGAGTATTTGAGTGCTTTAATGTAATATTGAGGGGGAGAAAAATTTTGTATGGGCTTGGTTTATCCTTTTATTTCTTTTTTGACTCTCTATCTGCAAGCTGATTTGGGATTCTCCCAACTTCAGCTTGAGGGGGAGTGTTAGAGAGTCTGTTTATTAGTTATTTATATTGTCCTTGTAATATGGGCCTCACTGTGTCTTGGCCCATTAGGGTTTAGTTAAGTCTGTATGCTTCCCTGTTCTCCTATTTATAGGAGCAGGGTTTCTCCTGTCTAATACCACGATTAGCCGTCTTTTATTATTTTACAGTATCCGATCTAGTTCCCTTGCGCAAGGTTAAACCGAGAGAGGGTGGATGAGTAAGCGTACGCCTTCAAGGGGTCTGGGCGCGGGATGAGCCAGTCAATGATCGCGACACGCCCTTGTGACGAAGAAACCGATGAGGAATCAGGCAAGGGGTCAGTTTGGCGACGATCGGTTTAAGGTTACTGGGGCAGTGCGTAGTAATACTGCTGCTATGGGGCTTGGACTAGAGGGACGACCACCGGTCCCTCCAGGGATCTCCGTGGCAAAGATACATGAGAGATGGAAGTAGATTTTTGGTAGAGGTTTGGTCAATGGAGAAGAATAGAGAAGCAAGCGACCATGGAGGCCGGGAAGTGCTTGGGTGGATCTCTCTTTTTTCCCTACGGTTAGGATCTAATGCTCTGATACCGTGTGGAAAATAAGATGGAGGCTAGAAAGATATTTGTTACTGAGAGATGGCAAACTCCCCTCCTATATGTAGGAGAGGAAAGCAAGTACAAGGAAGCATAACTTAATCCTAATGGGCCAAGACAATTAGGCCCAGGTACATAATAAAGTAATTATTCTAACACCAACCATTCACAGCTTTCAAAGAAGAATATTCAAGTAGGATGTAAAATATCACATTCTACCCACCCTATACCTATGTAGGATGAGAAGAATAAAACAAAGATAAATCATACTCTTATGTGACTACCGAACGTCCATCGTTTAGGTCTTAATATTTATATCACGCCATTGAATGTGGTCATTTTCTGACTGCTTGGTAGTATCAATTAAATGTTGATCCTGTTGAATAATGGTCGCTGACATCTTATAATTTTCTTTTTACTATTTCTTGAAGTTTCCCTCTCGTGCGTAAAGAATACTCCTGTATGTATCCCTCTCTTTATTGTAGAGTTAAATTTGGTTTGCAGATTGGAGACTTTAAGGGACTGTTTGGATTATTCACAATCTATATGCAAATTATACGTGCCAAGATGAAAGTGTTGGATTTATCTTATGGACATGGAACAGGTGTAGTTGGCTTTGTAGTGATATATATACCACCTGTTACTTTCTATGCTATCTAAGATATTAATATGTTTCATCATCTTATTGTGGGTGTAATTTCCAGGAAATACAGCTCTCATATTTCACAATGGGAAACTTCTTGCCCTGTCGGAGGGTGACAAACCTTGTATGTTCCGATCCAAACTAATTAAAACTAAACGATACATCTAAAATGGTCTTAATAAGTTCTTTTTCAGATGCTGTGAGAGTTCAGGAAGATGGAGATCTGCAGACTCTTGGACTGATGGATTATGACAAGAGATTGTCTCATAACTTCACAGCACATCCTAAAGTTGACCCTATAACAGGTTAGAATGATCATGTGTTTGCAGCTTATTTAATCGTTAAAATTCCTAAATAGTGAACCAGTCTACTTTCTGCTAATTATACCTTTTATCCATTGTACATGTTTATGCTTGAATCTCTTCATTCGTGATGCATTCTGTTGTTCTGCCATGTTGCCCGAACATTTTGTAGGCTCCACTTATTTTGATTCTAGTTGATATGCACTCTAGAACATGCACTGCATCTCTGGAAGGTTTTTCCAAAACTACTTAACATACTTGTTAAGGCGGCAAGGCGACACGGCGTTGGGGCTGGAAGCCTTGTGCCTAGGCGCGACTAGGCGTCGCCTAGGCGACCTTTAAAAATAATAATTTATGTATATATTTTATGTATATATACATGTGTCATGGTTTTTCCCCACTCATATACACACATTGTGTAGTTATATATGTAGTTATCTACATATTTATAGTCGATCTCTCCATATATATATTTTATTGTATGAAAAAATAACCAATTACATTTCTAATATATTATCATTTGACAATAATGTCAAGGACACGAAAAGAATTATTGTAAAGAATGTAAGAGTGATCAACATATAAATATATATTTATTGTCATACATAGCTACAAATATTAAGCAATGTAATCACTATCCTTCATAGCATAGCTACTTAGTACAATCTGAATTGAAGGTGCAAACTAAGAAAAATCAAATGTGTACTAAGAGTATTAGATCCAGTCAAACAAAAAAGAGTATTAGATCCGGTCAAACCCAAAAAAGAGTATTAGATCCAATTAAAAAGTGATATTTGGCACATAAAATAGGCAACACTATTAATTTTGAGCATTGGTGTAGCCATATCAAACATTAAAATAAATAAATATACAACTAGACCCACAAAACTAGGTCACTGTAGCATTATAATAAAGCGTCCTCGCCTTGGCGTAGCCCTGGGGCGCCTTGACGCCTAGGCGGCCGCCTAGGCACGCGCCTTGACAAGTATGCTACTTAATATGTTTTCTGTCATGATACCTTATTGGAATGAGCCAAAAATCAAACCTGGCAAGTAATTTGACGATTTCAGAGGCAACTATTGAGTCAGAACAAGCGTTGTTTGATGTTAAGCAATTTTCAGACCATGAGCCAGGTTTTTCAGTTACCAGATCATTAGATTAAGATGTTAGACCATATTACACTTTTGTTGCGTGTTACATATGCTGGCGATATGTTATTTCATTTGATTTTTGTGACCAAGCTCCTTTTGGTGCAGATGAAATGTTTACCTTCGGTTATTCTGTTCGTGAGCAACCCTACCTTACTTATCGAGTTGTAACAAATGATGGAACTATGCTAGATCCTGTTCCAATCACTATACCTGATCCAGTCATGATTCATGACTTTGCTATTACTGAAAATTATGCTATATTTATGGATCTTCCTTTGTGTTTTCGCCCAAAGGTATGCCATTTAAGTTCAAATGAAAGGAAAACTTGTTTAATATGCTTATGCTTTATTATGTTCACTTTGTAATTGAATCTTAGGATATGGTGAAAGGAAAACTTGTATTTCAGTTCGATCCAACAAAGAAAGCTCGTTTTGGCATTCTCCCTAGATACGCCAAAGATGAACTTCAAATAAGATGGTTTGAACTTCCTAATTGCATGATATTTCACAATGGTAAGTTCATACTTGTGCAATTATTTAGTGTTCTCTATGCATACGATCTATATTTTAAATAAATTTTCAATTTAAATTTGATTTCTACTATCTCGTTATGCCCTCAATTCAATTCAAGAATTCATTTTCTTGGCATAAGATAAGGCAAACAGATAATGGGGTAAATCCTATTTTATCCAATGATATATAACTCAACTGGAAGGTGGAACAAGAGTTTTTTGCATAGAAGTGTGCATGACAAGAGTGTTTTTGTCCATAATCCATTAGGAGGCATTCTGTGTTAAGTGTAACTGATGTATGGCGCAAAAATTGTCCACACACATGGTGCAAGGTTGACAGATGGAATGCAGTTCATCTAGAAATGCGCCATATTGTTGGATCAGAATTTCTACCTGATTTGCAAAGTTGGTTAGGGTATAGTAGGGATGTGAAGAGGATTCTACAACCATATCTGGGTTTAGTTATAACACCTCCTACCATACATCATTATTTTGATAGATGAAAAGGCGGAAATACAAACAATATAAATGAAAAACAAAATATTCTTAGAACTAATCTCGTGATTTGAAGAACAAAGAAGACAAATAAATTGTAACAACTGACCACTAAATAATAGGACCTGAAAATTAATGGTAGGCTAATGCTCAACTAATTGACTCAATCTGAATGTACTATAAGCTAGAGTCAGATGAGCAAATATCCAAGTAATGAAGTCAATAATTTTGACCACTTTTGGCAGCACATTGAGCGGATTCCACAAGCAAATCACCAACATAGTTGGTGAAGGAATCCCCATCATAGGATATTGGCACAAAGATCATGCAACCTCAGTGTTTGATACCTTGTGGAGTTGTCCTATTTGAAGGTAGTTATTGTGTACAGCCCCGTGAGTGGAAGCTATCTCCCACGGTCCTATAGGCGGTGACTACCTATACCCATCCTTTGTCGCCACTCACCATCCTTTTGAAAGGTTAGGGTGTCACAAACTCTAGAAATGAAGGGGAAGAAGGGTGGGGGCGGGGAGGCCATTGGTCAATGACGTGTGAAGATTCTAGTCGGTCGCTGTTGTTGGCTGGTCACTTCATGCATCCACAACTTGTGCGGCCTTGGAACCCGTCGTTTGCTGCTGGCAAGATGTGCTAGAAAAAGCAAGGAGGGGAGGGTCGTGGTGGTAAGGAGAAGGAAGGGCAAGGGTTAGGAAGGGGATGGAGGGTGGCGGGTGGAGGCGCGAATAGGGAAGAGGTGGCGGCTAAAGGAAGGGGATGTATGGCCATGTACTGATGATATTATAAATTTGGCTCTAATACCAATCGATGAAGGCCAAAAAATGGCAAAGAGATTTTTTTTAAACGGACCGGAAAACAAAATATAATTTTGATCTCAATCATCCAAGTTAATACCCCTATGAGGAGATACAACCTGAATATAGACACAATATGGGACTAGGATGCATTGACTTGTCAAAAGGCTAACATTATTAGAGGAAGGCATAACAAGGACTTGTAATACGAGTAGCTAAAATGCATCTACAGGGGGACATCTCTCTCTCTCTCTCTCTCTCTATATATATATATATATATATATATATATATATATATGGCCGTTCATTCGCTACCCGCATGGGTAACTAACCTTAGTTACCCGTGCATCTGTTTTGTAATAGGAAGGTACCTGTTTGTAATAATACTAACAAAGTTTGTAATGAGATGATCAAATTTGTATACTAACAAAGTTTGTAATGAGATGAGCAAATTTGTAATACAAACACTCATTTTGTATTACACGTCTGATTACAGTAAAAATGATATTTATGACGACAAACATTGTTTGTAATGAGATGACCAAATTTGTAAATTGTAATACAAACACTCGTTTTGTATTACACGTCTGATTACAGTAAAAATGATGTTTATGACAATAGTTTACGCTGTAATACAAAATGAGTGTTTGTATTACAAATTTGATCATCTCATTACAAACTTTGTTAGTATTATTACAAAATAGATCCACGGGTAACTAAAGTAAGTTACCCGCACGGGTAGTGAATATATACCCTCTCTCTCTATATATATTGCGTTGCAAATGTATTTTGATGAATGAGACCTGAGAGGGGACCCACTTATTACTTATTGAGAAAGAAAAACCCATCCAAAATCCAAATACACCAAGAAGTGCAAAGGAAGGCATGTTTTTTCATTTCACAAAAAGCGTGACACACAAAGCAAAGATAATAGCATGGTAACGGAAAATTAAACTATACAACAACATTTTTCCACACCCACACATAGAAGTCACAAATTAAATTATATATAAGTATTAATTGCAAAGGGCTACCTGGCCATCCCAAGCTATCCTTGGAAGTCCGCCTGAGACAGGTTCTCCCTAAGGCACATGCTCTAGCTCACCTACACCCAGAAAAGGGGAAGACAAAAGAAAGTATGTATCAATAAATCTGGTGTATGTGCAGTAAAAGAACTATTTGGGCATCATACTTGTTGAGGCGCCCGACTAGTCGGCTGGTCGTTTTGGTGGCCAACGACTGGCCTGTTGCCTAGCTTTTTCATCATATTGAGCGTCCGCCCAGACCGACTGGTCGGCTGGTCACCCTATAAGTCGGCCGCTTATTTGGTGGGCCTGACACTTTTCTTTAAATTTTTTTAACTAATTATATATTACTAATATATATATAACTAATTATATAAGTATATAACTATATACTTATATTTATATAGTATATATAACTATAACTATATAAGTATATAACTATATATATTACCAATATATAACTAATTGTATATTACTAATATATATAACTAATTGTATATTACTAATATATATAACTAATTATAGAAGTATATAACTATATACTTATAGTTATATAGTATATATAACTATAACTATATAAGTATATAACTAAATACTTATAGTTACATAGTATATATAACTATAACTATATAAGTATATAATTATATATATTACTAATATATAACTAATTATATATTACTTATATATAACTAATTATACAAGTATATAACTATATACTTATAGTTATATAGTATATATAACTATCACTATATAAGTATATAACTATATATATCACTAATATATGAGTATATAACTAGCATATTTTTGTATATAAGTATATACCTATATATTACTAATATATATAACTAAATATATGGAGAAAAACAACCTACGCCTGGGCGGCCGACTAGTCGGCCTGGTCGGCCTAGTCGGCCTGGTCGCCCAAGGAATCAGGGTGACCGACTGGCCGTCTTGACAAGTATGTTGGGCATTAAGGGTTAAAGTACGAAAAAGTTATTCCCATTGAAGGAGAAGGGCATCAAACAAGTGGGCAGTAAAAGTCAAGAGTAATGACAACAAAAGAACGAGGTGTTTTTTAAAGAGATAATAAATGAATATGAAGTTTTTGCCCTTTAAATTGTATTGAATGCAATGGGATGGGATGAATACAATATAGGAGAGGGGATGAATACAATAAGAATAAGATTGTATTGAATGCAATGCAATGGGATGGGATGAATACAAGACTGGACGCCCTCTCCTTTATATAGGAGAGGGGAGACACCCTAAGACTTAGGATACAAGTAATCTAAATGGGCTGAAATACAAAAGTCCAATAACTAATTAACCTATTAACTAATAGGCTAATATAGATTCTCTAACACTCCCCCTTAAGTTGGAGCATGGGTGAAACACATGTCCAAAGTTTGGAGGTTACAAGACTCGATAAAACGATAAAAGAAATGATAAATGAATGATAAAAGATGAATATCATTCCCCATACAAAAATTGATACTCCCCCTTAATTAATACTCCCCCTGAACCATGTGGTGACAATGCCTCTCTTCTTTGAAGTTATATTCTGCAAGCTGGAGATCCTCGAGCTTTAAAGGTCTTTGGAGTGCATCTGGAATGAAGAGCATCTGAAGAATGGAACCTGATACTACAGAAGTAATTCGCCACTTGTGAGCAGACGATCCTCAACACCATCACTACGTCATCTTCATTGGATTACGTACTTAACGCGACACGGACGTGGATGCCCAATGTCGATGTAGCAGTAGCGGAATCTTCGAATTGTCTGAGAAGACATGCATAACGTGGCACGAACACGAACGAACGATGTGCTGGTGATACGATGCAGGTACCATGACTCTGTCGCATGAACCTTGGGGGCTTGACAGGAAAGGAGATATCATCCATCAAGGAAAGTCCCAAGTAGATCAGCAACAGGTGATGTCAAAATAGCAGATGCGGCTCGGAGAAGACGTGATGAAGCAGCTCGGTGAAGATAAACTGGATGAATCAACCTTGCAAAAGTAGATTGCCAGGCTTGCTGAGTTTCTGAAAATCTGAAGAAGCACCCTCTGTCTCATGTGAATGCAGCTGAAGTACACCATCAACACCTGACGTACATAACACGGTACGAACACGGATAGCTTGGTTGAATGAAGACCCTTCATTGCTGTCTGGAAGTAGAGAACGGATGTGCTGAACAATGTGAAGCTCCATGAAGATAATAGCCTGGAACATATATAGCCTGAATACATATATCATCTCTTGTCATACTCTCTCTCATACATATTCTCTCTCATACTCTCTCTCTCTCTCTTCTCATCTCTTCCTCTCATCTCTATCCCCCCCGCACACCAAATATGACGAGAGTGACTGTTTGGTGTGGAGAAATGGACATATGGCCCCCCTGCACTATGGAAAGGGATACACACATGATATGGGTGGGTGGGAAAGGAATTGGTGGATTTGAGAGAAATTTGTGTATATGCAGATGTGTAATATGTGGAGAATGAAACCGATAACCGGAGAGAATATGCTAAATGGGTCAATGTAAGATCCAGATAGAAAAATTAAATGGATCTAATCCCGACCCGAAAAAGGATTTGTTTGGCATGTTAAGAATAAGATTGTATTGAATGCAATGCAATGGGATGGGATGAAAACAAGACTGGACGCCCCCTCCTTTATATAGGAGAGGGGAGACGCCCTAAGACTTAAGACGCAAGTAATCTAAACGGGCTGAAATACAAAGACCCAATAACTAATTAACCTATTAACTAAATAGGCTAATATAGACTCTCTAACACTGCACAATAACAAAAAATACACCAATATATGTAGAGTATAACAAAGACTGGCATTATCAAAAGCATGGATGAGACACCATCAATCTCAAGCCATGGTAGGAGGAATAAAACTTAGTTCCCAATATGTAAAATATGGCAGGAAAATACAACCCCAATGCCTAGGAGGAATAAATGCTCAATGCCTAGAATAAAAATTGTGACAGGGGGAATAAAACCCCAATACCTAAAAGTATGGTTGTGCAAGAATGCACCGCTACCTAGATATTACGAGTCAAGAATCTCAAATGCACAAATAGTGAAGGCAAGACATACAATTCATTCATTTCCAATTCATTTCAAGTACAAAAGAAATGTGAAGATCCATAGCATAGCAGATGGGGTCAAAGGACCCATAAGTAATGATTTCAATAATTTTAGTGACTAACATAAGAATTTAAAAAATGATAAAGAATATCTTAAAAGGATTCCAAAAGAGGATTGTGTTAGATAGTGTTTTTTGTCCTTGGACTCGGTAGTAGTAGGTGGAGCAGGCGGCAGATTATTAGTCATATGGGAATGCTTGCCCTGTGATTTTGCAAAAATCTCCATGGAGCAAACCGTGGTGCAGGACTTCGACTTCGCCAGGTGTGGAAGTGGAAGTTTGTGGAAACTTTGAGGAAGTTTTGAGGAAGTTTAGACGCAAACTTTGACAAACTTCGATGCCAATTTTTGAAGAAAATGATGTGAATTTGAAGGAAACTTCGATTGAAAACTTCTAATTATGTTATACCTCTCTCTTATAATTGCTAATTTAACAAAAATACACGACTCATGAGTCTTTAGCCCTAAGTAGGTTGATAATATGATGTGCGCCTGCAATGGTCAAACATGCAATACACATACTAATACAATTCAAGTGTTGAACATATGTATTATATACAAATTTACAACCAAATAGTAGTTACAAGACCCTCTCTAGGAAAGAGTGGCAGCAACAAACATAGGAGTTGATATTAGAAGTTGTGAAGAGGGTTGGAGGCGACACTTATGTGTTATATGGCCGTTAGTGCATTAGTTAGATTAATGTTCTGGATCGTCTCAATTTCGCCAACTTCGAGGAAACTTCGACAACTTCGGAGAAGTTGAGACGAAAATACATACAAAAAAACCAACTTCGACGAAATCAGGGAAACTTCGCCTCGAAGTTTAAACAAAGCCGATGTATTGAGGATTCGACTTCGCTAGGCTCGAAGTTCGAAGTTTCGACGAAACTTCGCCCAACTTTGCCGAAGTTTAGTTCCATGGAGCAAACCCAATGTTGGTAGTTGCGTCCGTCAAGCTTCACAGTGGTCACTTGACGACGGAAGTCTTCATAGGAGGAAGCCATAAGGGAGTCAGGTCCACAAGTAGCAGAGAACAACATTAGATTTCAGAACCGCGTAGATCCGCAGGCTAGGCGACAGTAGACAGATAGAAATTTTGGAAGGAGCAACCTACATATAGACTACGCCGAGGCGCAACAGAGAACCCGACGACTGAAGGGCCGGCACGTGCAGAAAGAAACAGAGGAGCACCGAAGACCGTCAACTAATTAGTCGGAGGTGAACCGTAGGCAGTCCGGATGCACTTCGCAGGCCAGCGCCGTGCACGAAGGGAAGATCACCAGGCGGAGAGAGGCACAGCCACTGGCAGTGGCTCAACCGCCCGACGGCGGCAGGCAGTTGCTGCCCGGACAGAGGGGGGTGCCGCCGACGGTGGGAAGGGAGGGAGGGAAAAGAGGGGGCGGCGGTTTGGGAGAGAGAGAGAGGGTGGCGGCTCTCAGCCGACCTGTTCTGATACCATCTTGAGTGGATGGTAAGGGTTAGGGTACACAATGTATGTACCCCATATATTTATAGAGAGAACAATTACATAGAGGTCCTTGTAGGATAAGTGTTAAAGTGTCTATATTAGTCTATTAGTTAAATAGGCTAATTAGTTTAGTGTGCCTTTATATTCCGACCTGTCTAGTTTAGATTACTTGGGACACAAGTCTCAGGGTTTCTCCCTTGCTCCTATATATAGGACAGGGGTGTCCGGTCTTGTATCTATCACAATCTATTAATATTCAAGCCATCTTATATTTTAACATGGTATCAGAGCGGGTTCCATCCTGAGAGAACCCTAGCGCCGCCGCTTCCCTCTCCTTCTCCGAGCCGCCGACTTCTCCCTTACAGCCGCCGCCGCTCCTCTCTCCAAAGAGAGCAACCGCGGGCTCTCTCCGCCTGCGGGCGGCCGTTGCCATGGCCTAGGCCGGCTGCCCGCTAGGCATATCCCGACCTCCACGATCATCTCTATTCTCTATTCTTTCATTCTTTCCATACAACACCTCCGCTGCCTATCATAGCAGCCGTCCTCCATCATCATCCGCAACAGTCGCCGCCGTAGGCATCCGCCGCGGTAATCTCCATCCGTCATCCATCAACAGCAGCACCAGTCGGCGTCGCCGCCGCAGCCAACAGGAGCAGCACCGCCCCTAGCAGCCGCCATCTCCAGCAAATGACCATCATCCAAGCCGCCATCCCAAAGGAACAGCCGCCGACCATCCGTGACGCAACCTGTATTCCCGGCGTCGATACTATCGACAGGAGGTCGATAGTATCGACTTTATCACAGCGACAGAAGAGCGTCTGTCGATACCATCGACAATCCTGTCGATGGTATCGACAGTTGATCAATGACGATGTAAAACGGTATCGACCGTCCACTCCATCTCATGAAGTCTTCAGATCAGCCTCATCACCGCTTTGGAGAGGGTCCGCCTTGGCTCCGCATGCATCCTCTTGGCTTGCAATATATCCGGAGTCACACAGGAGACTCTTTGTCATCTCCTATGTTGCGACAAAGTGCTTCATCAGCCGAGCGTCATATCTAGCCATCATCCGCAAGCTGCTGCTCCTCCACTTCATCATCATCCCGACGATCTTCATCTACAAGTTGCTGCTGCGTTGTGCGTCATCATGCTACTGCCGTACCTACGCCATCACCTGCTGTCTTCATCATCATCACTCCATCGTCACCTCCCATCTATGTCTACTCCCATATTCATTATGCCCTCTATTGCTATTCAGATCATTAATCGGTCCTATCTTTTGCTAATCGGATCCAATTTAGAGCCTAATTGGATTTTTCGCGGGGGCTCCGCCCCAGCACCCCTGAATTTGTTGCCCTAACGGGCCAACAAACCCCCTTTTCGAGTCGGGACTAGATCCATTTATTTTTCTGCCCGGATCTCATGTTGACCCATTTAGTATACTCTCTTTGGCTATCAGTTTCATTCTCCACATATTACCCATCTCCATTTCACATATTTTTCTCTTTTCAGCCTTTTTCTTTCCCACCCATATTATGTGAACATCCCTTTTCCACATTACGGGGGGGTCGTATATCCAGTTCTCCACACCAAACACTCACTCTTGTCGTATTTGGTGTGCGGGGGGGGGGATAGAGAGGAGAGAATGAGAAGAGAGAGCGAGCATGAGAGCATATGAGAGAATGTATGAGAGAGTATGAGATGAGATGAGATGATGATATATGTATTCAGATTATATATATTCCAGGCTATCTTCATGAAGCTTCACATTGTTCATCACACCGATTCTCTACTTGAGCCAACAGTGAAGATCCAGCGTCGACACCATATCCGTTGTTGATGATGTATTCCTTCAGCTGCATTCACATGAGACAGATGGGTGCTTCTTCAGAAGCTCAGAGTTTTATCTTCACCGAGCTGCTTCATCACGTCTTCTCTGAGCCACATCTACTATATCGACATCGCCTGTAGCTGATCCTCTTGGGACTTTCCTTGATGGATGATATCTACTTTCCTGTCAAGCCCTCATGGTTCCTGCATCGTATCAAGCAGCAGATCGTCCGTCCGCGTTCGTGCCGCGTTAAGCACGTATTCCAGTGGCGACTTGCTGTAGTATCAGGTCCATTCGTCGACACTATATCCGCGTTCGTGCCGCATTAAGCACGTATTCCAGTGGCGCATTCTTCAGCCTACAGAGTATCTTCAGATGTCTTCATTTCTGATGCACTTCAAGGAAGACCTTCAAAGCTCGAGTATCTTCAGCCTGCAAAGTCATCATCACTATTTGATTAAGGGGGAGTATTGATTAAGGGGGAGTAACATATTTTGTATGGGAGTGATCTTTATCTTCATTTTCATTTATCATTTCTTTTTATCGAGTCCTGTAACTCTCCAAGCTTGGACATGTGTTTCACCCATGCTCCAGCTTGAGGGGGAGTGTTAAAGTTTCTATATTAGTCTATTAGTTAAATAGGCTAATTAGTTTAGTGGGCCTTTATATACCAGCCCGTCTAGTTTAGATTACTTGGGACACAAGTCTCAGAGTTTCTCCCCTGCTCCTATATATAGGACAGGGGTGTCCAGTCTTGTATCTATCACAATCTATTCATATTCAAGCCATCTTATATTTTAACAATAAGAAAATAACAGGAGAATATAAATAACATAAATAAAACACTATCTAACAATATAAATAACAAATAAAACACTATCTAACAGATTGAAATCATAATTATGCCTCATCGATAACAAATTAGGATTTTGATATCATTAAATGCCCATATTAGAAAAGGGAAGATGCACATACTTTATATCCATGGCAAACATGTCCAAGATCACGCCCTATGTCCAAGAAAGGGTTTCAAAGCGGTGTTCAGAAAACCAGCCTAATTGGTGGAATAATCGGTCTCGCAAGTCTACCGCTCTGAATCTGCCTTATCGGTCTTATAATCGGTCCAGGGCTGATGAATCGGCCACTTGGGGCTATGATTGGCCGATTATTAGCGCTTTTCAAAATCCAATGGCTGTAATAATTTTTTACAGTAACTTTTTCTGAATCTACTATTGGTCATTACAATTACATTCCCTTCCCCTTTTTACATATTTGGTCTTCTCCCCATGTTTTCCCGATGAGTATATAGTTTCATGTTTATTGAATTGATTCTTACTGAATTGCTTCTAATCATTGAGTTTACCTTCTCTAACATCATCAATGTTTCTAATTACGTATTCACTGCAATATTAGTCTATGACTAACTGTTATCTTTAGCTACTCCATATTGAATATTGATTTAGATGCATATTCTTTATATTGATTACTTATATTTGTATCTATGCTTAGTTGCAATCCAAATGAAGTTTAACTCCCTACTTTTAGGACATGATCAATCTCATATTACAATAAGATTCTACTAAAATTGTAGTTGTACAATTCTAATATGACTTATATGACTAATGCAAATTTTTATAAGGTCAATATATAATTTATAATTAATATTTAAGAAAAATCAAAACTGATTAAAATCGATCATTCTCCTGCTTATAGTCCCGCATACCGTATATACTCTATTCAGTACCCCGTTCGCCATTACACCGATTACCACTTTTCAATGTACGGTTTCAAAGCACCCAAATATAATTTTACATAAGATAAGGGTTAATATATTTCCACTAAGCATTCCAACCCTAGAAATTGACTTTTAAATACAATCAATTTAGGTCCTAATACCTAACTAAATGAAAATATCAATTTTTTAGGACTCCAAAACATACTTTATTATAATTTTCTAACTTACTAATATTAAGTAATAGATTTTTAAAAGTTTAAAAACATTGAATGATTTATTAAGTCGAGATCGGGTGAAAAAATAAGGTTGTCCTTGCATCATGCATCATAACCTAGGTGTGTGATGGGCATTCTGTTAAAACCACAGTCAAAAGGAGCGTGGTTGGAAACACTATAACCATGGTGATATTACTAAAATGCCTCTTATGGATATGACAAACCGGGATTAAATGCAAAGGAAATTATGAGGAATCACTGATTTGATTGATCAATTCTATTTGTGAAGTTTGAGGATTCTTGGAGCTCAAAATCTTTGGTTGAATCCTCAAAGCTACAACAAAACACACGAAGATAATATCAATGACACCTTCCTCGTGCTCTTCTGATCTTAGAGATCCCTTACTCGAGTCTTGAGGCGGCCGGATAAGCCATAGAGCTTTGCACCATGGAAGCATGAAAGAGGGATCCTCAATGCCAGTGCCTTTGGGCAAAAGCCACTATCCGGAGAAGTCTTCAAATCCCACATGGTAATAGTGAAAATCGGTCGAGAACACCACACACACTAGCAAAAATACCAAACATGATCAACATATGCAGGAAGCGCAAGAAAATCGAATAATAGGATTTACCATGAGCATAGGAAGATGATGATAAAAAAGATCTGGAAGCCTTCCCTGGATCTTTCATTTCTTTTCCGCGACTGGAGAGCGTCTTGAGTAGCATGCCGAGGTAGCATCTCATGGGGTTGGGGTGTATCACCAAGTATGTTAATATATTTCATATTTATTCTATTTTGTAATTTCTATATCTTGTTGGACCTCTATGTAAATTATCCAGTTTCTCTTATTAATATAAAGGGAGAAGGCCTATGGCCTCTCTCAACGCTGCATTGCACGTTGCATTGCGGCACCACATTTCACAAAGTATATTACCAATACATTAGATAGAAAAAAAATGAAGTAGTGGGACCCTTTGTGATGGTAGAAGGTACCAAAACTAGGAATTGGCCTATCATGATGTGTACGACCAATGCCCAAACGCAGAAACAAGGAATGGAGTTGAACTTAGTTGGGGACCAAGGAAGAAATTTAGGGTGAATTGGCTAGTGGAACATGCTTCTTTCCAGCCAAGGATGCTCGAGGATCCATCTTTTATTGGTAGAGCTAAGCGTCTTTGCTTCTGGAAAAGGGGGCAAGGTAAATCATTCCAGGGGTTTCCACGAGAGAGAACAAAAAGATAGGGAAAGTTGGGATAAACAAGTGCAAAATTAAGAGTATTCTAGTGTTGAACAAATTGGGAAACGAGGGGTAGGAGAGAGAGAGGGTGATAGGGGAGATAATGTGGGTTGGTACTATGACACAAACTGAAGACGCAGGAGGGCGATGAGGATGACCTTGACACTGTTAGATGGACCCGCTCCAGCAAGAAAGTAGCTGTGCGCCTATGGTCGGTTGGATTGGTTCTCCCAAAAATAGGAAACGAAATTGAACACGTGTGGCAGAAATGATCCACGAGACTAGAAATTCAAGGACATCATCAAATATTTCCTAAATTAGTTAGTTTAATTAGTGTTTTTCTTGTTAAATATATTTTGGCTAGTAAATAATATCCAATCAAGATGAAATTCGACACCCATGCCGATTAAGTCACGGAAAATCCAATTTTGCATTAGTTTCCACTTTTAGGACTTTTGATAATTTATTTCACAACCAGGAACCCAATATTGTTACTAATATCCCTTTTTAAGTATTTTCGTACAAAATTTTGTATTCCGTTCACTTATCTAATCGTCTTAGACTAAAAAGGTTCTAGAGCACTGATTTAATTATTTTTTTTATAACGATGAACCCCTCCGGGGATCGGCCACATTGGACCCCACCCAGTCAAGAGTAAACCCTGGGACCAGCTGTGTCATTGAGGGGGGGGGGGACACCACGACGCGCCCAATCAAATGCCAACCATTGTTGCACCACAACCAACGCCGAAAGCCGAACCCGGGTCCCTTCATTGGGGATTGCCGCGCCGTACCACTGGTCTATTGACCGCCCCACTGATTTAATTATTAGATACTATTAAGGAATGCATTTGCATTCAAATCCCTTACTTGAACTTAAACTAGTTATTTTACACTACCACCTCCTACAAATGAACAATTTACTAAAAAAACTATATTTCTAAGCTCCCAATGCACCTGTTATCATCCAATTCAGAGAAAGGAGTATTAAAAACAATCCTAAAGGATGAAAGCATAGGAAAGATAGAGCTAGGAAATATAATTAGGTCTTGGTATGTTATAGCTTTATAGTGTGACACTTCATCTATATACCTCTATAGTTAATGCAACTCTAAACATCTCACTTGTTCGTATAGGTGGCAACTACGGTACTATTTCTCCACTCATTTGACATTTTCTACTTCCAAACAATCTTATTGAGGAAGTTCCATAACCACATAACTTCATTCTTACCTATACTCTTTTATACATTAATATGAATATTGTCATGCCGACATCATTTGTTTGTGTTGATATCTCAGGAAGCATTTTCTACTTCTGATTGTGTTACTCGTTGGGCGTAGGTGATATCTCTTGTATCCATGGCACACAAGTTGTGAGTGACATCATTTGAAGTATCTTTGTTTAAAAGCCTATGAAAGTAGTTTTTCATTGATTATTGACATCTTCATCCTTTACCAGCATTCTGCCGTCTCTATTCATAATGCATTGTACTTGGCCCTGATCTATCCTTTTTCTTTCTCTTCCACGGGTCTTTATGTATATATATTGATATTTTAGAAAACATTCTTGACTTCTGATTGTGTTTCTCGTGGAGTGCTATGTGGTATCTCTTGTATCCATGGCACACAAGTCTTTGACATATCTTTGTTAAAATGCCTATGAAAGTAGTTTCTCTATTGATTATCAAAACCATCATCCTCTTCCAAGATACTACCTTCTTCCTTCTTAATGCATCACAAATGGCTATAATCTCTTCCCTTTTCTTTCTCTTACAGGGGTCACTATACACACTTTTCCCCTTCTCTAGTTTTCAACTCCCTGTGTATCTCTTAAAATTATCTAGAAATTACCTCTTGGATTATTTTCTTGGCTTCCTATTAGATATTTCCTCTAGTATCCAACTTCTCATATAGGTGATTGTGTCCTCAAGGATGGAAGACAACATCCTGTAGACATGGTAAGAATAACGTTGTGTCAATAGGACCTAGACAGATGCACGTGGGATACGGAGAGTAACATCAATAAATGAAAAGAATCTATTAAACCTATATTGTTGAGGGAAATGGGTAAAAGAAATAGGTGCAAATCCCATGAAAGGCGCAAAAACTTTGAAATCTCTATTGCAAAATTGGATGATCACGGGTTCTCACGCTTGGGTCACCAGGTGGCTGGTTCAACTGGTCTGGTCAGTGGTGCTGAAAATGGGTTTTGAATCTACCGACCCAGAATGTTGGCTAGATTATGGATCAACCTGTTGAACCAACCAGGTTGTTGATGGGGTTTCAAACACTAGTCTCAAGCTTGATAGCTAGATGTACTGTACATCATTTTATTTGCTCCTGTAATGAATGTGATTTGTTCTTTTTTTCCCGAAGCGACAACTGTCTGCAATATTTTAATGCATATTTATAACCTGTACAATATGAATTAAATTTGATGTATTCTTACCAGCAAATGCTTGGGAGGAAGGTGATGAGATTGTCCTAATTACATGCCGTCTAGAGAATCCAGATCTGGATATGATCAGGGGACCTGGAGAAAACAGGGTTAATGATTTCAAAAATGAACTGTATGCAGCTTTTTCCACCACATTTCTTGTTCGACCTTCTCTATGGATGCTCCTTATGTTCCTTTGTTTGAATGCTAGATACGAGATGAGATTTAACATGTCAAATGGTACTGCCTCTCAAAGGCAGTTGTCCGTTCCAGCAGTAGATTTTCCGCGGGTTAATGAGAATTATACTGGAAGGTACACTCTCAAGTCTCAACACATACTGGCATACATTAATAGCATTTGAAACAGTAGTTACCTTATTGTAAATTCCATCTACTGATTCATGTTAGAATAATTGGATTTCTTACATTTAGATACCTACCCACCCATCCAACCACCCATCCACCCCACATGCACACACAGTTATATCAAAACCCATCCAACCACCCATCCACCCACACACACTCACAGTTATATCAAAACACTCTTATGAAACATGGTGATATAAAGTTATAATACACATTACTAAATACATTGTTCCAACTGCCTACCATTACAGAAAACAAAGATTTGTTTATGCAACCATCCTGACGAACATTGGCATAGTGAAAGGAGTAGTAAAGTTTGATCTTCTTGATGAACCTAATGTAAAAAAAGAGAATCTTGAAGTGGGTGGAAACATCAAAGGAATCTACCACTTGGGCCCTGGCAGAGTTGGTTCAGAGGCAATATTTGTGCCTCGCCAGAAGGGTGTCGACGCTGATGAGGATGATGGCTACTTAATTTTATTTGTACATGATGAAAACATCGGGTTAGAACTCTATCCTTTTCTATTGATCTTTCCCATTTTTGTACTAGAACTTTATGCGTAAATGACTGTATTCTACTATGCTGAATCAACACAAGTATAATAAATCACTGTTTAAGTGTAAAAAAGTTATTATAAATTTATATATATTAAAAATATGTTTAACAAAAAATTTGTATGGCAATGACGCGGTTAAGTATTATGTATAGACGATTTCTAAAGTAAATTTAGTCCATTGGTAGCCTCCTTATACTACCCGTGTGCAAAGTGCTTGAATCCTATACATCAATAATAGTCAGTAACATATATTGAAGAAGGTGAGTAGTTAAAGATATTGCATGCACCAGAGAAAAATTGAATGGAATTCAATGCCGTTCTATGACAAGTTTAACACCCGTAAAACTATATCTAAGTTTCACGCAAATTGAACATTAACCTGGTGCAAAAAGTTAGATAGTCAAATGAGCTAGAGAACTTGTAAGTTGCGATGGTGCGGATATATCTCAGTGAAACCTAGTTTTGCTTCTTATATATAAACAATGAATAATCGAATAATCAAATAATGATTTGGATTCAATGTTCTTATAAGTCAATAACATGATCTCAAACTCTAGATAGCTGAATTGGTTGGAAGAATGTCTAAGACATCCATGATATTTTTTAATTTTGTTGAGTGCATTTTTACTATATTTGGGGTTTTCATCATAGCAATATCTATTTTTTCTTTTTTGCTATGTATTGTGTTCCATTTATCTTTTTTGGGTTTGAAAACACTTTTTTTCTATATACTACACACATGATATATAGAGAAATCTGATGTTCCATTGAAATGTCCTACAAGCTCACCATGGTTGAATGTTTATCATATATCTTCCCCAACTACCATAAAACTTAATATGAACTTTCTTGAACTTCCATTTTTGCAGTTGGCGTAGTTAATTGATGAGTCATGCAATAACAGAACAATAAAAATAAATCAAATATTTTCAAACATAATCAACTACTCAGACAAATCCTAGTGGTTTGGGTATTTATTACTAAATTGACTTGAAACCTAATGTCTTTGGACCATTGGACATTTTAAAAAAAGGAGATTTAAACACAAAATATTTGATAAATCTTATTAAACAAACATCTACTAATAAAACACATAAGTAGACCAATTAGGCTCTCTCGGTGCCTTTCGTATTACATTAACTTCCTCCAGTTGTGAAAGATGAGCCTCTAGTGAGTCATGTGTTGTCCTCCACATTCATGTCTACATGGTTGCAAGTGAAATCCAAGCTAGTGCACACATGAATGGTGCATGTAACTGGGTATGCCATATATAAAGATCCCCACGAGAGCTAGAGTAGTAGGCGTTGGTGAAAGTTTAACATTGAGCAAGATGATGTACTTCCATGGTCGTACATGAACAATATATACCACTTTGAGAGGTAGCATATCATGGTAGAGGATATCGTCGTCGATTCCATGGTATGTGAAAGTAACCACATACCTTGTATGATCAATTCACTATAGGTGGTACAAAGTTGCTTGAGGCTCACTACATAATCCAACTTCCAAGCACTTGAACCATTGCGGAAAAGTTGACGTTCACAACGCCTTATCCACTAATGGAAAGTGTACACGTATGCTCGAAAGACTCAAATGCGTGAATAGGAGACTCAAACGTCGTCATTGTGGATATGGAGTTTTTGGTATGATTAAAAGTGGAGTCTAGGTAGGTTGTTGGTATTTGTCTTCCTCTTCATCTTTGCTCGGCTCACTGCTTGATGATGAGAACACCGCATTACTCGTGATCACCTTGTGATCATTCTTTGTCTAGTAGTACTTGCTATCACTTGGTTAGGGCATTGCATCGATCGATGTCCAAATCTTGGTATAGAACTTAAATAGGGGACATTCTCATACATTATTTTGGCAAACCTCTCCTCTATATAGGAGAAGGGGGTACAAATGATTGACAGAAACATACAATAATGGGCCTACAACCTTTGTCGGTTTGTCTATGTTACATTAAACCCACTTTTAAATAAACTATGTTAACATCTAAAACTCCCCCTTAAACTAGTCATATGCATGGCTTGCATGCTAGTCATAATCATAGTCACAAATTCGGTATTCGGGATACGTACGGTCAAGTTGAAAAATTCGGAAATCGGGAATCATGAGGAAAATTCGGATAAAAATCAGTCAACGTACGGTAAAAGTTCGGTCAACTATTCGGAAAAAAGTCGGCCAAAAAAACGATATACGTATACACATATACATAAACACACACAAACATATATATACACCCACACATATAATGATTTAAAATGAGTAAAAATCAACTGATTACCCTAATATTGGAAGAAGGGGAAGAAGTGGGAGCAGCAAGCAACGCCACAAATAGGGGAAGAAGGGGGGAGAATGGAAGAGGAAGATGGAGCGTACATGTAGAATGTCGAGGGTTATTCCTAGCTCAGGTTGTGTCGGGGGATAGAGGAGGAAGGTTAGACGGTTTAGTGGAACCCTGCTACAAGTAAAAATGACGTGGAAAAAGCAAATGTAAAGCAAAAGTACAGAACTGTATAAAACGGCAAAAAAACGCATTGAACGTGTTTCAAATGCAATACGCGGATAAAACGCGTTAAAACATATAATTCGGTTTGGAGTTTAAAACAGCCGTCATATACGGCAGGTGAATAATACACGTTTTAAACACATTTTTTTGAAAAAAGGAGCATATTGTAACTATGGTCATAAACAGCAAAAACACAAACCTGACTTACATGCACAAAAATAACGATATATTCGACACAGACATGTGCACCACCATTGAATTTAATCTCCCGCAGCTCAACAGGTGCAGATGGAAACAAAATTTTGGAGCCTGAAACATGTTGGAGCATACATTGGATTATTAGACCATGTAAGACTTGTGCGCAAGTCATATGAGTCACTGGTCTAGTTGCCATTGTCATTGAGGCAGTTTCTCATAATAAGCATCAATATTGAAATGATGCTGGTAGTCAGGACAGTACTGCTTCAAGAAGATTGCATTGTATCAAATGGTCGACATGATTGAGATTTGAGACAGATCACTTCTACACGAAAGATACGCTGCAGTAGATGGTCGATGGAGCACAAATTGACAAGCACAACCACACACACATAACTGTAGGATTGTCTAATACAACATACTAGATAACTGACGCACCATCTGTTTCAACTAGAGATCCGGCTTTCCCCCCCGACAATGGCAAGAGAGGACATAATCTGGACACTAGACTGCTAGATGGCAGCTTCAAGATTTGAGTCTGACAATGGAAGGTTAGACAACAACCTCGAGATCTGGATGATGGCCTCATGGTGGGCTTGGGATGTGGAGGGTGGCCTGACAATGACATGCGCTAGTGTGCTAGGCGGCACTCACGATGAACAGAAAATTGTCTTCTCAATTTCGATTCTTCATTTCATCTCTTTCTCCTCTATTCTTGCCTCACACTAACTACATGTAGAACTTGGGTGTAGTTGGGATACACAATAGAAGTTAGAGGTGGAAGAGGAAACGAGTTCCAACATGCACTCAGGAGGAAGAAGAGACCAAAGACATTAATAGCCATGAACATGAAAGCAATTTGAAACAAAGTAGTGCCAAGAGAAGGGGACAAAGCACTCTTTGATATCATCCCAGAAGCACCTGATTATATGAAAAAATATTGAGACCAGCAGCACATCATCAGTTGACGGAAAGCAAGACAATACAGTTGTACATCATATTAAGACAAAGAGGAGCAATACGGAGAAAAACCCACCTTTTATCTTTTTCTTTTCAACAGTGACTTTCACCCTCTGTTTTGTTTTGAGAATAAAGGAACAGTTTTACTCTAGTGAAGTCTGGCATGATTTACAGAGAATATTTATGCTTGCAGTAAAAAAAAATGAAAGTTTTGACGGGAAGAAGTACACAGTAGCACTAGAACAGGTATTAGATATATCGATGCTGATGACTAAGGGGACAGAAGCAGAAAAAGTGGAATCAAATTCTGGTGGGTGGTCTGAAGTAAAACATAGTTCTCTGCTTGAGACAGAGGGAACAATTTACCAACAGAAAAGAGAAGGTGCTCTCAAAACAGATAAAAAAGGCAGTGCTGCTGTGCAGCATCCAGAACACGGAGTTTACTTCTCTCCCCCTTCCGTTGATCACACAAATTATGGATTTAGGACAACGGAATTGAGCAAACACTACCATTGCTGATTGAAATGTCACAGCACAACAGCTGCAACACGCCAGGCCACATACCTAGAGCAGGGAAAGAGCAACACTCTTCACACACGGTGGAAAAGCTTGCAGGTTCTTCCTTAATATGACAAACCCTTCGTATCGTATGCCACGATGAAAAGCCAAGCTGTTTTGGCTTGCTTGATTTTATTATATTTTCCCCTTTTTATTTTTGGGCAATTATTAATCTAAGTGGTTGAGTCCCACACATGATACAACATTTAGAGCCTTTGCTTTGCGTGCCTATATAAAGGCTATATTGCGTCATTGTTTTGTCAACCTGATGATTATGAATATTATTGCACGTTATTTTCATTAGTTAAATCTTCGTAGTCATTAGGCTTTACATTAGTTTGTAGCAGAGCCTAATCCTGGCTTCACTTAGGTGTTTTTGCTGGATCAATGGGCTCTAGAAGGGGGGGTTGAATAGAGCTAAAACACTTAAACCAAATTCATTAGACCTTCAATGGGTCACAAGATAAGGTTGCAAATATGGAGTTTGAGTGCAACTAAGCATACGTAGTAAGGATGAGAGAAATTGAACAACACAAGAACACAAGCTATGTATAGTGGTTCCAAACTCCAAACTAGGAGATGTACATCCACTACCTAGAGGGGTCAATCTGTAGGATTTACAACCATTACACACTTCTTATATTCCATTATAAGAGATATAATATGACCTTCCTTTTCCAGGACAAGGATAGCTAGTCTTCCTTTTAAGGATCAAAGGAGCCAATAACCTTACAAGGACTTACCCATCCTAGAGCAAGAGTCTTCTACGTTCACAAGGGCTTACCCACTTTTACAACGAGCTAGCCACCTTCACCAAGGATCTAGTATTGCAACAAGTCTTCCGCCATGAAGGAATTACTCGCTCTTCTCTTGGATCTTCAACCTTCAACTTCACCTTCACCAAAGGGAAGCTTTCAGCATCTTTGCTTGAGAGAAAGGGATTTGGAAAGGGAAGTTGAGAGTTTCACAAGGTGTACAATGGAGCAACTCTCTCACAATGAACTTATCTCACTCAGATTGATGAAGATCTGTAGCAAGCTTGAGAGAGAAAGGGGCTCTTTGTAGACTAAACCACTCAACTATAGCTAGGAGCATAAGAAGGCAAACTTGGAATGAAGTCCAAGGGCCCCTATTTATTGGGGGTGTTTACTAGCCAGTAGATGCACTTAGGGACAAATTCCAGCTGTTTGGGGTGTTGCAACAGATTTATTTGACTTTTGTAACACACCAACGGTTGGAAACACTTTTTCTGCACATTCCGTACAATGCGGTCGGTCGAGTTTTAATAAAGGTAACTCGACCGATGACACTATGCGACAAAGCAATTTTGAGTTGTCGGTCGAGTTTATCATGGATGAAACTCGGATGACGGTTTAAAATTGATTTTCCTTTGCAAGGGTGTCGGTCGAGCTTGTCCTGGGGAAACTCGGTCGACCCTGGCAATTACCAAGACCCATCCAGAGTGTCGGTCGAGTTTCATGTGAGTGAAATCCGGCTGACAAAAGTGCTTGTGATGAATTTTGGAAATTACTATAAAGGTGCTTAAATATTCATTTTTGGTATATTTTATATTTTTTCGTAGCTCAGTTACAAATCATAGCATCAATACAAATGATTTACCAAAATGTCCTAAGTGATTTAGGACGTTTTCCATGAAAGTACATTTGCATTGATTTTGGCTTGTATTTGGTCTAGCTAGGGCTTGATCTAATTCATCCCCTAATACTTGAAATCAATCTCAGATAATTTTTTTGATACATTTGAATGGAATGATTAAGTCATCATCAAAATATGGACAATATATCACTGTTAGGTCAACGTTTTTCTCATGCCATCCTACCTAACCGCCACCCTACCTTCCCTGCCACCAACCGCCAATCACAACTAGTTGCCAACTATCATCGTCTGAAACCAACCGCCTATTCCAACCATTACCCGTTGTTGTCCACAACTGTCACTACCACCATTCGCCGCAACTAGACTTTGGCCACAATCACAATTAGTAGGTAGACATGCTAACTATTTCTGGGGGGGGGGGAGGGTCACCTCCAAACCCCCGAGCAAGAGGCCGCTAGACCCTGGGATCCCCAACCAACTCACCACAGTGTTGAATCCCAAGTCGAGGCACACCATACTTCCATTGGAGACATCGGCGTTGTGAACGCATGCCGCGTGCAATGCAACGTGTGTGAGGGTTCAAGATCTCTAACCCTTTTATTAATAGAAACTGGGAGAATTACATAGAGGTCCAACAATATATAGAAATTACAAATAATAGAATATAAAGAGATATATTAACACTCCCCCTCAAGCTGGGGCCTACACATCGTGTATGCCTAGCTTGTTGCAAAAGCTCTGAATGTTGCTAGACTCAATGGCTTTGTGAGGACATCTGCAAGTTGATCTTCAGATTTGACGTGCGGAGTCACAACAGTGCCATTCTTGATCTGATCTCTGATGAAGTGGCAGTCAACCTCTATATGCTTAGTGCGTTCATGGAAGACTAGATTCTTGGCAATGTAGATAGCAACCTGATTGTCACATCTGAGCTCTATGGGAGACGAAATAAGATTTTTTAACTCAGAAAGCACAGATTGAACCCACTACAACTCGCAACAAACATGTGCCATTGCTTGATACTCAACCTCCGTGCTTGATCTAGCCACAACATTCTGCTTTTTGCTTTTCCAGGTGATAAGGTGATTTCTTAGAATCGTCTAATACCCAGAAGTAGACCTCCTGTCATTCAGATTACTAGCCCAGTCTGCATCTGCATAACCAGTAAGAACAAGAGTAGACACATGAGTCTTGGGTCTATAGTAGGTGATCCCCTTACCGGGTGAACCCTTCAGATATCTCAAAATACAACGGACTGCCATCCAGTGTGACTGTTGTGATGAGCTCATATGCTGACTCACCACTCCTACAACAAAGGAAATGTCAGGGAGAGTAATTGTCAGACATATCAATTTACCAACAATTTTCCTGTGGTATCCTCGATCTGGATAATCAGTATCATCAATCATCTCCTTCACATGATAGTACATAGGAGTAGACACCGGCTTGGGTTTACTCATGCCAGCTTCCTGTAGTAAATCCAACACGTATTCCCTCTGGGACAAATTAGTACCTGCATGAGATCTAAGTACTTCAATGCCCAAAAAAATCTCAGTTTGCCCAGATCCTTTGTATGAAAGTGCCCTTGCAATCCTTCCTTCACACGTGATATGCCTACATAATCACTTCCAATGATAACTATATCATCAACATATACAACAATAATAATGGATCCAACAGAAGAGTTAGAATAAAATAAGGAGTGATCAGTCTCAGAACGAGAGAAGCCCATCTTTAATACAACATCACTAAACTTATCAAACCAAGCTCTAGGAGATTGTTTCAATCTATAGATGGCTTTCTTCAATCTACACACTTTCTGACACTCCCCCTGAGCAACAAAACTAGGAGGTTGCTCCATGTACACCTCTTCTTGTAGATCACCATGGTGAAAGGCATTCTTTACATCAAGCTATAATAGAGGCCAGTCAAAAGTAGTAGCCAGAGAATAAGAATCCACACTAAATTCAGACGAGCCACTGGTGAAAAGGTCTCAAAGAAATCAACTCTATATCTCTAAATGTAACCCTTTGCTACCAGTATAGCCTTCAACCTCTCAACTGAACCATCTGGATTATATTTCACTGTGAAAACCCATCTGCAACCCACAACATTTTTACCTGGAGGTAAGTCCATAAGATCCCATGTGTTGTTTTGTAGAAGAGCAGGCATTTCCATATGCATTGCCAGTTTCCAGCCAATATCTTTCATAGCATCAAGATGAGTTCTTAGAATGACCACAGAATCAATCCCAAGAGCAAATGACCGGGCCTGCTTAGATAATTTCGACAAACAACACACATTTGCAATAGGGTGTCGAACAGTACAGGAACGAGTACCTTTGCGAACAACAATGGGAACATCAAGGTCAGATGGTTCTACAGAAATCTCTTGAGTAGAGGAAGATGGGGAAGGCTCAGAGACAGGAGTCGCTACCTCCTCTGGATCCTGTCTGCCTTGTGTTGTAAACATGTGGATACTATTGAATTAATATATCACCTGCTGGCTGCTCTTCTTGAATTACAATATAGTCAGGAATGATAGGTGGCACTCTCTCACTGATGTCTGATGGTGGCGTTCTCTCACTAATGTCTGATGGTTGCACTCTCTCACTTTCACACAATTACTCCCCCTTACTGGGAACACTAGAGAAATATGGTGTGGATTCATGGAAAGTTACATCCCGAGATACAAACATACGTCGGAGACTGGTACAATAGCATTTGTATCCTTTGCTAGTGTTAGAGTACCCAAGAAAAAGAGTCCTAATAGACCTAGGAGATAACTTATCAGCCTTAGGATCAAAATTGTGGACAAAGGACGTACAACCAAACACTCTGAGAGGAACAAGGAAAGGCTGATCCTTGGGATGTAAGACAGAAAATGGAGTACGTCCTTGAAGCACCGAAGAGGGTTGCCTGTTAATCAGGAAACAATTCAGTAAGTAAAGCATCAGACCAGAACCTCTTAGGGACATTGGATTGAAACATAATAGTCTTGGTAATATCAAGAAGGTGACGATTTTTCCGCTCAACTACCCCATTTTGTTGAGGGGTGTGAGGACAAGACGTACGATGAATCATCCCAACGGAGCTACAAAAATCAGCCATAGCATTTTGAACATATTCCAAGGCATTATTAGATTGAAGAATTTTAATATTGCAATCAAATTGAACTTTTATTTCTTGATGAAAATGCTTGACAATGGATAACACAAACTCTCGACTCTTTAACAAATAAATCCATGTCATGCGAGAAAAATCATCCACGAAGGAAATAAAATAGCGAAAACCATTATAACTATTGATCTTTACAGGACCCTAAACATCATTGTGGACTAAATTAAAGGGACAAGACACCCGTTTATTGACACGACTGGGATAAGACATTCTATGATGTTTTCCCAGTTGACAGGATGGACACTCTAATGAAGACACTTGGGATAACTCAGGTTCTAACTTTCTCAAGCTCTCCAACAAAGGATGTCTATATTTGTAGTGCCACAGTAAGGGAGAACCGCTCAAAAGGATAGTCAGAGCAGGAGCAGATACTTGGCGAGGCAGACTGTCACCATGGAGGAGGTAGAGATCACCTTTCCTAGGCCCCCACCAATCGTCCTCATACTCTTGAGATCCTGTAATACAAAGCAAGAAGGCCCAAATGTCACTGTATAGTTCAAAGTATCAATTAATTTTGCAACAGAGAGAAGATTAAAAGGAAATGCAAGCACATAATGAACAAATTTAAGTTCAATTTTAGGAGTTAGAAATAGATCCACTTGCTAACACCCTCCTCACTGAACGATCTGCTATGGTTATAGATTTGTGAGGAATATGTGAGTCAATGGAATGAAGTAGTCTCCTCATACTAGTCATATGCTGTGACGCTCCAGAAGCAACCACCCATGAAGAAGTTGAACCAGAAGCCAGTAAAGAGGTAGCCTGATTACCATCGGTAGATGCCAGATTTGCCGAGGAAGATGATCCCACAGTCAGATGATGTGTAGCTTGAATAAATCTATCATATTCTTCCTTTGTAAGTGTGATGCAGAAGAACCAAAACTTGGAATTAGACGACTCAGAAGACTCAACAATACTAGCATAGTTTGCTTCCCCCACAGGTGGTGCAGCAGGTCTACCATGCTTCTTCCAACATATCTCAACAGTGTGTCCAAGCTTGTCACAGAAGGTGCACTTAGGACGTGCTCCACGTCCTCGACCCATACTTGTACGACCTCCTCTAACTGCAACGGCTACAGATGCATGAGAATCTCCTGAAGGCGAGAATGTTGTAGAATCAACTGGTTCAAAATTTGATTGTAAAGTCATCGAGTAGGCTTCTTTTAGGTTGGGAAGTTTGTCAGAAGCGAGGATTACACTGCGGGCTGAACTGCATGAAGAACTCAAGCCAGATAGAAACTTTGCAGTAATCAAGTCATCTCTGTCTTTGGCTTGTTCTTGGACAATCACTGGATGATAGAAGCTCAGTTCTTGAACAATACCTTGGATCACTCCAAAATATTCTTCTAAAGGCTTGTCTCTCTATCGTTCTGCAAAGAGGCAATCATATATCATAAACTAATGAAGAACATTCTTTTCTTGAGAGTAATGCTTCTTTACTGCATCCCATATGTCTTTGGAAGTAGTATAAAACATGAACCTAGAAACAATACCAAGTTCCATGCTCCCCCATAGCCATGTCTTCCCCAAACTATTATGACGCTTCCATTCAGCATAGCCTTTGTCAGTAGAAGCAGGAGGATCAGAATCAACATGCCTTGCCTTATCTCAGGATTCTAACACTGTATGGATAACATTCATCCACAAGAGATAATTCTTATCGTTAAGCTTGATGGAGGGGATAGGTGACATCTCATTGTAGATGGTAGATGCCTTGGTGTCCTCCATGATTCAACGGAGAGATAGGGTGACAGAGAGATACACGTCACATAAAGGATGGAGGGTGACAGAGAGATGCACGTCACCGAAAGGATTGAGTGACGGGGAGATACAAGTCACATCAAATGATTAGATGCGTGTCTGACACATCCACAACCCCCAAACGAAAAGTCCCTAATCATACATGGAGGAGATGCGATTAGGAATTTCCTACATACGGACGGAGCCTCCGGTATGAATTTTAATGAGCCGTTTTACGTAGACACTGCCTTCGGAATCAACCGGAGGAACCAGGGGCTGCTGGCGGCCAGTACGCCTGCCTAGGAGGGGCGGCTACGATGCCTGCCCTTGACCGGCGCCTGCGCCTGTGACTCCTAGCCGCCGGCGGCGGCGCTGGGTGCTACCCGGGAGGGGCGGCGCCGACGAATGCTCTGGACGGCGACGCTGAGTGTTGCTCGGGAGGGGCGGTGCCGGCGGCTGGCCTTTGTGGCTGGCGGCGGGCGGCGTGTAGGAGAGGAAGAGAGGAGAGAGAGGGGTGGCGGCGACCTGGAATCCTAGCAACCTTTCTCTGATACCATGTGAATGTATGCCGCAAAGCTGTGTGCAATGTAGCGCGTGTGAGGGTTCAAGACCTCTCACCCTTTTATTAATAGATACTGGGAGAATTACATAAAGGTCCAACAATATATAGAAATTACAAGTGTGACAGAGTCAGGTATTGCAGAAAGCTCAGGGTTGCACAACGTGTGCACCCTCATATATATAACTGAGACAATTACAGAGAGGTCCATATATAAAGGAAAATAACAAAAACAAATAACATGCTTAAGTAAAACAGGAAATATATAATGTAACAACAAGTAATAGAATATAAGGAGATATATGAACATACGTCAATTAAAACAGATTCAAGGAGGCAATCCAATCAACTTCATTTTGAGCAAGATCTTTCCTTTGTTTACCATAGATTGCTTATCAGCTATAGCTTTAGCAAATTAGCAACATGTCTATAGGTTGTGAGATTTCTAGCCCTACCAAATATTTTTACCTATGTCCTATTCCCTGTGGGTATTTCCTATTTTGTACACACATTTACCTTGATATCAATCTACTTCTATTATGTGTGGAATTGTGAGGATATATCTATATAACGTCATTTTTATTTAATCTTGTAGCATTTTTGGCAATCTTTTCATGCAAGTTAGTTACAATGTCGGGCAATTATCCTACCAACCCAGTTTTGGAACAAAACTAGAGTGTTCCTCCACCCCGCCAACCTTCTCCAATGCTTCTCAACTGCAATAATTATATACCCTTGACACATTGGGTAAAGTGGTCAATTTGATCATAATCGAGCTGCGCTCTATTTGTCAAGCGAATACTCTTTACACCAATCAGTCATATGTGCCATACCTAGGGTATGGTATGCCCCCAACTTATGGGGTGGTGCAACAATCCCCACCCCAAACCCTACCCCTTTGTAGATCTGGTGCACCTACCATAAGACAATCACAACTGCCACCATACCAGTGCCATTAACGCTTATATGGAACCCGATCCCTACTCTCCACACTCCATTGACTAGGAACCTCTCCCATTCTGAACCTCCCCACTTATTATGACAAAAAACCAGCCTAATCATTATACGCTGTCTGCAACTGTTCCTTACACCAACTATGAACTTCCCCCGCCTCTCGTCAATCATGTTCCTCCTTCAGTAGCCTCTTACACGTCTCAGTATCCATAGGTTAGACAGTTTCCCCTTCCTCTTCCTTATGACGGTCCACCACTTCAAACTAGACCCTATTTTCACCCTCCCTGTCCCTATGATTTATGAGGCTAGCCACCTGACCCTGCATTCCCTTCCAACCATCACGACCATTACTACCCTGACCACCATGCACCACCCCACGATGATATTACTCACAAAGTTATGGGAGACGCTCCAAGTTTTGATGGCAAACTTGATCCCAAGGTGTTCTTGGATTGGATGGCCAATATTGAAGATTACTTCAACTGGTACGCTATGACAGACACCCAAAGTATTCCTTTTGCAAAATTGTAGGTTGAGGGTTCAACCATATGTTATTGGCAAGGCATTTAACGAGACATGGGGCGTTTCAGTCAACCTCCCATTTCATTTTGGATGAGATGGAGGCCAAGCTATGTGAACTCAATGTCCTTTTCCAATACCAATGCCAACTTCTTTCTAATTGGATTAACATATGCCAAGGATCAATGTCATTTCGTAAGTACATATAAAAATTTGAAGAAGCACCTAACCATGGTGCAGGACTTCGACTTCGCTAGGTATGGAAGTGGAAGTTTGTGGAAACTTTGAGGAACTTTCGAGGAAGTTTAGACACAAACTTTGATTCCATTTTATGAAGAAAATGATGTGAATTTGTAGAAAACTTCAATTAAAACTTCCAATTATGATAACTCTACCTTAAATATGTTAATTTAACACAAAAACATTAAATATGACTCTATAACCCTACGTAGGTTGATAATGCAATGTGCACTTGTAGTTGCAAGGTTTAAATGTGTTATACAAATGTAGAAATACATCCCCCTATATGTCTCCATACAATATGGAGTCAAATAGTAGTTGCAACATCTTGTCCAGCAAATAGTGGCAGCCAACAAACATAGGAATTGATATTAGAAGTTGTAAAGATAGTTGGAGGCGCCACTTATGCCTTATATGGCCTTTAGGGTACTAGGTAGGACAAATGTTCTAGGTCGTATCAACTTCGCCCCAACATCACCAACTTTGGGGAAGCATCAACAACTCTGAGGATGTTGGGACAAAAATACACTATAAAAATTCAACTTCGTCGACAAGGGGGAAACTTCGGTTTGAAGTTGAGACCAAGTCGACATAGTGGTGTTTCGACATCGCTTGGGGTGGAAGTTGGAAACTTCAGGGAAGTTTCGCCCAACTTCGGGGAAGTTTAGTTCCATGCACCTAACTGTTATGTTCACAACAATTCAAGTTGGCAATTGGTCGCTTGCTTTATGAATTGCCTACAACTTGATATTCGCCGTAAACTTGAATTACAACTAATGATGCATTCCACAGTCTCTGAAAGATTGAGATGTATATGTGGATCACATCTCATAGGTCCTCAAGAATTTAAAGTGGGAATTATGTGTTAGTAAATGTGCGTCTTGAACGCTACTCCAAAAATTCTTTCAAGAAGCTTCATGCTAAAGCATTAGGACGATTCCAAATACTTAGTCGACATGGCAATGTCTAAGTACCACATCTTCCAAAAGATTTGGGCATTAGTGATGTATTCATGGAGGCTCTTTCTTTTTACCATGGTACATTTGCCCCCCCCATTAGAGGCTGCATCTTCAGATGGTCATCGTGCTTTACGGTCTTCAATAGCTCTACCTCTTCTGCCTCGACTTTCACTATAGCTGCCCGAGCGCACCTTGATGACCAGACCGTGCTCACCAATCAGGGCATTGTTCTTCATATTACTGGTCCACTGGCTTAACCGTCCTCCTGTAGATGCTATATGGATCACTGAGGGTGACTTATGATGTATTGATGCCGACCTTCTAGAGCACTACCTCAATAGTCAATATCGACTCGATGGATTCAAGTCTTTTACTGCCAAGGGGAGCTGATGTAGGACAAGCTCCGCCTCAAGTAGTTACGATCGCAAACATCATCACACCATTGTTTGGACTATATTTAAATTGATTTATTTTAATATGGTTTTCTCCTTCTATAATTTGGGTTCATATAAAGCCAAGTGGTTTAGTCGCACACTGGCTACCGCCAGTCTAGCCCTTGCTTTGTGTGCCAATATAAAGGCAGTATTGCATCATTGTTTATACAACCTGATGATTATAAATGACATTGTAAGATATTTTCAATTATTAATTAAGAAATTTGATTAATTTATAATTTAGCATTTTATCACCTAAGTAACAACTTTGTTTACCTTTAAAACTAGAGTGAAGTATCACACCTTTGATATAGCATAACACATTTTCTCATGCTCAACCTAGGTTGCTACATGATTGTACTATGGATTATGAGTTTGTGATTATGTGAGAAGCTGCTAGGGTTCAGAGTTGATGGTGCAAGTCCTCATTGGTACATCATAATCACACAAATCTTGTCCCCGTTAAATTTTGTCATATAGCAGGTCATAGAACTTACACATAATTCCATCGTTCTGAACCCTAATAAAGATTTGACAGTCAACAAATTTGTTGGTTCGTAGTCCACTAGGATGAGGACTTTATATCTGCCTTCATACCAATCCGAGTGGTGGTTCATCAAACCATGCGATTTCCTTTATGATAGTGTTGGCTTAGGCAACTTGCTTTATACATACTGCATATGTTAGCCGTTTAGGAGTTGATGCTAGTTGAAGAATACTTTAAATTTGTAGATCCAATATACAATAGATCTCAGGTTCTGGTGTCGTAGAATTATAGGATGTTAATCTTCAACGTATGATCATGCTGAGGGTTGGGATTAACATTATACTGGTGGTGGTGGGGACATAGATTATTTAGTTGTTAGTCGGTCAATCATGTCACTCATGTTGTCGGATTTCAATATTCTTGAGTCATTGATGTGTATACAAGGTTGAAAAATGCGTGAGGCGTAATGAGGCGTTTTTGTCTCAGTGAGGCGAGGCGTAAGCCTCGAGGCGTTTGAGGCGTAAGCCTCAAAATATGTATGAGGCGATAACAAAAATAAATTTATACATGTAATTACATATATATGTGTGTGTGTTATGTATGTGCATGTGTATAACAGAAATAGGTATATACAAACATAACCAAATGAAATAGAAATTAATTGTGAAACTTAATAGTGATAATATAGACTAAGGACCCACCACAATACCAAAATAAATATGTAAAAACAACGAGATATCAATTTTTATACTATTAGAATAAAAGATGTCAATGGCAGAAAAACAAAAGGAGATAGAATTTCGAATTAGTAGGAACAAGAAACCAAAGTTAATTAACAATGATACGAAATTCAACAAGATATTGAATAAGAAGGGAAGCAAACAATGATAAATTTGACAAAGAAGATTGAAAACTGTAACTTAGAGATTGATGATTAAATGTTCATTAATAAGAAATAACAATTAACTATAAGATCTATTTTTTTTTAAAGAAAGTGTTTGTAATAATCGTAAAAGTACACAATTTGATGGTTAACATCAGACTTTATCATCTAGAATTGAGGCATACGCCTCAACTAAGCCTCAGAGCCTCAGTGCTTTGAGGCGGGCCTCAGACAATGCGAGGCGTAAGCCTCAGTCTAGCACACCGAGGCGTAAGCCTCGAGGCGCATTTGGGATAGCCTCACCAAGAGGCGTAAGCCTCGAGAGCCTCAAGGCGGGTTTTTTATTACCATGTGTGTATATTAATGCACCACAAATTCACTAGGAATAAAATTCCTACAGTTTACCAAAACGAATGTGCAATAATGCCACCCGCAAGCGGACAAATCTTATTGCAGTACAGTTGATGATCAAATCCCAAAGGACAACATTTTTAAGATTAATTTGATTGAAGTAACTTATCAAGAACTAGTATTTATCACAAAATTTGAGTTGGTTTGATTAACTAAGGTTGCAAGAATGAAAAGAGTCAGATTAATGTTCTTGTTATCAATGGATGGAAATACTAGGGTGGAATTGGGTTTCACCGCGACTACTCAAATTTGTGCATTCATTCAAACCAAAACATGTATGAAGAGATAAGTGGAGTTATGCAAGTTTCCCTTTTCGGCATTAGAAACTTGTGTGAGTAAATGTCCCTGTAAGCTCGATGTCTCGTTACTTACAGATCCTATATCCACTACTTCAGAGACTTCCCTTCAGAAGTTTTTGTCAAAGCATCAACCAAAGTTAATCAGTATTCAAATCTTAAATGTTGAAGTTCTTGCGGCATAAAATTATAATAAATCACGTCAAGCGGGTGATCAATCTATAAGGAGATAAATGATTAGCAATGAATTAAATGAGATCATACAATAATTGGAATATGAATGAAATTGCAAGAAACAGGTAGTGGGGCTGATCCCCACATCCCAGTGAAAGGACTACTCCCTCGACATGGCAAGATTGGTATCACTAGTAGAGGAGGACACGATCATGGTCATGAGGGTAACAAAATTAGCTCGACATGGTGTGCGACGACAGACTTCCTTCTCTCTCTTCCAGGTATTAACCCTAGCTTGCGCTTGAAGTAGGTAGATGAACAACGACTCCATGAAGAGATCAATCACCTAAGAGAGGAAGATCGATGGCTTGGAATTGTGGAGGTCGATGGATATAGACTTTGGCTCTGATCTTAGCGTCATCCGTTTGACTTGTTCGTCTTCCAAAATAGAGATGACTTGTAGTGATGCCATTGGAACCTAGTTATAAGCTTGTACTGTCGATCGATGGCTGTTGACTCTTGGGCTTCTGGTCATTGGTCTAGGAGGTCGATGGGTCACCGACCTTGAAGGTCAATGGCATGCTTGAGTTGTGTCCGTCAATTGACGAATGCTATCCTGTCGGTTGCAGACCGATGGCCGATGTATGATGTTGGTCGATGGAGAGGGATCGATGGGTCATCGACCTTGATCATTGACGGGTCTAGATGTCGACCGGGGGGGTCGATGGGTCATCGACCTTGATCATTGATGGGTCTAGATGTTGACCGGGGGGTCGATGGGTCATCGACCTTGAAGGTAGATGGGGCGCTCGATTAATGATGGTATTTTGAAGGTCGACTGGAAGGTCGATTTGGGAAAATTGTTGATCGATGTCTTCTGGAAATGCTCAAAATCTGTTTCGGCATAGTTGTTGCAGATTGATAAGACTCAAAAAACCTGCAAGGGGAGTCAAGAAAAATATCAAATTCCTATAAATTAGCATGAAACCCTAAGTAGATCGAAACAAAGCTATTTCTAGTGAAAATCAAGCGATTTAAATGTTAAACTAGACTAAGAATGCATCTAAAACTGGGATGAATATGCATTCATTAGTCATGCATCATGAAGAAGCCTTTGACCTCAGTCATATTGGTGTTGAAGTGGCTTCGTAGGGCAATAACCAATCCAATATCAGTTCTAGAGAATAGAACACTCGTTGGTACATTAAATATGTCTAAGGGACGCCTACAAGGGGACTCCATGTGCTCTCCTTGCGTTGCCTTGGATTAAGACACCTTTAGTAGAAGATGAAAGGGCATTGAAATTTGCCTAGCGATTGGATTGTGCGAGGAAATTTCGTCCTCATGGTCTCTTGGTGGCATATAACGTAAGGGGATTGTGTGGATACCACCCTAAGAGAGAGTGGGAGTTGCCTGTGCCCTCCTAAAGGCTGTTGATGCCCTAGCCCTCCTTGGTCCACCACTAGGGGCTTAAGAAGAGTTGGCAGGAGCTAACAATTGTTGATTTTGTGTATAGAGGTGGAGTCCTTCCATGGATTGCTTTATACCACAGTAACATTGTCTCACTCGACAATATTAGGGGAATATGAACAAGAAAGAAATTAAGGAGGCAAAAGAGGTAGGGAATGTGAGGCTGGAGAATCCTAATCTCTAATATCAAGGGAGGGAGAATGGGGGATCTAGACTTAGGGTTCAATCTTGGGCTCTGGCAACAACTGATAGGATATGTTTCTAGGGAACAATAAACAATAACTTAAATTTCTATAAAACATAACAAAATATTGAAACAAAGCCCCTTGGGCTAGGTATTTATAAATAATGACTCTGGACAATTGTGCGTATTTGTCAAAAAAAAAGAAAAGACCTAAAACTTGATGACATCCAAAAAAATCCTAATAAAAAAACCTTTTGGCTTTATTGCTAAGAGAATATCTAGTTTATGTATATAGATTAAATAGTAATAAAGGTGTCTTAGCTAAAGCAATCTTCTAGAGCTTACATTGTTGGTTTAGCAATATCCTTCCATGATTTAGCCTCTTAGGATGCAGAGTAGGTCACTCCTTTTTCTACATGTTATCTTATTGGATGTATTTTATCAGAAGGTTCACTCGTATCATATAGTTGAAAATCTTGCCAACTTAGGTACTTTTTTAGGTTGTGACTTTCAAAAGATGGTATTTCTATCATGGAGATGAAGTATGCCCTTCACCATGGGAATGATTAGTGCAGATGCAACTCAAGAAACTTTGTATCCCAACTTCAAGGTGATGGAGGACGATACTGTATGAGGACGAACACATGCAAAATATTTGTTTGACTAGTAAATAAATTGTTTGACAATTATCCTCATATTCTTTTGTTCGGAGTATGGTTAGTTAGGTAATATAACATCTACAAACTGATCATATGGATGATGTTATGAGGAAATTTACAATATCTTAGAGGACTCAAGGAAAAGTCATCAGATAATACAAGAGCACTGGTCAGTTGAGACAATACAGTCATTTGGTGTCTTTGTTGGTGAGCTATAGAAGTTCATATAACCATGGATTATTATTTTTGATTAAAATGGCAAAATTCCGGTTTCAGTGGCTACTAGACATCGGAACCTCCCTGTCATCCACCAAAATTTCTACTACGTAATTTTATCAAAAATATTGAAAAAAATCTTTAAAAAATGTGAATTGTTATATATTACTTAGTTGAATGCAAGACATAAGATATAACATTCTATTGCATAAGAATATATATATCTACATTGTATAATCGAAATCCTGATCGAAACTATTTTGTATCTTTTCACTCACACATGTAGAATATGATATTACTGCACAATTACGTGTATTTATGTATGTAGATCATCCAGGTAAAATGTCACGACTTAATGCCTTTACATGGTCGTGGAAATCGTCAAAATTTGTGTCGACAGGAGCAGAATTATTGGAATTTCTCTAAATTTTTGTTTCTGAACCATCTGAAATGACATCAAAATCAACACTCTAAACTATGAAGTGAACCAAGTCAAGTATTGAATCAATTTATAGACAAACCAAACATGATTTTAGGTCGGTCAATCATGATAAGCATGGTATTCATAATATTTGCCCATGGAGCATTTAGATGACAATCACGGTGTAGTTATCTAGCTTTGAATCCTTTTCCAGGAGGGACAAAACATATTAAATCTGAATCCGTTCTAATAGAGTGAATCTTTTTAGAAATGATTTCTATGTAGGTCAAAGTCAAGTTTGAAGGCAAATATTGAATGTCATCATGATGTCTTCAAACGTTATTGGCTTAAATTTCTATGTTACAACTTACAAGGACCCTATGATACAACATATAGAGAAGGTTGTAATTGTGTATTAGGGTATATGCAAGCATAGCCACAACATTTGGTGACTTTTTGTATACAAATATGCATCTTAAATATGAATTTCTCATTTTAGTTAATATTACTGTGGAGTAACTCCATATTCTCAAGCTATAGTAGGGCTGAGCATCGGTCCAAAACCGGACCGGACCGCAGACCGAATTCAATAATAGTAGACCGGACCGTTTCAAGGTAGGACCGGACCGGGACCAGACCGTTTTGTGCTAGGACCGAACCGTTTGGACCGTAATCAACCTTTTTTACATGTTTTACAACTTATTTAATTGTACAAAGTTGATAATCTTAGTCACTTCTAACAATTATATCACTTTAGTATCAAACATTTGTACTAGTAGTGCTTATATATGTACTTTATTTGTAGTTATTATAGAATACACCTTCAAATATATATGAATTTTATACAAAAGTCAATCTGCGGTCCGGACCGGACCAGACCGGACCGAAGATCGAACTTATCGAAATTCCCGGACCGCGGACCGGACCGAACTCAAAATGGACCGGACCGGACCGAATTGAGCAATCCGGTCCGGTTTTGCGGTCTGGACCATTATTTGCTCACCCTTAAGCTATAGGAATAATTCCCGAATCTTTTGGCAATATTTTATTTACATTTTATTAATCTTTCATTTTAGATCTATCACGAGTTATTCTTGTTATATTTTTGTATGTTTTTCATTATGAGATTAATCTTTCATTCTATGTCTATGATAATATAACCACATCTCACACCTCTGGGACTTTAATGATCCGATATTAGTAATTAGCTTTAAGTTGTTGTCAAGTTAAAGTCTTAATTCTAATGCATCATTTTTTTTTCATATGCGCTCATTCAATGGATGTCACACCTATTTGATTCATTATTACTCTCATTAATTAATGGTATGTAGGAAGGTGATTGCACAAACATTCACATTGAAGTATACGGAGAGATTGTATATATATGACTTTGTCAGCATTATCTCTGATTTTTTACCTTGTAGTTGACTGTACTTCAGTCATAGAAAGAGTGACACTCTTATGGCTAGTTGTCAACCTACCACCAACCCTCTTTTACCCAAGCTTGCAACTGGCTACATTTGCACACGATATACGGAACATAGGCGAAGTTCAGATAACAGAGCTGATTGGAAAAGAAGGGCCATGTAACCGACCACCGACATGGTTGGCATTGAGGCTTAGATGATGATGATGATGATAGTTGACTGTACTTTAACCTGACATTTACTGATCTTTTCCTGAATTTTCTGCAAAGTTTTAAAATTCCAGCCTTTCCTGATCAGACAAACGAATTTAAAATTTTGTTGTATGTGACTACGTATGGAGGTAGTATGCGACATTGCAATGTTTAAAACAAACATACCAAGGACACATCAATATTTTCTGCTCCACTAATCTTTTTTTTCCTTGCTTTGTTATCATACTGGACCTGCTAGTTAGCATTTCTTGGTAATAATATGTTATATAATGTATTTGGAACTCATACAATTATATTTAATCAGAACATGACCTTTGTTCTTATACTAAAGTTCACAAGCTTTTGGAGCTGTTGTTTATCATATGAATACACAGTTCATCCTGAGGGGAAAAACACATCTCGATAGCTTGCAGCATATATATAAATCATAAACATGTAGGGAAAGAAGTCCGGCTTATCTACAGTACTGTGTTGTTCGTGCATCTGTTCAGTGCTCTTTTTTCCGTTAATGTATTCATGTGCACTTCTTACAAAATTGACGATTACTTGACGTCTCAAATATTGCATTCTACCAGTAAGTTTTGTTGTTAATATGGGCTTTTTTGTTGTGCATATTTACTGTTGTATCAACAGTGTACACTGCAAGTCTTGCAAATTTTCTTGATGTTGTATTTATAAATATTTGCGGGCTACTGTTTCTAAAAGTTTTCCCTTAAACCACTTACTTTTGATCTCTTGATGCTATCCACGATTACGTCTGTGAACCATATTTTCCTTAGTGTATGTGCTATCATCCCAATATCAGACCTTTTTTTCATACTAGGATAAGGGTATCTCCCAAGTGGCAGTAGTAGCGCTTAGAAAATTTGTATATGTTTATTGTATACATTGCAAGAATCATGATGCACAGAGTAATGTTGGATTCCAGGAAATCCCAAGTTCACGTCCTTGATGCAAAGACAATGTCTTCAGATCCTGTTGCTGTTGTGGATTTGCCAAGCAGAGTTCCAGTTGGATTCCATGCTTTCTTTGTGTCTGAGGTTTGTGAAATTCATCTCATTTCATTTCGCATACTAGATGTAACTATAATCACTATGAATATGCACACTCAATAACCTATTTTTTTCTAGGAACTGAATGATCGAGTTTATGTATTCATTCTCTTCTTTGAAACTCAGCAATGTAATCAAACAAGTAACTTGACTTTAATTGCCTTTTTCAAATCTTATTTATTGTGGGTACTTCTGGTGAAAGCTTTAGAATTTCCCACTAAATAGAAGCTGCATTTAAGAGTGCAATCTGATGGCCAAGCATGTATATTGGTGGAGACACCCGGAGTCACGGTGGAAGCGCTGCAAAGGAAGTGTAAGCGGAAGAGACGTAATGGAGCGTTGTTGCACACTGACAATGTGGTGAACCCAATAGGGTTCTCCTCTCTTATTTATAGTAAAGGGAAAATTACATGTAGGTACATCAGTAATATGAAATATGAAATAAACACAAAGTAAAGATATATTAACACTCCCCCTCAAGCTGGAGTGTACACATTGTGGATGCCCAGCTTGCCGCATAAATTCTGGAACACTGCTGGACCTAATGGCTTTGTCAAGATATCAGCTAGTTGGTCTTCAGACTTGACATATGGCGTCACAACATTGCCATTCTTTATCTGATCTCTGATGAAATGACAGTCAACTTCTATATGCTTTGTGCGCTCATGGAAGACAGGATTCCTGGCAATATGTATAGCAGATTGATTGTCACACTTGAGAATCATGGGAGTTTGAATCAAAATCTTCAGCTCAGATAAGACGGATTTGATCCATTGTAGTTCACAGCATCCATGTGCCATAGCACGGTACTCAGCCTCAGTACTAGACCGTGCTACCACTTGTTGTTTCTTGCTTTTCCAAGTAATCAGATGATCACCAAGAAAGGTGCAGTAGCCAGATGTGGATCTTCTATCAACTTGATTACCAGCCCAATCTGCATCTGCATAACCTGTGAGAGTCAAAGAAGATAGAGGACTCTTTGGTTTATAATAAGTGATCCCCTTTCCAGGAGCACTTTTCAGATATCTCAGAATCTTGCATACAGCTGTCCAATGTGACTGTCGTGGTGTGCACATATGTTGACTTACTACTCCAACAACAAAAGAAATATCAGGTCTTGTGACAGTTAGGTAAATTAACTTCCCAACTATTCTCCTGTAATGACCTGGATCTGAATATGCAGTATCATCGTCCACCTCCTTGATGTGATAATCCATAGGAGTGGATACGGGCTTAGAATCAGTCATACCCGTTTCCTGTAGCAAGTCAAGCACATACTTCCTCTGGGAGAGATTTATACCTGCATGGGATCTAAGAACCTCAATCCCTAGAAAGTATCTCAGCTTCCCCAGGTCCTTCGTGTGAAAGTGTTGTTGTAGTCCTTCCTTCACACGTGATATGCCTGTAGAATCGCTGCCAGTAATCACAATATCATCAACATAGACAATAATAATGATGGACCCACCAGAAGAATTTGAATAAAATAGAGAATGATCAGTCATGGAACGAGAGAAGCCCATCTGTAAAACAACAACACTGAACTTGTCAAACCAAGCTCGAGGAGATTGCTTTAGCCCATAGATAGCCTTCTTCAATTTGCAGACTTTCTGACACTCCCCCTGAGCAACAAAACCTGGTGGTTGCTCCATGTACACCTCTTCTTGAAGATCTCCATGAAGAAATGCGTTCTTGACATCCAGCTGGAAAAGAGGCCAGTCAAAGGTAGTAGCTAGAGATATAAGGATCCGCACAGAATTGAGACGAGCAACTGGAGAAAAAGTCTCAAAGAAGTCCACTCCATATGTCTGTGTGTAGCCTTTTGCTACCAATCTGGCCTTCAACCGCTCAATAGATCCATCAGGGTTGTGTTTGACTGTAAAAACCCATCTACAGCCCACAACTTTCTTCCCCGCAGGTAAAGTAACAAGATCCCATGTGCCATTGTCAATCAGAGCAGAGATTTCCACCTGCATTGCCTGCTGCCACCCACTGTCCTTCAGAGCCTCTAAGTGGTTTCTTGGTATCGTAATGGAGTCCATCCCAACAGCAAATGCACGAGCCTGTGCAGATAAGTGCGACAAACAACATACATTCGATATGGGATGTCTAATAGTACATGAACGTATACCTTTCCGGACAGCAATAGGAAGATCAAGGCCAGAAGCCTCTGCAGGAATCTCTTGAGTAGAAGATGGCGAAGGAGGCTCATGGACTTGTGCCGCTACCTCATCTGGATCCTGTCTACCTCGCCTGTGATAAACCTGGTTATAGGGTTGAATGGTAGGTGGATCATGCGGTATGTCCTCAACAATGATAGGTGGCACTCCCTCACTCCCTCACTCAATTGCTCCCCCTTGCTCATAGAATTTGCAAAATATGGACTGGTTTCATGAAAGGTGACATCCTTAGAAACAAACATACGACGCAAACTCGGGCAATAACACTTGTAACCTTTACTCGTACCAGAGTAACCAAGGAACAAGGTTTTCAAGGACCTAGGAGAGAGTTTGTCTTGTTTGGGATCAAAGTTATGAACGAAGGATGTACAACCAAAAACCCGAAGCGGAACATGAAACAGTTTATCCATAGGGCGTAAGACAGAAGGGAGTGCGTCCATGCAAAACAGAAGAGGGCTGCCGATTAATAAAAAAACAGGCAGTGAGAAGAGCGTCAGACCAGAAACGTTTAGGCACATTTGATTCAAACATGATAGACCTAGTGATATCCAAAAGATGGCGATTCTTTCTCTCAGCAACGGCATTCTGCATAGGAGTGTGAGGGCAAGAGGTGTAATGAATCATACCAACCGAACTGCAAAACTCATTCATCGCTTTCTGAACATACTCAAGGGCATTATCAGATTGAAAATTTTTGATATTACAGTTAAATTGAACCTGAATTTGTTTATGAAAATGTTTGATAATGGAAAGCACAGATTCACGACTTTTTAAAAGATAAATCCATGTCATGCGAGAGTAATCGTCCACAAAGGAAATGAAATAGCTAAAACCATTATAACTCTGGTTTTTAACAGGACCCCATACATCACTATGGACTAACTCAAACGGACTAGAAGCCCGATTATTGACACGAACAGGATATGATAACCGATGATGTTTGCCCAACTGACATGACTGACACTCTAGAGAGGACACATGAGCTAGATCTGGTTCCAACTTCTTCAAGCTTTCTAAGGATGGATGTCCATATCTGCAATGCCACAGTAAGGGGGAACCACTCAGCATGGCGGAGGAAACTGGAGCAGGAGGTGGATGGCGAGGTAGATAATCACCAGGAAAGAGGTAGAGATCACCTTTCCTAGGCCCCCCACCAATCATCTTCAAACTCTTGAGATCCTGTAAAACAAAACAAGAGGGCCCGAATGTTACTGTGCATTTTACAGTGTCAATCAACTTGGCAACAGAAAGCAAATTGAATGGAAATTCAGGTACAAAATGAACAGATTTCAAATCAATATCAGGTGTAAGGGACACAGAACCACTAGCTACCACCTTCCTCACAGAACCATCTGCCAAAGTAACAGATGGGTGAGGAATATATGAGTCAAGTGTGCGGAGCAATCGCCTCATACCAGTCATGTGCTGGGAGGCACCAGAGTCAACCACCCAGGGAGTTGCGGATCCAGAAGCCATAAAAGATGTAGCCTGATTACCCGCTGTAGATGCAAGGTTTGCTGTAGAAGCAGATGAGGCGCCCATATTCCAATGTTGAGTTGCCTGAATAAATCTGTCATATTCCTCCTGAGTAAGTGTGATGCCAGAGGAACTCGAGCTCGCAGTAGTAGAGTTTGAAGTAGCACAATTGGCAGCTCCAACAGGTGGGGCGGCAGGTCTCCCATGTTTCTTCCAGCATTTCTCGACAGTGTGTCCAGGTTTGTCACAGAAAGTGCATCGAGGACGAGTCCCACGTCCTCTGCCCAAGCCAGGTCTGTCAGATGGTGTAGGTGCAGGTCGTCCTCCGCGAACTGCTGCAGCAATGGAGGCATGAGAATCTCCAGAAGGAACAAAAGGAGTAGGATCAACTGACTCAAAGGTGGACTGCTGAATCCTAGAGAAAGCTTCTGCAAGGCTCGGTAATTTATCTGACGCAAGTATCACACTTCTTGCTGAACCAAATGAGGAGCTAAGGCCAGATAGAAATTTAGCAGTGACAAGATCATCTCTATCCTTAATCTGCTCAGCAACCTTCACTGGATGATAGTAGCTCAACTCCTGGGAGATAGCTTGAATCACACCGAAATACTCTTCAAGTGGTCTATCACCTTGTTTCTCTGCAAACAGACGATCATAGATCATAAACTGGCGAAGAGCATTCTTCTCTTGAGCATAGTGCTGCTTGACGGCATCCCAAATCTCCTTAGCGGTGGAGTAGAACATGAACCTAGAAGCAATAGAAGGTTCCATGCTACCCCATAGCCAAGTCTTCACTAGGCTGTCAAGACGTTTCCACTCGGCATAGTCTTTGTCAGTGCTAGTGAGGGGTGCAGAATCAACGAACTTTGCCCGATCTCGCGATTCCAAGACAGTATGAACCACATTCATCCATAGCAAAAAGTTCTTCCCATTGAGCTTGATAGGAATAGGCGAGACCTCATAATAGGTCTTATTCTCCATAATGCAACTGGGATATGTGTGACGGAGTGATACACGTCACAAAGAAGGCTGAGTGGACGGACAGATACGCGTCCCGTGACGGAGAGATACACGTCACAACAGAAACTGGAAAGAGGATGCGTTACTGACGCATCGACAACCTTCAAACGAGAGGTTCCTAATCACACATGAAGGAAATGTGATTAGGAAAGCACTGTGGAAGAGACGAGACCTCCGAGTAGGGCTTTAGAAGGCCGTTTGATCAACCGGAGATCCCCAAGCAGCAGGGTCGGCGTCCGAAAATTGACCGAAAGGTGCTGAAAAAATTCCCGGAAACGTAGACGGAGCCTTTAGATCTTTGCGTCTGGACCTACGGTAGCATGGGATGGACTACTGAAGTCCAGCGGCGATGGACGGACGGTGGAGACCCTCCCTTAGGCGACCAGCAGCAGCGCCGCGGGGGGGGGGGGGGCTCCTGCGCTCCTGCCGCGCGCCGGCGGCAAGGAGCAGCCGCTGCTGTAGGGCGGCGGCGGCCTGCTAGGAGGGAACGACGGCGCCTTAGAGAAGAGAGAGAGAGAGAGCCGACGCCTGAGAAGAACGGGCGGGAGGGAGGGGCAGCGCTGGACGGCGCTAACCTGATCTTGATACCATGTAAGCGGAAGAGACGTAATGGAGCGTTGTTGCACACTGGCAACGTGGTGAACCCAATAGGGTTCTCCTCTCTTATTTATAGTAAAGGGAAAATTACATGTAGGTACAACAGTAATATGAAATATGAAATAAACACAAAGTAAAGATATATTAACAGGAAGAAAACACTAAAACATGCAATATGTGGTGGACAGTGAACATTACCGATGACTTACTGTTCACTGTGTGCAGTGATCAATATCTTTTTTTTGGTGTGCAGTGATCAATATTGCACCAGTGTGACCAATAATTATTTCCCCTAGATTCTTGATGGAGAAATTGGATGGAGAAAATTAATCCGGAGGAACAAGAAGATAGATCTAGACCTAGGTTTTAGTCTTTGGGCTCTGATATCAATAGATGCAAATCACATTACAATATTTTGATTTTATTGATTTTTGATTAAACCTGGCGGAGAGCGCCCCTAGGCATGCGCTATTATAGATAACTCGCAGGAAGTCCTAATTGGTTTATTTTTACTAATGAGCTAACATAAACCTGAGTTAAACTAATTAATTTGAGAACCGACAATAAGTCCCCAAACTAGTACATGTAGCTTCTAATACTGAAACCGAATGAAATTCTCATTAATATAATATAGTAAATAACTAATTAAGCTTAATTGGATGCGCTCTCATGCTTTTGGATCCAAAACTAGGACTCATCCTGCATCAAAAGGGCAATGATTTTTGTATATTTATTACGAGCCCCCTGTGCGATATTCTAGTTGGATGAATATTTGAAGAATTTGTCTTCGAGGAGGGAACCCACCACATCTTTCTTTAAATAATACAAACTATCATTTGACGATCTATCAAGCGCCATAGAAGTGATTGCCAGACCAAAGTGATTATCAGATTTAAGAAGGGGGCAACAAAGTCGTTGACATTAAGGAACTGGGTTCCGAGTCTTATCTAAGTTCCATTAATGTTTGAAGCCACACGATGGGCAAAGTTGCCTTTACATCATGATATGCGACGAGATGTCCATCTCTGTCTCTCTACAAGTGAGGAATCCACTCCTAGGTCCTTTATTGTATGGTCTGTTCTATAGACATTTTTCAAAGGTAAGAACACCTTGCTTCCAGTCGTAATAATGGTCGATGAACCTAGGAAGTCAAAAAGCAAAAATGCACAACCCTGAAGTTGGTCGAACCTGCTTTAAAGCCTTGGATTTAATTGGCCTAGTGGAGCAAAGGTTTCCATTTTGCATAGGGAGGGATACAAAACAAAACAGGCTGCAAACAGAAATACAGATCTCTGGTAGATAGTGAATTAGTTAGGTTCTCATCTAATATATTTATGTTCACTGGTAGTAGGTTGGCCTTACTGTCATGATTGACAAAGATCTTCAATGGAGATTGAAAGCTATATTACAACTCTTGTTATAACAATTGTTCCATATGACTATTGATTATTGATTGTTTTGGAATATTAATTAGAATTCAGTTTACTAAGTAGTTAGTAAACAAACTTGTTAATTACTCTAAGTAGACTGTATGTCATCGAAGTCACATCTACAAATTTCACAGCAACAGAGAAGAATTTGTGCTGGAATATAAGTTGGTAGGTCCAACACCTTCACAAATTGCTGAAAAAGCAATTGCACAAAATACCATTACCAATACAAAGTCGTACGCCAGAAACTCTCTGACGTGCTAAAACATCACACAAGCTCACGTGCTATATTAATTGTTTGAAATGTGATTTTCTTCTGTAATAGTTTTATCTAGCATTCTAATATTGGAACGAATCTGCCCAAACTGCTTGATTGCATGTTAAAGCCGTCATTCTATTTGCCCAGGGTTGTATCCTCTGCTCCAAGAGAAGTAGATACTGGCTATGTTTCTGTTGTTGATAAATTTGCTTTTTAAAACTTTCATGCCACTCCGCTAAACAGGCGTCTATATTCATTCGTATTACCAAAAATAATACTTGATTCACCATCTTCAGCTCTATGCTAGCAGTGCCCTCGGGGGACATGGGAATGAAACAAATTTAACATCTGAAAAGGGAAAATCCTGACTGGATTCAACTTCCTAACATATTTGGTAGAAAACAAACAATTTAGCATATTTTAGCTTAATAGAATAAAATAGATATCGAAGTCGTAAATTTCACGTGCCTAATATTTCCCTCAGTTGACGTGGAACTAGTAACATTGCCTTTGCAAATTTTTATGTAGTAATTGCGCCAATCTGTGCGAAACAGTTGATTAAATCATAATTTTATGTAGTAATTGCGCCAATCTGTGCGAAACAGTTGACGTGGAACTAGTAACATTGCCTTTGTAAATTTTTATGTAGTAATTGCGCCAATCTGTGCAAAACAGTTGATTAAATCATAATTTATAACCATTTTGAATGAAGCATCCTGCTAAACATATACTCTGTGTTTATCTTTTGAAAGATTCATTTATCTTTGCTTGTATATTCATCAATTTGACCTGGATCGCATGATTGCCAACAGGAGCAACTTAACCAACAGCAGTAACTCGATATTCGTGGGTCTCCCTTGCGTGGATTTTTCATTATGAAAAGGCTCGGTAGTCTTCCTCAGGCGTCCAGTTTTAACACTGCTCTGTATTTTCTGTATCTGTTCTTGTAAATTTATAGTCTTAAAATAGCTATATTCCAGACTATACGATTTAAATATGTTGGCAAAGAATGAACTGTCATGACTATCAGTTACTACTGTCATTCTGAAGGAAGTGCATCATATTATAGAAAAAAGAAATATTTTTAATTATCAATTATCGCCAAATTTTGTAGTAACTCGGCAAAAGGCATATGAGTTGAACACTTTCGTTATTAACTTTCAGTCTCTTCCCAAAACTTTCGTTGTATCTAAACACATTTTTTTATTGAGGAAAACAAATGGAGAATCGAGATCGTTGTATTCGATTCGGAAGCTACACACCCCACATGTTAATAGCATACCAAGGAGATGAATCTAACCTCACTTTGAACCCACCAAACCCCACGATGAGAGTTTTATGGAAAATCTCACGCATTTAATCCAATTGCTCATCTCAATTCCTAACAGCTTTCACTTAGTATTACAGTAAATATTTAGCCGCAAACTGGAATCGTTTCACCTCTTTTACGTTAAAGGGAAGTCTCGGAGATTCATCAGATATCGTCTATTTAATACTATTTGAGTTGAGTAGGGTATGATACCCTTTTTTTTTGATAGAAGTCTGAGGGGTCTTTTTATTCATCCCGCACCCTCCGTGCAGGTAAGTAACAAACTATTACATAGACAATCTTAAACGCTGGCTACTCTGACCTTCCTGATACCTAATCTATCAGACTCCAGCAGATTACTGATCTCCAGTGCGGGGATGTAATGTAGTGCGTACCCAAGTGAGCAGTCATATTAGCCATCCGATCAGCAACTTGATTAGCCTCTCTATAAACATGCTTAATCTTAACCACCCAATCCCTGCATAGAAACGATTTAATCAGAGTAACAAGAGGTCTGCCGTCATTAGATAAGCAGTGTTCATCACGGCCTTCACAGCCACCAACGAGTCAGACTCAATAATAATCCTTTTGTAATTAAGGTTCCAAACAAGCTTAATGCCTTCAATAATCCCCCCATAACTCTGCCTTCAGAACAGAACATCATCCAATTTTGCTTAAAAAACTATTAATCCACTTACCTTCTTCATTTCTGATCAAACCTGTTGTAGTAGCCATCCCACTACTCTTCTCCACCGCTCCATCAACGTTGACCTTAACCCAATCAAACGGAGGATCCCACCCCACCCCACCCAGATAGAAACCTTGAGATTTGACTGCTTTGTTCTATAGCAGAATTCATTTACTTCCTTAATGTCATTTGTCCTTCTTTTTATAGCTCTCAGAGTATCGTTAATGTTTGTCTCCTCCTCAAACACCAGCTTATTTCTATTTCCCCATTTCCTCCATAAGGCCACTCCAAAAACGGTAGCCCAATCTTCTTTGGAAATTCTTATGTTGCTATCACCCAAGGCACAAGTTCAAGAGCATAAAATTGATTCATAATATTTTCAGCTTGCAGGCCCTCCCACACTCTTTTTGCCGAAGGGCAGTCTCTCATCGCATGAAGACAATCTTCCTCTTCATATCTACGGACCGAACAAATAGATGAATTTGAAATGTGCCTTCTACTCTGTTCCTTATTAGTTAGGATCCTTTGGTGGATGAGAACCCATAAAAAGGCTCCAATTCTTTCAGGACCTTCCCAACGCCACAGAGTTCTCTAGCAGCTAGACGGTGACACATTATCACTTCTATGTAAGATTTCAGAAAAAGCAGAACTAACAGAAAAATTTCCATTGCTACTCCAAGCCCAAAACGGCACATCAGCGCCAAGGGTGAAGTTAGGTGGTTGGGGAGGCCAACCGCCTATGAAGCTTAATGATGCTATTCCCTAGATGGTTCAGATCTCAGGGAACAATTTGAGGACTCGGTCTTTTGGTGGTATCTTCCTAGCCTCTCTTATCTATCATACTTGGTACGAAAGGAACGTTAGGATACATGGGAAGAGACCGAGAGATAATCTTCTCCTTTTTGATGTAATTAGTCATAGCATGTTTTGGTTTTTTAAAGCTAACCCGAAGAACATGGTGGGTGTCAACACCATGGTTCTGAGAATGTGGGACCTCGCGTAGATCATGTACAGTATATGTGATTTTGATACCTCCCCTATACTTTTGATCCGTTTTAGTAATACTTTACCTTATCAAAAAAAAAAGAAGTTAGGTGGTTGAATAGGGTATGAGGGAACAATATGAATAAAAATCTCTTAGTTTGCAAAAAAAAAAAAGAACAAGGTATGATCCAAATTGCTTTTCTTGAAGATTACTGGATGGCTAGTTGTGTTGTTTGAAGTGCAAATGTTGGGTGTTAGATTATAGTCCCTTGAATTCTATCCATCTATGCATTCAATATTTTTTTGTTTTCTCTCTCTTGAGATTAGATTCTAGTATGCTGAATTATATACGTCTATACATTTAGTATTTTTTGTTCTCTCTCTGTTGAGACCATTATAATCCATGTGTGGAGTAGTTCTTTTATGAATGGGTTGTTATGTTGAAGTTTTTTCACTCCCTATGTGGAAGTCAAGTGCTTGGTTTTGGTCCATGTGGGGATCTTAGTGCTTGGTCTGGTTTATTCCCATGAGCAACCATGCTTGGTTGGGAAGGAAATTAGTTGCTCTCTTCAAGTCATTAAGTGTCAAGGTTGGGGGTGCAACTATGTTTGTACCCAAAGTTTGGTAGTTTAATAAATAGTCTCAAGTTTTTGACAAAAAAACTAAATTATTTTCCTTTAACTTAAAGTTCAGTTATTTGCTCATACTTAAAATAGATAATATATACATAAAGACTGCATAAATTAAGATTGCATCTAAATATATGGGCATTAGCATATTTTTATGATGTCATGTCAAATATGAAGAGGTTAATACTGGTTATTTTTGTCTTCAATATTTAACCATGTGTTATGGGTGATGAATCTTACTTGATTAGTGTTTTGTAAGTTATTTGATTCTCAATTAGAATGAAGACCGCCAAGGAAACACCAATGTTGAAAGTAGCATCAATCAAAACAAACTTACTGACTCATATAACAAAGAGTGTGGCATTGTGGGGTTGTAGTGCATGTGTATTTTTATCTTAATCATCATATTCTAGACCATAAAAATATTATACAAAGTGAAACATAAAAATTTAAAATATTAGATTACACATAACTCTTAACAATTACTAAAACGTAAGTATTCTTTTAAGATACTAATAATCTATTTAGTATAGGTGTATGAAGCATGATGTCATGATATATATCAATATCATTAAAATTGTTGGGGTTTGTGTCTTGTATCCCATTAAAGACCTTATAATCTTGAGACTACCAAGGAGATAGAGGGTCATTAGTTAGTCCTTCTACTCAGCTCTAGTTTGTTTCACAACATAGGGAATTGCAATTGTGAACATATTACTTCATACACAACCACATGTGTACTCTCAAGTGTGAGTACCATGATGATTATTTGACGTGATATAAATGAATTAAAATAACAAAGTCTCATTTACCTCAGTTGACATTTGATTTTTTCTAGATGAATGGTATGAATTATGCTTATGACATGTAGGCGCTTCTTTGAATTGAGTAGATGATAATGGCATTAATAAATCTATCCATTAATTTTGTCAACAGAAACCTAAATCCAAACTTATTTTTGATTATCAACACATGAAGAGTTAGTACTCAATAATTTGGCATACTGTTCATATTTAGCACACTAATAAAATAACTAGAAAATAGCCTAACTAAGTAACAAATAAAGATGAATGTGTAAAATTGTAACCATTGTGTGATTTTGTATGTAGTGAGTGATCACCATTCCATTGTTGTATTTAAATAAACTAGAAGATAATGGCAAGATACTTCTATTAGACATGGTGTTTGGATTTGTAAAAATAGAATATAATAACATTGTTAAATGTTAGTGACACAAGATGGTATGTTCATATTTGGTTATGTTTAGATCTTTCTTTACAAGGAAACAAAATAATACATAAAATAAAAAAAAACTAAATACTATAGAATGATATAATATTGTCACTACATTGAAAACCAAAGTCCATTTCCTAGCGGAGGCTCTCGTCCCTCTCTAGGGTTTCTCGGCAGCTACAGCTGGGGGGAGGGAGCGCCTCCTCAGTTCTCTCCTCCCCCTGGCCTTTGGCTACAGTTTGACCTCAGGGGGCAAAAGGCGTCAGCGCTCACTGGAGAAAGGGCCTCATCCGTGCAACTCAGCCCGTTTCCATCAGGGACCCCGCTCAGCTTCCAGGATCGAAGAGTGACGAGCAGCGACGCGCAGAGTCATGGTCGTTGAGGGTTGGGATTCGATGCTGGTCGAATCCACTCTGTTCAAGTGAGACGGTTGGAGATAAGCCTTCCCTACAGATCTGGCTCTTGCAAGTCGCTGCCCCCTTTGATGCCGATTTTCCTCGCACATCTATTCTTCTTCAACCTGGAATCCATGGAGCTGGTGGCCCGAAAGCGACTGGGTCTGCTCCAGACGACAGGGGCGATGGGTGAGCTCCTGCTGGGCGGCGGGGTTTGCGTCTCGTTCGTCCGCCAGAAGGTCTTCCCCCCAATCGCCAACGACCACGGAGGGCTTTCGACTCAGGGATTCTGGACGCCCTATCCGACGTCAGGTACACATGCTTGGTTGCTCAAGACGGGTCTCCCTGTTGGGAGGCTCCAGTCCGCGTCCTCGGATTGTGATGCTTCACCGTCGAGTCTGTCCTGTTCTGTCGGGGCACCTCCTGTTTTGGTCTCTCGAAGTCCAATCTTGAGGGAGCCACTGTCCAGGTAGATGCTGTGGGTCTTCTCCTCCCGATTGACCTCAGGAACTTCGCACATCAGGTGTGGCTGGCCCTCTGTAGCTGAGGCGTTAATGGCGTTTGCTGGCTACCACTTGCTGTGAGAAGATGTGAAAATGGAACACCTTCGAGGTGTTCGTTGGAATGCCTCTGTGCATACAGGGGCATCGTTTTCCAGGCCCATTGGAAGACTGTGTAGTCCTCCATGGTTCCTATATTGTTCAATATACATCACATGGTCGCTGCTCTGAAGTCATTTTGCGGATTTTTGAAGGAGATGTTGATTGTTCTCTGCCTCCTTTTCTTCACACATTCTAGGTGAGCATATAGCAAGTGGAGAAAGGCATCAGAGCACATCAATTGTCAATTTCTTGAGTCCTCGACTCTTTCAGCCTGGTTACCAGTCTGGTGTGCATATTGGATATCTGTCATCTTTGTCGACTTGGGGTTTTTCCCCCTTACGTCCTGGACTCTTGAATGTATCTGATCGTGTGCAATAGGGCCTAATCTCTGTCTGACCTCATCCGGATGGGTCTGATCTGAATGCATTGCTCTGTTTTCTTTATTTCTGGGTGCTCTTCAGGCTGAACACAGGGTGATGTATAGGTTTCTGGTCCTCAGTTTGTTTGTTCGACGGGCTTAAGTCGTACTCTACATAGGTCAGAGTTTTTGTTTCCTTAGTATCTTGATCACTCATTTGTGAGTTTCAAGTTTTTTTTGGTTTCTTGTAATGGGGTGCTTTCTGTACCTAAAGTTTTTGGTAATATATCAACATGATTTTTAGCCGACCAAAAAAAGAAAACCAAAGTCCATTTTACACTATGCTTTTTCTAGGTCATAGTTTCTATAATACACAATGTTATCTACCAATTGTGGATTGCATGTGAGTCGATAACCATCACTCACTCCTTTACAGATCCAACTTGGGATAGGTTGTTGGTTCTAGTGTTCTACAAATCCAACCATTGGATCAGTTTGGGCCACCATCTCCAACCATGTACCAATATCCATCATGGTGCTAAATTTGTGGTTTTATTTTATCTATTCCTTATTATTCTCTAGATCAATAACCTACCCCAGTTCTTTTTGAGAACATCCTACATTCTTTGAGCTCTGATCTGTTCATAAATCTCACCCACGCAAAACTCCCAAATATTATTTTTGATGCCCTTAATCAAGTTTCACATCTATCAAATCTCTCCGAGTTGGTTATCATATATATATATATATATATATAAATATATATATATATATATATATATATATATATATATATATATATATATATATATATATATATAATCAAGCTAGATTACACTCAAGTGTATAGATCGCACGAATACACTCAAGTGTGTTTTCATATCAAGATTATTTTTTTATAAAATGTAAACCATTAATCATCATTGTCATACTATAACTAGGCTACATAAGAATTTTGAGCCCATTTGAATGAGTGTAAGTCACGCATTCGAGGGCAACAAAATTGACGTGCGAAACTAATTTGAAATGCATAATTTTTATGGTCTTTATAACATGACCTACAAATGTCCAAATGTGCTCAAATTTTGTATATGAGCTATTCACAAGATGTTTTAGAAGATCAACGGATTAGAGTTTTTTTTAAAATATTGCATCATAAAAAATTACTTGAGTGTATTCTGCTCCTAATACACTCGAGTGTAACCGGAGCAGAATACACTCAAGTAGTTTTCCATGATGCACCATATATTCTATTGATATTCTTAAACATCTTGTAAATAGCTCATATACAAAATTTGAGCCTATTTGGACATTTATAGGTCATGTTATGAACACCAAAAAAATTATGCATTTCAAATTAGTTTCGTGCGTCGATTTGTTGCCCTCGGATGAATGACTTACACTTATCCAAATGGGCTCAAAATTCGTATATAGCCTAATTATAGTATGAAAATGAAGATCAATGGTTTATATTTTATAAAAAAATAGTCTTGATATGCAAACACAACTTGAGTGTAGCGTGTGATTTGTACACTCGAGTGTATTCCAGCCTGACTCTCCCCCCTCTCTCTCTATATATACATACATACATACATACATACATGCATACATACATACATACATACATACATACATACATACATACATACATACATACATACATACATACATACATACATACATACATACATACATAGCCGACAAGGAGTGCTAAAGTGGTGAAGCACGATGTCCTCTAACAAAGGGACCCGAGTTCAAATATCAGTTGCCGCCTTGATTTACCACCCTCCTTGGATTTCGGCTTCTGCCACGGGCATGGGATGGGGGAATGTTTCTCTCTTAATCCCCTACACACACACATATATATATATATATATATATATATTATATGTATATATATACATACATACTACATTATTTTGAATACCATGGTCATCACATCCTCCCACTCTATTATGCCATTACTCGATGCATACTTCATAAGTTTGAATAGCATGTTCAAGTATCAGTTCATATTTATTGATCTATAAGGACTTTTTAAATATATTTTTTAATTTCTGTGAAACATAATGTCCATATTTACCATTTTCCATGTTTATCCTGATCCCTAATTAATATGTTTGTTGACACTCCATATTTGAGCAATCAAAAAGTATCTTGATCATAAATAATCTTTTTTTAGTGATGAAATTTATTGGATTTATTCCATATTTTTCATATTTTCTAACTATTAAATGCACACATTTTACCCATTTGTCATCGATTGAGGCTTCATGAATAGAAAACTCCTTTATAAGAACTTAAGTGATATTTTCCCTATTATTGAGATTTTTACATGAAATTTGAATATATTTCCCAATTTAATTATCCATGACTAATACAGTCAATTTGTATCCAATCAGAAATCCAATTGTTTTTTTATATCTCTTCAAAATATCAATGCCATTATTCTAATGAAGAAAATATTCAATACAATTACATGTCCTTTTAGAAAAAGTAATAGAAAATTGAACACTTGTCCCTCAGGTTTTTCATCTATCCTATTCCCCCCTTTTCAATAGGAATGTGTTCCTCAATGACACAATCTCGAACAAAAAATGACATTCCTTTCTGAGATACAATCAGAAACTTCTCAAAAGTAAGAAACTTGTATAAGGACTACCTTTTTTGTGCATGGAGACACCAACTTCTATCACTAGTCAAACTTATGGATTAAAGCAATCTACAGGTTCCCCTGGACACGTAATTCTAATATTTGTTTCCTTTTCCTTGTTCTATGGGAATCTCTTCTCAGACCTTCCTGTTCAATGGTGAACCCTTGATGTTTCAAAAACAACGATATATATCCAACCAATCCATCATAAATGGTCATATTCAACTCTCTTGAATCTTGTAAGTGACAATCCTAATTTCAAAGATCCCTTCCAACTCCTAAAGCCAGAGAGCCACTAACCTATCTTTTCAGATATCTCTTTTGATTCTTGTAAGTCCTAAGAGAGACTACCAGTTCTTGTTCAAAATACGCCAAAAAATTTCTAGAATATCCTTGTTTTTAAAACAACAATTTTAATATGCCTAGAGGTTGTGGAAATGATTAGCAAGCAACATGACCTTTGTATCTAATTGTTTTACTTGTCTATGTTCTTATTAGATTTTTATCATCAACTTTATCTTGTTTTAATTGCTTCAACTATACAACCTGTTTGATCATTAACCTTTTCATCTTACATACAAAAATGTTGCCTCACTTGATTGAACTAAATTTGTCATTCTTGTCTAGTCACCTTTCAGTTACAACTACTAGATCATTGGCAAGTAAATGTAGTTGTCTTTTTCTACATCTTTTACTCGATCTATTAAAGAAAGTATATCTGTCTCACAATCAAATCTTCTCTAATAGTCCCTCTCTCATTTTTCCACATCCCATCCCAATCACCCATGATGGATCTCTATCGTGGGAGATCTTGAGGTAATTGAGACCTCTTAATAAAAAATAGATTATTTGGGGATGACAATAGAAAGTCATAATTATCTTGAGTCCCCAAAGACTCACACACCCTAATCATGTTTTTTTCTTGAATTATTTTCATAACCAAACCTAAACAAAATATTTTAAAGAAATTGAGATTTCAATTACAACACTAACTTTTCTAGCAACATGGGGGTTTCCTCACACATCGTCAGATTGTAACAAGATTGCTGATGCTTGTCTTTTGGTCATATGCTTTCCTCATCTTATCTGCATACAATTAGAGTCATTTCTCAATATATTAGTGTTTTTTCACTGATTATGAATGACTAACAATTTTTTTCTCTCAGAATAAGGTGGAGACTCTCAATTTTCTTATCTTTCAATTTTCAGTTTTGTAATTATCTTTGAGATTAGCTTATCACATATTTCTCGCCACAGGTAAAAGAGACTCCCCAATAGAGTCACCAGACTATTTTATGTGGAAGTATTAATCTCAACGGTCACTGTAAAGCTGAAGATATGTGAAAGATAAGGAATTTGGAAATGTCACCTTATTTATAAGGAAAACAAGTAAAACTATAGGTAGGTTTTTAAATGAGTGGTGAATTGCAAAAAAGCTAAAAAGATGATTCCGCAGAGAGTGGTACGATGAGGAAACAATGGCTAAGAGTCTAGGATCAACAATTATTATGATATGTGAAGGTGCTTAGTGTCGGGACCCACTCTTTTGATCAGCATAAATACCAATCATTAGAGATAATCCCAAAACCTAAACCCATATTATGAAATAAAACAATGAATTCTCGACAAAGACGAATAAACAATATACAAAAAACACAGATAATTTTTTCCTTTTTCTTTGTTCACAAACTCATAAATCAATGTCACATCAAGGACATCACATTCAGATATCACAAATCATATTCAATTCCATTAAATCCAGAATCAAATCTTGTTCTCATATGCGGTTCAGTTTACATCAGATACTTGTACATTGATGAACAAACTTAGTCTACAACCCATCCCGGGAAAGAGAGAGTACATGAAAATTCAAATCTATCTAGATTATACTATTTATATATTCTTTGTCATGACCTCTCTGCTGGATAGCATTATACCTAAAAACATTTGAAACAACCTCATGAGACTCATATAGAGCCCCAGTGAGTGGATACCTCCCACTCAAGCTAGGAACATGCATCAACATCAGATTAAGTATAATAAACTTAACAGAAACATGCACATATTGAAAAGTCTAACAAATGGTTCTATCATGTCATATATAACTTACAATGGTAATATAATCCAACAGATAAGGTAATCACTTAAACTAATTATAACTTTGGAACATCTTTTAGAGCATGTATATGAACAAATCATCAAACACTTCTTAGTTCAAATTAAGAACCCTACTGCATGAGAAATAAGTGGAGTTCTAAGCATTTTGAATCAATACATAACAATAACATTATCTTTGTGACACTCCACCAGCCGGACCAAGAACAAATCCTGCAGTCCTAAAGCTGAAGTACACATAATACATATCTACCAAATAATACTATTAAATAACAAGCAATCCAACTCATATTCAGAATGGATATAAATCCCATCATTTATAACTTGTCAACATGACATATCATAATTGAAATAGAAAATGTCCATAGCAACATGATTACTTTCCACAACAAGAAGCATAATCAACAACGACAAATCATCAAGTAACAGTACAAGGAATGTAACAACCATTCAAACCATGTTCTACACAGCTTATGAGCTTTTATTAATTTTCCCTAAAACTACTTGGCTTGTACCTCACCAAGTAGAAGTCACCACACCTGATTCTTGTGTCAATGACTCACCATCACTATCTTAGGGTTTAGTCGACCACCCTAAGATATCAACAACAAACCCTAGCCACCTTAGGGTTGCCTAAAGAGTCTCACTTCCTCATCTTGGGTACACGAGATAGGAACCAACAAAACAATATATCACATATCACAATATTTCACATATTTTTCATTTCACATTTCACATATTTCATTTCAACAGAGTCTATTCCATCTGAACATAGACTTTCACAGCAAGGATTTAGGGCCAGAGCCACTCCAGATGAATCACTCCTAAAACATGGTGGTCTAACCTTTAAGGTCTTGATCCACACTCCAGAAATCCTTCTCATAATTCATCAATTACTACAAGGAGATCTGTTTTGTTTCCCCAGTGTGGTCCTCGGGGGAACTCACGGTGTTCAGGGAACCTAACTAGATGTTCCATTATTTCACTTGTTATTAATCTCTTCTACTCATCTTATAAGAATTCAAAATATCATATATCATATCTGTGTATTCTCACGTAACTAGAATAACATGAAACATATTAAGTTTATCAATAAGGGCAATGATCAAAGCAAGAAGCACAATAAGTCTATAGATTGCAACAAATATGATTATTTCTATCTTCTACATCAACTCATAGAAATCATCAACAGTGGGCCTTCAACCCAAGACATAATATTATTGTCCATCATTTACCCCATCATGGTTTTATCATCATCAGTGGGCTTTTGGCCCTAGACATAATCTCATTATGCAACATTTACCCTTATCAGGGTTTCTCAATGTAAGGAGTGCATATTAAATTCAGTTTCAACATAAATCTTATCAAGTCATTATATATCACAGTTCTTAACAAATATTACTAGAGGCATTAGAGCTAGCAATAGTAAAAGCATATAGACACCATGTATCATTCTTCATACTTAGAATAGATTTACCATGCAACATATGCTTGTTCCATCCAATCTGAATAGATGCCAATAAATTTCATGCATATACATGCATAACAGACTTAGTTCTCTTCTTCTTTTATTTCACATTCTTCATATGGGGTTACTAATCAACACACGTTAACTATCATTTGAAGTTTGTACTATTAGTCCATTCTCAGAGTACAAGATACAATTCAAGAACACATTCTTGTAAATCAATTCAAATACTTGAATTTCATCTTTTTGTTGAATTCAACTACAGTTATGTGCATCCCTTAATACCTTATTTGATATTTCCATTCACTAGGATCACCAAACTCATCATTTTAGGGTAAGAGTTACATTGTTAGAATTTTCTACTAATTCCCATCTTTTTCCTTCATTTTATATTCAGTAGTCTCAACTTCTTTCATTTCATGTTCATTACATCATTCAGACCAATCTTTCTAGATTCACTTTACATACACTGTTACCCTTCTACTTAACATTTATCAAAGTCTAGTTCTTAGTATATTTCATTTAATTTGGGTTAAGACACATGTAATTAAAATAAAAGATAAAATACTTCATCATACTAACTTCATTAGTTTTATCTTTAACTCGCAATGACCATTAAGTACATCTTGTTCATATTGTCTCTTATATTTAGATAAGTGTACAATGTCATTAAATACTAAAGTCATTTCCATAATCGACCGTGATTATTCTTTATTATACTAAAACGGATGCATTAGACTTAGATAATATTAGTAAGACTTGTAATATTCAATTGAAGTATTAACACTTTCAACTTTAGAATTTGATCACATTTACAACATCATATACAAGTTCCAACATTATCACTCATAATTGTCTTAATAATAAACTTTTAGGGTTTTCAAGAAGTCATTCCTTAGTTCAACATATCATAAGAATCATATCATTCAGTAATCCAATCATGACTCAAGGGTTCATTAGTGTTATTCACAAACATGGAAACCCTAGTTTCCATTTTCACACATTTCATTCATCAATCATAAGTATACTTGATTAATTGACTCATTTGATTCACTTCCTCAACACAAATACTAATCAGGATATGTGGTCATTCAGTTCCATTAACATTTAGCATTACATTTGTATAATACAATCTAGTACAATTAAAATATGATTTTATACATGTCAATTCGATTCCAAGCATATCAGCCATTGGGCTGATTTTTAGGAAAAAATCACATGAAGTAGCATATTCATCTACCAATACGATTATCCATGGATCCTCAATAAATATATCAGGAATTAATCAAGTTCCAATCAATGATAAATAATCAAAATCAGTAGAATTGGATCCCCCAATATCTTTCCCAAATCAAATCCAATCACATACATATACAAACAAGGTTTCTGATTGTATTAGCCGGAATTAGGCTTTCAACATGAATACAAATCTTAGGAGGGAGAAAAACACTCACCTCAGGTGCCAAGCACCTTAAAAACGTAGGTCAACCTCTGAATTTTTGGAAGCTCAATCAAACTCTAGCAAAAGAATCCTATTCTCTCTCCTCTCAACTCGGAAACCCTAGAAATGGGGATTAGAAGAGAAAGTGTGAGAAAAAGGGGAGATTTGAGGTGATTTCAAATCAAATCAGAAGAGGAATGGAATCTTGACATGTGAGAGAAGATTCACCATGAAATTATATGCAAAGAAGCTAAACTTACTTGATTTCATCATATCTTGGATAGAGAAACCCTAGGTTAACATCTCCACCACTTTCTCTTCTCAAAACCCTAGCTCTCCTCTCTATCAAGAATTTCATTTCTTTGATAGGAAGGACGAGTTATGAGAGCTCCTTGTGTGTTAGGTTAGTCATATAGATGAATTGAGGTGCTTAGAACAATTGCAAACAAGCCCCTCAATGTACTTTTATTTTGCTCAGACTGACTGGTCGGCTGAGTTATAAATGCGACGGAAACCACACTTTTCAGAACACAAAAGTCGTCCAAAAATTATGAAACCTTAACCCAATGTCTGAAATTGAGTTTTTAAGAAATAATAAAAAATTCAGATCATCTGGAGTTACCAATAAATAACTAAAAATCGAATATTACACTACTATATTGGAGTCAACAACATGGTCGGTCGAGTTTGTCCTTCACAGAATTCGACCGACACCCCTCTCTGTAGGATTCAAAAATCATCTAAAAATTACACAAATTTAATAGGGTGTCTATAACGTAGTTTTACAACTACGGTTAAAATTTGAGATCAATTGTATATACCAATAAAAAGATAAAATTCTATTACCATACTACTATATCAATGTGAAAATATGATCGGCCGAGTTTCAAACTCGAACAACAAAAAGGTCATAACATTCTTCAAAAATTCTGATATTTTTTAAGAGTGTTCACATTTGAGATATCCAAATCGAATATAAATTTTAATTAAATCATAATTATATATAAAATACTAAAAATTATTTAGTGATACACTATACTTATCAAATTCTGTTTTCATATGTCATCTAATCCCTAATTTGGGCCAATTAGGGTTTCTGAATGTTAACCCTAATTATGTGAATCAAAGTACAATTAAACCTTCTAATTATATTTAAAACATCAAAACTTAACTACCATCACTAATCAAGCTCTAAACAATGATCAACTTAGTTAAGCATACAATCATCCAAGGAAACCCTAATTAGATGACTAATTTGAAAATGGGTCGTTATAAATTCTCTCCTCCTTTTAGGATTTCATCCTAAAATCCAAGAAAAGACATGGAAGAATACCATATCATCTAATCTTTCACCTCTCCAAGCATCAAATTATAAAGACTTTTATTTTATCTTTCTTTCATATGACATTTTTTTAGCATTAAATGGATATTTCATCCCTTGTCATTATCATATCTCTCCTTGAGTATTACAAATGATTACTTCACAAATATTAGTAATACATCATTTATTAATACCTGATTCACATTGCCATTCACATTCTTTTTTTAATTTGATTGTGTATCTCATGGATTAGTATTATGACTCATTCACATATTATCATCCACATTCATCAATTTCCTTCATAAAGAAGATCATTTAGTGTGCATCTTAGTTCATAGATTTTTCTCAGAATTTCAACTTTCATACTCAAAGTCAAACTCATTAGAGATTGTCTTCATAATCCATTAAGATTTTATCTTTCTTATATGAAATTTCATGCTTGCAATAGGTTCCATATTGAATTATAAAATCCTTTTCTTTTTCACCATTTTATCATAATGCATCTTTTTATACCACCAACTATGTTCATCTGGATACTTGGTCAGGGCATCCAAAAGAAGTATAGTCAGTAGATCCATACTAGCTTAGCTTAATACCCAAATACTTGACCAGAGTATCTGGATATTGAGTTCAGTCAGTATGCACATCATTTAGGTTATATTCAACATCAACATTATCATTTAGTCCTAGATCCTATTGTCCATGTAGACTCATCTAACCTAGGATCTGATACCATGTTTGTCGGGACCCAACATAAATACCAATCATTAGAGATAATCCCAAAACTTAAACCCAGATTATGAAATAAAACAATGAATTCTCGACAAAGGCGAATAAACAATATATGAAAAACATAGATAAATTTTTCCTTTTTCTTTGTTCACAAACTCATAAATCAATGTCACATCAAGGACATCACATTCATATATCACAAATCATATTCAACTCCATTAAATCGAGAATCAAATCTTGTTCTCATATGCAATTCAGTTTACATCAGATACTTGTAAATTGATGAACAAACTTAGTCTACAACCCATCCTGGGAAAGAGAGAGAGTACATGGGAAATTCTAATCTATCTAGATTATACTATTTATATCTTCTTTGTCATGACCTCTCCGCTGGATAGAATTATACCTAAAAATATTTGAAACAACCTCATGAGACTCATATAGAGCCCGAATGAGTGGATACCTCCCACTCAAGCTAGGAACATGCATCCGCATCATATTAAGTATAATAAACTTAACAAAAACATGCACATATTGAAAAGTCTAACAGATAGTTCTATCATAAGTCATATATAACTTACAATGGTAATCTAATCCAACAACTAAGGTAATCACTTAAACCAATTATAACTTTGAAACATCTTTTAGAGCATGTCTATGAACAAAATCATCAGACACTTCTTAGTTCAAATTAAGAACCCTACTGCATGAGAAATAAGTCGAGTTCTAAGCATTTTGAATCAATACATAACAATAACATTATCTTTGTGACGCTCCACCAGCCGGACCAGGAACAAATCCTACAGTCCTAAAACTAAAGTACACATAATACATATCTACCAAACAATACTATCAAATAGCAAGCAATCCAACTCATATTCAGAATGGATATAAATCCCATCATTTATAACTTGTCAACATGACATATAATAATTGAAATAGAAAATGTCCATAGCAACATGATTACTTTCCATAACAAGAAGCATAATCAACAACAAAAAATCATCAAGTAATAGTTTAAGGAATGTAACAATCATTCAAATCATGTTCTACATGGCTTATCATCTTATATTAATTTGCCCTGAAAGTTTGAAACTACTTGGCTTGTACCTCACCAAGTAGAAGTCGCCATGCCTAATTCTCATGTCAATGACTCACCGTCACTATCTTAGGGTTTAGCCGACCACCCTAAGATACCAACAACAAACCCTGGCCACCTCAGGGTTGCCTAAAGAGTCTCACTTTTTCATCTCGGGTACACGAGATAGGAAACAACAAAATAGTATATCACATATCATAGTATTTCACATATTTTTCATTTCACATTTCAGATATTTCATTTCAACAGAGTCTATTCTATCTGGACATATACTTTTACAGTAAGGATTTAGGGCTAGAGCCACTCCAGATGAATCACTCCTAAAACCTGGTGGTCTAACCTTTAAGGTCTCGATCCACACTCTGGAAATCCTTCTCATAATTCATCGATTATTACAAGGAGATCCATTTTGTTTCCCCAGTGTGGTCCTCGGGGGAACTCATAGTTTTCAGGGCACCTAACTAGATGTTCCATCATTTCACTTGTTATTAATCTCTTTTACTCATCTTACAAGTATTCAAAACATCATATATCATATCTGTGTATTCTCACGTAACTAGAATAACATGAAACATATTAAGTTTATCAATAAGGACAATAATCAAAGCAAGAAGCACAATAAGATTATAGATTGCAACAAATATGATTATTTCTATCTTCTACATCAACTCATAGCAATAATCAATAGCGGGCCTTTAGCCCAAGACATAATCTTATTGTCCATCATTTACCCAATCATGATTTTATCATCAACAGTGGGCTTTCAGCCCTAGACATAATCTCATTATGCAACATTTACCCTTATCAGGGTTTCTCAATGTAAGGAGTGCATATTAAATTCAATTTCAACATAAATCATATCAATTCATTGTATATCACAGTTCTTAACAAATATTAGTAGAGGCACTAGAACTAGAAATAGTAAAAGCATATAGACACCATGTATCATTCATCATACTCAGAATAGATTTACCGTACAACATATGCTTGTTCCATCCAATCTGAATAGATGCCAATAAATTTCATGCATATACATGCATAACAGACTTAGTTCTCTTCTTCTTTTATTTCACATTCTTCATATGGGGTTACTAATCAGCACATGTTGACTATCATTTGAAGTTTGTACTATTAGTCCCTTCTCAGAGTACATGACACAATTCAAGAACACATTCTTGTAAATCAATTCAAATACTTGAATTTCATTCTTTTTTTGAATTCAACTACAGTTATGTGCATCCCTTATTACCTCATTTGATATTTCCATTCACTAGCATCACCAGACTCATCATTTTAGGGTAAGAGTTACATTCTTATAATTTTCTACTAATTACCATCTTTTTCCTTCATTTTATATTCAGTAGTCTCAACTTCTTTCATTTCATGTTCATTACATCATTCAGACCAATCTTTCTTGATTCGATTTACATACAATGTTATTCTTCTACTTAACATTTATCAAAGTCTAGTTCTTAGTATATTTCATTTAATTTGGGTTAATCCACATGTAATTAAAATAAAAGATAAAATACTTCATCATACTAACTTCATTAGTTTCATCTTTAACTAACAATCACCATTAAGTACATCATGTTCATATTGTCTCATATATTTAGATAAGTGCACGATGTCGTTAACTACTAATGTCATTTCCATAATCGATCATGATCATTCTTTATTATACTAAAACAAATGCATTAGACTTAGATTATAATATTAAGACTTGTAATATTCAATTGAAGTATTAATACTTTCAACTTCAACATTTGATCACATTTACAACATCATATAAAGTTCCAACATTATCACTCATAATCGTCTTAATAATAAACTTTTAGGGTGTTCAAGAAGTCATTCCTTAGTTCAACATATCATAAAAATCATATCATTCAGTAATCCAATCATGACTCAAGGGTTCATTAGGGTTATTCACAAACATGGAAACCCTAGTTTCCATTTTCACACATTTCATTCATCAATCATAAGTATACTTGATTAATTGACTCATTTGATTCACTTCCTCAACACAAATACTTATCAGGATATGTGGTCATTCAATTCCATTAACATTCAGCAATACACTTGTATAATACAATCTAGTACAATTCAAATATAATTTTATACATGTCAATTCAACTCCAAGCATATCAGCCATTGGGCTGATTTTTTGGAAAAAATCACATGAAGTAGCATATTCATCTACCAATAATATCCATGGATCCTCAATAAATATATCAGGAACTAATCAAGTTCCAATCAATGAGAAATAATCAAAATCAGTAGAATTGGATCCCCCAATATCTGTCCCAAATCAAATCCAATCACATTCATATACAAACAAGGTTTCTGATTGTATTAGCCAGATAGAATTAGGCTTTCATCATGAATAAAAAGCTTATGAGGGAGAAAAACACTCACCTCAGGTGCCAAGCACCTTAAAAACGTAGGTCAACCTCTGAATTTTTGGAAGCTCAATCAAACTCTAGCAAATGAATCCAATTCTTTTTCCTCTCAACTCAAAAACCCTAGAAATGGGGATTAGAAGAGAAAGAGTGAGAAAAGGGGGAGATTTGATGTGATTTCAAATCAAATCAGGGGAGGGACAAAATCATGACATGTGAGAGAAGATTCACCATGAAATACAATGCAAAGAAGCTAAACTTACTTGATTTCATCATATCTTGGATAGAGAAACCCTAGGTCAACATCTCCACCACTTTCTCTTCTCAAAACCCTAGCTCTCCTCTCTCTCAAGAATTTCATTTCTTTGATAGGAAGGACGAGTTATGAGAGATCCTTGTGTGTTAGGTTAGTCATATAGACGATTGAGGTGTTTAGAACAATTACAAACAAGCCCCTCAATGTATTTTTATTTTGCTCATATTGGTTGGTCAGTTGAGTTATAAACTAGACCGAAACCACACTTTTTAGAGCACAAAAGTCGTCCAAGAATTATGAAACTTTAAAACAATGTATGAAATTGAGTTTATAATCAAATACTTTTAAGAAATAGTAAAAAACCAAGTACTTTGGAGTTACCAATAAATAACTAAACCTTGTTTAGTTATAAACTAGACCGAAACCACACTTTTAAGAAACAGTAAAAAATTTAGATCATTTGGAGTTACCAATAAATAACTAAAAATCAAATACTACACTGGTATATTGGAATCAAAAACATGGTCGGTCGAGTTTGTCCTTCACAGAACTCGATCGACACCCCTCTACGTAGGAATAAAAAATCATCCAAAAATGACACAAATTTAATAGGGTGTCTATAATGGGGTTTAACAACTACGATTAAAATTTGAGATCAATTTGAAATACCAATAAAAATATAAATTCAATTACCATACTACTATATCAATATGAAAATATGATCGATCGAGTTTCAAACTCGACCGACAAATAGGTCATAATATTCATAAAAAAATCTGATATTTTTCAAGAGTGTTCACATTTGGTATATACAAATCATATACAAATTTTAATTAAATCATAGTTACAGATAAAATACTAAAAATAATTTTGTGATACACTACACTTATCAAATTCTATTTTCATATGTCATCAAAACCCTAATTTGGGCCGATTAGGGTTTCCGAATGTTAACCCTAATTATGTGGATCAAAGTATGATCAAACCTTATCATTACATTTAAAAAATCGAAACTTAACTACCATCACTAATCAAGCTTTAAACAATGATCAACTTAGTTAAGCATACAATCATCCAAGTAAACCCTGATTAGATGACTAATTTGAAAACGGGTCGTTACATTTAGTATCTCCCTATTACTTAAAAAATTAGTTAATGATTTGAAGTCCCAAGTTGGTGTAAAGTATTATGTCTAGGTTTGGTTAATGTAACAAAATAAAAACACAAAAAGCAAAATATGATTAGAGTGTGCTACTCTTCAAGGACTCAAGATGACTACGAATTTTCTTCATCATCCCCAAACACTAGTTTTTATTAAGGGATGCACAATCACCTTTTGATCTTTCATGGTAGAGATCAATCCCGAGTAGTCAGGATGAGATGTGGGGAACATAGGGAGAGATTTTTAGAGAATAATTGTTTATGAGAAGGATATCCTTTCTTTAAGAAGTGAAGAGAAAGACGTAGAATAGAAAAGTATAATTTATATAATAATGACCTAGTTATACAATTGTAAATGAGAGTGACTAGACAAATAATGCAAGATCTATTCAATAAATCAAGGCAATCATGTTATATAATAGATGAACAAGTAAATAGTTGAATATGTTCAACGTTTGAAGCCGTTAAAACTTTAGAAAATTTATGATCAAGATCTAATAAGAAGACAGAAAAGTAAAACAATCAGATCAAGAGGTCTTATTTCATCCTTACCATTTTTGGTTCCTCTTAGCATGTTGAAATTATTGTTTCAAGACAAGGATCTTCTAGACAATTGTTGCCAGAATCTTAAGAAGAAATAGTCATTCTCCAGATTCATAAGAGTCATAAGGGATATTTTAAAATATAGGATAGTCTCTCTCTAGATTTAGGGCTATTTAAAGGCATCTTTTAAAAGATAGTGTATTCTATTTTTGGAATGAAGATAGTCAAATAGAATGACAATTGATGGTGGATATGGAGAGCATTTATAGTTTATTGTGAGGGGTGAGGATTCAATGTAGAAAAAGAAGTTTTGCTAATGAATTCCCATATAATCAAACCAGGAAAAGAAAACGAAAATAAATATTTTGTTCCCTATGGAACCCAAATATTTCTTTATTATATGAGGCTCTTAAACCTGTCCAGTTGGGTCAAAATCTGTGTGCAACCATAGGTCGACCCGCTTAAGTCAAATTTGGGTGATGCAATTTTCCTCCCATTTAAATTCACCCAAACTCACACTCACTCATTTATTTAGTGGGTTTTGCGGGTGTACCAATAAATATTAACATACATATAAAGTACATGTATGTATTAATAGATAAGTTTTAAATGTGCACAAGTTATTATTTTACATATAATTGTAACAATTGTATTTGTATGATAATTTGGTGCGTAGTAGACAACTACAAGTACTTGTAATACTAGAATTGCCTAATGTTATATAAGAAATCATGTGTTTCTTTTTGTGATATTTTCATTTGTAGCAATTATATTATTTTTCCCTTACTCATAGAAAAACAACAACAAGGTGGAATTTGTTTTCTTCTTTAGAATCAATGTTTTGTGTTTGATGTTACATACTATGGGTTGACTACTTTATTTTTACTATATCTAACATAAAAAAGTATCAAGCTGTTATCATCTTATTTTTTTACATCAAAAGAAGCAACCAACAAAATGAACAACTTACTTGTGATTGAATACACTTATATGGGGCACCCGAAGGTTGATCCGTGACATGCTGGATTAGGTTTGGGTATGGATTTGTTTCACCCATTTATAACTGATCTTGTAGGCCCGAACTTGTGCGATCCAAACCTACGATGAACTAATAACATACTGAATTTTGGGTTAAGTCGACTTTGAGATATTTTCTCTGAGATTGAGCTTATTTATGATGTTGTCCTTCAATTCAAAAACCTTGTCAATTATTTTGATGAATGAAAAGTTCACTGATAGGACTTAGTCTCATTTGAGCCTCTTGTTAGTTCATTGTCATCATTTGATGAAACATCGCAATTGGCCCATCAACCATTTTGATAGAAATTATTGCAAATTGAATCATTAGTTCTTGGATGTCCCTATTCAATATCTCATTACTCTTGATTTTCAATACTTGTAGTCTTGGAATCAATATAAGACATTAATGGTACTGGTAGATACTGTTGACTCTAGGTCAAAATTGACTAAACCCTTATTTTGATGATGACTAAACCATTCCACTTATTTGTGTCTAATGCTTCTACTTGAGTGATTTTAGATTAGGTATAGGCACACTCCAAATGCCCTAACTTGCTCATCTCAAATCGGAGAAAAGACAAGTCAAAGTCAATACAAGTGCACATTTTTGGAATATGATGTAAATCCATTAGAATCATGTTGTAAATCACTTGTAATGATTCTATGATTCGTAATTAAGCATAGAAAAAACCAGGAGCACTTAGATCGAATATTTAAGCACTCAAAAGACATTTTCCAAAATTCACATCAGGCTGCTCATCAGTCGAGTTGCAAACTTGACCGATCCTGATTGGATCTTGAAAATGACTTTTGATCAGTCGAGTTTGCACTTCACAAAACTCGATCGATCCCTCTACTGACCAAAATTGATTTAAATGAATCGGTCAAGTTACCCCAGGACAAACTCGACCGATGGCCTAAATTGGTCTTGTCTTTTAGTGGGATCGGTCGAGTTACCTTTATAGAAACTCGACAGATTGCACTATACAGAAAAGTGTTTCTAGCCGTTGTGGAGCTGCAACAATCGAAAATATAACTGTTGCAATCCAAAAAATGGCTATTTTTCATTCTTAAGTGTTCCCAAAGGCTTCTAGGCATTCTCAACTATAAATAGGACCCCTTCGGCTTCATTCCAAGGTTGATCATTCAAGCCAAGCTTTATGAAGGTCCCTATTCTATAGTTGAGTGATCCTACAACCTCCTCTCTCTCTCTAAGCTTAATCACTTGCTACATCCATTAGCGTGAGTAGGAGATTTGTAAGAGAGCTCGTCCTATGTGTATATCTTGTGAGGCTATCACTTCCACCACCTCCATATCTCTCATTTCAACCATGAGGATGAAGGTTCTCTCTCTTTGCTAAGAGAGGTGAAGAAGAACAAGGGAAGGCATCCCTTGGTGAAGATCAAGACTGAAGTCTTGGAGCAAGAGTGGGTAAGCCCTTGGTGAAGGAAGAAGACTCATTTCTCAAGTGGGTAAGTCCTTGGTGGAAGCTTCTTCGAGTGAAGGTGAAGTCAAAGGCTGAAGATCCAAGAAGAGTGGCAAAGTCCTTGAAAGAGGAAGACTTGTGCTTGAGTGGGTAAGACAGACCTTAGTAAAGGCTGAAAACTCTTGCAAAGTGGGTAAGTCCTTGGTAAGGTGGATACTCTTTGTATTGGATAGGTAAGCCCTTTGGTTGGTCATGTATTTTAAGTCTTATGAATGAATATAAGAGTGCAATGGTTAAGAAATCCTAGAGGCTGACCTCTCTAGGTAGTGGACTGACTCAATTATAGTTTGAAGTATGGAACCTCTCTACATAGCTTATCACTTGGTGTATATTTGATCTCTCTCTCCCTTGCTATGCAAGTTTTAGTTTCACTCAAACTTCCTATTTAGCAACCTTATCTTTTGATATATCTTGAAGGTCTAATGAATTTTGTTTAAGTGCATTCATATCTATTCCCCCCCCTCTAGAGCATTCAATCACCTATCTAGTATCCAACAATTGGTATCAGAACGAGCTTCTCCAAGCATACTTCAACAAGTAGGAGAAGACGAGTGACTACCAAGGTGGGAGATACTTCATCAACCTTCTAATCTTTGATGGGAGTAACTTCCTCTATTGGAAAATAAGACTACAATTCTACATCCAAGGATCAAGTCTTGAGCTATGACAAATGGTGGACCATCCATACAAGCTACCAGTGACATAGATAGAAGAATGGGATGAAGCTATCATGAAGAAAGCCACCTTGAATGCAAGACATATCAACATCCTCTATTCCACCATGACCTCCACTGAGTTCAATCAGATTTCTTCTTGTGAGACGGGCTATGAGGTATGGAGAAAGCTATGCATCACTTATGAGGGGACTCAACAAGTGAAGGAAAGTAAAGTCTACATGCTCAAAGGTCTACTTGAGAGATTCAAGATGGGAAAGGAGGAGAAGATAGCCAACATGTACTCAAGGCTCAACACCATTGTGAATGGTCTTGCTGTTCTAGGAAATCCTATGAGTAGAGGAGAGATCAACTCAGAGATCCTTAGAACTCTCCCCAAGAGATGGGAACCCAAGGTGACTTCCATTGAATAAGTAATGTCCCTTGATGATATCCCCATTGAAGAGCTCATTGGAAATCGACAAGCCCATGAAGTCACACTTGATAAAAGAGAAGAAGTTGAAAGACAAGAGGAGAAAGAGCTAAAGAGAATGAAGAAGGATGAAATGAAGGCTCAAATTGAAGCTATTATGGGGCAAGCCTCTCCATCCCCTCATGTTGAAGAAGATGCCATGTACTCCAAGGGTAGATTCTACAAAGGCAAGAATTCCTCCTCCATCTAGTGCCTCAAGTGTGGAAAGAAGGGTCACTTCAAGATAGATTGTCTACAAGGAAAGAAGACCCATCATCACAAGGAAAGAGAAGAGAAGTACAAGATGAAGGAAAATTGGCAGTCAAGCTCAAGTGACTCCTCTAACTCAAGCTCAAGTGAAGATTCAAGTGGAGAATCAAGCTCAAGATCTAGTGAAGAAGGAGAATGTCATTTTGCTCTTATGGATTCTACAAGAGAAGACTCAGATGAGGTAAATATGAACTCTTTAGATAAAGAACCTTTGATTGATATCATTAATGTTACTCGTGATTCTCTTAAGTCTTCTAAAAAGAAAAGAAAAAAAGCTTGCTAGAATTGTTGATAATATGCATGTAGAACTAGATGATCTTGAACATGCTAATACTTGCTTGCTTGATGATAAAAATGCTTGTCTTAGCCAAGTAGACTCTCTTAAACTTGAAAATACTAGTTTACTTGATAAGATTATATTTCTAGAAGCTCAACCTCTTATGACTAGTTCTAATGAAGAGCATACCTTCATTGTTGATTCTCTCATGTATGATATTGATGTTCTTAAATCTGAAAATAAGGACAAAGATTTTGCTTTGCAAGGATTAGAATATGAAAATAGTGTTTATCTTTCTAAGATTGCTTTTCTTGAAATAGAAAATGTCTCCTTGCTTGCTAAAATCAATGTTCTTGAATCATGTTCTAGTTCTACTAGTAATAAAAATAATGTAGTTGCTCTTCATATTGATAGAGATTCTTATTTAACTAAAGCTCTTTGTTTAGAAAATGATCTTTTGCATTCTAGAGATAATATAAATCATTTGTATTCTACTATTTCTTCTCTTATGTATGATAATGATAGTTTGAGATCTTCTTTGCAAAGATTCTTAGTTGGTAAAAGGAAACTTAATGGTATCCTACACCATACTACTAAAGAAATTGGTAGACATAGTTTGGGGTATGATAGTAGTCAAAGGAACAAAAAAGGTAAAGGACCTCCAATATTCCATGGAGAATCGTCTAGTTCCAAGACTATGGGCACATGAAACTATTGCAATATTTTTGGTCATTATTCTACTTGTTGTCATTTTAGGAAAGCACCCAAGAGCAATAGGACTTGGGTTGCTAAACTAACTCCTCCAGACCCAAAAATATGATTGGAGACCATTTCATCTTTCCTCTTGTAGGTTTCTTGATAATGGATTGACATGAGCTATGGATTTAAAAAAATTGACTTCTCAATCCACATGAAAGAAGTAAGGTGAGATGTGTATGAGGTGAAAACAAGTGGAAAAGCAACGGTAAGAACAAAGGTAAATATTTTATTGCTTTTAATCAATCCCAACTTGTTTTTGTCAAGTTAGTGTGCACTATGCAGGTGGTTTTTGAGTCAAAAGTGGTATTTTGTGATTCTCTTCACAACTCTTGCTCAAAAACTATTTCTAATGTTTTCATAGTGCATTACTAACTCGCTTACACATGTTTGGATATGGCTTATATCTTTAACATGCCTCAAAATATATTTTATGATTATATGTGCTTTTTGACAACAACTTTGTCGGTCAAGTTTGTCCTGTTTGAAACTCGACCGATAGGCACCAATGGGTGTTTCCAACAACTTTCATCGGTCGAGTTGTCAATACACAAAACTCGACTGACAACATTGTGCACATAATATACATTTGGCTGTTTGGACGAGAATTTTCCTCTCAACTAGATTTTCTCAACCAATATCCTTATTCTTTGGCACCCCTTTGGTACCTTTATATATGCATATTGCCATATTCTATATTTCTTATCTTGCTTACAACTCTATCTCTCTAATTGCTCTAAATTGGTATATCTATATCTTGCAATTACTTGCTTTGAGTTGTTTTGCAAGTTTTGATGATGATCTCTTTGGATCTCTTGGTTGTGTCTCAAATTGCTTCGTTGTGCTCTAACTTGCTAAAAATATCTAGTTGTATATCTTATTTAGATACACCTTGAGGTTCTTAGTGGTAATCATCTTTTGGTAATGATGCATGGTTGATAGTGAGTTATATCCTTTCATTCTTATAAAATTGTATATCTCCTTATTTGGATATATCTCTACATCTACTCATAGCTTGCTTTATCTTGTGTATCTTTCGGTATCTCTTGCTACGATCTAGATCCTACTGATAGTCCTAACTAGTGATATCATCTACTAGTAGTTCATATACATGTAGTTCTAGCCTTGTTCATCAAGTGGTATTCTACTATATGCTATGTTTGTATCTTGTTCCATACTTGCTCAAGCTTGTTCCTTGAATTGCATATCTACTATCTTAAGTTGCTTACATGACACTGTGATGCAGGACACATAGAGCTACATTATATGTAGAAATTGGAGCATTTTTGGATTTCATACAACTTCTGCTCTAGTGTCAGTTTTTGGTGCAAGACTAGTGTTTTTTTTATGTAGAAACTACCATCTGAGCAAGGCTCATTGCTGTGCCATGAGACCTGACACTTTTTAGGCAAATTCCGTCATCTTGAGGGTCAAAATTACCATTTTTTCTGCAACACTTTATCTTACATTTTGGGCTGTTCAAGTGCATGCTTTAACTTGTTTTTATTTCTATACTTGGACAAGCCCCTATCTGTGCTCTTCTACTCTCATTATATAACTTTTTGTTATCTCTTTTCTCTTAACAAGTGGTGTTTCTTATTTCTTCATACCCCCACTTTTTGAAATGACAAAGGGGGAGAAAGGCATGTCTTCTTTTTCTTTTGGTAAAAAGAAGAAGAAGGCATGTCTTACATGAAGAGGAGAAGCATATTCAGGTAAAGGAGAAAAGACATATATGTGTAGAACATATATGAGTAGAAGACATAGTATTTTATAAATGTTATGAAAGCTTACCATGTAGGAAAAATAGCATCAATTGAGGGGGAGTATGCGAATTCCACTAGCATCAATTGAGGGGGAGTATAAGAACTCCACTAGCATCAATTGAGGGGGAGCATATGAACTCAATTCTATTGAAACCCCTAGGTTTCTCTAAAGGTATGACTTTACTTAAATGCTTTCAATACATTTATGGAATGGTTTGTCATCTTCAAAAATGGGGAGAATTTTGACTCTAGGTCAAAATTGACTAAACCCTTGTTTTGATGATGACTAAACCATTCCACTTATTTGTGTCTAATGCTTCTACTTGAGTGATTTCAGATTCGGTATAGACACACTCCAAATGCCCTGACTTGCTCATCTCAAATTGGAGAAAAGACAAGTCAAAGTCAATACAAGTGCACATTTTTAGAATATGATGTACATCCATTAGAATCATGTTGTAAATCACTTGTAATGATTGTATGACTTGTAATTAAACTTAGAAAAAATCAGGAGCACTTAGATCGAATATTTAAGCACTCAAAAGCCATTTCCCAAAATTTACATTAGGCTGTTAATCAGTCGAGTTGCAAACTCAACCGATCCTGATTGAATCTTAAAAATGACTTTTGATCGGTTGAGTTTGCACTTCACAGAACTCGACCGATCCCTCTACTGACGAAACCTAATTTAAGTGAATCGGTCGAGTCACCCCAGGACAAACTCGGCCGATGGCCTAAATTGGTCTTGTCTTTTAGTGGGATCGATCGAGTTACCTTTATATAAACCGACCAATTGCATTGTATGGAAAAGTGCAAAAAAGTGTTTCTAGCCATTGTCGAGTTGTAACAGTCGAAAATATAACCGTTACAAGTCACAAATGGCTAGTTTTCATTCTTAAGTGTTCCCAAAGGCTTCTAGACATCCTCAACTATAAATAGGAGCCCTTGGGCTTCATTCCAAGGTTGAGCATTCAAGCCAAGCACCATGAATGTCCCTATTCTATAGTTGAGTGATCCTACAACCTCCTCTCTCTCTAAGCTTAATCACTTGCTACATCCATTAGAGTGAGTAGGAGATTTGTAAGAGTGCTCATCCTATATGTATATCTTGTGAGGCTCTCACTTCTACCACCTCCCTATCTCTCATTTCAACCATGAAGATGAAGGTTCTCTCTCTTGGATAAGAGAGGTGAAGAAGAACAAGGGAAGGCGTCCCTTGGTGAAGATCAAGGCTGAAGACTTGGAGCAAGAGTGGATAAGCCATTGGTGAAGGCAGAAGACTCCTTGCGCTCAAGTGGGTAAGTCCTTGGTGGAAGCTTCTCCGAGTGAAGGTGAAGTCAAAGACTGAAGATCCAAGAAGAGTGGCAAAGTCCTTGAAGGCGGAAGACTTGTGCTTGAGTGGGTAAGACCTCGGTGAAGGCTGAAGACTCTTGCAAAGTGGGTAAGTCCTTGGTAAGGTGGATACTCTTTGTATTAGATAGGTAAGCCCTTTGGTTGGTCATGTTTTGTAATTCTTATGAATGAATATAAGAGTGCAACGGTTAAGAAATCCTAGAGGTTGACCTCTCTAGGTAGTGGACTGACTCACTTCTAGTTTGAAGTGTGGAACCACTCTACATTGTTTGTCACTTGTTGTATGTTCAATCTCTCTCTCTCTTGCTATGCATGTTTTAGTTGCACTGAAACTTTCTATTTAGCAACCTTATCTTTTGATATATCTTGAAAGTCTAATGAATTTTGTTTAAGTGCATTCAAATCTATTCACCCCCCTTCTAGAACATCCAATCACCCATCTAGGATCCAACATATACTTACTTTTAAAATTAATTTGGTCAAATCATCAAATTTGTAGTAATTTATGATAAAGAACTTCATGGTGTAGGTGAGAGATGGAATATGGAGTTACTACTTTTATAATCTAGTCTAATAGGAATTACGCTTATAGTT